>CM026403.1:42372318-42398142 GCA_014843695.1 Archivesica marissinica
CTATAGTATATCCAATGATATCCTACAGTATATACAATGATATCCTACAGTAACTAACAGTGCCATTTGTCCTGGCTACACAATCATGGATACAACTTACAGTGTCATTTGTCCAGGCTACACAATCATGGATACAACTTACTTAGAACTAACAGTGCCATTTGTCCTGGCTACACAATCATGGATACAAATTACAGTTTCATTTGTCCTGGCTACACAATCATGGATACAACTTACTTAGAACTAACAGTGTAATTTGTCCTGGCTACACAATCATAGATACAACTTACTTAGAACTAACAGTGTCATTTGTCCTGGCTACACAATCATAGATACAACTTACTTAGAACTAACAGTGTCATGTGTCCTGGCTACACAATCATGGATACAACTTACTTAGAACTAACAGTGTCATTTGTCCTGGCTACACAATCATAGATACAACTTACTTAGAACTAACAGTGCCATTTGTCCTGGCTACACAATCATGGATACAACTTACTTAGAACTAACAGTGTCATTTGTCCTGGCTACACAATCATAGATACAACTTACTTAGAACTAACAGTGTCATTGTCCTGGCTACACAATCATGGATACAACTTACTTAGAACTAACAGTGTCATTTGTCCTGGCTACACAATCATGGATACAACTTACTTAGAACTAACAGTGCCATTTGTCCTGGCTACACAATCATAGATACAACTTACTTAGAACCAACAGTGACATTTGTCCTGGCTACACAATCATAGATACAACTTACTTAGAACTAACAGTGTCATTTGTCCTGGCTACACAATCATAGATACAACTTACTTAGAACTAACAATGTCATTTGTCCTGGCTACACAATCATAGATACAACTTACTTAGAACTAACAGTGTCATTTGTCCTGGCTACACAATCATAGATACAACTTACTTAGAACTAACAGTGTCATTTGTCCTGGCTACACAATCATAGATACAACTTACTTAGAACTAACAGTGTCATTTGTCCTGGCTACACAATCATGGATAAAACTTACTTAGAACTAACAGTGTCATATTTCTTGGCTATACAATAATGGATACAACTTACTTTGAACTAACAGTGTCATTTTTCTTGGCTATACAATCATTGATACAACTTACTTAGAACAGTGTCATTTTTCTAGGCTACACAATCATGGATACAACTTACTTAGAACTAACAATGTCATTTTTCTTGGCTATACAATCATAGATACAACTTACTTAGAACTAACAGTGTCATTTGTCCTGGCTATACAATCATAGATACAACTTACTTAGAACTAACAGTGTCATTTTTCTTGGCTATACAATCATAGATACAACTTACTTAGAACTAACAGTGCCATTTGTCCTGGCTACACCATTTGGATATAACTTGCTTAGAACTAACAAGGTCATGTTTGCTAGTTACACCCTCTTGGATATAACTTACTTAGCTGTCATTAAGAGCAGTATTTTTCTGGTACAACTCAACAAGTTTTTCCTGTGTTTCAAAATAAATAGTTGACTCACTTTGAACCCTCGCAAGGGAACCGGGCTGCGACAAACCAGACTTCGGTGGTAGCCCGCTACCTGGTCGTGTCAGCTTTGAACCTGCAGGGGTCTTGAGCCCTGATGGGCGGGGTAAACTCATCTGAAACACAACGAGACATCAGAGATTATATCGCCATGGTTACATTTTTAAATGTGCCTGCTGTCCGATTAGTGCTATGCATGCTTATCCCCAGTGACCCTAATATCGGTGAATACTAATAAGCGGTGATATCAGAATAAATCCAAATGAACCGCACATGTTCATTTTGTGCTTACTATTGACAATTTCCATTGGATTTCTGCAACTGTCCATAGCAAAAACTAGCTGAAATGTCATTTCTATGGGTAAATTTACCGTAATTTATTCAAAACTTGTTTTTTCCTCTTACACTCGTAAGTTTTTGTTCATGTTGTCAATATTAGGTGAATTTCAATGACTTTGTTATCTATCGGCTGCATTTGACATTTGTAAGGTGCCCGCTACTCATGTGACGTCACATAATTGCCTTATATGGCATTTATTGCTATTGGTAGGAACTTGTGATGTGAAATTTACATCGTCACCGGTTATTGGTATCACCGCGTAAATAAAAGATGGAGGCATGTGCTGTTGCTTTCACTTTGTTTTTGATTTAATTATGATTTATTTCTTACTAACTAATATTGCATACAATAAAATAAACAAGATTATGCTTAATTGAGAGTGAACATTATTTGTACAGCCTCGTTTTGGAACAAAAATACACAGGCTATTGCTTATGTTACCGGTATACCCAGGATACACTCAAATCTCACCCATGTAATCCAGCCCAGGGTCGGAGGTTATAAAACGTTTCTCAAATCTCAAACTCAAGCTTAAGTGATATGATTGGTTGAGTCTGATATCTACACTTAGCTGAACCAATCAGAAGCTTGAGACTGAGTCTGAGATTGGAGAACAGTTTTATAACCTCCAGGCCAGATCAATCACTGGCCAAGGAAGTATATTTGTTTGTTTGATTGTTTTGGGTTTTAAAGTCGTCAAATAGTCTATGTCATATGGCTATTCTCCAGTTATTATTGGCAGGGGAAGACCTTCCAAGCAATATTTCAGACATAGGCGGGCGTCCGGGTTGTACCACCAACCTTCTGCAAGCCAGCTGGATAGCTTTCTCAAGTATATTTGTATGTGAGAATTGGTGACAGTAAGGTTTAAATTACACCTGACCTAAAAATAGTGAGACATGAGACAGCTCAGAGTGACAGTGTGTTACTCCACAATGACCCGGATTCAATTCAGATGTTCGTTCCGGTTAGTTGTGTTATTCTATATGCTATAAAGAACACAGAAAAGGAGCCAATTTTATCCGAATTTAATGATAGTTTTGTCTTGGGGAAACACTGAACATATTTTTCGAAATAATGATCGGAAAGGAGAATGTCAAATTACTAGGGATGGCAACGAATAGCGATTTAACTATCCGAATATTCGGTCAGTAAGGTATTCGAATATTCGAATATTCGTTTTAATTATATTAAAAACTCAAAATCACTCAAAACTCAAGAAATGCCAAATTAAGCTACTTTTAAATTACTAAACGTCATCTTCTTCCTGTAAGGCCATGCAAATATGACGACGATTCATTCAGTTATTATCGACCACCACTACCACACCATATACCATGAAAATGCCATGGATATCCCATGAAAAACCTGTGAAATGGTAAAATACCATTAATTTAGCAATGAATTTTTGTTGGAATTTTTTTAATGGGTACACCTCGAAAGACACAAAACCCATTAATATTTCATGTAATGGCCATGAACCAGCCATGACTCTATGTATATACCCATGAAATACCTATGAATTTCACCGATCACGATTCTCAACAATGACCATGGCCATGAATATTTGTATCAATATATTTTCATGGTTAAGTCATGGCCATTAATAAAGTATAATCATGGCCAGGAATTCAACTGCATTAATTTCATGGCAATTAACAGTTAATAATGGCCATGAATCAAAAGAATGTTATGCAAGACAGAGCACTGTATAATTTCATGGCCATGAACAGATAATAATGGCCATGAATCATATGAATGGCATGCAAGACAGAACTCGGGAAATATCATCACCATGAAATTGAAATTCATGGCCATGAAAGCAATTTACAACAGCTGTTAAGTTAATGAATAAAAAATATGAACTCTCAAACTGGTCTTTAATATACACAATGTACATGCATGAGCAGTGCGATAAATTTACGCGGATCGTACGAGTGTCAGTCAGTCCATTGCTGAATCTGCATATATTACAGCCACATCGCCTTCTCGCTTTAGGCATTCAACGTGTTCAAAACACAAATCATGAAATGCATTATCACCACCTCAAAAAGTTCACATTCTCCCGACTTTCACGTCCAGGACTTTTGCCGTTTTGGTGACGCCTGATGGAGTAGAATTCCTGCACGGGATCGTTCAGGTTCACTGGCGCAGGGCACGCCAGCGGGAAATATTCTGTGATTTATTGGGAGCATTCATATAAATCCATGGGTCAATCCATGCACATAGAGGACAGTTTCATATATACCCATGGGTCAATCCATGCACATAGAGGACAGTTTCATATATACCCATGGGTCAATCCATGCACATAGAGGACAGTTTCATATATACCCATGGGTCAATCCATGCACATAGAGGACAGTTTCATATATACCCATGGGTCAATCCATGCACATAGAGGACAGTTTCATATATACCCATGGGTCAATCCATGCACATAGAGGACAGTTTCATATATACCCATGGGTCAATCCATGCACATAGAGGACAGTTTCATATATACCCATGGGTCAATCCATGCACATAGAGGACAGTTTCATATATACCCATGGGTCAATCCATGCACATAGAGGACAGTTTCATATATACCCATGGGTCAATCCATGCACATAGAGGACAGTTTCATATATACCCATGGGTCAATCCATGCACATAGAGGACAGTTTTCGCCATACTTCAGCTGACCACACCGCCATTGAACAAATCCCAGTCAGTAAGCCTATATCGGCCCGATATCGGCTAAGGATCGGAATATCGGCCAAATTTTCCGACGTCGGGCCGATATTAGTCAATGCCTAAACTTTGCATGATATTTTATTTCCATTGACTTATATATACCACAGCGTCATTTTGCATGCCCATGTGTGGTAGTTGCTGGCAAAGACCGGTATTTGTTTTACTTGGTGATTTCAATATCGGCCCGACATCGGCAAGAGATAGCTTTGCCGCCTTTGATAGCAGCCCAAGGTAGGTAACTCGTGTTGTCTTACCATGGATTGTCTTTTATCAACGCAGTGAATAATAATATTTCATATAAACGAAATTATCACATAATATAAGTATTCAGTTATATCTATTATATTATTTTGATTTATTACAATTGTTTTCATTGATATGTTTAATTGTTTTAAGTTTTTTAACACATTTGGATTAATGGATTAATTAATGGGCCTTAATATGTTCCCGTTTAATGGGCATTTTCAAGGCCATGACTTCAGCATGCTCTTTAATGGCCATGAACAATCAAGACATTCCAACTTTAATGGCATTACTTAATGGCAGTTGTGTTCAAGAACTCATGGGCATGAATTTGATATGGGGGTATTAATGGCCATGAATATCGGTCATTTTCATGGCATTGATTCATGGCATACATGGGGATTTCATGGCAAATTCACAGCCTTTTGCAAAATTAATGGGCCTTAATATGGTCCCGTTTAATGGGATTTTAATGGATTTATTCATGGGTTGTACTCATGCGTTTTTCATGGTCAGTTCATGGGTTGATCTGCAGTAGTGCACTGTACATTATTCAAACAGCCTGGGGCAATTTCTTTTGTATTGGAAGGTTTTGAGCGAATAGTCGAATGTTCGTTGGCATCCCTACAAATTACTGATCATTTATTTATTGAAGATTGGTCAATGGTCATTCATTCCAACAGGCCCGTCGCCAGGCATACGCAAGTACGCACGTGCGTATCATTGGTCTTAGAAAATGAAAAAAAATTGAAAACCCCATGGGGGTAGTAGGGATACATACGTGATGTGTGGACTGGTGCAATAATTGAGACCATTGCAAATATGCATCTCGAAATTTAGTGTGTGCTATTTTACGTGCTTGTTTAATTGATAAGGGCGATAGATCATGTATATTATACATCTAGCCTTAATTTGTACCTTTATACGGATTGTCGTAAGAACTTTAGTCCTGCAATTGTATGTTACAAAATGCATTGAAATGCAGGAAATTGCTTCCTCATTTCAAAAAATCTCCTGGGGGCATGACCCTGAACCCCCTAGCGTACTCGCCCGTGCGTATCATCAAAATAGCTCCAGCGACGGCCCTGTCCAAGATATATGAACAATACTGAAACCTTCACCCATATACAGTCTACATCCGTTATGTCAAAGTCGGTTATGTTGAATTCTCTGGTTATCTCGAAGTCGGATGAAAGTCCCGTTTCAGACACTATCAATTTACATATAACTGGATCTGTTTATATCGAATTTCGTTAAGTCAATCTTCAGTTATGTCGAAGTATTTTGTTCGGTCGGACGGAATTCGACATAACGGATGTAGACTGTAATATTGCAACCATATGGGAGAAGGACCCGTATCCTGGAAGGAGGACCCGTGTCCTGGAAGGAGGACCTGTGTCCTGGAAGGAGGACCCGTGTCCTGGAAGAAGGACCCGTGTTCTGGAAGAAGGACCCGTGTCCTGGAAGGAGGACCCGTGTCCTGGAAGGAGGACCCGTGTTCTGGAAGGAGGACCCGTGTTCTGGAAGGAGGATCCGTGTTCTGGAAGGAGGATCCGTGTTCTGGAAGGAGGATCCGTGTTCTGGAAGGAGGATCCGTGTTCTGGAAGGAGGATCTGTGTTCTGGAAGGAGGATCCGTGTCCTGGAAGGAGGACCCGTGTCCTGGAAGGAGGATCCATGTTCTGGAAGGAGGATACGTGTTCTGGAAGGAGGATCTGTGTTCTGGAAGGAGGACCCGTGTCCTGGAAGGAGGACCCGTGTCCTGGAAGGAGGATCCGTGTCCTGGAAGAAGGACCCGTGTCCCTGGAAGAAGGACCCGTGTCCCTGTGATCATTGTTTCAGACACGGACGAGCACCTGGGACAAACCACAAACTTTCCGACAGTCAGTTGGATAGCTTCCTCACTTAAAACTTAAAATCTGCTCGATGCAAATGATTTGAAGTGAATGGCCGTAACAACTCAGGCATGCAGAATGACAAGAGAGTGATTATTATGCGTAAAATGGTAAACTTGAGGTGTTACAAATCTCCTTGTTTTCATGTTTTGTGATATGGATTGCAAAATCTATACTGTTGTTACAATAATAGTAATGCAATACCTTGCCATTTCCTTTCCAAACTGTAATGTAAAAATATTACAACAGGATATACAAAGGTTATTACAATGTAGCTCATTCATAACTGTAAACGCAGTTTTTTTCCATATTAAAGCGACACTACATCGGTGAAAACGCAAATTTCTACAGAATATAATTTTCACGCGTTTCGGTAGTAATAGCGTGAAAAGATGGTCTTAGCGTAGCGGGTTCACAATAGTTATTAATATTGGTCGTTTTGCAGGGGCACGTGTTTTGCATGGCAAATGTGTAATGTGTAGTGAAGTTATGGTCATTCTACCGGACGCTTTCACACAGCGTAGACCTAAGTTAATGTCTATATTAAAATTGTAGTATATGAAATATGCGTATTGTTTACGAGGCCCGTCGTAGAGTGGTATGACATTGACAATCGGGCACAGGTTTCCAGCTGTATTTTTCTCTTAAAATTAAGAGTTGTTTATCTCTGGTTTTTCCTGGGAGAGTCGACCACATATTACCATCATATACGTTTGTGTAACATTTTATATCAAAGCATATTGCTCAAAATTTGAACATAAATCTTATGTATATATAGCCTGTTATGAAATGCTATTACTCGTGGTAAAACATTACAAGTCGTGCGGCAATCTACACGTCGTGTCCAGCTAAGGCATATTGTGTTTTGTGTTTCTTTATGGTTTGTGATGAGCATAGTTAAGACTGTATTTTCCTATTATACGGTGTAATTGTTTTCTGAATATTTGCCTCAAAAGTTGAGTATTTCAACTTATCAAACGTCATATACGATGTTTGTTGACATAACAAAAAAATGTAAATAGGGTCAACATCCATGCATAATGCAATGTGTGTATCTTGAATAACACAGATTTATGGTACAGATTTACCGTTCTATCTCACCCTTTGTGCCTGTGCACATTTATTCTTAGACTAATATGATTTAAAATACAGTTGAACTTCGTTGCCTCGAACTCGACGGGTCCGTGAGTAATGGTTCGAGTCATGGGAGGTTCGAGTCAAGGGTAGTTGTGTGGGTTGACCCATAATATTCATAAATTAAATTGTGAACTTGACGGGTCCGTGAGTAATGGTTCGAGTCATGGGAGGTTCGAGTCAAGGGTAGTTGTGTGGGTTGACCCATAATATTTATAAATTAAATTGTGAACTTGACGGGTCCGTGAGTAATGGTTCGAGGCAACAAAGTTCAACTGTACTTTATTATTCAATGCTAAGGACTTTGAATTCAAATGTTGCATGATAGACCTAGTCACTGACCATGAGCATAAGAATCCAAATTTTGATTGTGTATCGCATTGGAGGTAACTGACCATAAACATAACAATCGGGGATGTGGCGTACATCATTGGAGGTAACTGAACTTAAACGTAACAATCGGGGATGTGGTGTACCGCATTGGAAGCCACTGACCTTCAATGCAAGCAAGATACATAATGTTGTTAGCTGAAACAGAATGCGACCGATTTAACATTTGATTTTCGTGTTTGACACCATGCCTTATATGCAATGTCATATCCGAGCTGATTTGTAACTTTATGCAACATCTAATGTCCAAAAATCATCTTGATGCAGTATTTCCACACATTACACTAAACTGAACAGCTGAAAGTGAGGGGGGGAGTTGTGGCATTACACGGCGACGCTCAAGCTATTAATGGTGACAGAAGAATCTTGATGCAGTATTTCCACACATTACACTAAACTGAACAGCTGAAAGTGAGGAGGGGGAGTTGTGGCATTACACGGCGACGCTCAAGCTATTAATGGTGACAGAAGAATCTTGATGCAGTATTTCCACACATTACACTAAACTGAACAGCTGAAAGTGAGGGGGGAGTTGTGGCATTACACGGCGACGCTCAAGCTAATGGTGACAGATTATGTTATGTTATATTTCGGGTTTTACGCCTGCATCAGCACCATTTTGGGCTATATCGCCGGCGGGCAGTTAACCTAGCAACACCTTTCCTGGGCAGGCTCCAGCGGTTAACTAATGGTGACAGAAGAATCTTGATGCAGTATTTCCACACATTACACTAAACTGAACAGCTGAAAGTGAGGAGGGGGGGTTGTGGCATTACACGGCGACGCTCAAGCTATTAATGGTGACAGAAGAATCTTGATGCTGTATTTCCACACATTACACTAAACTGAACAGCTGAAGTGAGGGGGGAGTTGTGGCATTACACAGCGACGCTCAAGCTATTAATAGTGACAGAAGAATCTTGATGCAGTATTTCCACACATTACACTAAACTGAACAGCTGAAAGTGAGGAGGGGGGTTGTGGCATTACACGGCGACACTCAAGCTATTAATGGTGACAGAAGAATCTTAATGCAGTATTTCAGGCACCACAAGATAGAAACAACGACCTTCCACAAGCCAGCTGGAAATAATTTCACAGGGTGGGATTTGAACCTACAGCGGTGAGAGACAAATGATTTGAAGTGAACAACCGTAACCAATTGACCATTTCCGGCATACATACCGGTACAAAACCCAGAGATATTTTCCAATCTCTTATGGCAGTATTTGAATGCACATTCATATATGAACAACAATCGCCCGACATTAAAATATCTCAATAGAAGTTCATTATTGATTCACAAAAACCTAACATCTATCTACATTGTATAGCAGTACATCACTATAGTTTTCTGCTTCACTTTACCTAATCAATAATGGTCTGTAACTCTGTGCACACCCTAGCAGTGAAAAAACCAGTGAAATATGTCATGCAACTTAACCCATTCAACACCAAGTAACTCACATGGACTGGTCCATGATATTCATAAACCAATAAATGAATCAGAAAATCACATTTGGACAAGTTCATTTATCAAAATGGGTAATTATGTCTAAAAATAGTCATATCACTGGCAAAAAGTGCAGATCCTGATGAGACGGCTCGTCACGAGCCAGCTCATCCGGATCTACACTTTTTGTAAGCCTATTTAGAGGTCTGTGGTGTTGAAAGGGTTAATTAGAATTTTTGTCATAGCGACACAACTCTAATGAAATTCCATGACATACAGTCAAACCTGCTTTAAGCAGCCAGCCATGGAAATCACAGAATGTGCTTAATAGAGAACAAATTGTATAATAAAACAACATATTGGGAATCTGGAAACTGGCTGCTTAATGCAGGTTGGCTGCTTAATAGAGTTGACCACTAACACAGGTTTGACTATATTTCTACAGTTTTCAGTTACAAATAAGAAAAGACCATTAATGAATTGTCGTTCGCTACAATTATTTGAACTATTATTAGCCTTTAATTTACCCAGCAAGCAAAGAGTTATAACATAACAATCAGAGTCAATTTGTCAACAATGGATGGATCAGTGTAGTCCAGTGGTAGAGCCAATCTGTTAACAACAGACAGATCTGTAGTCCAGTGGTAGAGCCAATCTGTCAACAACAGACATATCTGTAGTCCAGTGGTAGAGCCAATCTGTTAACAACAGACGGATCTGTAGTCCAGTGGTAGAGCCAATCTGTTAACAACAGACAGATCTGTAGTCCAGTGGTAGAGCCAATCTGTTAACAACAGACAGATCTGTAGTCCAGTGGTAGAGCCAATCTGTTAACAACAGACATATCTGTAGTCCAGTGGTAGAGCCAATCTGTTAACAACAGACGGATCTGTAGTCCACTGGTAGAGCCAATCTGTCAACAACAGATGGATCTGTAGTCCACTGGTAGAGCCAATCTGTTAACAGACAGATCTGTAGTCCAGTGGTAGAGCCAATCTGTTAACAACAGACATATCTGTAGTCCAGTGGTAAAGCCAATCTGTCAACAACAGACGGATCTGTAGTCCAGTGGTAGAGCCAATCTGTTAACAACAGACATATCTGTAGTCCAGTGATAGAGCCAATCTGTCAACAACAGACGGATCTGTAGTCCAGTGGTAGAGCCAATCTGTCAACAACAGACGGATCTGTAGTCCAGTGGTAGAGCCAATCTGTCAACAACAGACATATCTGTAGTCCAGTGGTAGAGCCAATCTGTCAACAACAGACATATCTGTAGTCCAGTGGTAGAGCCAATCTGTCAACAACAGACGGATCTGTAGTCCAGTGGTAGAGCCAATCTGTCAACAACAGACGGATCTGTAGTCCAGTGGTAGAGCCAATCTGTTAACAACAGATGGATCTGTAGTCCACTGGTAGAGCCAATCTGTTAACAACAGATGGATCTGTAGTCCACTGGTAGAGCCAATCTGTTAACAACAGATGGATCTGTAGTCCACTGGTAGAGCCAATCTGTTAACAACAGATGGATCTGTAGTCCAGTGGTAGAGCCAATCTGTTAACAACAGATGGATCTGTAGTCCACTGGTAGAGCCAATCTGTTAACAACAGATGGATCTGTAGTCCACTGGTAGAGCCAATCTGTTAACAACAGACGGGTCTGTAGTCCAGTGGTTAACACGTTGGACTGGTAATCCAGGGATCTCCGTCTGACCATAATAATATTAACAGTCTTTCAGGGACTTTAAACCGAGCTCTTGTGTTGGTGCTTTACACCGTGCACGTAAAAGAACCAGAGGAGACTCTGGAATTGTTCTTCGTCTGTATCATTGCACTATCCTCCAAAAATCTAAAATGACTCATCTCTTCAGGAGGCGTCGCTCATATGGACAACCAGTATTGATGATAAAGAAACATATCACACACATAATATGTTAACATTCAAGTCTCTAGCAGTAATACACTAGGGTTAAATGTATGTACCTTGTCAAACAGTGTAACATGTTCACTGTGCTATGACTCACTGCAATACATACCTCCCAATAGGTTTACAGCAAGTAAATATCACAGATAGCTATTCTCACATCTCATCACCATGGAAACAAATCAACACTCTGTCATCTTGGTAACATCTTAATGTCCTGAAACACAAAAACAGTGAAGTTTGAACTTGCCTTGGTACAGCTGTATCAGTGACATCATAGGGCAGATGTTATAGGGCAGGGAAATTGAAAACAGAAAGAGCCCTGAGATACACTGAGGTGTATAGTTATCGTTAACATAACCTATGCACAAACAAAACACACAACTCGGTAAACGTAAATGCAGAATAAGTCATGACGGCTAAGTTAGTGATACTGAGAATTATTAATATTAACCCTTTCAACACCATAGACCTCTAAATTGGCTTACAAAAAAGTGTAGATCCAGATGAGCCGGCTCATGACGAGCCGTCTCATCAGGATCTGCACTTTTTTCAAGTATTTTAACTATTTTTAGAATTTTTTTTACCCATTTTGATAAATGAACTGATCCAAATGTAACTTTGTTATTAATATATTGGTCTAAAAATATCATGGACCAGTCCATGTCAGTTACTTGGTGTTGAATGGGTTAAAATACAAATTACTGTACAGTCATTCATTCAAGTTCAGCCAAAGTAGCATCCAATCAAAATTAACCCATTCAACACCAAGTAACTGACATGGTCCATGATATTTTTAGATCAATGTAACTGACATGGTCCATGATATTTTTAGATCAATGTAACTGACATGGTCCATGATATTTTTAGATCAATGTAACTGACATGGTCCATGATGTTTTTAGATCAATGTAACTGACATGGTCCATGATATTTTTAGATCAATGTAACTGACATGGTCCATGATATTTTTAGATCAATAAATTAATCAGAAAATTACATTTGGACCAGTTCATTTATCAAAATGGGTAATTTTGTCTAACAATAGTAATATTACAGGCAAAAAGTGCAGATCCTGATGAGCTGGCTCATCTGGATCTACACTTTTTTTGTAAGCCTCTTTAGAGGTGTGTGGAGTTGAAAGGGTTAACTGATTTTCAATGTTTCACCAAATTTGTGATTCCACCCTGTAGACTGTATATCAGTGTAAAATTAACCAGATATCTCTTTGCACACTAGAGGTGAAAACAAGCAGTCAAATATGCAATTCTACAGCACAGGAACTTGAAATTTTATTCATAAGCCACCAAAGGTCTGGTACCTCCATAAGCCACAAAAGGTCTCGTACCTCTATCCTAGGACACCCCCTTCTATTAATAGAGGATGTGTCCTAGGATAGAGGTACGAGACCTTTGGTGGCTTATGGATAAAATTTCAAGTTTCTGTGTCTAAAGAAACTTCATGACATATTTCCTGGGTTTTCAGATACATGTATGCATAAGAAAAACAGATTAAATGAATTTTCATCTGCTACAATTATTTGAACTATTTATAGCCTTTATTTTACCCAGCATGCAAAAAGTTGGCATGCCCATGGACTTACTTTGTAAATAATCCGATAAATACCCAATAACCTACCAAATTGTATATATATATATCAAGTGTTATATTGTCCACAATAAAAACAGACGCATCTGTAGTCCAGTGGTAACATGCTGGACTGGTAATCCAGGGATCGCAGGTTCGATCCCCCGCCTGACAATAATAAAATTAACAGTCTTTCAGATGGGACGTTAAACGGAGGTCTCGTGTCGGTGCTTTACACCGTGCATGTAAAATAACTAGAGGAGACTCTGGAATGGGTCTCTGTCTGTATCATCCTCCAAAAATCTAAAATGACTAATCTCTTCAGGAGGCGACGCTCATATGGGCAACCGATAGCGACGATAAATAAACGTAAAACACACACACAATAAATTGATAAATGTTTAAATTCCTACACTTTTATAACTGGATCCTTGTAGAATTGATATTGAATAGTTGTATTGTTGACTCACTCATGTCTATCTTGGGTTATCTGTATAGGTCTGGTTAGTCACACTGATCAATACACTATAACATCATCATCATCATGTTCTGCACATTTCAGTTGCACACTAGCACATTTGGCTCACAAAATCAACACATTTGAGAACAGTGGAATGTGCCTATGTGAGAGGAATGTGCATATGTGAGAGGAATGTGCCTATGTGTGTGGAATGTGCCTATGTGTGTGGAATGTGCCTATGTGACTGGAATGTGCCTATGTGAGTGGAATGTGCCTATGTGACTGGAATGTGCCTATGTGAGTGGAATGTGCCTATGTGTGTGTGGAATGTGCCTATGTGAGTGGAATGTGTCTATGTGAGTGGAATGTGCCTATGTGAGTGGAATGTGCCTATGTGACTGGAATGTGCCTATGTGCATGGAATGTGCCTATGTGTGTGGAATGTGCCTTATGTGTGTGGAATCTGCCTATGTGTGTGGAATGTGCCTATGTGAGTGGAATGTGCCTATGTGTGTGGAATGTGCCTGTGTGTGGAATGTGCCTATGTGACTGGAATGTGCCTATGTGAGTGGAATGTGCCTATGTGTGTGGAATGTGAATGTGCCTATGTGACTGGAATGTGCCTATGTGTGTGGAATGTGCCTATGTGACTGGAATGTGCCTATGTGAGTGGAATGTGCCTATGTGTGTGGAATGTGAATGTGCCTATGTGACTGGAATGTGCCTATGTGAGTGGAATGTGCCTATGTGTGTGGACTGTGAATGTGCCTATGTGAGTGGAATGTGCCTATGTGACTGGAATGTGCCTATGTGAGCTTGTGAAATCAGCACATTAGCACACATTTCAGTAGCACAATAGCACATTTTGCTTACAAAAACACCACATTGGAGATGCGTTAACTATGCTGTAACCATGTTTGAATTGTATGTTTTAAAGCGACACTACATCGGTGAAATGGTAAATTTCTACAGACTGTATTTTCCTATTACAGTCAAACCTGTCTATAAAGGCCACCCTTGGGAAAGGCCACTCGGGAAAGTCAAAAAGTGGCCTTTGTTGGCAGGTGGCCTCTCAATAGAGGGTTAAAATGCATTGAAAATGGCTCGACGGGAGAGAAAAATGGTGGACTTTAGAGACAGGTTTTTCATATGCGGCCTTTATTCGGAGGTGGCTTGACTGTATATGGTATAATTGTTTTCCGTATATTGCCCCAAATGCTGAGTATTTCAACTAATAAACAAACGTCATATACGACGTTTGTTGACATAACAAAATATACCTTGTAAATAGGGTCAACATTCATGCGTAATGCAACCTGTGTATCCTGAATAACACGATTTATGGTACAGATTTACCGTTATATATCTCACCATGTGTGCCTGTGCATATTTATTTTTTAGATTACTAGTAACTACATACACCATGTACAGCTACATCATGTACAGATACACCATGTACAATTTACATCATGTACAGATACACCATGTACAGATGCATCATGTACAGCTACATCATGTACAGATACACCATGTACAATTTACATCATGTACAGCTACAAACCATGTACATCATATACACCATGTACAGCTACACCATGTACAGATACACCATGTACAGCTACATCATGTACATATACATCATGTACAGATACACCATGTACAGCTACACCATGTACAGATACATCATGTACAGATACATCATGTACAGCTACATCATGTACAGATACACCATGTACATATACACCATGTACAGATACATCATGTACAGATACACCATGTACAGCTACACCATGTACAGATACACCATGTACAGATACATCATGTACAGATACACCATGTACAGCTACACCATGTACAGCTACACCATGTACAGATACACCATGTACATATACACCATGTACAGATACACCATGTACATATACACCATGTACAGATACATCATGTACAGATACACCATGTACAGATACACCATGTACAGATACACCATGTACAGATACATCATGTACATATACACCATGTACAGATACACCATGTACAGATACACCATGTACAGATACATCATGTACAGATACACCATGTACAGATACACCATGTACATATACACCATGTACATATACACCATGTACAGATACACCATGTACATATACACCATGTACAGCTACATCATGTACAGCTACATCATGTACAGCTACATCATGTACAGCTACATCATGTACAGATACACCATGTACATATACACCATGTACAGCTACACCATGTACAGCTACATCATGTACAGATACATCATGTACAGCTACACCATGTACATCATATACACCATGTACAGATACATCATGTACAGATACACCATGTACAGCTACACCATGTACAGATACATCATGTACAGATACACCATGTACAGATACACCATGTACAGCTACACCATGTACAGCTACACCATGTACAGATACACCATGTACAGATACACCATGTACAGATACATCATGTACAGATACATCATGTACAGATACACCATGTACAGCTACACCATGTACAGATACACCATGTACAGATACATCATGTACAGATACACCATGTACAGCTACACCATGTACAGATACATCATGTACAGATACATCATGTACAGATACACCATGTACAGATACACCATGTACAGATACACCATGTACAGATACACCATGTACAGCTACACCATGTACATCATATACACCATGTACAGCTACACCATGTACAGATACATCATGTACAGATACACCATGTACAGATACATCATGTACAGCTACACCATGTACAGATACACCATGTACAGATACATCATGTACAGATACATCATGTACAGATACACCATGTACAGCTACACCATGTACAGCTACACCATGTACAGCTACATCATGTACAGATACATCATGTACAGCTACACCATGTACATCATATACACCATGTACATATACACCATGTACAGATACATCATGTACATATACACCATGTACAGATACACCATGTACAGATACACCATGTACAGATACATCATGTACAGATACACCATGTACAGCTACACCATGTACATCATATACACCATGTACAGATACATCATGTACAGATACACCATGTACAGCTACACCATGTACAGATACATCATGTACAGATACACCATGTACAGATACACCATGTACAGCTACACCATGTACAGCTACACCATGTACAGATACACCATGTACAGATACACCATGTACAGATACATCATGTACAGATACATCATGTACAGATACACCATGTACAGCTACACCATGTACAGATACACCATGTACAGATACATCATGTACAGATACACCATGTACAGCTACACCATGTACAGATACATATGTACAGATACATCATGTACAGATACACCATGTACAGATACACCATGTACAGATACACCATGTACAGATACACCATGTACAGCTACATCATGTACATCATATACACCATGTACAGCTACACCATGTACAGATACATCATGTACAGATACACCATGTACAGATACATCATGTACAGCTACACCATGTACAGATACACCATGTACAGATACATCATGTACAGATACATCATGTACAGATACACCATGTACAGCTACACCATGTACAGCTACACCATGTACAGCTACACCATGTACAGATACACCATGTACATATACAGCTACACCATGTACATATACACCATGTACAGATACATCATGTACATATACACCATGTACAGATACACCATGTACAGATACACCATGTACATATACACCATGTACAGATACATCATGTACATATACACCATGTACAGATACACCATGTACATATACACCATGTACAGCTACACCATGTACAGATACACCATGTACATATACATCATGTACATATACACCATGTACAGATACATCATGTACATATACACCATGTACAGCTACACCATGTACATATACACCATGTACAGATACATCATGTACATATACACCATGTACAGCTACACCATGTACAGATACACCATGTACAGCTACACCATGTACAGCTACACCATGTACAGCTACACCATGTACAGATACACCATGTACATATACACCATGTACAGATACATCATGTACAGCTACACCATGTACAGATACACCATGTACATATACATCATGTACATATACACCATGTACAGATACATCATGTACATATACACCATGTACAGCTACACCATGTACAGATACACCATGTACATATACATCATGTACATATACACCATGTACAGATACATCATGTACATATACACCATGTACAGATACACCATGTACATATACACCATGTACAGCTACATCATGTACAGCTACACCATGTACAGATACACCATGTACATATACACCATGTACAGATACATCATGTACATATACACCATGTACAGATACATCATGTACATATACACCATGTACAGATACACCATGTACAGCTACACCATGTACAGATACATCATGTACAGCTACATCATGTACAGATACATCATGCAATTTTCTGCACTATCTGATCACTCCCCTCCTGTTTGCCACAACACTACTACCACATATTTTAATCAAAACATAAGGTTTGTGGTATACCAGCCAAGATAAAAAAGCATTAAATAACTTGAGATTAAATAGTTTGAGATATGCAAGTCAAATGTTCATAAATAAAAATTGGCTTGTCAGATAAAGGTGGTAAGAAAGAATCAGATTATGTCTTACTTTGCCTACATGGACTATAGTTGGAGTGATAGCCATAACAATTGTTCACTTCTGGATAGAAGCAACAAACTTACCATGGTAATAGGTAAATACCAGAAGATTATATTAACATCGAGGCCCACTTCCAAAAATCAAGATGGCCACCAAAATGGCCACCAAAATAAAATAAATGTACGATTTATATGCCCTGTATAATTTCCAAAGGAAAAAAGTGAATCTAAAGCTACAATGATGAAACATTTTATCAGATGGACACTATTGAATGACAGTGACTATGGCAAGTGGTGATTTTGTGTTGTAATTTCATTGTGGGTTATGATAGTGACACAAGTGTGGCATCCATGGTCCAGTGGTAGAGCGTCGGATTTGGAATCGATCGGCCCCGGGTTTGATACTCGGTCAGGCCACATATGTAGTTTTCAAGGCACCTCACACACGCCGCTTAAGTACTGGTTAACCAGTTAGGTCCGAGGGGTTTGACATTAATAGTGGAACATACATATTTAGGTAGTAGTTATGGTATCCATTACATAAAATGTGACATTAATTTGGTGACAGTTCCAGAATATCAACAAATAACTATTTCTAGGAAGATACATTACACCTAATTATTTATTAAATGAAAACAAAACAAACAGACATAAATCAAATTCCAACAAATAAATAGAAAATTCAACTCCCCCCCCCCCCTCCAATTTGTTCTTGTTGATAGTTTCTCGTCCAAAAGTCGACCTAGTATTTATTAACTTTCATCACATAGCCGGTCGGATGAGAAAAAACAACCTAGTACAAACTTTCATCACATAGCCAGTCGGATGAGAAAAAATCAACCTAGTACAAACTTTAATCACATAGCGGTCGGATGAGAAAAAATCACCTAGTACAAACTTTCATCACA
This sequence comes from Archivesica marissinica, assembly GCA_014843695.1. Classification (NCBI taxonomy): domain Eukaryota; kingdom Metazoa; phylum Mollusca; class Bivalvia; order Venerida; family Vesicomyidae; genus Archivesica; species Archivesica marissinica. Next base: position 42,391,644 of record CM026403.1, read on the forward strand.
TAGCCAGTCGAATGAGAAAAAATCAACCTAGTACAAACTTTCATCACACAGCCGTCGGATGAGAAAAAATCAACCTAGTACAAACTTTCATCACATAGCCAGTTGGATGAGAAAAAATCAACCTAGTACAAACTTTCATCACATAGCCGGCCGGATGAGAAAAGGTCAACCTAGTACAAACTTTCATCACATAGCCGGCCGGATGAGAAAATATCGACCTAGTACAAACTTTCATCACATAGCCGGCCGGATGAGAAAAAATCGACCTAGTACAAACTTTCATCACATAGCCAGCCGGATGAGAAAAAATCGACCTAGTACAAACTTTCATCACATAGCCAGCCGGATGAGAAAAGGTCAACCTAGTACAAACTTTCATCACATAGCCGACCGGATGAGAAAAGGTCAACCTAGTACAAACTTTCATCACATAGCCAGCCGGATGAGAAAAGGTCAACCTAGTACAAACTTTCATCACATAGCCAGTTGGATGAAAAAATCAACCTAGTACAAACTTTCATCACATAGCCGGCCGGATGAAAAAGGTCAACCTAGTACAAACTTTCATCACATAGCCGGCGGATGAGAAAATATCGACCTAGTACAAACTTTCATCACATAGCCGGTGAGAAAAAATCGACCTAGTACAAACTTTCATCACATAGCCAGCCGGATGAGAAAAAATCGACCTAGTACAAACTTTCATCACATAGCCAGCCGGATGAGAAAAGGTCAACCTAGTACAAACTTTCATCACATAGCCGACCGGATGAGAAAAGGTCAACCTAGTACAAACTTTCATCACATAGCCAGCCGGATGAGAAAAGGTCAACCTAGTACAAACTTTCATCACATAGCCAGTTGGATGAGAAAAAATCAACCTAGTACAAACTTTCATCACATAGCCGGCCGGATGAGAAAAGGTCAACCTAGTACAAACTTTCATCACATAGCCGGCCGGATGAGAAAATATCGACCTAGTACAAACTTTCATCACATAGCCGGCCGGATGAGAAAAAATCGACCTAGTACAAACTTTCATCACATAGCCAGCCGGATGAGAAAAAATCGACCTAGTACAAACTTTCATCACATAGCCAGCCGGATGAGAAAAGGTCAACCTAGTACAAACTTTCATCACATAGCCGACCGGATGAGAAAAGGTCAACCTAGTACAAACTTTCATCACATAGCCAGCCGGATGAGAAAAGGTCAACCTAGTACAAACTTTCATCACATAGCTGGCCGGATGAGAAAAGGTCAACCTAGTACAAACTTTCATCACATAGCCGGCCGGATGAGAAGAAGGCTGACTTATGGCCAAGAATATAATGGTAACTACTTTTGGGGTGAAAAATGGGCAACAATATTTTGTGTTAGCCATATGATTAATGGCCTGTGTACAGGGATAGTATGACTAGTGTACTGAGGACTATCACATTCTCATCTGTCATATGCTACAATAGGTAGCTGTATAATTAATCGAAACAAGACACCCACAGTCCACATCGCAACTCTCTATATAACAACAGAAACAAGACACCCACAGTCCACATTGCAACTCTCTATATAACAACACAAACAAGACACCCACAGTCCACATTGCAACTCTCTATGTAACAACACAAACAAGACACTCACAGTCCACATCGCAACTCTCTATATAACAACAGAAACAAGACACTCACAGTCCACATTGCAACTCTCTATGTAACAACAGAAACAAGACACTCACAGTCCACATTGCAACTCTCTATGTAACAACACAAACAAGACACTCACAGTCCACATCGCAACTCTCTATATAACAACAGAAACAAGACACTCACAGTCCACATTGCAACTCTCTATATAACAACACAAACAAGACACTCACAGTCCACATTGCAACTCTCTATATAACAACAGAAACAAGACACCCACAGTCCACATTGCAACTCTCTATATAACAACACAAACAAGACACTCACAGTCCACATTGCAACTCTCTATATAACAACAGAAAACAAGACATCACAGTCCACATTGCAACTCTCTATGTAACAACAGAAACAAGACACCCACAGTCCACATTGCAACTCTCTATATAACAGAAACAAGACACCCACAGTCCACATCGCAACTCTCTATGTAACAACAGAAACAAGACACTCACAGTCCACATTGCAACTCTCTATGTAACAACAGAAACAAGACACCCACAGTCCACATTGCAACTCTCTATATAACAACAGAAACAAGACACTCACAGTCCACATTGCAACTCTCTATGTAACAACAGAAACAAGACACTCACAGTCCACATTGCAACTCTCTATGTAACAACAGAAACAAGACACCACAGTCCACATTGCAACTCTCTATATAACGAAACAAGACACCCACAGTCCACATTGCAACTCTCTATGTAACAACAGAAAAGACACCCACAGTCCACATTGCAACTCTCTATATAACAGAAACAAGACACCCACAGCCACATTGAATCTCTAATACAACAGAAACAAGACACCCACAGTCCACATTGCAACTCTCTATATAACAGAAACAAGACACCCACAGTCCACATTGCAACTCTCTATGTAACAACAGAATCAGGACACCCACAGTCCACATTGCAACTCTCTATGTAACAACAGAAACAAGACACCCACAGTCCACATTGCAACTCTCTATGTAACAATGATCCACATCCTTTGTACACTTTCATTGCAGGGTATATTTTAGTGCTTCATTTAACATCTCAATAACAAAACCAAGTACACCATAGCAACGTATAGTTTGTCTATATCAGCATTGGTTGGCTAGATAAATGGCATTCAAACTAAATGTTTGACACTAGATTTTTAGTTAATGATCGTAATTCAACGAAGAGTTGTCACAATGAGACTTAGACAATTAGTTTGATCATTTTCAAACTAAGTGTTGACACTATACCTTTATTTTGATTGTGAATATTGACACTAGGCCAAAGTTTGATTGTGAATATTGACACTAGGCCAAAGTTTGATTGTGAATATTGACACTAGGCCAAAGTTTGATTGTGAATATTGACTAGGCCATAGTTTGATTGTGAATATTGACTAGACCATAGTTTGATTGTGAATATTGACCCTATACCTTTATTTGATTGTGAATATTGACTAGACCATAGTTTGATTGTGAATATTGACCCTATACCTTTATTTGATTGTGAATATTGACTAGGCCATAGTTTGATTGTGAATATTGACCCTATACCTTTATTTGATTGTGAATATTGACTAGGCCATAGTTTGATTGTGAATATTGACCCTATACCTTTATTTGATTGTGAATATTGACTAGACCATAGTTTGATTGTGAATATTGACCCTATACCTTTATTTGATTGTGAATATTGACTAGACCATAGTTTGATTGTGAATATTGACCCTATACCTTTATTTTGATTGTGAATATTGACCCTATACCTTTATTTGATTGTGAATATTGACTAGGCCATAGTTTGATTGTGAATATTGGCCCTATACCTTTATTTGATTGTGAATATTGACTAGGCCATAGTTTGATTGTGAGTGTTGACACTAGGCCCTAGATTGATTGTGAGTGTTGACACTAGGCCCTAGTTTGATTGTGAGTGTTGACACTAGGCCCTAGATTGATTGTGAGTGTGACACTAGGCCCTAATTGATTGTGAGTGTTGACACTAGGCCCTAGATTGATTGTGAGTGTTGACACTAGGCCCTAGATTGATTGTAAATATTGACACTAGGCCCTAGATTGATTGTGAATGTTGACACTAGGCTAGATTGATTGTGAGTGTTGACTAGGCCCTAGTTTGATTGTGAGTGTTGACACTAGGCCCTAGATTGATTGTGAGTGTTGACACTAGGCCCTAGATTGATTGTGAGTATTGACACTAGGCCCTAGTTTGAGTGTGAGTGTTGACACTAGGCTCTAGATTGATTGTGAGTGTTGACACTAGGCCCTAGTTTGATTGTGAGTGTTGACACTAGGCCCTAGATTGATTGTGAGTGTTGACACTAGGCCCTAGTTTGATTGTGAGTGTTGACACTAGGCCCTAGATTGATTGTGAGTGTTGACACTAGGCCCTAGATTGATTGTGAGTGTTGACACTAGGCCCTAGATTGATTGTAAATATTGACACTAGGCCATAGATTGATTGTGAGTGTTGACACTAGGCCCTAGACTGAATTGAATTGAACCGAAAGAAAGTAATTAAGAATGTCTATATATTGCACACAGAACAAAATCTGAATTGAATTGAACCGAAAGAAAGTACATTGTAATTAAGATTGTCTATATATTGCACACAGAACAAAATTTGCGCTCAATTTCTTTTTCATCTGCAACCAAAGTACACTTATAATATGGACGGTTTTCTTGGTCTTAACCCTTTCAACACTCCAGACCTCTAAATAGGCATACAAAAAGTGTAGTTCCAGATGAGACAGCTCGACAGGATCTGCACCGTTTGCCAGTACGGCAATATTACTATTTTTAGACAAGATTACCCATTTTGAAAAATGAACTGGTCCATATGAAATTTTTTCAATAATTTATTGGTCAAAAAGTATCATGCACCAGTCCATGTCAGTTACTTAGTGTTGAATGGGTTAATATACACGTATAAGGCTAACAAGACACCAATGTCCCTGCTGTAGTTGTTTATATCAACATCTCTCCATGCATGCAACACTTATCAAGCTGAACCAACCTTTCTATTTGAGGATAGAGCTGAGTGATGCATGAGACATGTTGTCATGTTATTCTATGGTGATCATCACTGCCAAGGTATTTAAAACATCCCCCAGTCTCTCACAAATTTATTGAGTGGAAACCATTATTCTATATATACCTTCAGGTTTGAAACTGGATGATGCATGTGATGTTGTCATGCTACTGTGATCGCAATGTCATGTACCGATGTGCTATTGCTAGATCAGAACATATGTAGTTATTTCATATTCTAATACGACCCAGCTAATAACATACATACTTGTAGAGTAAAATCTAGCTCGGGTTATTCTGCGATATACCTACCTTGAACTATGCTGCGCGCGCACCGTGTTTTGGCTATTCCATTTGTACAATGCGTATAAAGTTTTATGAATGAAAGTCACGTGATGTTTGTAAATACTATCGTGGGAATTCGAGGAAGTGAGCTATTTTTAGAATCAAATAATCTCTTGTCCGTCTTGTTTTTCTGTTAAGTAACATTTCAGTTACTATTCTGTACAGTTTTATTTGACAAAATAAATAAAATTATTGTTATCAGTTACAACTTTTTGTTCATTTATGCACTAGATTGATATTTTCCATAAAAAATAACGTCATCACATAGTTATTTCATAATATCTCTCAATATATTACAAATTACCATATTGACAGGAGAGCAGGAACGATTTTTCTATTTTAAGTAACACTGAGCTTGACCCCCACCTGCTTGATCCCCCCCTGGTGTTGCATGTGACATATGTTGTTCATGCTATAGAGATGACTTTGTGTCAAGCTATTTCAAAATCCCTCAATGCATGACTAAATTTATTTAGCGGAAACCATTTTTATATATTTAGTAACAATGACCTTGACACAGAGTAGTCATATGATCACCACAAATATTTGAACGAAAGTTATTTTAATATCTCTCCATGCAATACAATATATATGTTATGACAAAATAATTAAGCAGAAACCATTTCTCTATTTTTAGCAACAATGACCTTGAACTCCAGTGTTATGTAACATGTTGCTATGCTGAGCTGTCAATGTGACATGTTGCTATGCTGAGCTGTCAATGTGACATGTTGCTATGCTGAGCTGTCAATGTGACATGTTGCTATGCTGAGCTGTCAATGTGACATGTTGCTATGCTGAGCTGTCAATGTGACATGTTACTATGCTGAGCTGTCAATGTAACATGACATGTTGCTATGCTGAGCTGTTAATGTGACATGTTGCTATGCTGAGCTGTCAATGTGACATGTTGCTATGCTGAGCTGTCAATGTGACATGTTGCTATGCTGAGCTGTCAATGTGACATGTTGCTGAGCTGTCAATGTGACATGTTGCTATGCTGAACTGTCAACAGTACAGTGTAAAGATGTCGACATTGTCCAAACATACATTTGATTAGACCTGTGTTAATGACAAGTCAATCATAAACTTCTCTCCGAGAGTGAGTAAACTTCCCTCCCACAGAGTGTAAACGTCCCTCCCAGAAACTTCCCTCTCACAGAGAGTAAAGATCCCTCCAACAGAGAGTAAACTTCCCTCCCACTGAGAGTAAACTTCCTTCCCACAGAGACTAAACGTCCCTCCCACAGAGAGTAAACTTCCCTCCCAGAAAGTAAACTTCCCTCCCAGAGAGTAAACTTCCCTCCCACACAGAGTAAACTTCCCTCCCACACAGAGTACACAGAGTAAACTTCCCTCCCACACAGAGTAAACTTCCCTCCCACACAGAGTAAACTTCCCTCCCACACATAGTAAACTT
>CM026403.1:42399142-42432446 GCA_014843695.1 Archivesica marissinica
TGTGTATATAGAAGACAGGTGTGCTTTGGTTGTATAATGGGTGCTGGACAAACATATGTATATAGAAGACAGGTGTGCTTTGGTTGTATAATGTGTGCTGGACAAACATGTGTATATAGAAGACAGGTGTGCTTTGGTTGTATAATGTGTGCTGGACAAACATGTGTCTATAGAAGACAGGTGTGCTTTGGTTGTATAATGTGTGCTGGACAAACATGTGTCTATAGAAGACAGGTGCTTTGGTGGTATAATGTGTGCTAGACAAACATGTGTATATAGAAGACAGGTGTGCTTTGGTTGTATAATGTGTGCTGGACAAACATGTGTCTATAGAAGACAGGTGTGCTTTGGTGGTATAATGTGTGCTAGACAAACATGTGTATATAGAAGACAGATGTGCTTTGGTTGTATAATGTGTCCTAGACAAACATGTGTCTATAGAAGATAGGTGTGCTTTGGTAGTATAATGTGTGCTGGACAAACATGTGTCTATAGAAGACAGGTGTGCTTTGGTAGTATAATGTGTGCTGGACAAACATGTGTCTATAGAAGACAGGTGTGCTTTGGTTGTATAATGTGTGCTGGACAAACATGTGTATATAGAAGACAGATGGGCTTTGGTAGTATAATGTGTGCTGGACAAACATGTGTATATAGAAGACAAATGTGCTTTGGTAGTATAATGTGTGCTGGACAAACATGTGTCTATAGAAGACAGGTGTGCTTTGGTTGTATAATGTGTGCTGGACAAACATGTGTATATAGAAGACAGATGGGCTTTGGTAGTATAATGTGTGCTGGACAAACATGTGTATATAGAAGACAAATGTGCTTTGGTAGTATAATGTGTGCTGGACAAACATGTGTCTATAGAAGACAGGTGTGCTTTGGTTGTATAATGTGTGCTGGACAAACATGTGTATATAGAAGACAGATGGGCTTTGGTAGTATAATGTGTGCTGGACAAACATGTGTATATAGAAGACAAATGTGCTTTGGTAGTATAATGTGTGCTGGACAAACATGTGTCTATAGAAGACAGGTGTGCTTTGGTTGTATAATGTGTGCTGGACAAACATGTGTATATAGAAGACAGATGTGCTTTGGTTGTATAATGTGTGCTGGACAAACATGTGTATATAGAAGACAGATGTGCTTTGGTTGTATAATGTGTGCTGGACAAACATGTGTCTATAGAAGACAGGTGTGCTTTGGTTGTATAATGTGTGCTGGACAAACATGTGTATATAGAAGACAGGTGTGCTTTGGTTGTATAATGTGTGCTGGACAAACATGTGTCTATAGAAGACAGATGTGCTTTGGTTGTATAATGTGTGCTGGACAAACATGTGTATATAGAAGACAGGTGTGCTTTGGTTGTATAATGTGTGCTGGACAAACATGTGTCTATAGAAGACAGGTGTGCTTTGGTTGTATAATGGGTGCTGGACAAACATGTGTCTATAGAAGACAGGTGTGCTTTGGTTGTATAATGTGTGCTGGACAAACATGTGTCTATAGAAGACAGGTGTGCTTTGGTTGTATAATGTGTGCTGGACAAACATGTGTATATAGAAGACAGGTGTGCTTTGGTTGTATAATGGGTGCTGGACAAACATGTGTATATAGAAGACAGATGTGCTTTGGTTGTATAATGTGTGCTGGACAAACATGTGTATATAGAAGACAGATGTGCTTTGGTTGTATAATGTGTGCTGGACAAACATGTGTATATAGAAGACAGGTGTGCTTTGGTTGTATAATGTGTGCTGGACAAACATGTGTATATAGAAGACAGGTGTGCTTTGGTTGTATAATGTGTGCTGGACAAACATGTGTCTATAGAAGACAGGTGTGCTTTGGTTGTATAATGTGTGCTCGACAAACATGTGTCTATAGAAGACAGATGTGCTTTGGTTGTATAATGTGTGCTGGACAAACATGTGTTTATAGAAGACAGGTGTGCTTTGGTTGTATAATGTGTGCTGGACAAACATGTGTTTATAGAAGACAGGTGTGCTTTGGTTGTATAATGTGTGCTGGACAAACATGTGTTTATAGAAGACAGGTGTGCTTTGGTTGTATAATGTGTGCTGGACAAACATGTGTTTATAGAAGACAGGTGTGCTTTGGTTGTATAATGTGTGCTGGACAAACATGTGTTTATAGAAGACAGGTGTGCTTTGGTTGTATAATGTGTGCTGGACAAACATGTGTTTATAGAAGACAGGTGTGCTTTGGTTGTATAATGGGTGCTGGACAAACATGTGTTTATAGAAGACAGGTGTGCTTTGGTTGTATAATGTGTGCTGGACAAACATGTGTCTATAGAAGACAGGTGTGCCTTGGTAGTATAATGTGTGCTGGACAAACATGTATTTATAGAAGACAGGTGTGCTTTGGTTGTATAATGTGTGCTGGACAAACATGTTTCTATAGAAGACAGGTGTGCCTTGGTTGTATAATGTGTGCTGGACAAACATGTATTTATAGAAGACAGGTGTGCTTTGGTTGTATAATGTGTGCTGGACAAACATGTATTTATAGAAGACAGGTGTGCTTTGGTTGTATACTGTGTGCTGGACAAACATGTATTTATAGAAGACAGGTGTGCTTTGGTTGTATAATGTGTGCTGGACAAACATGTGTATATAGAAGACAGGTGTGCTTTGGTTGTATAATGTGTGCTGGACAACATGTGTATATAGAAGACAGGTGTGCTTTGGTTGTATAATGTGTGATGGACAAACATGTGTTTATTGAAGACAGGTGTGCTTTGGTTGTATAATGGGTGCTGGACAAACATTTATTTATAGAAGACAGATGGGCTTTGGTTGTATAATGGGTGCTGGACAAACATGTGTCTATAGAAGACAGGTGTGCCTTGGTAGTATAATGTGTGCTGGACAAACATGTATTTATAGAAGACAGGTGTGCTTTGGTTGTATAATGTGTGCTGGACAAACATGTTTCTATAGAAGACAGGTGTGCCTTGGTTGTATAATGTGTGCTGGACAAACATGTATTTATAGAAGACAGGTGTGCTTTGGTTGTATAATGTGTGCTGGACAAACATGTGTCTATAGAAGACAGGTGTGCTTTGGTAGTATAATGTGTGCTGGACAAACATGTGTCTATAGAAGACAGGTGTGCTTTGGTAGTATAATGTGTGCTGGACAAACATGTGTCTATAGAAGACAGGTGTGCTTTGGTTGTATAATGTGTGCTGGACAAACATGTGTATATAGAAGACAGATGGGCTTTGGTAGTATAATGTGTGCTGGACAAACATGTGTATATAGAAGACAAATGTGCTTTGGTAGTATAATGTGTGCTGGACAAACATGTGTCTATAGAAGACAGGTGTGCTTTGGTTGTATAATGTGTGCTGGACAAACATGTGTATATAGAAGACAGATGGGCTTTGGTAGTATAATGTGTGCTGGACAAACATGTGTATATAGAAGACAAATGTGCTTTGGTAGTATAATGTGTGCTGGACAAACATGTGTCTATAGAAGACAGGTGTGCTTTGGTTGTATAATGTGTGCTGGACAAACATGTGTATATAGAAGACAGATGGGCTTTGGTAGTATAATGTGTGCTGGACAAACATGTGTATATAGAAGACAAATGTGCTTTGGTAGTATAATGTGTGCTGGACAAACATGTGTCTATAGAAGACAGGTGTGCTTTGGTTGTATAATGTGTGCTGGACAAACATGTGTATATAGAAGACAGATGTGCTTTGGTTGTATAATGTGTGCTGGACAAACATGTGTATATAGAAGACAGATGTGCTTTGGTTGTATAATGTGTGCTGGACAAACATGTGTCTATAGAAGACAGGTGTGCTTTGGTTGTATAATGTGTGCTGGACAAACATGTGTATATAGAAGACAGGTGTGCTTTGGTTGTATAATGTGTGCTGGACAAACATGTGTATATAGAAGACAGATGTGCTTTGGTTGTATAATGTGTGCTGGACAAACATGTGTATATAGAAGACAGGTGTGCTTTGGTAGTATAATGTGTGCTGGACAAACATGTGTCTATAGAAGACAGGTGTGCTTTGGTTGTATAATGTGTGCTGGACAAACATGTGTATATAGAAGACAGGTGGCTTTGGTAGTATAATGTGTGCTGGACAAACATGTGTATATAGAAGACAGATGTGCTTTGGTTGTATAATGGGTGCTGGACAAACATGTGTCTATAGAAGACAGGTGTGCTTTGGTTGTATAATGGGTGCTGGACAAACATGTGTCTATAGAAGACAGGTGTGCTTTGGTTGTATAATGTGTGCTGGACAAACATGTGTCTATAGAAGACATTGCTTTGGTTGTATAATGTGTGCTGGACAAACATGTATAGAAGACATGTGCTTTGGTGTAATGGTGGACAAACATTTCTAGAAGACAGGTTGCGTGGTTAATGTGGCTGGCAAACATGTGTATATAGAAGACAGGTGTGCTTTGGTTGTGTGTGCTGGACAAATGTGATAAGAGACAGGTGGCTTTGGTTGATAATGTGGCTGGACAAACATGTGTTTATAGAAGACAGTGTGCTTTGGTTGTATAATGGGGCTGGACAAACATTTGTTTATAGAAGACAGATGGGCGGGTGTATAATGTGTGCTGGACAAACATGTGTCTATAGAAGACAGTGTGCTTTGGTTGTATAATGTGTGCTGGACAAACATGTATTTATAGAAGACAGGTGTGCTTTGGTTGTATAATGTGTGCTGGACAAACATGTGTCTATAGAAGACAGGTGTGCCTTGGTTGTATAATGTGTGCTGGACAAACATGTATTTATAGAAGACAGGTGTGCTTTGGTTGTATAATGTGTGCTGGACAAACATGTATTTATAGAAGACAGGTGTGCTTTGGTTGTATAATGTGTGCTGGACAAACATGTATTTATAGAAGACAGATGTGCTTTGGTTGTATAATGGTGCTGGACAAACATGTGTATATAGAAGACAGTTGCTTTGGTGTATAATGGTGCTGACAAACATGTGTATAGAAGACAGTGTGCTTTGGTGTATAATGTTGCTGGACAAACATGTTTATTGAAGACAGGTGTGCTTTGGTTGTATAATGGGTGCTGGACAAACATGTATCTATAGAAGACAGATGTGCTTTGGTTGTATAATGGGTGCTGGACAAACATGTGTCTATAGAAGACAGGTGTGCTTTGGTAGTATAATGTGTGCTGGACAAACATGTTTTATAAAGACAGGTGTGCTTTGGTTGTATAATGTGTGCTGGACAAACTGTTTATAGAACGTGGCTGGTGTATAAGTGCTGGACAACATGTTGTGTGCTGGAAACATGTATTTATAGAAGACAGGTGTGCTTTGGTTGTATAATGTGTGCTGGACAAACCTGTGTCTATAGAAGACAGTGTGCTTTGGTTGTATAATGGGTGCTCGACAAACATGTGTTTATAGAAGACATGTGTGCTTTGGTTGTATAATGTGTGCTCGACAAACATGTATTTATAGAAGACAGGTGTGCTTTGGTTGTATAATGGGTGATGGACAAACATGTGTTTATAGAAGACAGGTGTGCTTTGGTTGTATAATGGGTGCTGGACAAACATGTATTTATAGAAGACAGGTGGGCTTTGGTTGTATAATGGGTGCTGGACAAACATGTGTCTATAGATGACAGGTGGGCTTTGGTTGTATAATGTGTGCTGGACAAACTTGTGTCTATAGAAGACAGGTGTGCCTTGGTAGTATAATGTGTGCTGGACAAACATGTATTTATAGAAGACAGGTGTGCTTTGGTTGTATAATGTGTGCTGGACAAACATGTATTTATAGAAGACAGGTTTGCATTGGTTGTATAATGTGTGCTGGACAAACCTGTGTCTATAGAAGACAGGTGTGCCTTGGTTGTATAATGTTTGCTGGACAAACATGTATTTATAGAAGACAGGTGTGCTTTGGTTGTATAATGTGTGCTGGACAAACATGTATTTATAGAAGACAGGTGTGCTTTGGTTGTATAATGTCTGCTGGACAAACATGTATTTATAGAAGACAGGTGTGCTTTGGTTGTATAATGTGTGCTGGACAAACATGTATTTATTGAAGACAGGTGTGCTTTGGTTGTATAATGTGTGCTGGACAAACATGTATTTATAGAAGACAGGTGTGCTTTGGTTGTATAATGTTTGCTGGACAAACCTGTGTCTATAGAAGACAAGTGTGCTTTGGTTGTATAATGTGTGCTCGACAAACATGTGTTTATAGAAGACAGATGGGCTTTGGTTGTATAATGTGTGCTGGACAAACATGTATTTATAGAAGACAGGTGTGCTTTGGTTGTATAATGTGTGCTGGACAAACCTGTGTCTATAGAAGACAAGTGTGCTTTGGTTGTATAATGGGTGCTCGACAAACATGTGTTTATAGAAGACATGTGTGCTTTGGTTGTATAATGTGTGCTCGACAAACATGTATTTATAGAAGACAGGTGTGCTTTGGTTGTATAATGGGTGATGGACAAACATGTGTTTATAGAAGACAGGTGTGCTTTGGTTGTATAATGGGTGCTGGACAAACATGTATTTATAGAAGACAGGTGGGCTTTGGTTGTATAATGGGTGCTGGACAAACATGTGTCTATAGATGACAGGTGGGCTTTGGTTGTATAATGTGTGCTGGACAAACTTGTGTCTATAGAAGACAGGTGTGCCTTGGTAGTATAATGTGTGCTGGACAAACATGTATTTATAGAAGACAGGTGTGCTTTGGTTGTATAATGTGTGCTGGACAAACATGTATTTATAGAAGACAGGTTTGCATTGGTTGTATAATGTGTGCTGGACAAACCTGTGTCTATAGAAGACAGGTGTGCCTTGGTTGTATAATGTGTGCTGGACAAACATGTATTTATAGAAGACAGGTGTGCTTTGGTTGTATAATGTGTGCTGGACAAACATGTATTTATAGAAGACAGGTGTGCTTTGGTTGTATAATGTCTGCTGGACAAACATGTATTTATAGAAGACAGGTGTGCTTTGGTTGTATAATGTGTGCTGGACAAACATGTATTTATAGAAGACAGGTGTGCTTTGGTTGTATAATGTGTGCTGGACAAACCTGTGTCTATAGAAGACAAGTGTGCTTTGGTTGTATAATGTGTGCTCGACAAACATGTGTTTATAGAAGACATGTGTGCTTTGGTTGTATAATGTGTGCTCGACAAACATGTATTTATAGAAGACAGGTGTGCTTTGGTTGTATAATGGGTGCTGGACAAACATGTGTTTAAAGAAGACAGGTGTGCTTTGGTTGTATAATGGGTGCTCGACAAACATGTATTTATAGAAGACAGGTGTGCTTTGATTGATTAGCATATGCTTTATATTTTCCATAATGTTTTTATTATCAAAGCACATACCTCTGCTTCATTTTCTTTACAGCACCCATTGGCCGCTATATCTCCTTGACAAATGGGCGTCAGTGCGTGACCTGTCTTATGAAACCCTGACACCGCCACTTGTAACCGTCTGCATTGGGCGGCAGTGCGTGACCTGTCTTATGAAACCCTGACACCGCCACTTGTAACCGTCTGCATTGGGCGGCAGTGCGTGACCTGTCTTATGAAACCCTGACACCACCACTTGTAACCGTCTGCATTGGGCGGCAGTGCGTGACCTGTCTTATGAAACCCTGACACCACCACTTGTAACAGTCTGCATTGGGCGGCGGTGTACCAATTAATATGTAAACTATATTTTGTATTTGTTATATTTATGCTGTACATTGATGACACTGAAATAACAGCCCAACCGTTGACCAGAGTTGGCAAAATCCTAACCCTATTTTAGACAGAACGGACGAAAACATCACATGAACTATATACTCGGAAATATTTTTAAAAATATTATCACATATTATCACTTTAATTATACTGCTAACCTCGGGCTGGCGTCATATGTAGGATACATAACATAAAACAGTAAGTGCGGATACTGCTAACCTCGGGCTGGCGTCATACGTAGGATACATAACATAAAACAATAAGTGTGGATACTGCTAACCTAGGGCTGGCGTCATATGTAGGATACATAACATAAAACAATAAGTGTGGATACTCCTAACCTAGGGCTGGTGTCATACGTAGGATACATAACATAAAACAATAAGTGTAGATACTGCTAACCTAGGGCTGGCGTGATACGTAGGATACATAACACAACACAATAAGTGTAGATACTGCTAACCTAGGGCTGGCGTCATACGTGGGATACATAACATAAAGTAATAAGTGTGGATACTCCTAACCTAGGGCTGGCGTGATACGTAGGATACATAACACAACACAATAAGTGTAGATACTGCTAACCTAGGGCTGGCGTCATACGTGGGATACATAACATAAAGTAATAAGTGTGGATACTCCTAACCTAGGGCTGGCGTCATACGTAGGATACATAACATAAAACAATAAGTGTGGATCTCCGTCCCAACGTCAGCTACACAGAATAACCACTCTGTACTAGAAGGAGTTAACAAACTGAAATGATGTGGGAAACAATCTATCTCTAAAGTGATACCCTGGGTGGCACATCCATACTGACCATTACATTAGAAGACCCCCCATCCACACGCACGCACGCACGCACGCACGCACGCACGCACGCACGCACGCACGCACGCACGCACGCACGCACGCACGCACGCACGCACGCACGCACGCACGCACGCACGCACGCACGCACGCACGGACGCACGCACGCACGCACGCACGCACACAACACACACACACACACACCACACACATACACGACACATATTCCCTATTTACTATTATGACGTCGAATGCTGTCATCAATAACTCACCCCAACTTCTGTGTACGATCAAAAATCAAATCAAAACGAAAATGGATTAAATCGGAAGCTTAAAGCAGAGTATGTAGAGATTTATAATACTAATAATAATAATAAAGATTTTATTTTACGAGAGAACTCATTTAACAAAAGTTGATCTACCATGAGGCCCTCAACATATATACAAATCAAATGCAATCAAAGATCCGTTATGTCAAAGTCGGTTATGTGGAATTTTCTGGTTATCTCGAAGTCGGATCAATGACGGACCGCCGTGCCTGTGCCAACAAACAATCAATAAAGATTGTTGAAGGTGCTTACCGTGACAGTATGTTCACTACAGGTACACGCGTATCGGCATTGGATAAATGGCTCATCGTAATAATTACGATTCAATTAACATATTTTAGGCAAACTTAATATTTAGGAATTGAAAAATAAAAACTTATCAAACTTGTCATGTAGACTGGCAGAAGCTGTGAACACAAAGAGATTAATGCAGTCAAAATTGACAGGTTACATTTGATTAATATGTAACCTACCTGTGCGACAATTACAATATGACAATAATACGGTGACATGACATTTCGTTAGGAGATATTTCGGCCGAATGAGGCTACGAACAGAACAAGAACATGCTGTAAACATCATGCAATATGCGTAAGCCCTGTATTTTTTCGAACTTATGAGTCAAACGATTTTTTAATCAAAGTAAACAGAACAGGACATAACATAAGATTATATATGACGCATACATATTAAACATTCAATATACGTGCGGCTGTAGTAGTAGTAGTCGGATATGTAACAATTTCGGATATATTTATTCAGCTGAATTACTGCTGCATTTGTTACCAACTAACCATTGATGTTAAATGATGTATGCGTCTTGGATTCATTTGCATTCGATGAGAGGAGAGGCTAAATTTAAAGTGTCAGAAAGCTATACATCATTATGATAAACAAAGCTTAGTAGAAGTTATCTTCTGAGCTAATTGTGTGTGGTCTAAAACATAAGTTGTGACCTGGTAGATCTGCTTCAAGAGTGAGGAACTTAGTTATTTTGAAATTTTGATCTCCTCTGAGAATAATGAATACTCTGTAAGAAATGGGTATCCACGTTTCGGTGTGATAAATCCATATTGCTCAAGGTTTAGTCATTGCAGAAAAGGACTAAAGCGGCTAGAAGCTCACATTTTACAAATACAAATAGGCAAAGAAAACCGGACAGAGAGGGGTACCGATCACTTCGTCCACAGAGATAAGTGGCTCCAACTGTGTTTGGTCCAGTGTGAGTCCTAGATCACTTATTCTCCTTAAAGAGTATTCAGGGAGCAGCAACTGACCAATGTCTCCGATTGTGAATGCTACATTTAGACCATTTCTCATTCAAGCATCATCGTAATAGTACAAGATACCAATATACTTAGAGCAGTTCTTGTCATTGCTCTTGAATACATGCGTTTACAGTGTATGACCCTACGAATGTGTGTGTGTGTCCTACGTTTATTTATCGGCGGTACCGGTTGCCCATATGAGCGACGCCTCCTGAAGAGATTAGTTATTTTAGATTATTGATTATTGGAGGATAGTGCAATGATACAGACCGAGACCCATTCCAAAGTCTCCTCTGGTTCCCTTACGTGCACGGTGTAAAGCACCGACACGAGATCTCGGTTAAAAGTCCCATCTGAAAGACTGTTAATTTTATTAGGGTCAGACGGAGGATCGAAAGTTCGATCCCTGGATTCCCAGTCCATCGTGTTAACAACTGGACTACGTATCTGTCTGTAGAAACTACGAGTAATCAATCGTTATAGCTTAAGCAGTATGGGCGACGGTAAGTGTTATTGTGTGGTATAAGGGAGACAGTTAAGACAATTTAGCATTAGGCCTCAGTGTACCAACTCTCGACCGATTTTCGGATGACATTTCTATGGGAATGCACCATCAATATTTACTAAATAATAATTCAAAAGATTGAAGTTATACCGACACGTTTGACATGATTTCTGTTGTTTACTTGATACCTATTGTGTATTGTAATGTGATTAATACTGCTTAATTAATTTGCTCGATCACACAAATGTTGAGGAAACCAATTCTCGACTTCCATTTACCAGGCAAATTGTCGCCAATATACAATTTGAAACAACATTTCAAAGACATCAGTTTATTTAGCAATGTCTTAATGTATGTTTAAAGCGACACTACATCGGTGAAAACGCACATTTATACAGAATGCCTCAAAAACTGAGTATTTCATCTAATAAACAAGCGTCGTATACGCGGTTTGTTGACATAACAAAATAATGTAAATAGGGTCGACATACATGCGTAATACAACCTGTGTATCCCGAATAACGAGATTTATGGCACAGATACACCGGTATAGCTCACATGGGTGCATATGCATATTTATTTGTAGACTAATGTTAGTTAAATTTATCATCTCTAAGCGACAGTATCACGCGTTTAGTATTGACTACAATGACAAAGAAATGTCAATTCAGGAGTGTGGATGACCGGTATATGCAATCCTACATTCACTTTTGAAAGTTTGTAGACCACAAACACATTGTTTATTGATTCAATATTTGTGTTCGAATGTATTCGGAAGAATTTGTAGTAGCAATGCATATTTCATTTATTTTTGGCTTTGTGCGATGTAATGTCGCTTTAATATTGCTAAATAAAATAAATGATATAAACTAAACATAAGACCCATTCATATAACAGTTACGTAACACTTCACAATTATATTCACTATGGACGTACTAAACATATCAGTGACGGCTTAAGTTACTCTATCTGGCCCACGTATGTGTGTGTGTTTTATGTTTATTTATCGTCGCTGCCAGTTGCCCATATGAGCGACACCTCCTGAAGAGATTAGTCATTTTAGATTTGTGGAGGATAGTGCAATGATACAGACAGAGACCCCTTCCAGATTCTCCTCTGGTTCGTTTACGTGCACGGTGTAAAGCACCGATACGAGACCTCGGTTTAAAGTCCCAACTGAAAGTCTGTTAATTGTATTAGGGTCAGACGGGGATCGAACTTGCGATCCCTGGATTACCAGTTCAGCGTGTTTACCACTGGACTACAGACCCGTTTGTAATCTGGCCCACGATATCACTCAACGGTATATGTATATTGTTAGTGAAGTAATTCGATTAAATATCCCACAACTTCATGCATGTAAGTCATAAATAGAGAACGGCTATATTCGCAATTTATGTCAGTACATTCACTTTCAATCTTGATGACATACATTTTATAGATACAAATAAAACGTTTTCAGTAATATGTTACGGATATATGATTAAAGTACTTGGCAATAATTACCACATTTAAGTTTGAATCTCCTTTCTGGAACTGAAAGAGTGTATTTTTAAAATTATTCCTCTGCAACGCCGAAATTCAAAGATATGTCAGAAACGTGGACATATGACCAACAGATGAGTTTACCTTTCCGTAAGCTTATTGTGAAAATAATGGGATTTATTGCATAAATCGGCAACAATTGAAAACTAGTCGAGAGTTGGTATCTGTCGAGTATTGGTACACTGTGGCTAATTAAAGTCATGTTCTTGATCAGATATTCCATTGATATTATGATTTCTCTTTATGAAATGGAGCTACGAAGATATAAAAACGACATAAAAACGACATAACGACTGTAATAGATACAATATGACTTTAAGTAAATAGTTCGATGTAATGCGATACATCTCTAATTTTCTATTACCTCCCTTTGCATGTAAAATCTGATTTATCCCAACATGTAAATATGTTCTTTTAGTTGGAATCCTTTGTTTTTACTGTTGTTCCCTAACAAGATGTTGCGGTATGATACATGTGATTTTATCAAAATCTTGTTAATTAACTGATAGCATTGTTTTACAAACAAGTACCCATTGCATATACTGTAGGAGATCTGTCGAAATATAGTAATTTAATAATTATATGAAGCAATAGTGGAATAAAATTGCTAGCATGTTGTGCAAAGGAAACAACGATACAAACAGAGGAAAACACTTAATAGGACCTATCTAAATTCAGGGAGTAGTCAGTGGCAGTGACTGACCGATGTATCTCAATAGAAAGTATGTATATGTTTGATTACGTTAGAACGGTTTAAGTAATATAGACTATGCATACCTTGTGCAAAACCCCAATTTGCACGAAATGTTTATTATTGTTATATATAAATAGTAATGTATTATATAAATACATTAAACTGTTTCTATATATGGCCAAATGTTTACCATGTAATATATATATATTTGTATTATGCATAATCGTCTGCTATTATTTTCGCGCCTAAAATTATCAATCTCGCTTCGCGCGGGAAATGACTTAAGATGTTAGGCCTAATCTCAGTTTAGATACAGGCCGTGGTTGCAGGTGTCCAGTTATGTAATATAAAGGCACCGAACTGGTTTGATGGTGTAATATTAGATAACATAACAGATGTTTAGGAATAACAGATGTTTTAGGAATTGTTATATCATATATACACTGATTCAATCATGTATATAAGAAATGGATTTTATTAACATAAATCAGACACACTAGAGCCTAACTCCAGGAGCGAGAAAGGTCGTGATCTCAATCTAGTATATAGAACATATAAACTGTATTTATGATACTTAGATATTATGGACATTATAAGAAATATAACTTATAAAGATTTGTCGAATAATTAAATTGTTCAGCCATAGAAGAAACATAGAGTTTCGGCGAACCATATAGAAGGTGATTAAAAGTTAATCTAATCAGAAACAGTGATTAGATTATAGTGATATTGAGTAATGACGGATTAGAAAGATTGGATGTTAAATATACTGTGTAAGCGCATAGTCGGCTCACACAAATGGATTGTTAAATAAGCTTTTAATGATACGATGTATATATATATAGATCACTGATTATATATATATGGATATTTCTGATGCCAATTTAAACAAGATATTATATAGAAGAAATGTAATACTGTGTTGAGTTATCATTAATACATATAATAACGAAGAAACCCCCTAGACAACTCCAGCGAGTCTACAATAGGATAGACCCTGGTAAGAGCCGTAGCAACCGAGACATATTATTACGAGAAGAAAAAGGAGAGTTTGCGACAACCTGACAACACGGCGTAGACAAGGCAGATACATAAACTGAGATGTGCTGCCGCTGTCACTGAAAGAAACAGAGCATAATACCTCATTTGGTGGGCTTGTTTCACTTATTTACATATTAAAGAAGTAACTGAACGTACCTATATACTGAAGAAACGCATCTACATAACGAAGTAACTGAACGTACCTATATAATGAAGAAACGTATCTACATAACGAAGTAACTGAACATACCTATATAATGAAGAAACGTATCTACATAACGAAGTAACTGAACTTACCTATATAATGAAGAAACGTATCTACATAGCGAAGTAACTGAACTTACCTATATAATGAAGAAACGTATCTACATAACGAAGTAACTGAACATACCTATATAATGAAGAAACGTATCTACATAACGAAGTAACTAAACTTACCTATATAATGAAGAAACGTATCTACATAACGAAGTAACTGAACTTACCTATATAATGAAGAAACGTATCTACATAACGAAGTAACTAAACTTACCTATATAATGAAGAAACGTATCTACATAGCGAAGTACTGTGTGTGTTTTACGTTTATTTATCGTCGCTACCGGTTGCCCATATGAGCGACGCCTCCTGAAGAGATTAGTAATTTTAGATTTTGGAGGATAGTGCAATGATACAGACAGAGACGCATTACAGAGTCTCCTCTGGTTCTTTTACGTGCACGATGTAAAGCACCGACACGAGACCTGAAGTTGAAGTTTAACGCAGGCTCGATCCCCCGTCTGACGGATCTGTAGTCCAGTGGTAACACGCTGGACTGGTAATCCAGGGATCGCAAGTTCGATCCCCCGTCTGACCCTAATAAAATTAACAGTCTTTAAGATGGGACGTTAAACCGAGGTCACGTGTCGGTGCTTTACACCGTGCACGTAAAAGAACCAGAGGTTACTCTGGAATGGGTCTCTCTCTGTATCATTGCACTATCCTCCAAAAATCTAAAATAACTAATCTCTTCGCTCATATGGGCAAACGGTAGCGATGATAAATAAACGTAAAACACCAAATTGAAGTTTAACAGACGTATCTGTAGTTCAGTTGTTAACACGTTGGACTGGTAATCCATGGATCCCAGGTTCGATCCCCGACTGTCCCTAATAAAATTAGCATTCTTTCAGAGGTCTCGTATCGGTGCTTTACGTCGTGCACGTAAAAGAACCAGTCTGAAAGACTGTTAATTTTATTAGGGTCAGACGGTGGATCGAACCCGCTGATGGTCAGCCCAGATCGTGTCTCTTTATATGAACACGTCAGCGGTTTCTTACATAGGATTAGACCGTCTCGTTGGTCGAGTGGTTACGGTCGCTTACCACTGTACATAACCTATCATCACTGATGGTCAGGAGTTCGAGCCCCGCTCATACCGTGCCTTTTTATATGAACAAGTTGGCAGTTTCTTACGGAGATTGGTGACAAAGTACTGGCTACCCGTTGGAACCTGTCCGTCGCTCATATGGGCATCCGGTAGCGACGTTAAATACGCACATTGTATTTATTTTCTTGTTAAACTGAGATTACATAATTTGAGTTTCTATTCTGAAGGTATAATCAACGTAACTGTGAAAGTCGTGACCTGTGGTAGTGTGGTGGTAGAGGGGTGGAAACGCGGTGGTAGCGCGGCGGAAATGAGGTGGTAACCATGTGGAAGCGCAGTGGAAGCGCGCGGTGGTAACCCTGTGGAAGCGCAGTGGAAGCGCGCGGTAGTAACCATGTGGAAGCGCGGTGGTAACAATGTGGAAGTGCAGTGGAAGCGCGCGGTGGTAACCATGTGGAAGCGCAGTGGAAGCGCGCGGTGGTAACCATGTGGAAGCGCAGTGGAAGCGCGCGGTGGTAACCATGTGGAAGCGCAGTGGAAGCGCGCGGTGGTAACCATGTGGAAGCGCAGTGGAAGCGCGCGGTGGTAACTATGTGGAAGCGCAGTGGAAGCGCACGGTGGTAACCATGTGGAGGCGCAGTGGAAGCGCGCGGTTGTAACCATGTGGAAACGCAGTGGAAGCGCGCGGTGGTAACCATGTGGAAGCGCAGTTGAAGCGTACGGTGGTAGCCATGTGGAAGCGCAGTGGAAGAGCGCGGTGGTAACCATGTGGAGCGCAGTGGAAGCGGCGCACGGTGGTGACCATGTGGGAGCGCAGTGGAAGAGTGCGGTGGTAACCACGTGGAAGCGCAGTGGAAGCGCGCGGTGGTGACCATGTGGGAGCGCAGTGGAAGAGTACAGTGGTAACCATGTGGAAGCGCAGTGGAAGCGCGCGGTGGTAGCCATGTAGAAACGCGGTGGTAACCATGCGGAAGCGCAGTGGAAGCGCACGGTGGTAACCATGTGGAAGCGCAGTGGAAGAGCGCGGTGGTAACCATGTGGAAGCGCAGTGGAAGCGCGCGGTGGTAACCATGTGAAAGCGCAGTGGAAGCGCGCGGTGGTAACCATGTGGAAGCGCAGTGCAAGAGCGCGGTGGTAACCATGTGGAAGCGCAGTGGAAGCGCGCGGTGGTAACCATGTGGAAGCGCAGTGGAAGAGCGCGGTGGTAACCATGTGGAAGCGCAGTGGAACCGTGGTAACCCTGTGGACGCGCAGTGGAAGAGCGCGATGGTAACCATGTGGAAGCGCAGTGGAAGCGCCGGTGGTAACCATGTGAAGCGCACGGTGGTAACCATGTGGAAGCGCAGTGGAAGAGCGCGGTGGTAACCATGTGAAGCGCGCGGTGGTAACCATGTGGAGCGCAGTGGAAAGCGCGGTGGTAACCATGTTGAAACGCAGTGGAAGAGCGCGGTGGTAACCATGTGGATGCGCAGTGGAAGCGCGCGGTGGTAACCATGTGGAAGCGCACGGTGGTAACCATGTGGAAGCGCAGTGGAAGAGCGCGGTGGTAGCCATGTAGAAGCGCGGTGGTAACCATGTGGAAGCACAGTGTAAGAGCGTGGTGGTAACCATGTGGAAGCGCAGTTGAAGCGCACGGTGGTAACCATGTGGAAGCGCAGTGGAAGAGCGCGGTGGTAACCATGTGGAAGCGCAGTGGAAGCGCGCAGTGGTAATCATGTGGAAGCGCAGTGGAAGCGCACGGTGGTAACCATGTGGAAGAGCGCGGTGGTAACCATGTGGAAGCGCAGTGGAAGCGCGCGGTTGTAACCATGTGGAAGCGCAGTGGAAGCGCGCGGTGGTAACCATGTGGAAGCGCAGTGGAAGCGCGCGGTGTTAACCATGTGGAAGCGCAGTGGAAGCGCGCGGTGGTAACCATGTGGAAGCGCAGTGGAAGCGCGCGGTTGTAACCATGTGGAAGCGCAGTGGAAGCGCGCGGTGGTAACCATGTGGAAGCGCAGTGGAGGCGCGCGGTGGTAACCATGTGGAAGCGCAGTGTAAGCGCGCGGTGTTAACCATGTGGAAGCGCAGTGGAAGTGCGCGGTGGTAACCATATGGAAGCGCAGTGGAATTGCGCGGTGGTAACCATGTGGAAGCGCGCGGTGGTAACCATGTGGAAGCGCGCGGTGGTAACCATGTGGAAGCGCAGTGGAAGCGCGCGGTGGTAACCACGTGGAAGCGCAGTGGAAGCGCAGTGGAAGCGCAGTGGAAGCGCGCGGTGGTAACCACGTGGAAGCGCAGTGGAAGCGCAGTGGAAGCGCGCGGTGGTAACCACGTGGAAGCGCAGTGGAAGCGCAGTGGAAGCGCAGTGGAAGCGCAGTGGAAGCGCAGTGGAAGCGCGCGGTGGTAACCACGTGGAAGCGCAGTGGAAGCGCGCGGTGGTAACCACGTGGAAGCGCAGTGGAAGCGCAGTGGAAGCGCGCGGTGGTAACCACGTGGAAGCGCAGTGGAAGCGCAGTGGAAGCGCAGTGGAAGCGCAGTGGAAGCGCAGTGGAAGCGCGCGGTGGTAGAGCAATTTTAGTTTGATCATATTTTAGTTTGCTCTATTATGACACAGAATCAACGTACAATATATACAAAGAAAGCAAAAGAGGGTCGAGCCACAAGTTCTGACAACATTAGAGACGGCTCTTCTCAGTGATATAGCAGTGGTAGCGCAATGATAGCGCGGTGGTAATGCAGCGGTAACGCGTTCACTTCAGGTGTGAGGGGCCCGGAGTTCGCACACAGTTGTAGCCGTTACGATTGAGCCTTAGGCACGGTACTTGCATCTTCTCTCTCCCTCGTAGTGATGGATTCCATCAGGAATGCGGTCTGAAGAGCGACTAAACTAATGTTGCAAGAACTTGTTTCGCAATCGGGCTAACATAAATATGTAGGCCTATAAACTATAGGGAATTGTGGCACTGATTGTGAACAGGAAAATGAATTTGTAATAACGAGAATGGGGTTTTTGGGGCTACCCTTTTTATGTTATTATATGTAGGGTCCAGTTTGTCTTCAAATCTTCTAGATACTGTTATTGACATTTCAGAAACCCATTCATATTATTTATGGACAGCTGTAGCAAGTTATGTGTTTTTGCGTCATGCTAACACTTGATTTTAGTTCCTTGTTCCCGGACCTAGTCCAGTTCACAAACATCAATATCTAGCTCCTTGTCCCGGACCTAGTCCAGTTCATACACATCAATATCTAGCTCCTTGTCCCAGACCTAGTCCAGTTCACAAACATCAATATCTAGCTCCTTGTCCCGGACCTGGTCCAGTTCACAAACATCAATATCTAGCTCATTGTCAACATGGTCCAGTTCACAAACATCAATATCTAGCTCCTAGTCCAGTTCACAAACATCAATATCTAGCTCCTTGTCCCGGACCTGGTCCAGTTCACAAACATCAATATCTAGCTCCTTGTCCCGGACCTAGTCCAGTTCACAAACATCAATATCTAGCTCATTGTCCCGAACCCAGTCCAGTGCATAAATATCAATATCTAGCTCATTGTCCCGGACCCAGTCCAGTTCATAAACATCAATATCTAGCTCCTTGTCCCGGATCCAGTCCAGTTCATAAACATCAATATCTAGCTCCTTGTCCCGGACCCAGTCCAGTTCATAAACATCAATATATAGCTCCTTGTCCCGGACCCAGTCCAGTTCACAAACATCAATATCTAGCTCCTTGTCCTCGGACCTAGTACAGTTCACAAACATCAATATCTAGCTCCTTGTCCCGGACCTAGTCCAGTTCACAAACATCAATATCTAGCGCATTGTCCAGGACCTAGTCCAGTTCACTAACATCACTGTCTAGCTCATTGTCCCGAACCCAGTCCAGTGCATAAATATCAATATCTAGCTCCTTGTCCCGGACCTAGTCCAGTTCACAAACATCAATATCTAGCGCATTGTCCAGGACCTAGTCCAGTTCACTAATATCACTGTCTAGCTCATTGTCCCGAACCCAGTCCAGTGCATAAATATCAATATCTAGCTCCTTGTCCCGGACCTAGTCCAGTTCACAAACATCAATATCTAGCTCCTTGTTCCGGGCCTAGTCCAGTTCATAAACATCAATATCTAACTCCTTGTCCCGGGCCTAGTCCAGTTCACAAACATCAATATCTAGCTCATTGTCCCGGACCTGGTCCAGTTCGCAACATCAATATCTAGCTCAATGTCCTCGGACCTAGTCCAGTTCACAAACATCAATATCTAGCGCATTGTCCAGGACCTAGTCCAGTTCACTAACATCACTGTCTAGCTCATTGTCCCGAACCCAGTCCAGTGCATAAATATCAATATCTAGCTCATTGTCCCGGATCTATTCCAGTTCATAAACATCAATGTCTAGCTCATTGTCCCGGACCTAGTCCAGTTCACAAACATCAATATATAGCTCCTTGTCCCGGACCTGGTCCAGTTCACAAACATCAATATCTAGCTCCTTGTCCCGGACCTAGTCCAGTTCACAAACATCAATATCTAGCTCCTTGTCCTCGGACCTAGTACAGTTCACAAACATCAATATCTAGCTCCTTGTCCCGGACCTAGTCCAGTTCACAAACATCAATATCTAGCGCATTGTCCAGGACCTAGTCCAGTTCACTAACATCACTGTCTAGCTCATTGTCCCGAACCCAGTCCATTCATAAACCTCAATATCTAGCTCCTTGTCCTCGGACCTAGTACAGTTCACAAACATCAATATCTAGCTCCTTGTCCCGGACCTAGTCCAGTTCACAAACATCAATATCTAGCGCATTGTCCAGGACCTAGTCCAGTTCACTAACATCACTGTCTAGCTCAGCTCATTGTCCCGGACCCAGTCCAGTTCATAAACATCAATATCTAGCTCCTTGTCCCGGACCCAGTCCAGTTCATAAACATCAATATCTAGCTCCTTGTCCCGGACCCAGTCCAGTTCATAAACATCAATATCTAGCTCCTTGTCCCGGACCCAGTCCAGTTCATAAACATCAATATCTAGCTCCTTGTCCTCGGACCTAGTACAGTTCACAAACATCAATATCTAGCTCCTTGTCCCGGACCTAGTCCAGTTCACAAACATCAATATCTAGCGCATTGTCCAGGACCTAGTCCAGTTCACTAACATCACTGTCTAGCTCATTGTCCCGAACCCAGTCCAGTGCATAAATATCAATATCTAGCTCCTTGTCCCGGACCTAGTCCAGTTCACAAACATCAATATCTAGCGCATTGTCCAGGACCTAGTCCAGTTCACTAACATCACTGTCTAGTTCATTGTCCCGAACCCAGTCCAGTGCATAAATATCAATATCTAGCTCCTTGTCCCGGACCTAGTCCAGTTCACAAACATCAATATCTAGCGCATTGTCCAGGACCTAGTCCAGTTCACTAACATCACTGTCTAGCTCATTGTCCCGAACCCAGTCCAGTGCATAAATAATGCTGAGACTGTGTGTCCGAGTTTGGACTTACCGACAAGGTGGTGATGTGTGTGCATGACAATGCAAGGAATATAGAGTGTGCCGGCAATCTGTGTGAGGATTGGGAGGATTTGGGGTGCTTCGCCCATACCCTGCAATTGTGTGTGAAACCTGTGTTCGAGTTACCAAGTGTTTCTAAGGTAGTCTCTAAGTGTCGCAAACTTATTGGTCACTTTAAGCACTCCACGACAGTGTCCGCAGAGATGCGGAAACGCCAAGAGCTTCTCGACGAGCCACGGCACGAGTTGGTACAGGATGTACCTACTCGTTGGAATTCAACGCAAATGATGCTGGAGCGTCTCACAGAGCAGCGTCGTGTTTTGACAGACCGCATGCTGGACACTCGTGTCACCAAGAAGATCGACACCAACCTTCTTCCAAAGAACCACGAGTGGGAGCTTATCAGTGAGCTATCCAGTGTGCTTGCTGATGTGACCGCCGTCACAACATATATGAGTGGGGAGAAGAGTGTGTCATGCTCCCAAGTGTATCCTATAGTGTGTGGACTTATGATGAACAGTCTCTGCCAGAACCCTGACGACTCTCATACAGTCAGTCGAGTGAAGGACGTGCTTCGCCAGCAGTTGGATCGTCGTTTCCGGCCAACGTTACTGGAGTCCGCTACCTCCATACCTATGGTTGCATCATTGCTCGACCCCCGCTACAAACGCTTGTTATTCGCTACCAAGGAACAGCGACGTGCATGTGAAGACCAGCTTGAGAGTCGTATGGACGAGATCCCCCTGCGACTTCCGGTGCACAACGAGTGTGACCAGATGCCATCGAAACGTAGGAAGTTGGACTTTATGGTGTTTGGTTCCCCGGAGAAAGAAGACTGTGATGAACTCAGGTGCTATATTGGTGAGAAATCTTATCCAGATGCTGACTTGGTGGCGTCGTAACTCTCACAAGTATCCTAAGTTGGCAATCATCGCGAGAAAGCTTCTGTCGGTCCCAGCGACATCTGTGCCATCTGAACGTGTGTTTTCGGCAGCAGGACTTCTTGTGAACAAACTCCGAAACCGCCTGTCTAGCGAAATCGTGGACCAGATAATCTTTCTGAATAAGAACAAGGTGTAATTGAAAATGTGTGTTATGAAAGTTGTGAACTGTAACCCAGGATTTTACTAGGACTGAACTGAAATACGACGAAAATATTATGTATTTTGTGTACACAATGAATTTTGC
This sequence comes from Archivesica marissinica, assembly GCA_014843695.1. Taxonomy (NCBI): domain Eukaryota; kingdom Metazoa; phylum Mollusca; class Bivalvia; order Venerida; family Vesicomyidae; genus Archivesica; species Archivesica marissinica. The sequence goes on from CM026403.1 coordinate 42,421,181, forward strand.
AGATGCTTTTATTCTTTTAAAGATTTCATCGTATAATTCTAATAAATATGCCTATATGTAGTTCAAAGTTGTTCGTTTTTATATTGGTGGAGGAAGACCCCGAGTGCCCCTCCGTGCAGTATTTCAGGCACCATGTAGAACCACCACAAGCAAGCTGGCTGGCTTCCTCACATGAAAATCCGACACCCCCAGTGGGATTCGAACATGCAGCAGTGATGGGCAAGTGATTTGGAGTCAACGACCGTAACAACTCGGCGACGGAGGCCCCAGTCGTTTTTATGGTTTAATGTCGCACCCATTTATACTTCTGTTCATTAAACAATAGAAACAACCCTTGATATAGACCTCACAAGTCGTAACCAAATCCATGTCAATATAAGTTAATTTCACGACGTGTAAAATACACGCGTGTACCGGTGAACCGGTGAATAGGTCAGGTTTGAAAAAGTTTGGATTTGTTGTGAAATATTCATCGAATATTCGAATACTATTCGAATACCACTTTCGAATATTCGAATACCATTTAGCTATTCGGTCCCATCCCTAATAAATATCAATATCTAGCTCCTTGTCCCGGTCCTAGTCCAGTTCACAAACATCAATATCTAGGTCATTGTCCCGGTCCTAGTCCAGTTCACAAACATCAAAGTACAGTGAGCCAATCATTGAATACAACACATTGTAGTTGGTGTTGGCCTCATTTCCTAGTACATATACATGCGCAGGACTTGAAGCAATGTGCAGCAGTGACGTCATATTAATATCGGGTGGGACACCAATCGCCATAGTGACAAGTGTAACACCAGTGTTCTTTAGATTTTCCGCTTCAGTCATTAATTCTTGCAGATTATCATTTGTGAATTTCCCATTCGTGAAAAGCAATGCTAGTTTTCGTTTGCCAGTCCTTGCACCCGTTGAAGAATGAAACGCAGATTGCTTCAAATGTCGTAGAGCGTTTGTGACATTTGCAGCAGACGAGTCATCCTGTGCATGTGCACAATCATATCTGAGACAGTGGAGTACTCGTTGAAGTGGAAAATATGTTCAATATTAGCTGCAAACTGGGTACAGCTAATGTGCACGTCATCTGTTCCGACAGGAATCCTCTCCATTAAGACATCCAATCTGAGTGTAATACTTCACAAGAGTTATATCATTGGACGCATCGATCATCAGGGCAACGTCAGTGGTACCATGGTAACAATCTGAAACACGAGAGCATTAAAACAACGTCACGATGGTACCATGGTAACAATCTGAAACATGAGATCATTAAATTACGTCACGATGGTACCATGGTAACAATCTGAAACAGAAGATCATTAAAACAACGTCACGATGGTACCATGGTAACAATCTGAAATATGAGATCATTAAAACAACTTCACGATGGTACCATGGTAACAATCTGAAACACGAGATCATTAAAACAACGTCACGATGGTACCATGGTAACAATCTGAAACACGAGATCATTAAAACAACTTCACGATGTTACCATGGTAACAATCTGAAACCGAAGATCATTAAAACAACGTCACGGTGGTACCATGGTAACAACATGCAACACGAGTTCACCAGAATAACGTCACGGTGGTACGATAGTAACAATCTGAAACAGGAGATCGTCTGACCAACGTCAGTAGTACCATGGTAACAATCTGAAACATGAGACCATCAGAGCAACGTCAGTGGTACCATGGTAACAATCTGAAACATGAGACCATCAGAGCAACGTCAGTGGTACCATGGTAACAATCTGAAACATGAGACCATCAGTGCAACGTCAGTGGTACCATGGTAACACTCTGAAACATGAGACCATCAGTGCAACGTCAGTGGTACCATGGTAACAATCTGAAACATGAGACCATCAGTGCAACGTCAGTGGTACCATGGTAACAATCTGAAACAGGAGACCATCAGTGCAACGTCAGTGGTACCATGGTAACAATCTGAAACAGGAGACCATCAGTGCAACGTCAGTGGTACCATGGTAACAATCTGAAACAGGAGACCATCAGTGCAACGTCAGTGGTACCATGGTAACAATCTGAAACAGGAGACCATCAGTGCAACGTCAGTGGTACCATGGTAACAATCTGAAACAGGAGACCATCAGTGCAACGTCAGTGGTACCATGGTAACAATCTGAAACAGGAGACCATCAGTGCAACGTCAGTGGTACCATGGTAACAATCTGAAACAGGAGACCATCAGTGCAACGTCAGTGGTACCATGGTAACAATCTGAAACAGGAGACCATCAGTGCAACGTCAGTGGTACCATGGTAACAATCTGAAACAGGAGACCATCAGTGCAACGTCAGTGGTACCATGGTAACAATCTGAAACAGGAGACCATCAGTGCAACGTCAGTGGTACCATGGTAACAATCTGAAACATGAGACCATCAGTGCTACTTCAGTGGTACCATGGTAACAATCTGAAACATGAGACCATCAGTGCAACGTCAGTGGTACCATGGTAACAATCTGAAACATGAGACCATCAGTGCAACTTCAGTGGTACCATGGTAACAATCTGAAACATGAGACCATCAGTGCAACTTCAGTGATACCATTGTAACAATCTCAAACACGTGATCGTCAGAGCAACGTCAGTCGAAACTTGCCTCACCTGATTTCGTCGATTACTCGTGACATTAGAATTTCCTGAATTGACTTACGTCCATTATGCGTATACGCGTGACATTAGAATGTCCACCTTTGACGTTCGTCCATTACGCATGGTACCATGGTAACAATTACGCGTGACTTTAGAATTTCCTCACTTGACTTTCGTCCAAAATTAATTTGTATAAGCTATGCAATATAGCTTTTGACCGACATATAATGAAACAATCACGTTTGTTTTAAACTTTATTTATTTTAAAACGAATGCGAAACAAGTTCTAATAACTTATATTAATAACTCTCGTTGGCGCGGATGAACGCGTAAACGTGGTCATTCGTATGGGGGGGGGGGGGACCGGAGTACCCGGAGAAAACCCACCTGTCCGATCTGGCGACCACCGTACCATCTCACACATTGCATTGATCGTCAAATATAGCCATACTACATACCACAATAGTCACTTAAATGTGTAAAATAGAAGTCGTGATAGCGCCGTGGATGCGCGTTCGCTTCAGGTGCGAAAGGTCCGGGGTTCGAGCCCCACTGGAGCCGTTACGATTGTGCTCTTAGGCAAGGCATTTAAATTCCACGTTGCCTCTTCTCTCTCCCTCGTGGCGATGGATGCCATCAGGAATGTGGTCTCGAGAGTGATTTATATAAGTTGAAATAACTTGTTTCGCAATCGAGTTAAAATAAATTTGTATAAACTAAATGTGTAAAGTAAGTATACAAGACTATTCTTCCAGTGTATGTGGTATTAGCACTGATTACATATATAATACAACATGGGTTACGGTTGGTTTAAAATTGCGTAATGGAAATAGTTATCAAGGCATTCTTTCATTATGTCTAAGCATATATAGAATCACATTTGTCCAGTGCATCTGACATTGTAAATGTTTTGCGTGAATCGTAGTACATACCTGGACATCGTAGTACATACCTGTACATCGTAGTACATACCTGGGCATCGTAGTACATACCTGGACATCGTAGTACATACCTGTACATCGTAGTACATACCTGGGCATCGTATGGGCATCGTAGTACATACCTGGACATCGTAGTACATACCTGGACATCGTAGTACATACCTGGGCATCGTAGTACATACCTGGACATCGTAGTACATACCTGGACATCGTAGTACATACCTGGGCATCGTAGTACATACCTGTACATCGTAGTACATACCTGGACATCTGGACATCGTAGTACATACCTGTACATCGTAGTACATACCTGGACATCTGGACATCGTAGTACATACCTGGACATCTGGACATCGTAGTACATACCTACCTGGACATCGTAGTACATACCTGGACATCGTAGTACACCTGGACATCGTAGTACATACCTGGACATCTGGACATCGTAGTACATACCTGTACATCGTAGTACATACCTGGACATCGTAGTACATACCTGGCATCGTAGTACATACCTGGGCATCGTAGTACATACCTGGACATCGTAGTACATACCTGGACATCGTAGTACATACCTGGACATCTGGACATCGTAGTACATACCTGGACATCGTAGTACATACCTGGGCATCGTAGTACATACCTGTACATCGTAGTACATACCTGTACATCGTAGTACATACCTGGACATCTGGACATCGTAGTACATACCTGTACATCGTAGTACATACCTGTACATCGTAGTACATACCTGGACATCTGGACATCGTAGTACATACCTACCTGGACATCGTAGTACATACCTGGACATCGTAGTACATACCTGGACATCGTAGTACATACCTGGACATCTGGACATCGTAGTACATACCTGCACATCGTAGTACATACCTGGACATCGTAGTACATACCTGGACATCGTAGTACATACCTGGACATCTGGACATCGTAGTACATACCTGGACATCTGGACATCGTAGTACATACCTACCTGGACATCGTAGTACATACCTGGACATCTGGACATCGTAGTACATACCTACCTGGACATCGTAGTACATACCTGTACATCGTAGTACATACCTGGACATCGTAGTACATACCTGGACATCTGGACATCGTAGTACATACCTGGACATCGTAGTACATACCTGGACATCGTAGTACATACCTGTACATCGTAGTACATACCTGGACATCGTAGTACATACCTGGACATCTGGATATCGTAGTACATACCTGGACATCGTAGTACATACCTGGACATCGTAGTACATACCTGGACATCGTAATACATACCTGGACATCGTAGTACATACCTACCTGGACATCGTAGTACATACCTGGACATCGTAGTACATACCTGGACATCGTAGTACATACATGGGCATCGTAGTACATACCTGTACATCGTAGTACATACCTGTACATCGTAGTACATACCTGGACATCGTAGTACATACCTGGGCATCGTAGTACATACCTGTACATCGTAGTACATACCTGGACATCTGGACATCGTAGTACATACCTACCTGGACATCGTAGTACATACCTGGACATCGTAGTACATACCTGGACATCGTAGTACATACCTGGGCATCGTAGTACATACCTGGACATCGTAGTACATACCTGGGCATCGTAGTACATACATGTACATCGTAGTACATACCTGTACATCGTAGTACATACCTGGACATCGTAGTACATACCTGGCATCGTAGTACATACCTGTACATCGTAGTACATACCTGGACATCGTAGTACATACCTGTACATCGTAGTACATACCTGGACTCGTAGTACATACCTGGACATCGTAGTACATACCTGTACATCGTAGTACATACCTGGGCATCGTAGTACATACCTGGGCATCGTAATACATACCTGTACATGGTAGTACATACCTGGACATCGTAGTACATACCTGGACATCGTAGTACATACCTGGGCATCGTAGTACATACCTGGGCATCGTAGTACATACCTGTACATCGTAGTACATACCTGGACATCTGGACATCGTAGTACATACCTGGGCATCGTAGTACATACCTGGACATCGTAGTACATACCTGGGCATCGTAGTACATACCTGGGCATCGTAGTACATACCTGGGCATCGTAGTACATACCTGGACATCGTAGTACATACCTGTCATCGTAGTACATACCTGGACATCTGGACATCGTAGTACATACCTGGGCATCGTAGTACATACCTGGACATCTGGACATCGTAGTACAACTGTACATCGTAGTACATACCTGGACATCTGGACATCGTAGTACATACCTGGCAACAACCCCAGTACATACCTGGGCATCGTAGTACATACCTGGGCATCGTAGTACATACCTGGACATCGTAGTACATACCTGTACATCGTAGTACATACCTGGACATCTGGACATCGTAGTACATACCTGGGCATCGTAGTACATACCTGGACATCGTAGTACATACCTGTACATCGTAGTACATACCTGGACATCTGGACATCGTAGTACATACCTGGACATCGTAGTACATACCTGTACATCGTAGTACATACCTGGACATCTGGACATCGTAGTACATACCTGGACGTCGTAATGTATATCTGGACGTCGTAATGTATACATGGACGTCGTTATATATACCTGGACGTTCGTTTATGGAACTTAGAATCATACAATTGAAATGCATACCAGGACACGCGTCCATTACTTGTGATTTTAGAATAACGTTGACGGCATCTGTGCTGCTGACAGGAAACACGTTCTTCCAATGACTGGCAATGTGTAGCAGCTCTTCGTGCCTCACCTGGCTACCTACGCCAATTGAAATCACTGTAACGCCACCTTGTTTCAAATAGTCTGCCTGCTGTATTGTATCAACGGGATCTGATAACAGGCCGTCACTCAGAACGATCACGTATTTATCCGCATCCAGACGGGCACCTTTGGTAGCTGTCAATACATCGTCTCGTATGATTTGGAGACCTTTTCCTGTAAAGCTCGGTCCATTTTCATACAGTACATTATCTACTGCGGACATAACAGACGTATGTGTAGCATACTTGTTCAGATAGAATTGTACCGCTGTATTTAGGGAAACAGTTACTAAGGCGATTTGGAAATCGTTTGGTCCGAGTGTAAGTTTTGAAACAAAGTCGTTGACATATTGTTTCTGTGTTTCAAATTGTTCCGGAAGTTGACTGTAAGACGCATCCAATAGAAACACTACTTCCGCACCAGCTGGCTTGCACATATCTAGAAGGTACGAAATGCGATTATGCATATCAGAAATAAGTTTGAATAAGAACTGAAAAGAACTGACCAATTTGAAACTCCAATGTATATGGGGCGCCGTTTTGCTATTTATTCAGTATTTATGGATATCCAAATAAATCGATTTTTGGATATTCATAATTCGATTTTTGGATATACATAAATCGATTTTGATTATTGGATATCCATAATTCAATTTTGGGATAACCATAATTCTATTTTTGGATATCCATAAATGCTGAATAAATAGCAAAACGGCGAGCCTGGAATTATGGATATCCAAAAATCGAAATATGGATATCCAAAATTACAATTATGGATTTCCAAAACAAGATTATTGGATATCCATAAATAGCTTAGTGAAATGGGGACTGGTGAATTGGGAACTTTTTTAAAATTATTTATATATACAGTGATTTAAGCAAACCGGCAAAGGTATAATTCATAGCATCTGTTAATTTAGTTGTGTACAGATTATACATGCAATATGCAAAGTAGAAATACAGATTGGAAATGGAATGTTATACAGGGTTCGTGTGTTTTACGTTTATTTATCATCGCTACCGGTTGCCCATATGAACGACGCCTCCTGAAGAGCTTTGTCATTTTAGATTTATTTTGTGGAGGATATTGCAATGATACAGACAGAGACCCATTCAAGAGTTCCTCTGATTATTTTACGTGCATGGTGCATGGTGCACAGACACGAGACCTCGGTTTAAAGTCCCATCTGAAAGACTGTTAATTTTATTAGGGTCAGAGGGGGGGTCGAACCTGCGATCCCTGGATTACCAGTCCAGCGCCCTTCGGATAAGTGTGTTTTACATGAAAAACAATATAACTATATAAATACATAGTTTTAAACATTTTGGAATATTTTTAGTTGTTCAGTTTGTGTTTTGTAATAAAGATTTGATATATTTTTGATTGAATCCTTCGTATTTCGTTTTCATGTAATAATAATCATATAATGTAGATGTGCGTTTTCTATGTCCTCTAGTATATAATGTAGATGTGCGTTTTCTATGTCCTCTAGTATATAATGTAGGTGTGCGTTTTCTATGTCCTCTAGTATATCATGTAGGTGTGCGTTTTCTATGTCCTCTAGTATATAATGTAGGTGTGCGTTTTCTATGTCCTCTAGTATATCATGTAGGTGTGCGTTTTCTATGTCCTCTAGTATATCATGTAGATATGCGTTTTCTATGTCCTCTAGTATAGCATGTAGGTGTGCGTTTTCTATGTCCTCTAGTATATCATGTAGGTATGCGTTTTCTATGTCCTCTAGTATATCATGTAGGTGTGCGTTTTCTATGCATGCAAACTGGATATAACTGGTTTATAAAGAATACAATTGTTTGATCCTGTTTTATACAAGGACACCGTTTATAAACAAGATTTTATAAACATACTGACCTGTCTCGCAGTGAGCGCCGGGAACCCTTCACTACACATGCACGTGTATCCTGTTGCATTTTCCTGACACGTTGCCCCATTATGACACGGCGCACTGGTACATTGGATTTCTAAATGTAGTTTTAAAAAATATTTAGTATTACTCTTTCTATATCGATTTGTTTTTATTTTATTTTATTTAGCGTTGCTACTGGGTGCCAATTTGAGCAAAAGGCAGTTTACCTAGCAACACCTTTCCTGGGCAAGCTCCGGCGGTTAACCAGTACTTGGTGCACCAACCTCCGTAAGAAACTGCCAATGTTTTCATATAAAGAGACACAGTCTGAGCTCGGCTCGAACCCGTGACCAACATTGATGATAGGCTACAGTGGTATACAAGTCAGCGACCTTAACCACTAGACCACGTAGGCGGCATTCTCGCATTCTCTCCCAATGTGTGCGCTAACACCCTCATAATTACCATGGGAGGGGGTCTAAAGTTTAAACTTTATTTATTTTACAACGATTGCGAAGCAAGTTCTAACAACTTATATTAATTATTAATTATATTGGAAGTCGTGATAGCGCAGTGGGTGCGCGTTCTCTTCAGGTGCGAAAGGTCCGGAGTTCGAGCCCCGCTGGAGCCGTTACGATTGTGCCCTTACGCAAGGCATTTAAATTCCACTCTGCCTCTTCTCTCTCCCTCGTTGCGATGGATTCCATCAGGAATGAGGTCTCGAGAGTGATTATTATAAGTTGAAAGAACTTGTTTCGCAATCGAGCTAAAATGAATGTGTATAGACTAACTTATATTAATCGCTCTCGTTGGCGAATGAAAGCGTAAATGTGGTCATTCGTGTGGGAGGAAACCGGAGTACCAGGAGAAAACCCACCTGTCTTATCTGGCGACCACCGTACCATCTCACATACCTCCCAGTCCGAGAATCGAACCCGGGTTGCATTGATGAGAAGCGAGCGCGCTAACCACTGCGTTAATTGGACAGGGGGTGTTATGAGGGTCTCACGAGAAAATCCAAGATTATTCTTCATAAAACAAACAAACATCTAGTTACATTCTAATAATCCAATCAGAACGCTCGTTTCAACGCGAACTGCGCCGCTTGAGAAATTTTCAAAACAAATTGAAAAATTCTACGAAATCTCTTTTTGACGTACATTTTTGCCGAATAAACCTACACGTTAGTGGAAACACATTTTATTGATAATGTTATTCACTGTTAAAACTCTCCCGTCGAAGATTTTTTTATTGCTGACAGAACCCGTGTCCTAGTATGGAAATGTGACCTGCTATGGCCAATGTCTGTGGCAATTGTTTGCAAAGTATACATGCATGCAGCTTAAAGTTGTGTTTTATTTGAAGAACAATATAAAGAATCGGGATAGGCGTTATATTTGGACAGATTTGTTCAAAATTGTTTCAGATAGGGCCATTTTACTGATCGATGCGAAATCTGACATCCCACAGAGTAGAATCCCTGTACTTAAATATATATACTAGTACCCCCAAACGTGCCGAATCCCTGTGGCTCAAATATATGAAAGTGTGCGACCATTTATCACCTGTCAGTTCACAGTTATGTCCCTTGTACCCTTGCCAACATTTGCATGTGTATGTATTTCCACCCGACTCATTACAGCTGCCGAAAATGCACGGGAAGCTTGAACACGAACCGTCTGCAAACAGTTTTCAAGGTCGACATTATATACATGTATATAACAATATTGATTATCAATACGATTCTATTTAACGAGACAAGACATTTGAACAACTAAATCAACATACAAGGAGGCAATCAACAAAGCATGAATTGTCACATTGCAACAGGCGCAAACGATAACTGGATTAGAAAGTATATAAAGATGGTTTTTTTCTTTGCATTTTTTAAATTTAAGTTTATTTATCGTCGCTACCCAGTACCGTAGCCAGGCGCAAATTTCAACCGAGGCAATCTAGGAGGTCAGGAGGCATGCTCCCCCTATTGGGGTATAGAAGCGATTTCCTGCGTTTTCTGATTTAATGAGTTTAGACGTATAATTATGTACAGTCAACATTTTATACAGCAAAGGGATATTTTTACATTTTATTTATTTAATTTTTCATTTTATTTTATTTTTTGCTTTGGAAATTTTAACCGTTTGCTACGGGCCTGCTACCGATTCCCCATTTAAGCGACGGCTAGTTTACCTAACAACACCTGTCCTAGGCAGGCTCCAGTGGTCAAACAGTACGTGATCCACCAACCTCCGTAAGAAACTGGCAACCTGTTCATATAAAGAGACACGGTCTGAGCTAGTCTCGAACCCGTGACCATCAGTGATGATAGGTTACAGTGGTATGGTGGACACAATCAATGCATTTGCTAGCTCAGGGTACCAACTCTCGATCGATTTGCTAGCTCAGGGTACCAACTCTCGATCGATTTGCTGACGAAATATGTATTGAAAAACTACATAAGTATACAATTAATAATATGTGTAACTATTTCAGTAGACCGACCGTACGTACACTGCATTGTTTACCTATTTAGACCGACCGTACGTACACTGCATTGTTTACCTATTTAGACCGACCGTACGTACACTGCATTGTTTACCTATTTAGACCGACCGTACGTACACTGCATTGTTTACCTATTTAGACCGACCGTACGTACACTGCATTGTTTACCTATTTAGACCGACCGTACGTACACTGCATTGTTTACCTATTTAGACCGACCGTACGTACACTGCATTGTTTACCTATTTAGACCGACCGTACGTACACTGCATTGTTTACCTATTTAGACCGACCGTACGTACACTGCATTGTTTACCTATTTAGACCGACCGTACGTACACTGCATTGTTTACCTATTTAGACCGACCGTACGTACACTGCATTGTTTACCTATTTAGACCGACCGTACGTACACTGCATTGTTTACCTATTTAGACCGACCGTACGTACACTGCATTGTTTACCTATTTAGACCGACCGTACGTACACTGCATTGTTTACCT
>CM026403.1:42433446-42533445 GCA_014843695.1 Archivesica marissinica
ATATCTAGCTCATTGTCCCGGACCCAGTCCAGTTCATAAACATCAATATCTAGCTCCTTGTCCCGGATCCAGTCCAGTTCATAAACATCAATATCTAGCTCCTTGTCCCGGACCCAGTCCAGTTCATAAACATCAATATATAGCTCCTTGTCCCGGACCCAGTCCAGTTCACAAACATCAATATCTAGCTCCTTGTCCTCGGACCTAGTACAGTTCACAAACATCAATATCTAGCTCCTTGTCCCGGACCTAGTCCAGTTCACAAACATCAATATCTAGCGCATTGTCCAGGACCTAGTCCAGTTCACTAACATCACTGTCTAGCTCATTGTCCCGAACCCAGTCCAGTGCATAAATATCAATATCTAGCTCCTTGTCCCGGACCTAGTCCAGTTCACAAACATCAATATCTAGCGCATTGTCCAGGACCTAGTCCAGTTCACTAACATCACTGTCTAGCTCATTGTCCCGAACCCAGTCCAGTGCATAAATATCAATATCTAGCTCCTTGTCCCGGACCTAGTCCAGTTCACAAACATCAATATCTAGCGCATTGTCCAGGACCTTGTCCAGTTCACTAACATCACTGTCTAGCTCATTGTCCCGAACCCAGTCCAGTGCATAAATATCAATATCTAGCTCCTTGTCCCGGACCTAGTCCAGTTCACAAACATCAATATCTAGCGCATTGTCCAGGACCTTGTCCAGTTCACTAACATCACTGTCTAGCTCATTGTCCCGACCGAACCCAGTCCAGTGCATAACTATCAATATCTAGCTCCTTGTCCTTGGACCTAGTCCGGTTCACAAACATCAATATCTAGGTCATTGTCCCGGTCCTCGTCCAGTTCACAAACATCAATATCTAGGTCATTGTCCCGGTCCTAGTCCAGTTCACAAACATCAAAGTACAGTGAGCCAATCATTGAATACAACACATTGTAGTTGGTGTTGGCCTCATTTCCTAGTACATATACATGCGCAGGACTTGAAGCAATGTGCAGCAGTGACGTCATATTAATATCGGGTGGGACACCAATCGCCATAGTGACAAGTGTAACACCAGTGTTCTTTAGATTTTCCGCTTCAGTCATTAATTCCTGCAGATTATCATTTGTGAATTTCCCATTCGTGAAAAGCAATGCTAGTTTTCGTTTGCCAGTCCTTGCACCCGTTGAAGAATGAAACGCAGATTGCTTCAAATGTCGTAGAGCGTTTGTGACATTTGCAGCAGACGAGGCATCGTGCGTCATCCTGTGCATGTGCACAATCATATCTGAGACAGTGGAGTACTCGTTGAAGTGGAAAATATGTTCAATATTAGCTGCAAACTGGGTACAGCTAATGTGCACGTCATCTGTTCCGACAGGAATCCTCTCCATTAAGACATCCAACACATCGATCTGAGTGTAATACTTCACAAGAGTTATATCAGTGGACGCATCGATCATCAGGGCAACGTCAGTGGTACCATGGTAACAATCTGAAACACGAGATCATTAAAACAACGTCACGATGGTACCATGGTAACAATCTGAAACATGAGATCATTAAAACAACGTCACGATGGTACCATGGTAACAATCTGAAACAGAAGATCATTAAAACAACGTCATGATGGTACCAGGGTAACAATCTGATACAGAAGATCATTAAAACAACGTCACGATGGTACCATGGTAACAATCTGAAACATGAGACCATTAAAACAACTTCACGATGGTACCATGGTAACAATCTGAAACACGAGATCATTAAAACAACGTCACGATGGTACCATGGTAACAATCTGAAACATGAGATCATTAAAACAACTTCACGATGTTACCATGGTAACAATCTGAAACCGAAGATCATTAAAACAACGTCACGGTGGTACCATGGTAACAACCTGCAACACGAGTTCACCAGAATAACGTCACGGTGGTACGATAGTAACAATCTGAAACAGGAGATCGTCTGACCAACGTCAGTGGTACCATGGTAACAATCTGAAACATGAGACCATCAGAGCAACGTCAGTGGTACCATGGTAACAATCTGAAACATGAGACCATCAGAGCAACGTCAGTGGTACCATGGTAACAATCCGAAACATGAGACCATCAGAGCAACGTCAGTGGTACCATGCTAACAATCTGAAACATGAGACCATCAGTGCAACGTCAGTGGTACCATGGTAACAATCTGAAACAGGAGACCATCAGTGCAACGTCAGTGGTACCATGGTAACAATCTGAAACATGAAACCATCAGTGCAACGTCAGTGGTACCATGGTAACAATCTGAAACAGGAGACCATCAGTGCAACGTCAGTGGTACCATGGTAACAATCTGAAACATGAGACCATCAGTGCAACGTCAGTGGTACCATGGTAACAATCTGAAACATGAGACCATCAGTGCAACGTCAGTGGTACCATGGTAACAATCTGAAACAGGAGACCATCAGTGCAACGTCAGTGGTACCATGGTAACAATCTGAAACATGAGACCATCAGTGCAACTTCAGTGGTACCATTGTAACAATCTCAAACACGTGATCGTCAGAGCAACGTCAGTCGAAACTTGCCTCACCTGATTTCGTCGATTACTCGTGACATTAGAATTTCCTGAATTGACTTACGTCCATTATGCGTATACGCGTGAAATTAGAATGTCCACTATTGACGTTCGTCCATTACGCATGGTACCATGGTAACAATTACGCGTGACTTTAGAATTTCCTCACTTGACTTTCGTCCAAAATTAATTTGTATAAGCTATGTAATATAGCTTTTGACCGACATATAATGAAACAATCACGTTTGTTTTAAACCTTATTTATTTTAAAACGAATGCGAAACAAGTTCTAATAACTTATATTAATAACTCTCGTTGGCGCGGATGAACGCGTAAACGTGGTCATTCGTATGGGGGGGGACCGGAGTACCCGGAGAAAACCCACCTGTCCGATCTGGCGACCACCGTACCATCTCACACATTGCATTGATCGTCAAATATAGCCATACTACATACCACAATAGTCACACAGTGCGTACGCCCGATCTTAAATGTGTAAAGTAGAAGTCGTGATAGCGCCGTGGATGCGCGTTCGCTTCAGGTGCGAAAGGTCCGGGGTTCGAGCCCCACTGGAGCCGTTACGATTGTGCCCTTAGGCAAGGCATTTAAATTCCACGTTGCCTCTTCTCTCTCCCTCGTGGCGATGGATGCCATCAGGAATGTGGTCTCGAGAGTGATTTATATAAGTTGAAATAACTTGTTTCGCAATCGAGTTAAAATAAATTTGTATAAACTAAATGTGTAAAGTAAGTATACAAGACTATTCTTCCAGTGTATGGGGTATTAGCACTGATTACATATATAATACAACATGGGTTACGGTTGGTTTAAAATTGCGTAATGGAAATAGTTATCAAGGCATTCTTTCATTATGTCTAAGCATATATAGAATCACATTTGTCCAGTGCATCTGACGTTGTAAATGTTTTGCGTGAATCGTAGTACATACCTGGACATCGTAGGTACATACCTTACATCGTAGTACATACCTGGACATCGTAGGTACATACCTTACATCGTAGTACATACCTGGACATCGTAGTACATACCTGGACATCGTAGGTACATACCTTACATCGTAGTACATACCGGACACGTAGGTACATACCTTACATCGTAGTACATACCTGGACATCGTAGTACATACCTTACATCGTAGTACATACCTGGACATCGTAGTACATACCTTACATCGTAGTACATACCTGGACATCGTAGTACATACCTACATCGTAGTACTACCTGGACATCGTAGTACATACCTGGACATCGTAGGTACATACCTTACTCGTGTACATACCTGGACATCGTAGTACATACTTACATCGTAGTACATACCTGTACATGTAGTACATACCTGGACATCGTAGTACATACCTGGACATCGTAGTACATACTGTACATCGTAGGTACATACCTGTACATCGTAGTACATACCTGGACATCGTAGTACATACCTGTACATCGTAGTACATACCTGTACATCGTAGTAATACCTGGACATCGTAGTAATACCTGACTCGTAGTACATACCTGTACATGTAGTATATACCTGGACATCGTAGTACATACCTGGACATCGTAGTACATACCTGTACATCGTAGTACATACCTGGACATCGTAGTATATACCTGGACATCGTAGTACATACCTGGACATCGTAGTACATACCTGGACATCGTAGTATATACCTGGACATCGTAGTACATACCTGGACATCGTAGTACATACCTGTACATCGTAGTACATACCTGTACATCGTAGTATATACCTGGACATCGTAGTACATGCATGGATATCGTAGTACATACCTGGACGTCGTAATGTATACATGGACGTCGTTATATATACCTGGACGTTCGTTTATGGAACTTAGAATCATACAAATGAAATGCATACCAGGACACGCGTCCATTACTTGTGATTTTAGAATAACGTTGACGGCATCTGTGCTGCTGACAGGAAACACGTTCTTCCAATGACTGGCAATGTGTAGCAGCTCTTCGTGCCTCACCTGGCTACCTACGCCAATTGAAATCACTGTAACGCCACCTTGTTTCAAATAGTCTGCCTGCTGTATTGTATCAACGGGATCTGATGACAGGCCGTCACTCAGAACGATCACGTATTTATCCGCATCCAGACGGGCACCTTTGGTAGCTGTCAATACATCGTCTCGTATGATTTGGAGACCTTTTCCTGTAAAGCTCGGTCCATTTGCATACAGTACATTATCTACTGCGGACATAACAGACGTATGTGTAGCATACGCGTTCAGATAGAATTGTACCGCTGTATTTAGGGAAACAGTTACTAAGGCGATTTGGAAATCGTTTGGTCCGAGTGTAAGTTTTGAAACAAAGTCGTTGACATATTGTTTCTGTGTTTCAAATTGTTCCGGAAGTTGACTGTAAGACGCATCCAATAGAAACACTACTTCCGCACCAGCTGGCTTGCACATATCTAGAAGGTACGAAATGCGATTATGCATATCAAAAATAAGTTTGAATAAGAACTGAAAAGAACTGACCAATTTGAAACTCCACTGTATATGGGGCGCCGTTTTGCTATTTATTCAGTATTTATGGATATCCAAATAAATCGATTTTTGGATATCCATAATTCGATTTTTGGATATACATAAATCGATTTTGATTATTGGATATCCATAATTCAATTTTGGGATAACCATAATTCTATTTTTGGATATCCATAAATGCTGAATAAATAGCAAAACTGCGCGCCTGGAATTATGGATATCCAAAAATCGAAATATGGATATCCAAAATTACAATTATGGATTTCCAAACACAGATTATTGGATATCCATAAATAGCTTAGTGAAATGGGGACTGGTGAATTGGGAACTTTTTTTAAATTTATATATACAGTGATTTAAGCAAACCGGCAACGGTATAATTCATATCATCTGTTAATTTAGTTGTGTACAGATTATACATGCAAAATGCAGAGTAGAAATACAGATTGGAAATGGAATGTTATACAGGGTTCGTGTGTTTTACGTTTATTTATCGTCGCTACCGGTTGCCCATATGAACGACGCCTCCTGAAGAGCTTTGTCATTTTAGATTTTTTGGAGGATATTGCAATGATACAGACAGAGACCCATTCAAGAGCTCCTCTGATTCTTTTACGTGCATGGTGTATAGCACAGACACGAGACCTCGGTTTAAAGTCCCGTCTGAAAGACTGTTAATTTTATTAGGGTCAGAGGGGGGATCGAACCTGCGATCCCTGGATTACCAGTCCAGCGCCCTTCGGATAAGTGTATTTTACATGAAAAACAATATAACTATATAAATACATAGTTTTAAACATTTTGGAATATTTTTAGTTGTTCAGTTTGTGTTTTGTAATAAAGATTTGATATATTTTTGATCGAATCCTTCGTATTTCGTTTTCATGTAATAATAATCATATAATGTAGGTGTGCGTTTTCTATGTCCTCTAGTATATAATGTAGGTGTGCGTTTTCTATGTCATCTAGTATATAATGTAGGTGTGCGTTTTCTATGTCCTCTAGTATATAATGTAGGTGTGCGTTTTCTATGTCCTCTAGTATATAATGTAGGTGTGCGTTTTCTATGTCCTCTAGTATATAATGTAGGTGTGCGTTTTCTATGTCCTCTAGTATATAATGTAGGTGTGCGTTTTCTATGTCCTCTAGTATATAATGTAGGTGTGCGTTTTCTATGTCCTCTAGTATATAATGTAGGTGTGCGTTTTCTATGTCCTCTAGTATATAATGTAGGTGTGCGTTTTCTATGTCCTCTAGTATATAATGTAGGTGTGCGTTTTCTATGTCCTCTAGTATATAATGTAGGTGTGCGTTTTCTATGTCCTCTAGTATATAATGTAGGTGTGCGTTTTCTATGTTCTCTAGTATATAATGTAGGTGTGCGTTTTCTATGTCCTCTAGTATATAATGTAGGTGTGCGTTTTCTTATGTCCTCTAGTATATAATGTAGGTGTGCGTTTTCTATGTCCTCTAGTATATAATGTAGGTGTGCGTTTTCTATGTCCTCTAGTATATAATGTAGGTGTGCGTTTTCTATGTCCTCTAGTATATAATGTAGGTGTGCGTTTTCTATGTCCTCTAGTATATAATGTAGGTGTGCGTTTTCTATGTCCTCTAGTATATATGTAGGTGTGCGTTTTCTATGTCCTCTAGTATATAATGTAGGTGTGCGTTTTCTATGTCCTCTAGTATATAATGTAGGTGTTCGTTTTCTATGTCCTCTAGTATATAATGTAGGTGTTCGTTTTCTATGTCCTCTAGTATATAATGTAGGTGTTCGTTTTCTATGTCCTCTAGTATATAATGTATGTGTGCGTTTTATGATGTATGTACATTAATTTCAGTGTTTTATGGTTTGTTACTTAAGAAATTGAGCTAAGAACAGAGTCGAGTGAAACAAGACTAGGCTACCAAAAAAACTGATATATATGTTTCAACAATGTTCAAACGCATTAAAAGCGTTAAAAAGATGTACATGTATATGTGTTTTTTTGTTGTTTTTTTGTTTAATGTCGCACCAATAGCTCATGTCATGGCGACCCTCCAGCTATGTTGGTGAAGGAAGACCACTGGTCCCTCCGGGATGTATTACAGGCACGGACGGGCACCCGGGTAGAACCACCGACGTTCCGCACGCAATCTGGATATCTTCCTCATAATTATGAAAGAAAGTGAGGTTCGAACCTACAGCAGTGAGGGGCAAGTGGTCTGAAGTCAACAACACTAACCACTCGGCCACGTATGTTCCCGGATATATGTACTGCATGCAAACTGGATACAACTGGTTTATAAAGAATACAATTGTTTGATCACACCTGTTTTAGACCAGGACACCGTTTATAAACAAGATTTTATAAACATACTGACCTGTCTCGCAGTGAGCGCCTGTAAACCCTTCACTACACATGCACGTGTATCCTGTTGCATTTTCCTGACACGTTGCCCCATTTTGACACGGCGCACTGGTACATTGGATTTCTAAAGTAGTAGTTTTAAAAAAGATTTAATATTACTCTTTCTATATCGATTTGTTTTTATTTCATTTAAGTTTATTTAGCGTTGCTACTGGGTGCCAATTTGAGCAAAGGGCAGTTTACCTAGCAACACTTTTCTGGGCAGGCTCCGGCGGTTAACCAGTACTTGGTGCACCAACCTCCGTAAGAAACTGCCAACGTTTTCATATAAAGAGACATGGTCTGAGCTCGGCTCGAACCCGTGACCAACATTGATGATAGGCTACAGTGGTATACAAGTCAGCGACCTTAACCACTAGACCACGGAGGCGGAATTCTTGCATTATCTCCCAATGTGTGCGCTAACACCCTCATAATTACCATGGGAGGGGTCTACAGTTTAAACTTTATTTATTTTACAACGATTGCGAAGCAAGTTCTAACAACTTATATTAATTATTAATTATATTGGAAGTCGTGATAGCGCAGTGGATGCGCGTTCTCTTCAGGTGCGAAAGGTCCGGAGTTCGAGCCCCGCTGGAGCCGTTACGATTGTGCCCTTAGGCAAGGCATTTAAATTCCACGCTGCCTCTTCTCTCTCCCTCGTGGCGATGGATTCCATCAGGAATGAGGTCTCGATAGTGATTAATATAAGTTGAAAGAACTTGTTTCGCAATCGAGCTAAAATGAATGTGTATAAACTAACTTATATTAATCGCTCTCGTTGGCGAATGAAAGCGTAAATGTGGTCATTCGTGTGGGAGGAAACCGGAGTACCAGGAGAAAACCCACCTGTCCGATCTGGCGACCACCGTACCATCTCACAGACCTCCCAGTCCGAGAATCGAACCCGGGTTGCATTGATGTGAAGCGAGCGCGCTAACCACTGCGTTAATTGGACAGGGGGTGTTATGAGGGTCTCACGAGAAAATCCAAGATTATTCTTCATAAAACAAACAAACATCTAGTTACATTCTAATAATCCAATCAGAACGCTCGTTTCAACGCGAACTGCGCCGCTTGAGAAATTTTCAAAACAAATTGAAATATTCTACGAAATCTCTTTTTGACGTACATTTTTGCCGAATAAACCTACACGTTAAGGCCGTTTCACACTTACACCGAACCGAAACCGAAACCGGAACGAAAAAATATAAGTACGTTGGACCCTATGGAGGCTTTCACATCTACGCCGAAACCGAAACCGAACGCCGAAACGAAAACATGCACGAATTGGATTTTATATTTTTCGGTTTCGGCGGCCAAATATAGCATCTATGCCAGGTCTGTCCAGCATCACACAACATATAATTAAATTACACAACTGCATATAAACGACCACGTGCGTTGTATATAATTTAATTAGTAATCATGGAAGCCATGAAGGGATTGTCAAGCGAGACAATAGAGGCGATTATTTTAGAAGTGCAAGACTACAGATGTTTGTGGGACAAGGCTCAGGCCGACTATAAAGACCATGACTTGAAGGAAGTGACATGGAACAACATCGGGAAGTCTGTAGAATTATCAGGTCTGTGCTAAATTATACATACATGTGCATGTTATTGTACTATACGTGTTAGCTTTTCTAAAACGCTTGTCATGTGTATTATTATCATTATTGTTCTGTGATGGACAATCAATTATAATAATAATAATAATAATAAGAATTGGTGACACTTTCTTCATCATGTGCGTGTGCTTATTCAGGAATCACATTGCTAGTGTCCGGTTTTCCATGTGTCCGTTTTCGTGTGCGTATGCGGGAAAGCCAATTGTTTCTATATAAACAATGATTACCACCTATAATAATTACCAACAACACTGCACACATACGCAGACGTGCACATTGACGGTTCTCCATGTGCGCGTGTGCGTGAAAAATAGTTTGCTATATGAGCGATTATTACCTATGTTGTATGTGAATACAGGTAGTCATTGCTCATACAGCAGACTTTTTTTCACGCATGAGCACATGCGCACCTAGGAACTGTCTGTCCGCTAGTATATTGAATGACCATTTCAAGGCGGCATCACTATCATAAACCTGTATGTGGCTGTGCCTCGTCTTATACATTGCTATGTGACTGTGAATGAAGCAAAATGGCTGTGACCTATGCAACCAATGTAATTCCAGATCAGCCTATTCATCCGCACGAAATATACGCTCCCAGTTGTAATTTTAATTCTTATATTTTTTATATTTATATTTGTTATTTATAGGGTGGAATTGGCTCGATGGCCTTCCATCCCTGGGGTTGTAATTTTAAGGACATTTATCTTTTATATCAGGTGAGCGTGTGAAAAAGGTATGGAGCAACCTGAGAGATACCCGTACGAGGTACATGAGGGAGGACGCGAAGATACTTTCCAGTGGCTCTGCCTCAAAACGCGGAAAGATGGAGTCTTGGAAGTGGGCGAAAATACTGGCTTTTCTGTCAACTGCAGAGTATCCGAAAAGGTGAGTGTTATATCCGCTAACAAATGGGTGTTGTTACAACGTGCTTTAGACGTTGCGCGAATGTTGTGTCGCCACTGCATTACACCGTTGTAAGGCCCTAAAATGGCAAGTTAATGTTCAGAGGACGTTCTCGTCATTACAAAATAGCTTTGAGACAACGTTTCTACAACGTTGACACAGTAATTTATTTTTCGCAACATAATAAAATTATGCCAGCGTAGCAGCAACATTGTGTCAGCATTGCCACAACGTTGTATTGACACGGTGTGTTTGCTGGGATGGCAATTACCACCATAATTTTTATTATATAACAATATGTCTAGTACAGTTTCGAATATGCAATACAAGTCAACACGGTTGTGTGATCCATGGAACCCGCTGAGCATGGCTACTAGAAAAAAAATGCAACAAATTAAATTTGACAAAGGAATACATAATGTGGGCAATTATGGTGTATTCCGTTTTCAGTCTTAATGTGTTGCACTATTCTAGTTCTTTGTATCATAGGTACGTGTCTTTCACATGTGGAAGGGTCTACATCGACCATCTTTAACTCATCGGCTCATCGTTTTTAGAACGTTGTTCTACATGTGGGTGAACACCGCGGATGCACTGGTGAAAGACGCGTCTGAGAACTGAATACACCATAATTGCCCCCCTATAATGTGGAAAATTATGGTGTATTTCGTTTCCACGTAGGTCTTTCACCTGTGCGGGGTGTTGGATTGTGCTAATACAATATATTCTGTGTTTCAGTACAGTCAGCAACATTCCAGAGATGGAACCAGGAGGACAAGATGATGAGTCACAGTCAGATAATGATGCGTCCATTGAAGACGAAAGTGGAACTTCATCTCGACCACCTTCGAGAGCGTCTACACAGCAAGAAGTGGTCGGTCCGAAGTTAACTCCAGGTAGAAGGCAGAAGAAACGTATGCCTAATGATGAGCTGGAATCATTGTACATGTCATATTTAAAGAAAAAGCAAGAGAAGCAAGAACCAGAAGCTGATAAGGATGCTGAGGCTGATAAGCTTTGGCTGTTGAGTTTGCTTCCGAATTTTAAGGGAATGCCGCTGAACAAAAAGAATCGCATAAAGTATGCAATTCAAGGGTTGTTCCTTGAATCGGATGACCTGTCGCCTACACGAGGAGAGATGCCTCGGCAACAGCAACTTCGTATGCAAGTGCCATATCAACAACCGGCGTCACAGCAGCAGGGATATGTCTTCAACCAACAACCACCAATCAGTAATAATAGAGGCACAGGCAGCGATACTGATAGTGTTCAACAATCATATGATAATGATGGTGGTGTATACCAAACGTATACCAATCTCTAAGATAAAGTTGATGTTTATATGAGACGCTGTTGTAAGTGTTAATTACAGTTTCTGATGAAGACATCACTATGAATCTATTGACTGTCATATCACCGATTCATATATATGCTATCAAATAATGGAATATGTTCTATCACAAACGCAATGTTTGATATCACACATTCAGTTACTTGATATCACTAACTTGATTGAGGTTCCTATTTCAGTAGCATTTGTGCACCTGAATATACACATCATTATTCACTTATGTTTTCGTCTTTATACGAACGTCCATTTAACGTTCCCCTCGAATTATTGAATACTGCCATGGTACAGCTCCTTCCTCTGAACCGAAGTAATCTTTGTACCGATTCCTAACTTGGACAGAATGTGCCTTTGGTCTGTTACGTGTAGGCACTTGTGGTATGCTGTGAAGCCCAGCATTTTCTTGATTCCCTTCGCAAACTGCTTGTGGCATTCCACTGTCATCCATCCCATGTTGTCCAATAGAATCCTTTTGGATAAAGTTATGTAACACTATTGTACCTTTAACTACTTTAGTGGCATTGTCAGGATGCAAACGTAGTCTCCTGTTGTATATCCTCCAGCGTTGAGTTAACAAACAAAAGGCATTTTCTGATATTCGTCGAGCGCGCGACAACCTGTAGTTAAAGATACGTTTGTCCTCTGATAAGTTTTTTCCAGGGTATGGTCGTAGCATGTAATCTTTCAGCGGAAATCCTTCATCTCCAACAATCACATACGGTAACGGGCCGTGTTCCTCAGCATTTCGTAATGGCTCTGCAGGTGGTATGTTAAACTGTTGTTGCTCAAGGGCTATCCCCATGGGACATTTGTTTAAAATTCCACTGTCACTGCTGCTGCCAAAACTCCCTATATCTACGGCTGTGAATAGGTAGTCTGCGTCTACTATAGCTAACAACACTATAGAGAATGTCTTCTTATAATTGAAATATAAGGATCCGGAATTTGGAGGTGCTTCAATTGTCACATGTTTTCCGTCGATAGCACCGATGCAGTGAGGGAAGTTCCATCTTTCTTCAAATCTTCTTGCGCCTTCCACTCATGATTCTTCAGTTGGAACAGGGAGTAAAGTGTCACTGAGAGACTCCCATAATGCATCGCAAACTTCATAGACTTACTGTACTAATGCCACATCGAAAACTGTATGCGATGGTTGTAAATGCATCACCAGTACTTAAAAAGCGCAAACATATCGCAAGTTGTTCAGGTACACCAATAGGTTTTCTAAAACGTGTCGTCTGACGGTGGAGCCTAGGTGTTAATATTTCAACAAGTTCGTCAAATTTTTCCGGGCTCATACTAAAGTATGTGTAAAATTTGTCTGGATGTGCTCTTAGTTCCTGAATTAGCTTATGGTATTCACCCAATTCTTCACGTCTAGTGTTGATTTCATGTACCCATTTTCTTCTTTGCCTACGTCTTCTTAAAATATGATAGCCCATCAGTAGCATTTCATCATCACTGTCATCTGTGGCTACATGTACATCCATATTGAATTGTTAACTTAAATATCACTGAATTGAATCACATACAGTATAGTTCTATGCAATGCATCTATGATACACAAAGAATTTCACAACGTGTAAAGTAGTCATAGATTTCGTCCACGGAATCGGCTCAAATGTGAAAGGCCTCCCGAAAACGAAACGATGGAAATCGGTTTCGTTTCCGTTACGGTTTCGTTTCGGTGTAAGTGTGAAACGGCCTTTAGTGGAAACACATTTTATTGATAATATTATTCACTGTTAAAACTCTCCCGTCGAAGATTTTTTTGTTGCTGACAGAACCCGTGTCCTAGTATGGAAATGTGACCTGCTATGGCCAATGTCTGTGGCAATTGTTTGCAAAGTATACATGCATGCAGCTTAAAGTTGTGTTTTATTTGAAGAACAATATAAAGATAGATAGGCGTTATATTTGGACAGATTTGTTCAAAATTGTTTCAGATAGGGCCATTTTACTGATCGATGCGAAATCTGACATCCCACAGAGTAGAATCCCTGTACTTAAATATATATACTAGTACCCCCAAACGTGCCGAATCCCTGTGGCTCAAATATATGAAAGTGTGCGACCATTTATCACCTGTCAGTTCACAGTTATGTCCCTTGTACCCTTGCCAACATTTGCATGTGTATGTATTTCCACCCGACTCACTACAGCTGCCGGAAATGCACGGGAAGCTTGAACACGAACCGTCTGCAAACAGTTTTCGAGGTCGACATTATATACATGTATATAACAATATTGATTATCAATACGATTCTATTTAACGAGACAAGACATTTGAACAACTAAATCAACATACAAGGAGGCAATCAACAAAGCATGAATTGTCACATTGCATCAGGCGCAAACGATAACTGGATTAGAAAGTATATAAAGATGTTTTTTTTCTTTGCATTTTTTAAATTTAAGTTTATTTATCGTCGCTACCCAGTACCGTAGCCAGGCGCAAATTTCAACCGAGGCAATCTAGGAGGTCAGGAGGCATGCTCCCCCTATTGGGGTATAGAAGCGATTTCCTGCGTTTTCTGATTTAATGAGTTTAGACGTATAATTATGTACAGTCAACATTTTATACAGCAAAGGGATATTTTTACATTTTATTTATTTAATTTTTCATTTTATTTTATTTTTTGCTTTGGAAATTTTAACCGTTTGCTACGGGCCTGCTACCGATTCCCCAAAAGAGACACGGTCTGAGCTAGTCTCAAACCCGTGACCATCAGTGATGATAGGTTACAGTGGTATGGTGGACACAATCAATGCATTTGCTAGCTCAGGGTACCAACTCTCGATCGATTTGCTAGCTCAGGGTACCAACTCTCGATCGATTTGCTGACGAAATATGTATTGAAAAACTACATAAGTATACAATTAATAATATGTGTAACTATTTCAGTAGACCGACCGTACGTACACTGCATTGTTTACCTATTTAGACCGACCGTACGTACACTGCATTGTTTACCTATTTAGACCGACCGTACGTACACTGCATTGTTTACCTATTTAGACCGACCGTACGTACACTGCATTGTTTACCTATTTAGACCGACCGTACGTACACTGCATTGTTTACCTATTTAGACCGACCGTACGTACACTGCATTGTTTACCTATTTAGACCGACCGTACGTACACTGCATTGTTTACCTATTTAGACCGACCGTACGTACACTGCATTGTTTACCTATTTAGACCGACCGTACGTACACTGCATTGTTTACCTATTTAGACCGACCGTACGTACACTGCATTGTTTACCTATTTATGTTGTGTACTTGATACATTTTACGTATTGTAGCGTATACATATTTAATAGTGATACGTTTAATTGGCAATATAAATTATTTGGGAACCAATTCTCGACTTTTATCCTACCTGGAATAGTGGTTAATATACAAGCTGAAACAAGATGTCAAAGACAACAGTTTATCTAGCAATATCTTAATGTATGTTTAATCGTGTTAATTAAAATAAATTTATATTTAAATAGTATTAAGAGAGTGCATTAAACAGCTAAATAACGTGTCACAAATATAGTATTACTCTTTCAGGTCAACAACTTCACTCACCTGTATATTATGCAGACGGTTAGTGAAGTTATTCGATTAAATATGTAACAACTACCCACAGTAAATAGAGCACAGCTATATCCGCAACCGGTGTCAGTACTTTCACTTTCAGTCTGGATGACATGCTTGGCACAGATGTAAATCAACCGATTTCAGTAAAATTATAAGGAGGTATTGTTAGATTTTGTTTTCTGATATGAATATTTTTAAAATACTTGCGAAAAATTACTACATTTGAGTTTGACTCTCTTTTCTGGATCTGAAATGTTCTTATAAAAATAGAGGTCTACGATTCAAAGAGAGGCCAGAAACGTGCACCTGTGCCAAACTTTATAACCAGTCGATGAATTTAGGCATATATTGTCAAAATAATTGGATACATTGCAGAAATCTGGAAAAATATTAACGTAGTCAAGAGTTGGTGTGTATTTGGTACCAGTCGAGAGTTAGTACCAGTCGAGAGTTGTACCAGTCGAGAGTTGGTACCAGTCGAGAGATTGTATCCTGAGGGAAATTGTGTGTACTATTACGTTGTTGTCTGTAGCAGTGATCTAATCGTCAGGTTTATTCAGGGTCGTCTGATATGACCAGTTTGACCGAAAACCAGACGGGAAGTAAAATAATAACAGTGTCTTCAAGAAACTGTATGGATGCTGTATGACCGGTTTCCGAGTCACTGATCAAACAAAAACAATTCCAAATGCTCCTATTAATAGATCTCAAGAAGAATGGCACGAGTGACAACATTATTATTTATTTAAAGATACAAAATATTGCTAATGTGGCTTGCTTGAACCAAGGTGGCTAGATTCTTAAATTGAGCTATCCGGTACACTTAATAACTATATGCCCTATACATTACGTGCTAAAATACTTCCCGGAACATGCAGCGACAATATCCGGTACACTTATAACTATATGCCCTATACATTACGTGCTAAAATACTTCCCGGAACATGCAGTGACAATATCCGGTACACTTATAACTATATGCCCTATACATTACGTGCTAAAATACTTCCCGGAACATGCAGTGACAATATCCGGTACACTTATAACTATATGCCCTATACATTACGTGCTAAAATACTTCCCGGAACATGCAGTGACAATATGACCAGGACAAGGATCTTTGAGATAACACGACAGTCCCTCTGCGCAGTTCACTGTCGAACATCGGTCTTCACGTACGGTTTCTTGCTGAAAGCAAACATTTACACTACCCGATACATACTATATACAGAATGGTTATCTTACAGACGGATATGTAGTCCAGTAGTAACACGCTGGACTGGTAATCCAGGGATCGCAGGTTCGATCCCCCGTCAGACCCTAATAAAAGTAACAGTATTTCAGATGGGACGTTAAACCGAGGTCTCGTGTCGGTGCTTTACACCGTGCACGTAAAAGAACCAGAGGAGACTCTGGAATGGGTCTCTGTCTGTATCATGCACTATCCTCCAAAATCTAAAATGACTAATCTCTTCAGGAGGCGTCGCTCATATGGGCAACCGGTAGCGACGATAAATAAACGTAAAACACACACACCATTAGTGTAGTGTCCGTTGAATCACTGAAAGCTTACATTGCTGGCTATTTAATTTTCTCACACCTTTAAGCCTCGACCCATTGAACTATTTAATATTGAAGGACACAGAAAGCCCAACACAGAAAGCTTACGTTGCTGGCTATTTATTTAGTTAATACAGTTAACGCATGGCTCTGAGAGCGGTTTCTTGGCGAGCCCTCTACGGCAGTTTTCCATTGGAGAATTACGCATGTCTCGCACATTTAGTGTATCTCATTTTGAATGCTTTCGTACTGACACGGTACTGCATATATATATTTATTTACTTATCTCGCATGTTTTTAATTTGAACGGTGTGATAAATCCAGTTTGCCGTCGTGTTCGACAATACCAACTGATAAATCCAGTTTGCCGTCGTGTTCGACAATACCAACTGATAAATCCAGTTTGCCGTCGTGTTCGACAATACCAACTGATAAATCCAGTTTGCAGTCGTGTTCGACAATACCAACTGATAAATCCAGTTTGCCGTCGTGTTCGACAATACCAACTGATAAATCCAGTTTGCCGTCGTGTTCGACAATACCAACTGAAAATCCAGTTTGCCGTCGTGTTCCACAATACCAACTGATACTAGAAGCTTATCTAACACCCGTGGATAGTGCAGTGGTAGCGCGTTCGCTTCTGGTGCGAAAGGCCCGGAGTTCGAAACCCCACTGGAACCGTTACAACTGTGCCCTTAGGCAAAGCATTTAAATTCCACGTTGCCTCGTATCTCTCCCTCGTGACGATGGATTCCACCAGGAATGATGTCTCGTGAGTGATTAATATAAGTTTCTGCAATCGAGCTAAACTAAATGTGTATAAACTAAACAAACACCCAGGTCTAAACAGCAGCAACTGAGTACTCATGTTGGATAGTCGGTTGGTTGTTGTCGGTATGCCATACGTTGCGATAAACAACGTTATAGCTTCTTTTCTAAGCATTTTCTCATAATGGACGGCTACCTCGAACAACATACTGAAATATGGTATGTAATGTCAATGAACGGCTACCTCGAACAACATACTGAAATATGTTATGTAATGTCAATGGACGGCTACCTCGAACAACATACTGAAATATGTTATGTAATGTCAATGGACGGCTACCTCGAACAACATACTGAAACATGTTATGTAATGTCAATGGATGGCTACCTCGAACAACATACTGAAATATGTTATGTAATGTCAATGGATGGCTACCTCGAACAACATACTGAAACATGTTATGTAATGTCAATGGATGGCTACCTCGAACAACATACTGAAATATGTTATGTAATGTCAATGGATGGCTACCTCGAACAACATACTGAAATATGTTATGTAATGTCAATGGATGGCTACCTCGAACAACATACTGAAACATGTTATGTAATGTCAATGGACGGCTACCTAGAACAACATACTGAAACATGTTATGTAATGTCAATGGACGGCTACCTCGAACAACATACTGAAACATGTTATGTAATGTCAATGGACGGCTACCTCGAAAAACATGTGTTGAGGCAAACAGGGTGTGTACAGGGTATGATACATGCATTAAGTTATATATTTGTTGAAGGAACACTGTTGAGGCAAACAGGGTGTGCACAGGGTATGGTACATGCATTAAGTTATATATTTGTTGAATGAACACTGTTGAGGCAAACAGGGTGTGCACAGGGTATGGTACATGCATTAAGTTATATATTTATTGAAGGAAGACTGTTGAGGCAAACAGGGTGTGTACTGGGTATGATACACGCATTAAGTTATATATTTGTTGAATGAACACTGTTGATGCAAACAGGGTGTGCACAGGGTATGGTACATGCATTAAGTTATATATTTATTGAAGGAAGACTGTTGAGGCAAACAGGGTGTGTACTGGGTATGATACACGCATTAAGTTATATATTTGTTGAATGAACACTGTTGAGGAAAACAGGGTGGGTACAGGGTATGATACATGCATTAAGTTATATATTTGTTGAATGAACACGGTTGAGGCAAACAGGGTGTGTACAGGGTATGATACACGCATTAAGTTACATATTTGTTGAATGAACACTGTTGAGGCAAACAGGGTGTGCACAGGGTATGGTACATGCATTAAGTTATATATTTGTTGAATGAACACGGTTGAGGCAAACAGGGTGTGCACAGGTTATGATACATGCATTATGTTATATATTTATTGAATGAACACTGTTGAGGCAAATAGGGTGGGTGCAGGATGGGGATGCTTAAGAAACAATTTGCTTAAAAGCATTAACTCTTACCATGCAAACAAATCTATTGCATTCACAGTCGATTTCATCACCGATACAGTTTACATTTCCTCCAATTCTACCACTACAATCTATGGATCTTTTACCTCTGTGCACTAACCATCCAAGGAATCACAGAAAGTGGCTGCTTAGCACAGATAGCTGCTTAATAGAGGTCAACTATATAGTAAAACAGCATATTGGGAATCTGGAAACTGGCTGCTTAATACAGGTTGGCCGCTTAATAGAGGTCAAATGTATAGTAAAACAACATATTGGGAATCTGGGAGGTGGCTGCTTAATAGAGGTCAAATGTATAATAAAACAGCATATTGGGAATCTGGAAGCTGGCTGCTTAATACAGGTTGGCTGCTTAATAGAGGTCAAATGTATAGTAAAACAGCATATTGGGAATTTATTATGTCTACACACGTGTAATAACACCTGGAAGGATTCTGATTGGTTGAGATGATACTCCTTATAATGTGTGAACTGTAATAGCGATATACGCATATTTCTAGGTGAATTTGGTACATATCGTTAACGATAAGACAAATGCCGATTTAAATGAAGTCTCGACGCAACATAACGCTGTTTAAAACATAAATATAACGCTACTTTACGTAGTAACGTCATGCCAATTTAGTGACGTCATTTCTATTTGCTCTGACACTGCGCCAAAATGAAAGTAGCAACGTTATCTATTAAAACGAACCCGCTGCAATGTGATAAAAAGGATGTTACATTCATATACAGGAGTTGTAATTTGATACCATATTTTCCAACACTCATTTTGGACTTTTCCTATTAAGCTCGCTAAAAAGCTCGCTAAACAGCTCGCTTAATAGGTCTAGCTAAATACGAAAACTCGTTTCATAAAATATAGTATGAAATCACAACTCGTGTATATGCATACGTAAAATGTAGATCTATGTGGAACCTATGCTCGGCGTATTCCTATGCTCGGCGTATTCCTATACTCGGCGTATTCCTATACTCGGCGTATTCATATGCTCGGCGTATTCCTATACTCGGCGTATTCCTATACTCGGCGTATTCCTATACTCGGCGTATTCATATGCTCGGCGTATTCCTTTGCTCGGCGTATTCCTATACTCGGCGTATCCCTATGCTTGGCGTATTCCTATGATCGGCGTATTCCTATACTCGGCGTATTCCTATGATCGGCGTATTCCTATGCTCGACGTATTCCTATACTCGGCGTATTCCTATACTCGGCGTATTCCTATGCTCGGCGTATTCCTATACTCGGCGTATTCCTATGCTCGGCGTATTCCTATACTCGGCGTATTCCTATATTCGGCGTATTCCTATGCTCGGCGTATTCCTATGATCGGCGTATTCCTATGCTCGGCGTATTCCTATGATTGACGATTGCGAAACAAGTTCTTACAACTAATATTAATCACTATCGAGACCTCGTTCCTGATGGAATGCATCGCCACGAGGGAGAGAGAAGAGGCAACGTGGAATTTAAATGCCTTGCCTAAGGGCACAATCGTAATGGCTCCAGCGGGGCTCGAACTCCGGACCGTTCGCACATGAAGCGAACGCGCATCCACTATCACGACTTCCACGACTATATACATGTATAAGATATTTACCTGCATGCAAATATATTCCTAATATTCCAAATGTCAGAATATCCATTCTCACTACGGCTTAAACTTAAGATTACTTAATATATATATATATAGATTGAATTGAGATATACTAATATAGTACGAGCTCAAAGACCTTGAGTGCATTTCTTTACAAAATCAGATCAATACAAAATGGTATATGTATGACTTATCCAATTTAAGCCATACAACAAAAGCAGGAACATTGTATTTGGTTGCAAGAAAAGGGAAGGGAACAACCTCACTATGTATTAAGCGCACCCAGTGGACATTATGTTGTTTAAAATGCTATATGTAGTACATAGAAAAGCCCAATAAATAGTTGGTCTCTTTTAGATTGAAGATATATACTAGAGGACATAGAATACGCACACTTCGGATATACACTAGAGGACATAGAAAACGCACACTTCGGATATATACTAGAGGACATAGAATACGCACACTTCGGATATATACTAGAGGACATAGAAAACGCACACTTCGGATATATACTAGAGGACATAGAAAACGCACACTTTGGATATATACTAGAGGACATAGAAAACGCACACTTTGGATATACTAGAGGACATAGAAAACGCACACTTCGGATATATACTAGAGGACATAGAAAACGCACACTTCGGATATACTAGAGGACATAGAAAACGCACACTTCGGATATATACTAGAGGACATAGAAAACGCACATTTCGGATATATACTAGAGAACATAGAAAACGCACACTTCGGATATATACTAGAGGACATAGAATACGCACACTTCGGATATATACTAGAGGACATAGAAAACGCACACTTCGGATATATACTAGAGGACATAGAAAACGCACACTTCATGTATACTAGAGGACATAGAAAACGCACACTTCATATATAGTAGAGGACATAGAATACGCACACTTCGGATATATACTAGAGGACATAGAATACGCACATTTCGGATATATACTAGAGAACATAGAATACGCACACTTCGGATATATACTAGAGGACATAGAATACGCACATTTCGGATATATACTAGAGAACATAGAATACGCACACTTCGGATATATACTAGAGGACATAGAAAACGCACACTTCGGATATATACTAGAGGACATAGAATACGCACACTTCGGATATATACTAGAGGACATAGAATACGCACACTTCGGATATATACTAGAGGACATAGAAAACGCACACTTCGGATATATACTAGAGGACATAGAAAACGCACACTTCATGTATACTAGAGGACATAGAATACGCACACTTCGGATATATACTAGAGGACATAGAATACGCACATTTCGGATATATACTAGAGAACATAGAATACGCACACTTCGGATATATACTAGAGAACATAGAATACGCACACTTCGGATATATACTAGAGGACATAGAAAACGCACACTTCCGATATACACTAGAGGACATAGAATACGCACACTTCCGATATATACTAGAGGACATAGAAAACGCACACTTCATGTATACTAGAGGACATAGAATACGCACACTTCGGATATATACTAGAGGACATAGAAAACGCACACTTCGGATATATACTAGAGGACATAGAATACGCACACTTCGGATATATACTAGAGGACATAGAAAACGCACACTTCGGATATATACTAGAGGACATAGAATACGCACACTTCGGATATATACTAGAGGACATAGAAAACGCACACTTCGGATATATACTAGAGGACATAGAATACGCACACTTCGGATATATACTAGAGGACATAGAATACGCACATTTCGGATATATACTAGAGAACATAGAATACGCACACTTCGTATATATACTAGAGAACATAGAAAACGCACACTTCCGATATACACTAGAGGACATAGAATACGCACACTTCGGATATATACTAGAGGACATAGAAAACGCACACTTCGGATATATACTAGAGGACATAGAATACGCACACTTCATGTATACTAGAGGACATAGAATACGCACACTTCGGATATATACTAGAGAACATAGAATACGCACACTTCGGATATATACTAGATGACATAGAATACGCACACTTCGGATATATACTAGAGGACATAGAAAACGCACACTTCGGATATATACTAGAGGACATAGAATACGCACACTTCGGATATATACTAGAGGACATAGAAAACGCACACTTCGGATATATACTAGAGGACATAGAATACGCACACTTCGGATATATACTAGAGGACATAGAATACGCACACTTCGGATATATACTAGAGGACATAGAATACGCACACTTCCGATATATACTAGACGACATAGAAAACGCACACTTCGGATATATACTAGAGGACATAGAATACGCACACTTCGGATATATACTAGAGGACATAGAATACGCACATTTCGGATAAGTGGGTTTTTTTACATGAAAACAATAACTATATAAATACATAGTTTTAAACTTTTTGGAATAGTTTTAGTTGTTCAGTTTGTGTTTTGTAATAAAGATGTGCTATATCTTTGATGGAATCCTTCGTATTTCGTTTTATGGTCATAATAATCATATAATGTAGGTGTGCGTTTTCTATGCCCTCTAGTATATAATGTAGGTGTGCGTTTTCTATGCCCTCTAGTATATAATGTAGGTGTGCGTTTTCTATGCCCTCTAGTATATAATGTAGGTGTGCGTTTTTTCTATGCCCTCGAGTATATAATGTAGGTGTGCGTTTTCTATGCCCTCTAGTATATAATGTAGGTGTGCGTTTTCTATGCCCTCTAGTATATAATGTAGGTGTGCGTTTTCTATGCCCTCTAGTATATAATGTAGGTGTGCGTTTTCTATGCCCTCTAGTATATAATGTAGGTGTGCGTTTTCTATGCCCTCTAGTATATAATGTAGGTGTGCGTTTTCTATGCCCTCTAGTATATAATGTAGGTGTGCGTTTTCTATGCCCTCTAGTATATAATGTAGGTGTGCGTTTTCTATGCCCTCTAGTATATAATGTAGGTGTGCGTTTTCTATGCCCTCTAGTATATGTACTGGACGTGGTTATGGGGAGCCTCCGTGACCAAATGGTTACGGTCGTTGGCTTCAAATCACTTGTACCTCGCCACTGGATGTGTCGTAGTTGAAGAAGCTATACAGCATGGCTTCCGGGAGGTAGGTGGTTATACCCGGTTGCCCACTACTATTGGAAGGGGCACCTGGGGTCTTCCTTCACCAGGATCAGCGGGAGAGTCGACTGTTGGTGCGACATTAAACCCCAAAAACAAACACACATGAACAGTGTTGCAAAATCCCCCACACAAACATGTGTCAAGTCCATGTGTAATGATACAACATCACAAAATACAACAAACAGTTTAAAAGCATGCATACATGAAATATACTCGGATGTGCATATTATGCAACATTGTACATGCTTGTTTGTTTTGGGGGTTTACTGTCACACCAACAGTGTCCGAACATAATTGTGATATACAAACATCACAAAATACAACAAACAGTTTAAAAGCATGCATACATGAAATATACACGGATGTGCATATTGTGCAACATTGTACATGCGGCATGTCCGAATATAATTTGGATATACAAACATCACAAAATACAACAAACAGTTTAAAAGCATGCATACATGAAATATACACGGGTGTGCATATTGTACAACATTGTACATGCGGCATGTCCGAACATAACGATATGTAACCATACGTTGCTTTATCAATATAAGATTAAATTGCATTGAGCATGTTTGACCCATGTCACAAAGTTAGAAGTGAACATATTTAGAGTTGACAAAAGCGAACGTGTTCTGGACTTCTGATCTGTTATTCGAAATCATTGGCCAAGTATACGACATAAATTCTTTAACAATTCTGTTCTTGGCTTTGGCAAGCTAAACGTTATTTGTAGAGCGTATAATATTAATAATAATAATAATAAAGACTTTATTTATCAAAATAATAGAAAGTATCATCATGTCGCATAAAACGTGTTCGTTTTATATTTACACCCATTCGATGTTACAAAATTGATTTTCTGAAAGGTCACGAAAACGCCGGTACCAGTCACCACAGATGTCGGTTCCGGGTCGTGGTAAAAA
Source organism: Archivesica marissinica (assembly GCA_014843695.1). Lineage (NCBI taxonomy): Eukaryota > Metazoa > Mollusca > Bivalvia > Venerida > Vesicomyidae > Archivesica > Archivesica marissinica. The sequence goes on from CM026403.1 coordinate 42,457,961, forward strand.
TGGCAGCGCCCATTGTTATTTACGTAGTCATATTCATTTCTAATTATTTGGAATAAAAGAGGAACGTTACTTTATTTACATTATACATTTAGAAACTATGTAGTTTTAAAATTCGTTTTGTTGAATGCCGATCATTTCTTATCATAACGGAAACCTGAAACTCGAGGGTACTATCTTATATAATATAAGGGATGGTACCAATATAACCTTTTAGATGCTTTATACATAAACATCACATTTTGAAGTATAATTCTTTGATTTATCGTGAGTCCATTGACTAGGCAATTGTATACTGATCACGTATATATGATACATGTATTAGATATGTGAACTATCACGTATTTATGATACATTTATTAGATATGTGAACTATCACGTATATATGATACATGTATTAGATATGTGAACTATCACGTATTTATGATACATGTATTAGATATGTGAACTATGAATATAAATCAGTACCCCAGTCAGTTGATACTATAATTTTCTGCATGTTCTACCTTTCATGTGTACATGGCACACTCTGGAGCATTGTCGTACAAAGTCAGTATTTTGTGGTGGAGAAGACCACCTACATTTCCTGTGTAGAAACCAGTACTTTGATGCTTCAACCTCCGCAAGCGACTGATAACGGTTTCACATATCATTATTTCATCACGTGTCCCTTATATATATCTTGGGTAACCAGTCTGTCTTGGTTTGGAAGATAGGTGAACGATACTGGATCTAGTATCCCGTCAGTCCGTTTTAATAGTTCCTGTAAGGCATTACCACGTCTGTCAATCTGGATAATATTGCCAGAAATAAAACCACATACCAACAGCTGATCTCGGTCATCTACGGTGTCATCAAACGTACCTTGTAACTTGGGATAACTGAAAACAGCCCGTATATCCCCTTGTTTGGTCATATTAAGAACCCTTATATCCTGGTCAGCAATGTACAAATGCGAGCTGCTCCTACTAACAGATATATTACGTGGAAGAGAAAACAGATTATTACCATGCTGATCAGCCTGTATTGTGCGTAGCTTCTGATCATGCTGACCAGCCTGTATTGTGCGTAGCTTCTGATCATGCTGATCAGCCTGTATTGTGCGTAGCTTCTGATCATGCTGACCAGCCTGTATTGTGCGTAGCTTCTGATCATGCTGACAAGCCTGTATTGTGCGTAGCTTCTGATCATGCTGACCAGCCTGTATTGTGCGTAGCTTTTGATCATGCTGACCAGCCTGTATTGTGCGTAGCTTCTGATCATGCTGACCAGCCTGTATTGTGCGTAGCTTCTGATCATGCTGACCAGCTTGTATTGTGCGTAGCTTCTGATCATGCTGACCAGCCTGTATTGTGCGTAGCTTCTGATCATGCTGACCAGCTTGTATTGTGCGTAGCTTTTGATCATGCTGATCAGCCTGTATTGTGTTTAGCTTCTGATCATGCTGACCAGCCTGTATTGTGCATAGCTTCTGATCATGCTGACCAGCCTGTATTGTGCATAGCTTCTGATCATGCTGACCAGCCTGTATTGTGCATAGCTTCTGATCATGCTGGCCAGCCTGTATTGTGCATAGCTTCTGATCATGCTGACCAGCCTGTATTGTGCATATCTTCTGATCATGCTGACCAGCCTGTATTGTGCATAGCTTCTGATAATTCTGACCAGCCTGTATTGTGCATAGCTTCTCACCTGACAATTCCTAAACTCTAACCTGGCCTGAATACTCACCAGCATGCCCACCGCAGCAAACGTACGTCTGTAACGGTGACGACTTCTGTTGACGTGTTTCATCTTGTCCAGAGGTCACCATGTTCAGTATTGTCTGTGTAACGAACATGTTGTTATAATTTATACGACGAAAGGAATTGCTAGTATCGCAGTTCTAAAGAATGGGAAATCGAAAGTAGCAAGATATATTTTATTAGATTTTGACTACACATTATAATGACGTTCAACTTGAATTAAATCCTCGAAAGAAAGAGATTGTATTGTATAGCACAAGTAACACAGCTTTCAATAGATATAATAGTACTGCAGTCATTATCTCCCATGTCATTATCTACAACGGACAGCAGCGTAGAGTGGTATACAATGGACAGCGGTGTAGAGTGGTATACAACGGACAGCGGCGTAGAGTGGTATACAATGGATAGCGGTGTAGAGTGGTATAGAATGGACAGCGGTGTAGAGTGGTATACAATGGACAGCGGTGTAGAGTGGTATACAACGGACAGCGGCGTAGAGTGGTATACAATGGACAGCGGTGTAGAGTGGTATACAATGGACAGCGGTGTAGAGTGGTATACAATGGATAGCGGTGTAGAGTGGTATACAATGGACAGCGGTGTAGAGTGGTATACAGCGGACAGCGGTATAGAGTGGTATACAACGGACAGTGGCGTAGAGTGGTATACAATGGACAGCGGTGTAGAGTGGTATACAATGGATAGCGGTGTAGAGTGGTATACAATGGACAGCGGTGTAGAGTGGTATACAGCGGACAGCGGTATAGAGTGGTATACAACGGACAGTGGCGTAGAGTGGTATACAATGGACAACGGTGTAGAGTGGTATACAATGGACAGCGGTATAGAGTGGTATACAACGGACAGCGGTGTAGAGTGGTATACAACGGACAGCGGTGTAGAGTGGTATACAATGGACAGCGGTATAGAGTGGTATACAACGGACAGCGGTGTAGAGTGGTATACAACGGACAGCGGTATAGAGTGGTATACAACGGACAGTGGCGTAGAGTGGTATACAATGGACAGCGGTGTAGAGTGGTATACAATGGACAGCGGTATAGAGTGGTATACAACGGACAGCGGTGTAGAGTGGTATACAACGGACAGCGGTATAGAGTGGTATACAATGGACAGCGGTATAGAGTGGTATACAACGGACAGCGGTATACAGTGGTATACAACGGACAGCGGTATAGAGTGGTATACGATGGACAGCGGTGTAGAGTGGTATACAATGGACAGCGGTATAGAGTGGTATACAACGGACAGCGGTGTAGAGTGGTATACAACGGACAGCGGTATAGAGTGGTATACAATGGACAGCGGTGTAGAGTGGTATACAACGGACAGCGGCGTAGAGTGGTATACAATGGACAGCGGTATAGAGTGGTATACAACGGACAGCGGTGTAGAGTGGTATACAACGGACAGCGGTGTAGAGTGGTATACAATGGACAGCGGTGTAGAGTGGTATTCAATGGACAGTGGCCTAGAGTGGTATACAACGGACAGTGGTGTAGAGTGGTATACAATGGACAGCGGTATAGAGTGGTATACAACGGACAGTGGTGTAGAGTGGTATACAACGGACAGCGGTGTAGAGTGGTATACAACGGACAGCGGCGTAGAGTGGTATACAACGGACAGTGGTGTAGAGTGCTATACAATAAACAGCGGCGTATAGTGGTATACAATGGACAGCGGTATAGAGTGGTATACAACGGACAGTGGTGTAGAGTGGTATACAACGGACAGCGGTGTAGAGTGGTATACAACGGACAGCGGCGTAGAGTGGTATACAACGGACAGTGGTGTAGAGTGCTATACAATAAACAGCGGCGTATAGTGGTATACAACGGACAGTGGTGTAGAGTGGTATACAACGGAAAGTTGCGTAGAGTGGTATACAATGGACAGCGGTGTAGAGTGGTATACAACGAACAGCGGTGTAGAGTGGTATACAACGGACAGCGGTGTAGAATGGTATACAACGGACAGCGGCGTATAGTGTATACAACGGACAGCGGGGTAGAGTGGTATACAACGGACAGCGGCGTAGAGTGGTATACAACGGAAAGTGGTGTAGAATGGTATACAATGGACAGCGGCGTAGAATGGTATACAACGGACAGCGGCGTAGAATAGTATACGACGGACAGTGGTGTAGAGTGGTATACAACGGACAGCGGTGTAGAGTGGTATACAACGGACAGCGGCGTATAGTGGTATACAACGGACAGCGGTGTAGAGTAGTATACAACGGACAGCGGGGTAGATTGTATACAACGGACAGCGGTGTAGAGTGGTATGCAACGGACAGCGGTGTAGAGTGGTATACAACGGACAGCGGTGTAGAGTGGTATACAACGGACAGCGGTGTAGAGTGGTATACAACGGACAGCGGTGTAGAGTGGTATACAACGGACAGCGGTGTAGAGTGGTATACAACGGACAGCGGTGTAGAGTGGTATACAACGGACAGCGGTGTAGAGTGGTATACAACGGACAGCGGTGTAGAGTGGTATACAACGGACAGCGGTGTAGAGTGGTATACCACGGACAGCGGTGTAGAGTGTTATACAACGGACAGCGGTGTAGAGTGGTATACAACGGACAGCGGTGTAGAGTGGTATACAACGGACAGCGGTGTAGAGTGGTATGCAATGGACAGCGGTGTAGAGTGGTATACAACGGACAGCGGTGTAGAGTGGTATACAACGGACAGCGGTGTAGAGTGGTATACAACGGACAGCGGTGTAGAGTGGTATACAATGGACAGCGGTGTAGAGTGGTATACAATGGACAGCGGCGTAGAGTGGTATACAACGGACAGCGGTGTAGAGTGGTATACAACGGACAGCGGTGTAGAGTGGTATACAACGGACAGCGGCGTAGAGTGGTATACAACGGACAGCGGTGTAGAGTGGTATACAACGGACAGCGGTGTAGAGTGGTATACAATGGACAGCGGTGTAGAGTGGTATACAACGGACAGCGGTGTAGAGTGGTATACAATGGACAGCGGTGTAGAGTGGTATACAATGGACAGCGGTGTAGAGTGGTATACAATGGACAGCGGTATAGAGTGGTATACAACGGACAGCGGTGTAGAGTGGTATACAACGGACAGCGGTGTAGAGTGGTATACAACGGACAGCGGTGTAGAGTGGTATTCAATGGACAGTGGCGTAGAGTGGTATACAACGGACAGTGGTGTAGAGTGGTATACAATGGACAGCGGTATAGAGTGGTATACAACGGACAGTGGTGTAGAGTGGTATACAACGGACAGCGGTGTAGAGTGGTATACAACGGACAGCGGCGTAGAGTGGTATACAACGGACAGTGGTGTAGAGTGCTATACAATAAACAGCGGCGTATAGTGGTATACAACGGACAGTGGTGTAGAGTGGTATACAACGGAAAGTTGCGTAGAGTGGTATACAATGGACAGCGGTGTAGAGTGGTATACAACGAACAGCGGTGTAGAGTGGTATACAACGGACAGCGGCGTAGAATGGTATACAACGGACAGCGGCGTATAGTGTATACAACGGACAGCGGGGTAGAGTGGTATACAACGGACAGCGGCGTAGAGTGGTATACAACGGAAAGTGGTGTAGAATGGTATACAATGGACAGCGGCGTAGAGTGGTATACAACGGACAGCGGCGTAGAGTGGTATACAACGGACAGTGGCGTAGAGTGGTATACAACGGAAAGTGGTGTAGAGTGGTATACAATGGACAGCGGCGTAGAGTGGTATACAACGGACAGCGGTGTAGAGTAGTATACAACGGACAGCGGTGTAGAGTGTATACAATGGACAGTGGTGTAGAGTGGTATACAACGGACAGTGGTGTAGAGTGGTATACAACGGACAGCGGTGTAGAGTGGTATACAACGGACAGCGGCGTATAGTGGTATACAACGGACAGCGGTGTAGAGTGGTATACAACGGACAGCGGCGTAGAGTGGTATACAACGGACAGCGGTGTAGAGTGGTATACAACGGACAGCGGTGTAGAGTGGTATACAACGGACAGCGGTGTAGAGTGGTATACCACGGACAGCGGTGTAGAGTGTTATACAACGGACAGCGGTGTAGAGTGGTATACAACGGACAGCGTTGTAGAGTGGTATACCACGGACAGCGGTGTAGAGTGGTATGAAATGGACAGCGGTGTAGAGTGGTATACAACGGACAGCGGTGTAGAGTGGTATACAACGGACAGCGGTGTAGAGTGGTATACAACGGACAGCGGTGACGAGTGGTATACAATGGACAGCGGTGTAGAGTGGTATACAATGGACAGCGGCGTAGAGTGGTATACAACGGACAGCGGTGTAGAGTGGTATACAACGGACAGCGGTGTAGAGTGGTATACAATGGACAGCGGCGTAGAGTGGTATACAACGGACAGCGGTGTAGAGTGGTATACAACGGACAGCGGTGTAGAGTTGTATACAATGGACAGCGGTGTAGAGTGGTATACAACGGACAGCGGTGTAGAGTGGTATACAATGGACAGTGGTGTAGAGTGGTATGCAACGGACAGCGGTGTAGAGTGGTATACAATGGACAGCGGTGTAGAGTGGTATACAATGGACAGCGGCGTAGAGTGGTATACAATGGACAGCGGTGTAGAGTGGTATACAATGGACAGCGGTGTAGAGTGGTATACAATGGACAGCGGTGTAGAGTGGTATACAATGGATAGCGGTGTAGAGTGGTATACAATGGACAGCGGTGTAGAGTGGTATACAGCGGACAGCGGTATAGAGTGGTATACAACGGACAGTGGCGTAGAGTGGTATACAATGGACAACGGTGTAGAGTGGTATACAATGGACAGCGGTATAGAGTGGTATACAACGGACAGCGGTGTAGAGTGGTATACAACGGACAGCGGTGTAGAGTGGTATACAATGGACAGCGGTATAGAGTGGTATACAACGGACAGCGGTGTAGAGTGGTATACAACGGAGAGCGGTATTGAGTGGTATACACCGGACAGTGGCGTAGAGTGGTATATAATGGACAGCGGTGTAGAGTGGTATACAATGGACAGCGGTATAGAGTGGTATACAACGGACAGCGGTGTAGAGTGGTATACAACGGACAGCGGTATAGAGTGGTATACAATGGACAGCGGTATAGAGTGGTATACAACGGACAGCGGTATACAGTGGTATACAACGGACAGCGGTATAGAGTGGTATACGATGGACAGCGGTGTAGAGTGGTATACAATGGACAGCGGTATAGAGTGGTATACAACGGACAGCGGTGTAGAGTGGTATACAACGGACAGCGGTATAGAGTGGTATACAATGGACAGCGGTGTAGAGTGTTATACAACGGACAGCGGCGTAGAGTGGTATACAATGGACAGCGGTATAGAGTGGTATACAACGGACAGCGGTGTAGAGTGGTATACAACGGACAGCGGTGTAGAGTGGTATACAATGGACAGCGGTGTAGAGTGGTATTCAATGGACAGTGGCCTAGAGTGGTATACAACGGACAGTGGTGTAGAGTGGTATACAATGGACAGCGGTATAGAGTGGTATACAACGGACAGTGGTGTAGAGTGGTATACAACGGACAGCGGTGTAGAGTGGTATACAACGGACAGCGGCGTAGAGTGGTATACAACGGACAGTGGTGTAGAGTGCTATACAATAAACAGCGGCGTATAGTGGTATACAACGGACAGTGGTGTAGAGTGGTATACAACGGAAAGTTGCGTAGAGTGGTATACAATGGACAGCGGTGTAGAGTGGTATACAACGAACAGCGGTGTAGAGTGGTATACAACGGACAGCGGCGTAGAGTGGTATACAACGGACAGCGGCGTAGAGTGGTATACAACGGACAGCGGTGGAGAGTGGTATACAACGGACAGCGGCGTATAGTGTATACAACGGACAGCGGGGTAGAGTGGTATACAACGGACAGCGGCGTAGAGTGGTATACAACGGAAAGTGGTGTAGAATGGTATACAATGGACAGCGGCGTAGAGTGGTATACAACGGACAGCGGCGTAGAATAGTATACGACGGACAGTGGTGTAGAGTGGTATACAACGGACAGCGGTGTAGAGTGGTATACAACGGACAGCGGCGTATAGTGGTATACAACGGACAGCGGTGTAGAGTAGTATACAACGGACAGCGGCGTAGAGTGTATACAATGGACAGTGGTGTAGAGTGGTATACAACGGACAGCGGGGTAGAGTGTATACAACGGACAGCGGCGTAGAGTGGTATGCAACGGACAGCGGTGTAGAGTGGTATACAACGGACAGTGGTGTAGAGTTGTATACAACGGACAGCGGTGTAAAGTGGTATACAACGGACAGCGGCGTAGAGTGGTATGCAACGGACATCCGGGTAGAGTGGTATACAACGGACAGTGGTGTAGAGTGGTATACAACGGACAGCGGTGTAGAGTGGTATACAACGGACAGCGGTGTAGAGTGGTATACAACGGACAGCGGCGTAGAGTGGTATACAATGGACAGTGGGTAGAGTGGTATACAACGGAAAGTGGTGTAGAGTGGTATACAACGGACAGCGGTGTAGAGTGGTATACAACGGACAGCGGTGTAGAGTGGTATACAACGGACAGCGGTGACGAGTGGTATACAATGGACAGCGGTGTAGAGTGGTATACAATGGACAGCGGCGTAGAGTGGTATACAACGGACAGCGGTGTAGAGTGGTATACAATGGACAGTGGCGTAGAGTGGTATACAACGGAAAGTGGTGTAGAGTGGTATACAACGGACAGCAGTGTAGAGTGGTATACAACGGACAACGGCGTATAGTGGTATACAACGGCCAGCGGCGTAGAGTGGTATACAACGGACAGCGGTGTAGAGTGGTATACAACGGACAGCGGTGTAGAGTGGTATACAACGGACAGCGGTGTAGAGTGGTATACAACGGACAGCGGTGTAGAGTGGTATACAACGGACAGCGGTGTAGAGTTGTATACAACGGAAAGTGGTGTAGAGTGGTATACAACGGACAGTGGTGTAGAGTGGTATGTAACGGACAGCGGTGTAGAGTGGTATACAACGGACAGCGGCGTAGAGTGGTATGCAACGGACAGCGGTGTAGAGTGGTATACAACGGACAGTGGTGTAGAGTTGTATACAACGGACAGCGGTGTAAAGTGGTATACAACGGACAGCTTCGTAGAGTGGTATGCAACGGACATCCGTGTAGAGTGTTATACAACGTCAGCGGTGTAGAGTGTTATGCAACGGACAGCGGTGTAGAGTGGTATACAATGGACAGTGGTGTAGAGTGTTATGCAACGGACAGCGGTGTAGAGTGGTATACAATGGACAGCGGTGTAGAGTGGTATACAACGGACAGTGGCGTAGAGTAGTATACAATGGACAGTGGCGCAGAGTGGTATACAACGGAAAGTGGTGTAGAGTGGTATACAATGGACAGCGGTGTAGAGTGGTATACAATGGACAGCGGTGTAGAGTGGTATACAACGGACAGCGGTGTAGAGTGGTATACAATGGACAGCGGTGTAGAGTGGTATACAACGGACAGTGGCGTAGAGTGGTATAAAACGGAAAGTGGTGTAGAGTGGTATACAACGGACAGCGGTGTAGAGTGGTATACAACGGACAGCGGCGTATAGTGGTATACAACGGACAGCGGTGTAGAGTGGTATATTACGGACAGCGGCGTAGAGTGGTATACAACGGACAGCGGTGTAGAGTGGTATACAACGGACAGCGGTGTTGAGTGGTATACAACGGACAGCGGTGTAGAGTGGTATACCACGGACAGCGGTGTAGAGTGTTATACAACGGACAGCGGTGTAGAGTGGTATACAACGGACAGCGTTGTAGAGTGGTATACCACGGACAGCGGTGTAGAGTGGTATGAAATGGACAGCGGTGTAGAGTGGTATACAACGGACAGCGGTGTAGAGTGGTATACAACGGACAGCGGTGTAGAGTGGTATACAACTGACAGCGGTGACGAGTGGTATACAATGGACAGCGGTGTAGAGTGGTATACAATGGATAGCGGCGTAGAGTGGTATACAACGGACAGCGGTGTAGAGTGGTATACAACGGACAGCGGTGTAGAGTGGTATACAATGGACAGCGGCGTAGAGTGGTATACAACGGACAGCGGTGTAGAGTGGTATACAACGGACAGCGGTGTAGAGTTGTATACAATGGACAGCGGTGTAGAGTGGTATACAACGGACAGCGGTGTAGAGTGGTATACAATGGACAGTGGTGTAGAGTGGTATGCAACGGACAGCGGTGTAGAGTGGTATACAATGGACAGCGGTGTAGAGTGGTATACAATGGACAGCGGCGTAGAGTGGTATACAATGGACAGCGGTGTAGAGTGGTATACAATGGACAGCGGTGTAGAGTGGTATACAACGGACAGCGGTGTAGAGTGATATACAACGGACAGCGGTGTAGAGTGGTATACAATGAACAGCAGTGTAGAGTGTTATACAATGGACAGCGGCGTAGAGTGTTATACAATGGACAGTGGCGCAGAGTGGTATACAACGGACAGCGGTGTAGAGTGGTATACAACGGACAGCGGTGTAGTGTGGTATACCACGGACAGCGGCGTAGAGTGTTATACAACGGACAGCGGTGTAGAGTGGTATACCACGGACAGCGGCGTAGAGTGTTATACAACGGACAGCGGTGTAGGGTGGTATACAACGGACAGCGGTGTAGAGTGGTATACCACGGACAGCGGTGTAGAGTGTTATACAACGGACAGCGGTGTAGAGTGGTATACAACGGACAGCGGTGTAGAGTGGTATACAATGGACAGTGGTGTAGAGTGGTATACAACGGACAGCGGTGTAGAGTGGTATACAACGGACAGCGGTGTAGAGTGGTATACAACGGACAGCGGTGACGAGTGGTATACAATGGACAGCGGTGTAGAGTGGTATACAATTGACAGTGGCGTAGAGTGGTATACAACGGACATCGGTGTAGAGTGGTATACAACGGACAGCGGTGTAGAGTGGTATACAACGGACAGCGGCGTAGAGTGGTATACAACGGACAGCGGTGTAGAGTGGTATACAATGGACGTCGGCGTTGAGTGGTATACAACGGACAGCGGTGTAGAGTGGTATACAACGGACAGCGGTGTAGAGTTGTATACAATGGACAGCGGTGTAGAGTGGTATACAACGGACAGCGGTGTAGAGTGGTATACAATGGACAGCGGCGTAGAGTGGTATACAATGGACAGCGGTGTAGATGGTATACAATGGACAGCGGTGTAGAGTGGTATACAATGGACAGCGGCGTAGAGTGGTATACAATGGACAGCGGTGTAGATGGTATACAATGGACAGAGGTGTAGAGTGGTATACAATGGACAGCGGTGTAGAGTGTTATACAACAGACAGCGGTGTAGGGTGGTATACAACGGACAGCGGTGTAGGCTGGTATACAACGGACAGCGGTGTAGAGTGGTATACAACGGACAGCGGTGTAGAGTGGTATACAATGGACAGCGGCGCAGAGTGTTATACAACGGACAGCGGTGTATAGTGGTATACAACGGACAGCGGTGTAGAGTGGTATACAATGACAGCGGCGTAGAGTGGTATACAATGGACAGCGGTGTAGATGATATACAATGGACAGCGGTGTAGAGTGGTATACAATGGACAGCGGCGTAGAGTGTTATACAACGGACAGCGGTGTAGGGTGGTATACAACGGACAGCTGTGTAGGGTGGTATACAACGGACAGCGGTGTAGAGTGGTATACAACGGACAGCGGTGTAGAGTGGTATACAATGGACAGCGGTGTAGAGTGGTATACAATGGACAGCGGCGCAGAGTGGTATACAACGGACAGCGGTGTAGAGTGGTATACAACGGACAGCGGTGTAGAGTGGTATACAACGGACAGCGGTGTAGAGTGGTATACCACGGACAGCGGTGTAGAGTGTTATACAACGGACAGCGGTGTAGAGTGGTATACAACGGACAGCGGTGTAGAGTGGTATACAATGGACAGTGGCGTAGAGTGGTATACAACGGACAGCGGTGTAGAGTGGTATACAACGGACAGCGGTGACGAGTGGTATACAATGGACAGCGGTGTGGAGTGGTATACAATGGACAGGGTGTAGAGTGGTATACAACGGACAGCGGTGTAGAGTGGTATACAACGGACAGCGGTGTAGAGTGGTATACCACGAACAGCGGTGTAGAGTGGTATGCAATGGACAGCGGTGTAGAGTGGTATACAACGGACAGCGGTGTAGAGTGGTATACAACGGACAGCGGTGTAGAGTGGTATACAACGGACAGCGGTATAGAGTGGTATACAATGGACAGCGGCGTAGAGTGGTATACAACGGACAGCGGTGTAGAGTGGTATACAACGGACAGTGGCGTAGAGTGGTATACAACGGACAGCGGCGTAGAGTGGTATACAACGGACAGCGGCGTAGAGTGGTATACATCGGACATCCGTGTAGAGTGGTATACAATGGACAGCGGTGTAGAGTGTTAGGCAACGGACAGCGGCGTAGAATGGTATACAACGGACAGCGGTGTAGAGTGTTATGCAACGGACAGCCGCGTAGAGTGGTATACAACGGACATCCGTGTAGAGTGGTATACAATGGACAGCGGTGTAGAGTGTTATACAACGGACAGCGGTGTAGAGTGGTATACAACGGACAGCGGCGTAGAGTGGTATACAACGGACAGCGGTGTAGAGTTGTATACAACGGACATCCGTGTAGAGTGGTATACAACGGACAGCGGTGTAGAGTGGTATACAACGGACAGCGGTGTAGAGTGTTATGCAACGGACAGCGGCGTAGAGTGTTATACAACGGACAGCGGTGTAGAGTGGTATACAACGGACAGCGGCGTAGAGTGGTATACAACGGACAGCGGTGTAGAGTTGTATACAACGGACATCCGTGTAGAGTGGTATACAACGGACAGCGGTGTAGAGTGGTATACAACGGACAGCGGTGTAGAGTGGTATACAACGGACAGCGGTGTAGTGTGGTATACAACGGACAGCGGTGTAGAGTGGTATACAACGGACAGCGGTGTAGAGTGGTATACAACGGACAGCGGTGTAGAGTGGTATACAACGGACAGCGGTGTAGAGTGTTATGCAACGGACAGCGGTGTAGAGTGGTATACAACGGACAGTGGCGTAGAGTGGTATACAACGGACTGCGGCGTAGAGTGTTATGCAACGGACAGCGGTGTAGAGTGGTATACAACGGACAGCGGCGTAGAGTGGTATACAACGGACAGCGGCGTATAGTGTATACAACGGACAGCGGGGTAGAGTGGTATACAACGGACAGCGGCGTAGAGTGGTATGCAACGGAAAGTGGTGTAGAGTGGTATGCAACAGACAGTGGCATAGAGTGGTATACAACGGACAGCGGCGTAGAGTGTTATGCAACGGACAGCGGTGTAGAGTGGTATACAACGGACATCGGCGTAGAGTGGTATACAACGGACTGCGGTGTAGAGTGGTATACCACGGACAGCGGCGTATAGTGGTATACCATGGACAGCGGTGTAGAGTGGTATACAACGGACAGCGGCATAGAATTTTATACAACGGACAACGGCGTATAGTGGCATACAACGGGCAGCGGCGTATAGTGGTATACTACGGACAGCGGTGTAGAGTGGTATACAACGGACAGCGGCATAGAATTTTATACAACGGACAACGGCGTATAGTGGCATACAACGGGCAGTGGCGTATAGTGGTATACAATGGACAGCGGTGTAGAGTGGTTTACAACATATAATAATCATGAAATCGGGGAGCTTAAATCGTGAACTCGGAAAGTTGAAATCGTGAATTCGTGAGGTTGAATTCGTGAGGTTGAAATCGTGGATTCGTTTAGTTGAAATCGGTGATTTGTGTAGATGAAATCTCGAAATCTGAAAGTTGAAATCGTGAATCCGTAAGGTTGAACTCATGAATGCATGACCTTTCACAAGAATTTGTGATGTCGAAATTGTGATATCATCAATTCCTGAAGATGAAATCGTGACGAATCGTCAATTCGTGATGTTTGAAATCATGAACTCGTCAAGTAGAAATGACGCAATGCCTATGTCACCACCCGTCCTTCGTAGTAATTGTTTCTTTACATTGGCAGATTGCGGATCAAACATGGTCTCTCTACAACAACACACATTGCCGCTCAACAACGGTCTCTCTACAACAACACACATTGCCGCTCAACAACGGTCTCTCTACAATAACAAACATTGTGGCTCAAACACGGTCTCTATACAACAACACACATTGCCGCTCAACAACGGTCTCTCTACAATAACATACCATTGCAATGTGGTATGTGTCTCTCCAAAATCAAACCCTTGCAAATACGATATACGGCTCTTATCAGAAAAAACCCTTGCATAACAAATACCATTTCGCTTTTGAAAGAAACAAACTCTTGCAACTCAAATGTATCGCTTTTAAAGAAACAAACCCCTGCAACTCAAATGTATCGCTTTGAAAGAAACAAACTCTTGCAACTCCAAAACTGTCTCGCTTTTAAAGAAACAAGCCCTGCAACTCAAATGTATCGCTTTGACAGAAACACCCCCTGCAACTCAAATGTATAGCTTTGACAGAAACAAGCCCTGCAACTCAAATGTATCGCTTTGACAGAAACAAGCCCTGCAACTCAAATGTATCGCTTTGACAGAAACAAGCCTTGCAACTCTAATACGGTATACGTCTCTCTTCAGAAACAAGACCAGCAACTCTAATACGGTATACGTCTCTCTTCAGAAACAAGCCTTGCAACTCTAATACGGTATACGTCTCTCTTCAGAAACAAGCCTTGCAACTCTAATACGGTATACGTCTCTCTTCAAAAACAAGCCTTGCGACTCTAATACGGTATACGCCTCTCTTCAAAAACAAGCCATTGCAACACAAATACGGGCTCGCTTTGAAAGAACCAAACACTTTAAACTTACAAACGGCCTGATATGTAAACCATAATTTTATTCAAGATATTAGATTATTAGATTGATTCCAGTATTCGTCACAAAGTGTCATTTCTAATTCCTCCTTAGTTCCATCACTACAGTTTGACAGTATTCGTCACAAATTGTCATTTCTAATTCCTCCTTAGTTCCATCACTACAGATTGGACAGTATTCGTCACAAATTGTCATTTCTAATTCCTCCTTAGTTCCATCACTACAGTTTGACAGTATTCGTCGCAAATTGTCATTTCTAATTCCTCCTTAGTTCCATCACTACAGTTTGACAGTATTCGTCACAAATTGTCATTTCTAATTCCTCCTTAGTTTCATCACTACAGTTTGGACAGTATTCGTCACAAATTGTCATTTCTAATTCCTCCTTAGTTCCATCACTACAGTTTGACATTATTCGTCACAATTTGTCATTTCTAATTCCTCCTTAGTTTCATCACTACAGTTTGGACATTATTCGTCACAATTTGTCATTTCTAATTCCTCCTTAGTTTCATCACTACAGTTTGACAGTATTCGTCACAATTTGTCATTTCTAATTCCTCCTTAGTTTCATCACTACAGTTTGGACAGTATTCGTCACAATTTGTCATTTCTAATTCCTCCTTAGTTTCATCACTACAGTTTGGACAGTATTCGTCACAAATTGTCATTTCTAATTCCTCCTTAGTTTCATCACTACAGTTTGGACAGTATTCGTCACAATTTGTCATTTCTAATTCCTCCTTAGTTTCATCACTACAGTTTGGACTGAGTAATGATATCCCCAACAAGTGTACCAATTAATTCCATTAGCATAACTGGAATGGTATCCGGACAGATACAAACCATTCGGATTACTTTTGTGGCAATTGGAGTACCACCATGCACCACTATATTCTATAGCACAATTACAACTAGCTTCTACATCATTATCACGATCTAGTGTTGTAAAAGGGTATCCATCATGCGCAGAAAGGCTATCATTACAGTTTCCAGAGAAATCGTTGACGTGTAGCGAATAGTTCCCTGCACCATTGCCAATCCAAAATGCCGAGTAATGGGCATATGCAGATGCTGGTGTAACGTCTCCAAATGTTTCCATTTCAATCCAAAGAGAAGTAGAGCTTTGAGTCAGTTTGTATATGTTTTCCAAACCAAGCCAGTATTCACCGACTATGTGTCCGAATCCTACAACGTACTCGTCCCATGTTCTGTAGAAGTCCTCTGACCCGTCTTGTCGACGCTGCATGACGGTCCAACCTCCATTACTCATATCACACCAAGTGTATACATCAGTTCCGCCAACTGGACGGATTTTATACACACCATCTTCCACATAGCCACGTTCATAGAGCGCTAGACAATCTATTTGTACTGGGTAAATGTGCATCTTCTTAAAACCCTGGTAGACGTAGCTCTGAAATAGAACACCAACGTAATGCAACACATAGACAGTAACACTGAAATAGAACACCAACGTAATGCAACACATAGACGGTAACACTGAAATAGAACACCAACGTAATGCAACACATAGACGGTAACACTGAAATAGAACACCAACGTAATGCAACACATATACGGTAACACTGAAATAGAACGCCAACGTAATGCAACATATATACGGTAACACTGAAATAGAACGCCAACGTAATGCAACACATAGACGGTAACACTGAAATAGAACAGCAACGTAATGCAACACATAGACGGTAGCACTGAAATAGAACAGCAACGTAATGCAACACATAGACGGTAACTCTGAAATAGAACACCAACGTAATGCAAAACATAGACGGTAACTCTGAAATAGAACACCAACGTAATGCAACACATAGACGGTAGCTCTGAAATAGAACACCAACGTAATGCAACACATAGACGGTAGCTCTGAAATAGAACACCAACGTAATGCAACACATAGACGGTAACACTGAAATAGAACACCAACGTAATGCAACACATAGACGGTAGCTCTGAAATAGAACACCAACGTAATGCAACACATAGACGGTAACACTGAAATAGAACACCAACGTAATGCAACACATAGACGGTAACACTGAAATAGAACAGCAACGTAATGCAACACATAGACGGTAACACTGAAATAGAACAGCAACGTGATGCAACACATAGACGGTAACACTGAAATAGAACGCCAACGTAATGCAACACATAGACGGTAACACTGAAATAGAACGCCAACGTAATGCAACACATAGACGGTAGCTCTGAAATAGATCACCAACGTAATGCAACACATGGACGGTAGCTCTGAAATAGAACACCAACGTAATGCAACACATAGACGGTAACACAGAAATAGAACGCCAACGTAATGCAACACATAGACGGTAACAATTCATGAATGTAACAATTGTATGAATGTCTTATTGTTAAATGTGATTTCATGAGAGATATTAGTCAGTTACTTCCCCTAGATACTCTTTAAAGGCACAGTCGTTTAAAACAAGTTTACAATAATAGAATGTGTTCATATTTGGTACATCACTACTAATATGTATCACTAACCAAAATATGAAATAAAATTGATATATGTTTTATTATTTTTTTTATAACATGCCTATTTTTCCATTTCGGTCAATAATTTCTCATTTTGGCGACAAAAGTAAAATAAAAAAATAATTGCAATTATTATGTGTGTATTGATACGTTACATATGACTATTAATCATAATTGCATGTAACTACTAATATAAAATATGCATATATAGAATACAATAATCAGGAACTTTCCATGATCGAGTACTTGATTTTGGTGAGATTTGTTTGGTATTTTTCATGTAATATTTAGGATATAATTTCAAATCACCCCCCCACAATAATAGAATGTCTTCAAATGTTGTATATCATTAGCTCCATGTAGGTATACCTAAGTAAAACATTAAATAAAATTGGTATGCTTATGACTTCGGGGTTTTTATGAATTAATTTGTAACATGCCAATTTTTCACTGTTTCTTTAAAACGGTTGGAAAACTATGTATCTCACCAGTAAACTTACAACAGGCACATTATTATATAAAAATAACTTTTACAACATTATAGAAGATCTAATTATGTTCTTGTGTATTCATTAACATCATTGTTGACACAGGAAATAAGTAATGTAATGTAAGGGAGGTAAATTTTCTATCATAAAAATGAAAAATGCAAATATTGTGATAATATATGATAACACTGATTAATACAGGGTTGCCCAAGAGAATACCTCAATAAAGATACCACTTGTCCTAAGAGGCAATATTAGATGTGTATTGAGGTCATAACTAGCTAATCTTGTGGGTGTCGTGATAGCGCATTTGCTTCGGGTGCGAAAGGCCCGGAGTGTCCGCGCCCAGCTGGAGCCATTACGTTTGAGTCATTAGGCAAGGCATTTAAATTCCACATTGCCTCTTCTCTCTCCCTCGTGGCGATGGATTCCACCAGGAATGAGTTCTCGAGAGGAATTAATATAAGTTTTAAGAACGTGTTTGGTAATCAAGCTAAATATATTTGTATTATAAACTAAAATTCAATAAATATCTCAATTTCAAATTGTTCTCAACTCAAGATTCTCAAAGTTAATAATTCCTTAAACGCCTTCATTGAGATATTGTTTATGAATACTAAACAAAACATATACCCCAAAAGTGTTCAAGTTTAATGATTTATCAATGTAAGACAATTTGAGCCCAGAGCAATCTCAAAGTTTGATGAATGCTATTGACCAGACCACCTTGGGGGTTTCCAATTGGTACTGGCCAATCGCTATGTCCACTAAACACACATGGACTCTTTTATCCGTTTTTAAAACTACTTGTAAATATGGAACATTTTAATTTTGAGAAACGCCTACCCTGACTTTTTAACGACATTGTGAGTATACTCTATGCAGAGTGACGCAAACACTATAGCTGATGATGATGAAGTAGGGCCAGAGAGTGCAATGACAAATGGCCCAATGCAACAATCCTACGGCCAGATCGCCACGATTCCTTACTATCCGGATTTATAGTACTGTTCGAATTACTTATTACCGGCTCAATCTTTAATTCGTTGATAACGGAATTGTCTTCCATTGTTTGACCTATATACCATGCAGTCAAGCGCGCCGATGACTATGCTGCCCTGCCCGCCTGTCGTATTTTGTGTGTTTTACGTTTATTTATCGTCGCTACCGGTTGCTCATATGAGCAACGCCTCCTGAAGAGATTAGTCATTTTAGATTGTTGTAGGATAGTGCAATGATACAGACAGATACCCACTCCAGAGTCTCATCTGCTTCTCTTACGTGCACGGCGTACAGCACCGACACGAGACCTCGGTTTAAAGTCCCATCTGAAAGACTGTTACTTTTATTAGGGTCAGAGGGGTGATCCCTGGATTACCAGTCCAGCGTGTTACCACTGGACTACAGTTACCGTATGTATTTAGCGGATTAAAACACGTTTATATGAGTAAACGGCGAACGTCTTCAAGAAGAATGACAATATTGATGTCCTCTGTTTTCATCCTGATTTCTCTTACATGACATGATATCAACGAAAATAGTACCTGGCCAGGTGACGTCTATATTGGAGAGCTGTTTTTGTTTATCTGACATTGTTATTTATTCACCAATTGATGAAGGGGTGTACGACCAGTGTCGTCCTTTGCTTATATAATACGTATAGGACACCATTGTCTCTTAAACAAGTATGGACTACATATACCACTTTACAACATGACAAACATTTGAAAAATTAAATGTGTATATCTCATCTAAACAGTGTACGCAAGATATGTATCAACTTGCATAGCATGTAGTGAAACAGTACAGTAGCCCGAGGCAAATTTCAACTGAGACAATCTAGGCATGTTGCCTTAAAATTATTATGGTATAGAAGCGAGTTCGTGCGTTTTCTGATTTAATGAGTTCAGACGTATGTACTGACCTTTCACCTCTCTAGCAGTCAACATTTTATAAAGCAAAAGGATATTTTGTAAAAATATATTGGGCTTTGGAAAATTTTAACGGGCCTGTGAATGATCAGTATTGTCACGAGATATCTTGTCTAACATTTACTATATAATATGTAACTGCAACGCCAAGTGTCAGCAATTCTGATTTTATTAGCAAACTATATGTCCGTTTTGAAAATGAACAACTTGAGCATCATATCATCTCTGAAGAACATATAATGTGTTTAACTATAATTGTCTTGTGGATCTTGGTCTATATAACAAACCTGCTATATAACAAACCTGCTATATAACAAACCATATAACAAACCTGCTATATAACAAACCTGCTATATAACAAACCATATAACAAACCTGCTATTTTTAACAAACCTGCTATATAACAAACCTGCTATATAACAAACCATATAACAAACCTGCTATATAACAAACCTGCTATATAACAAACCTGCTATTTATAACAAACCTGCTATATAACAAACCTGCTATATAACAAACCATATAACAAACCTGCTATATAACAAACCTGCTATATAACAAACCTGCTATTTATAACAAACCTGCTATATAACAAACCTGCTATATAACAAACCATATAACAAACCTGCTATATAACAAACCATATAACAAACATGCTATATAACAAACCATATAACAAACCTGCTATATAACAAACCATATAACAAACCTGCTATATAACAAACATGCTATATAACAAACCATATAACAAACCTGCTATATAACAAACCTGCTATATAACAAACCTGCTATTTATAACAAACCTGCTATATAACAAACCATATAACAAACCTGCTATATAACAAACATGCTATATAACAAACCATATAACAAACCTGCTATATAACAAACCTGCTATATAACAAACCTGCTATTTATAACAAACCTGCTATATAACAAACCTGCTATAATTGGCGCGAGAAAATTGTTCCGAACTGAGGAAAAAATAGAATATAGCCAGGATATAACATGATCTGGATAAAGAGAGAAAAAATAGAATATAGCCAGGATATATAACATGATCTGGAAAAAGAGAGAAAAAATAGAATATAGCCAGGATATAACATGATCTGGATAAAGAGAGACAAAATAGAATATAGCCAGGATATAACATGATCTGGATAAAGAGAGAAATCCGATAGCTGTCATTTCAATCCACTTACAATGCATATTTAGTGTGTACATAATTATTTGTTGTAAATTATATTATAATATAAAATCGAATAAACATGTTTAACCCATTCAACACCAAGTAACTGATATGGACTGGTCCATGATATTTTTAGACCAATTAATAAATTGATCAGAAAATTACATTTCAGCTAGTTCATTTATATCAAAATGGGTATTTTGTTACTAAATATAGTAAAATTACTAGCAAAAAGTACAGATGTGCCAGCTCATCTTGATCTACACGTTTTGCTAGGCTCAACTTGATCTACATTTGTTTGCTAACCTATCTGTAGTGTTGAAATTGTTAAACCAACTGGATAAAGTATATACCGGCACATTACCTGATATCCTGAGGAATAATACCCGTACATTAGCGTAGTATCCGTGCTCTCCGTCATTTCCAAATCTAATTCGCCATTGCAGTAGCATATCCTTTCCGATTTCTCATAATAAAACGAAGAATTCTCCCCAGAAAAGCATTTGGAAACACATTCAATGTTAGAGACTGGAGTTAATGTTTTGTAAACCAGCAACGTATTCACCTCTGAACAATATTGAATGTTATGACTGTATATACTAGTATATCTCCTTTGCCAGTCTTCACCTTGCAATACAGTTAATGCAAGAGGTAGCAAACCAGACAGCAGAAACACTTTATCCATTCTGACGTCACACACACAATACCTTCGTCATTCTACTCTACCGGACAATTCAATATATCATCATATTCCACTAAATAGTATATAAAGTGTCCCTACTGTTCAGCTTTAACATTACTATATAATTCCAATGTGCAGTTTCCACTTATAGTCCTATCTTTTGATTGCATTTGATGTGTACATATGTTGCGGGCCTCATAGTAGATTAACTTTTGCTAAATGTGTTCTCTCGTAAAATAAAGACTTTATTATTATTATTTTATTATTATTATTATTATTATTATTATTATTCTGATGACACACTATGAACAACACGTTGATATATTGATAAGTTGTATAACAAGAAAAGCTATTACATATAAATACATGTATGTAATAGAAGGACGAATGTTCTGATTGGATTATTAGAATGTAACTAGATGTTTGTTTTTGTTATGAAGAATAATCATAATCCAATCAGAACGCTAGTTTCAACGCGAACTGCGCCGCTTGAGAAATTTTCAAAACAAATTGAAAAATTCAACGAAATATCTTTTTGACGTAATTTTTGCCGAATAAACTTACACGTTAGTGAAAACACATTTTATTGATAATGTTATTCACTGTTAAAACTCTCCCGTCGAAGATTTTTTTCGTTGCTGACAGAACCCGTGTCCTAGTATGGAAATGTGACCACCTATGGTCAATGTCTGTGGCAATTGTTTGCAAAGTATACATACATAAAGTTGTGTTTTATTTGAAGAACAATATAAAGACTCGGGATAGGCGTTATATTTGGACAGATTTGTACAAAATTGTTTCAGATAGGGCCATTTTACTGATCGATGCGAAATCTGACATCCCACAGCGTAGAATCCCTGTACTTAAATATATATACTAGTACCCCCAAACGTGCCGAATCCCTGTGATTTCATCTACGTAAATAGATTGACCTGGCCATGTATGGGTTCCAGCTCAAGTCTGTATTTCTATGCGCAGACCAGTGAAAGCTTGGAACTAGTTCCCTGAAAACAATTTAACAATTTTAATACCTATGATACGAAACATAGCAGTAATTCTTATCACATAAATTCCCATTCCTCCAGAAAAAACACAATATTAAAATATGCTTAACGGAATCTGTCACATTGTTAAATTATATATATAGTTTAGCTTTCAAACTAGATCAAACTTGGTGATGTTGTAGAACACAGTTGTAGAACACAAGTTGTAGAACACAGTTCACAGTTGTAGAACACAGTTGTAGAACACAGTTGAGTTTACGAATTAAGCATTAATTTGATATTCCCGCGTTATA
Source organism: Archivesica marissinica (assembly GCA_014843695.1). Classification (NCBI taxonomy): domain Eukaryota; kingdom Metazoa; phylum Mollusca; class Bivalvia; order Venerida; family Vesicomyidae; genus Archivesica; species Archivesica marissinica. The sequence goes on from CM026403.1 coordinate 42,480,858, forward strand.
ATTGTTCCTTGCTTATTAATATCAACCTTATGATTTAATTAGATACAATGATATGTTCTGCGTAAGCATAGATGTAAAACTGTCCCGTCTTGTCATCATACCAATCACGATGGTTATACAACTGAATCGGTATATTGTTTTTTTTTAATGTTAAACATTAGCAAAATGGTATATTTCATTCATTCGTTCGTTCGTTCGTTCGTTCGTTCATTCATTCATTCATTCAACCAGCCCAGGCTTTCCCCGTAATAAAAGGAGAATTGAGATCTAGTTGCTGATTGCAGGATCTATTTGATTGATCTAGGTCCCTGCTGATTGTTAATCATTAAGTATGTCGTTAGAGTTATATATGATTGTTCATGCGATCGACCGTTTCATTCAACATGAGCATGATGGACTGTTGTCATATAATCTTAATTAATTGCATATATTGTCTGAATTGTTATGGGGTGGACCCGAATTCGTTTCTATACTTTGCAAAGCAAAACTCAATTGTATACATTGATGGTACAAAGTGTACATAAAGCCAGTAGGAGAGGTCCTGATGTTTTATACTTGAAGTGCAACCTGTACACACCGAACCACTCGGTATTAAGGGAGCCGGAGCGGCACGGCCAAGCCGGGTAGCGACATATGATGCGTTGCTGTGTAGCTGACTGTTCGGTTTATATGCTGCTGTGGGATGATCAACAGTGAAGTGTGTGGCACTAAAGCGCTGCCGTTTGAAAGATGTCATCAGTAGGATGTGTCACCCTGAAGAGGAAGCCTCTCCCAGTTGTCAACTGGAATCGTACCACCATCAGCTACTTCAAGCGCACCATTCTACGTGACACAATTCAACAACTATACACTCGCCCATATGTTTTGCGGTGGCGAGAGTAAAGAAACGGAAACATCAATGTCGACGTTGGTGTCACAAAAGGTTTAATGAGACATATGGAATTGCATCTTAGCAACTAATACTAAAACGTTGCATATTGCGCGCAACAATTAATACTGACGACATTACGTACAACGTCGCAACAAATAATACTAACGACGTTATCCATTGCGTCGCAACAATTAATACTAACGACATTACGTACAACGTCGCAACAAATAATACTAACGACGTTATCCATTGCGTCGCAACAATTAATACTAACGACATTACGTACAACGTCGCAACAAATAATACTAACGACGTTATCCATTGCGTCGCAACAATTAATACTAACGACATTACGTACAACGTCGCAACAAATAATACTAACGACGTTATCCATTGCGTCGCAACAATTAATACTAACGACATTACGCAATGCGTCGTAGCAATTTATACTAACGACATTATGGATTGCGTATTAACAATTAATTCTTATGACATTAAGCAATGCGTCGTAGATATCTATACTAAAGACATTACGTATTGGGTCGTAACGATTAATACTATCGACGCTACATATTGCGTCGTAACAATTAACACTAACGAAGTTACGTATTGCGTCATAACAATTAATTCTAACGACGTTACATATTGTGTGTGTTGTAACAATTAATACTAACGAAGTTACATATTGCGTCATAACAATTAATACTAACGACGTTGCGTATTGCATCGTAACAATTAACACTAACGACGTTACGTATTGCGTTGTAACAATTAACACTAACGACGTTACGTATTGCGTCGTAACAATTAACAATAACGACGTTACGTATTGTATCGTAACAATTAACACTAACGACATTACGTATTGCGTCGTAACTACATTCCCTTACCCTCAACTGATAGTTATGGAGGTAACACAGTCGCAGTCGAAAGCAAACCATTGTATTGAAGAGTGAAAACAACTACATGCGTAGCAATAATCCGTACATATACTCACACGAAAAAGAAAGTGTGCACTTGGTTAGAGGGACACTTATATACTTATATTCACACGTAAAACAGTGTTCTGATAATTATCAATTTCAATTTATAGTATAACATCGTGTAGCCAATACATATTTGCACATTTTGATACTAAATCTGCCTATTTATTGCTTCCATATATAAGTATAAAATGTTCCCTCTAACCAAGTGCACACTTTCTTTTTCGTGTGAGTATAGTTAATGGCCCTTGTATGTGGACATGGTTTTTGCATTATTATATACAATATATTAATTTTCCACTCATACAATTCATCAAGGGTAAATGATGTGTTACCAATTACAGTTCTATGAAAAACTTTTAATGAGTGTTCCCGTTAAGATTCGATTTTTGTTGTTGACAGTATTATAATCGTCCACTCTCCGGCATAGTAACGGAGTACTCATAAACAATGCAGGATTGTTGATATAACAAAGCACACAGTGGAGCATGTAATAACTCGAACAAGTGAGATTGTACACAATACATTTTTAACACGTTTCAATAAAATTACTAATAAATATTAATGTGAATCTAAATGTGTACATTTGTTATATTTATAATTTGTTATTGAAACATGCTAAAAATGTATGCCATCAAATAATTCGGATCTGCATTTGTAAAATGGTCGAATCTTAGCTATGCTTCATACACTAGTCGCCCATTTGTTACAGTTAGCCCTTTCAACACCACATACCTCTAAATTGGCTTGCAAAAAAGTGTAGATCCAGATGAGCCGGCTCGTGACGAGCCGTCTCATCAGGATCTGCACTTTTTTCAAGTAATATAACTATTTTTAGAATTTTTTTTTACCCATTTTGATAAATGAACTGATCCAAATGTAACTTTGTTGTTAATTTATTGGTCTAAAAATATCATGGACCAGTCCATGTTAGTTACTTGGTGTTGAATGGGTTAACTGTTCGATAGACCCCTTGCACGCGAGGGTGATTTCTACACTATCACCGGTATGTCTGCCATATTGGAGGTATACCAAAACAACAATATTTTGTATTTTAGCAAGACATAGGCTTGTTTGAAAGAAATAATGTCGGAGAAACAGTTAAATCCATCAAAACAGTAGTGGGATTGGTATTTTCAAGATGGCCGCCATAGTGCCAACTTGAACTTCGGATGAGAACAATGTTTTATATCTGCGTGCCTAATGCGTCATGGTAGTTTCTTCCGAATTGACCAATTGGTTGAAGGGTCGTTTTACCACAGACGGATATGTAGTCCAGTGTTAACACGCTGGACTGGTAATCCAGAGATCGCAGGTTCGATCCCACGTCTGACCATAATAAAATTAAGTCTTTCAGATGGGACGTTAAACCGAGGTCTCGTATCGATGCTTTACACCGTGCACGTAAATGAACCAGAGGAGACTCTGGAATGTGTCTCTGTCTGTATCATTGCACTATCCTCCAAAAATCTAAAATGACTAATCTCTTCAGGAGGCGTCGCTCATATGGCCAACCGGTAGCGACGATAAATAAACGTAAAACACACACGTCGTTTTACCACTAGTGTTGGTGAGTTATATATAATTGGACGGCGGTACAGGAAACTAGACATAATTGAAAATGAAGTCGATCTATATCAGATCTATACCACACTGTCTCAAAATCAGATCCTGAACATTTCAACTCAATATGTTATCAATTGAGTAAGTTGTGACTTGTTTAGTGACACACGTAAACAGGTGTTTTTGAGAAAAAGTTTGAAGAAAGCCAACATTAATGACGTTCTATAATGATGGTTTCTTATGACGTCAGTATTTATTTTACTATCAGTTTAAGAAATGCACATACAAGATAAGAAATGCCTACATCACCATTCACATTTACAGTCCACAACTTTAGTGTGTATCATGATTTCACCAACTATCATGCCAATATATTATTCTAACCGAAATGATGGGCTTTGAAACGTTGTTCGTATGGCAACAGTTTTTAAAGTTTTACACTATTTGATATAGAACTTTAAACGGCATGTATTTAACTAATAATGCCTTGAATCTATAAAGCGTCCGTGGTCCAGTGGTAGAGCGTCGGATTTGGAATCGAACGGTCCCGGGTTCGATACTCGGTCAGGCAACGTATGTAGTGTCATTGAGCAAGGCACCTCACACACATTGCTTAGTACTGGTTAATCGCTTAGGTCGGCTAAGCCTGCCCAAGAAAACATGTCTAAGTCCCCGCGAGGGGTTTGACATTAAAGGAACATAAAGGAACATACATACATACAATATAAAGATGTGTGGGAAAGAGTGCAATTTTAGTCTAATTGAAACATTTTCTTCCCATGATTCGGAAACATGTCCGAGTGCCCATTTTCGGATGACGCCGGCAATATCATGTTCTATGACTTGATGGCACCGACGTCGTCGAAACAGTGTACATGGCGCTATGTTTCCTTTCCACATAAAAGCAAACACAAATTATGGATCCAAGAACAGAGTGAATTGTTCGTATGTACACTAAAGTAGAATAATGTAAGGGTTGTGTAGCGTAGTCGGTTTAGTTGTCCAGTGACGTCCTAATCTCATGATATATGACGATCGTGTCCAGCTGTGATGTCCTAATCTCATGATATATGACGATCGTGTCCAGCTGTGATGTCCTAATCTCATGATATATGACGATCGTGTCCAGCTGTGATGTCCTAATCTCATGATATATGACGATCGTGTCCAGCTGTGATGTCCTATGTTACGTGGTCCAATGAACATGGTACTAAGTAACGGTTTATCGTTGACCAAGTAATGGTCCATCAGTGTCCATATTATTGTTATCAATTATTGATAAGACACATTCGGATCATGTCTAACGTGTATATAACGAGAATGGATACCTACTTATGTTGTCTTAGGATACTTAAGTCTTCGATGTTGATCGTTCGAAGTAGTTAAGGCCGTACGTTCAGATCTAGGTCACGCTATATATTCTATATAAATGACGTCACCAGGGCCCGGTGCAGCTCGTTTTTGAGGTGCAGGGAATTTTCGGAAGTCAATCGCGCGTGACATTTCCCATAAGTTTATTTATAGACGCTGTGCAATGCACAGGATTAGAAACGTAATCCATTTAGATGTACGCATTGTGTAAAGTCCTATTATTATGCATTTATATATTTTATAGGTTTGTGGGGGTAGTTTGTGAGCTGATGAGATTCCGATGAGTTTATTTATTGACGTTATGGATTGTATTAGCCAGTCCTGTATAACGCAGCAGACGACACATTTATTACATGAAGTGTATATAATACATTCAAATATACCGCTTTATCGGACCATTTGTACAATCGTTTCTCTAGTCACGGTAGAGTAGCTACTAGATATTCTGTTTATACTATAAACACACTGCGTTATCAATACAGGAGGGTGGAGGGCAAAAGGGGAATCACTCCTTCAGTACTATTATATATTTGGAGGGGATAATGATGTGTGGGTAATTTATAACAAAACGGAAGAAACAATTGATCAATATTTATATAGATACACTTTTATTGGCATTATTATGAACAAAACATACATATATTAAAACATAATAATTAATCATTCATAATATATACACATTTGATTAATTATCAAAAAGCTAGATTGACAAGAAGTGTAACCTCCTAATACCCACATGGATATGAAATATACGTTTTCTTTGCAATGACACGTTTGTCAAAGACTAACTTATAGTCCTTTCTTTCACACTTAGTAACTATCCGTGCAGTCTCTAACTCTTGCAATTTTATGAGCATCTACCATAGACACTATGGCATTTTGGCGTTTTGTTACAAAGTCTGTAAGAACGTCAACATTCACATTTAACTTGTTCCTACAGTTAAGAGTAATGCCTCTTATTTTGCAAGGCGTAACGTTGCCGTCCTTGTCGGGCTTTCTAATCTGTATGCATAATATTTTGTTCCCCCGGTCACAAATGTCAGTATACGATTGTTTGGAACTTCGTCCGTCAAGTCACCTAAGAAATCCCCCAGCTGTGGTTTCTGCTCTCCGTGTTTTGTAGTGAAGATTACAGAGTCTGTGTCTGCGTATAAGGCTCTATGCCCGAGCTGTTCTAGATACGAATACAATAGCTGTTCTAGATACGAATACAATTTTAATCGAGCTTGCGCAGTTGTATACGCTGCAATGATGACATTTGTTCACAAAGTCATGTTTGTATTTCCAGCGCATTTCAACAAATTCATCGGACACATAATTGACGCAAGTCACCTCCTCTCTGTCAGAAGTCAGTTTGTCAAAGTATACGGCAGGGTCGTCTACCATGTCAACCTGAGTCATATTTGACCTTTGCCCAAACTTTCCCCAAAAGGAATTCAACATAAATTGGCAAGTGCTCGCAAACCTTTGTATTTCTTGATTTTGTCATAGTCCAACAGTATACCTTCCTTCTGATGATAGAGTTTGATATAGTTGTGTTTGTCTACTTCGGTCTTACACCAGTCAGGCCATCCGCTGGCTTCCTGATTTAGTTTCAGGAATGTGTTCACATATTCTGTAAACAATCCATCTTTCTTAGCCATCTGGTCATAGCGAGATAGTTGATCAAAGTGCCATACCTCTATTATCTTTTCAATCTGATATCCCTTCTGCACAGCCTTTTTAACCTCGTCCGTCACCCATGTCCCAATGAAACTGCGTTCCTCGTCCGTGTGACAACATGGCATTTTATTGTCTTGATCATCAGTGCATGTTGCGCACATTTTACAAAGGGGAAACAGCAATTTTCCATTTGTTTTGTATGGCAAAACAGGATGAAACAGACCTTTTGGTGGAACAACTTTACATTTGATCAGCCCTTCGTAACAGTCCAGTGTGTCAAAGTTTTCAGTGATGATTTCAGGATGACCTAACGGAATTTTACCCGTTTTATTAACCCATGGATAAAGAGATGTCACGTCATAATAGTCCATGTCTTCGTCAACAGAAACTCTGTACAACGATTAGGCCTCGGTACGGCCCCCATAAAAAGCGACACGTGGCTCTAATGGAGTAACCAATTCCAGTTTGTCAATAAACGACTTCATAGCGGAATTCTCATGACATTGTTTGTCAAAGTCAGCTTCCCAAAGCACCTATATGTATACCCTAGGTCTTCCAGATACTTTCTTTTCTCAATAGTCCTGTCATACAAGTCCCCCATGGTCATTTGTGTTATAGGATTAACGGTCGATCGCGGATAGTTGGGTTTCCGTGCCAGAAATCACTGTGGAACTCTAATACTACCTTTTCACCAGACTCTGTTTCATAGTATCCATCCACGAGATAAGATCCAGTGCATTTCTCGCCACCATTTCTAGCATGCTGAATGCCAAGACACTCCCTATATGAAACATATTTTAGGCACTGTAGGGCTTTTTTGGAATGCTTTTGTTCTGGATTGTAACCATGATGAGAGATCAAAGCAATGGTTTCAGCTTGTAAATAATTGGTTCGAAACACTAAATTGCATGCTGAGGCGATAGTAATACACTGTGCAAAAGGGTCAATGTTTGTGATGTCCATAAAGTTGTCACGAAACTTCAATGAGCAACGTCTTAAAATATCAACATCTGATCTACAATAGTCTAGCAGCTCGGTTTGCAAATTGAACCTGTCGTTTTTGTGCTGGTCATACCATTTTACAAATATCAGTCTGTCTTTCGGCTTCATGCCTTCGGTTGAGTCATAGTTATTCTCTGAGAAGAGCCATTCGCAAAAATCATTCAGTGTACTTTCACCGTTGAATATATGTTCTCGAGGACCACATTCTCCGCATATTCCATCTTTATCCATGCATACTGTACACACGTTTTGACACAGACATAATGTTGATGAACTAGATCATAGGACGGTGGTCAATGAAGCGCACCCACCACCGCCGCCGCCTAGGGGGGATATGCCTCCTCATCCTCCTCCTCCCCAGGGAGCGCCACAGGGATCACCGAGAGTGGTGTTGCAGCATCCATTCACCATGATGATTTCTGGACCAACAGATAATCGACTTGTTTTATTAATTGTCATATTTTATTTTCAAATATTGACATATAGTGCCATTATATATAGTGTATGTAGTGTATTTGATGACTTATACTATGTCATGTATTTCAGCCTGTGGAAAGACCACCTTTGTGAAGGACTTGCTACAGTACCATACTTCTAGAATACAACCGGAGATACAGAGAATAGTATGGTTATACAAGAGATGGCAATCGCTCTATGGTGACATTAAGAACACAGTTGTACCCGCTGTAGAGTTTATACAAGGTGTTCCGCATTTAGATGATGATGATTTCTTCGACCCCAAAGTGAACAATTTACTGGTGTTGGATGACTTAATGTCGGTTTGTGGGAAAGAACAACGCATCACGGATCTGTTTATAGAAGGTTCCCATCATAGATCACTTACAATCCAGCAGAATCTATACGCCAACAAGAACCCTACTCAGAGAAGAAACTGTCATTATCTCGTTCTATTCAACAATCCTATTGACAGACAGTCGGCTATGACACTGGCTCGACAGATGTAACCTGGCCATGCGGATATATTCTGGAAATCGTTTGAAAAGGCCACCAAACACCAGTATGGCTATTTGTTCGTGGACTTAAAGCCGTTTACGCCAGAAACGGACAGGTTAAGACATGACGTCACGTGGGTAGGGCAAGACACTGCACCTATAAAACAAGATAGCGTATGCCCAGACTCTCATTCGTCAGTTGAAACTCAAACAGTGCACATCGGCGATAATCCATCAGAAGAAAATAATAAAGCAGAGGAATCGCTTAATCTATCAGGAAATATGGCTGATAAAGGAATAACAGCACATGCCTGTGACGAGTGTGGACTATTGTTCGACACAACGCACGATGTTCAAAGACACATTAAAAGTGGAAAGTGTCCCGTGAATGAAGAGCCAATCAAGAGGAAGCTAGAAAATAATGACATCGATGAACCAGCTTTTAAACTGCGAAAACTGGAAGACAGCTATGACGATATTGAAGAGAATGAGGCATATACTTCACTGTGGGAACTAACCAGAGACAGAGGCGAGGACAAGTACATAACGTTTTATGACCAATATGTGAGCAATGGTGAATCCGACAAAGAGGCCACACGGTTTGCAGAAGCACGAATGGAGCATTACGATCAAAGTAAATTCATAGAGCTATACCATCAGCTCATTGAAAGCTACATTATTCCACTCAGAACAAGTGGCATACATCGCAAGATTATGTCCGAGATCGACACATTGCGTACAAATGGGGTCAGTCTTACATCCGCTGTGAAACGTGTCCTGCGCATGAATAAGGCAACATTCCGGGATTTATTTTATGAATCGGATGACGAAAACAGCGGCGATGAAAGTGATGACGAAAGCAGCAATGCCTATGAACAATAAATGTGTGATGCAGAGACACATAACTTCATTTGTGCTTATGCTATAGACGTGTTCAGACATGGCTCCGTGGCAGGATTATCTAAAGACTGCTGGTCCTCAGAAAGTGTACAAAGTGGTACAGCGAGAGTGAAAATACAAACTAGGAATGTATAGGATACGAAGATTCTTACAAAACCAGGAGTCATATAGTCTTCATAAACCCGCGAGAAGACGATTTCAACGAAACCACGTGATCAGCGCAGGAAAGGACGATTTATGGATGGCATACCTAATGGACATGGTATAATATGCGAAATGGAATCGAGGCTATAAATATGTGCTATTAATCATAGACGCATTCAGCAAAAACGTTTGGCTGCGTGCCTTGAAGACCAAGACTGGACGCGAACTTTCAAGATGTCTTCACCAGATATGGAAGGTCACCATCCAAACTAATTACCGACAAAGGTACTATATCTGCTTAATTATCCATCATCTATTTAGTAAAGCTTTACTACTTGTATATACACTATTCTATATGTATTACTAGTATCATATTGATGTGTATTACATATGCATTCTCTATCATTTTCAGGTCAAGAGTTCCGTGCTAAAAATGTACAGATGGTCATGAAAGAATACGTAATCAAATACTGCCCTACGCAAAACGAAACTAAGGCTTCAACTTCTGAGAGGGCAATCTTGACCCTCAAGACAAAGCTAAATCGTTATTTTACACACAAGGGTGATTACGAGTACCTACCGATACTACAGAGCATGGCTAACAGTTATAACCAAACCTATCACCGGACCATAGCTATGGCTCCAGCCGACGTCAACGAAGACAATCAAGAAACAGTCAGACTGTCCACATACTTCGCACAGAGCAAAAACAATGACAAACTCAAACCATTCAAATATAAAATTGGTGATTATGTGCGCATTAGTCACTTAAAACATGCGTTTTCTAGAGCGTACGACGAAACATATACGGGAGAAGCGTTTTTAATATACAAACGCTATCATAGAGGAACAATACCAATTTACCGATTGAAAGACATGAACAATGAGGAGATTAAAGGAACATTTTATCAAAGTGAACTGCAGAAAGTGGACATAAAGCGAGACCAGATTTGGAAAATTGAACGTGTTCTTAAGACAATTGGTAAAGGACATAACAAACGCTTTTACGTGAAATGGAAGAATTTTCCCTCAGCTTTCAACACCTTTATCAAAGCCAGTGACATCCAGTAATTGAAACTAGTTATGTGCTCGCTATTTAAGAAATAATAAATATCAACCGTGGTATATCGCAGAATAACCCGAGTTTGAAGTTCTTATGCATAGAAATATATCACGAAGGCCGAGTGATATATTTCTACGCATAAGAACGACAAACGAGGGTTATTCTGCGATATACCACGGTTGATACTTATTATTTCGATTCTAACACGACTTACTTCTAATAATTTAAAGGAGTATTTTCTTCAAACGCCGCTGCATTTGCTTTCGAAATTTCCTCTCGCGTAAAGGGTGATGACGTTATTTTTTATGGAAAAAATCAATCTAGTGCATAAATGAACAAAAGTTGTAACTGATCATAATTTTATTTATTTTGTCAAATAAAACTGTACAGAATAGTAACTGAAACGTTACTTAACAGAAAAACAAGATGGACAAGAGATTATCTGATTCTAAAAATAGCTCACTTCCGTGAATTCCAACGGTATTTTTTACAAACATCGCGTGACTTTCATTCATAAAACTTTACACGCATTGCATAAATGACGTAGCCAAAACACGGTGCGCGTGCAGCATAGTTCAAGGTAGGTATATTGCAGAATAACCCGAGATTGGTTTTACTCTAGACGTATGTATGTTATTAGCTGGGTCGTGTTAGAATATATATTACATATCTAATGTATGCCCATGTTGTAAATATACGTATTTGTGTTATAGTCAATAAAGTTTAAAATGTATATTTCGTGTTCTTTTTAAATCAATAAAAGGGAGAGTAATATGAACTATACAGATATCTATTCGCTTGTATACATCGCAGATAAAAACCAAGCTGTCATTTGATTGGCTATTGGTTTAAGAAAAGTACTCTTACCTCTGTGTTATGTAGCTACGTACACTATAGTCAAACAACCAGGTCTGAACGATCAGACATGTTCATTTCATACACAATAATAGGGTGGTTAATATTTTAGTGTATTGGAAATTTGGTTTATATTATAAAAATTACAACAGTCATGTATATACATCATACTTGGCTGTGACATCATACTTGGCTGTTTAGTTTAAGAACTAGTGGTATTGTGGAGTTTGGGTTCGAGCCCTACTTTGGAATATTTTTTTTTATTAAAATATTTAATTATATTTATTGTATGCACGAAATAGTCGTGAAACATCTAAAATACACACGCTATGTGCATTTTTACACATACCAGTCATATTCAGTACACAATAAGCAAGCAAACACGACATAGTTATAGCTGTGATGCTAGAGAAATTGTTAAAAATGTACATGCATTTTGTACGAAGGAGGAGTCAGGATTGCAGGTGGCGCTAAATCAAACCAAGCCATAGATTCATTTATTCCCTAATTCGCTCCGCTCAAACGTAAATAAATCATTTATCCCATAATCTAGTAATTCTAGGGGGGAAAGAATCACAAACAAGATTTTAGGATGAGCCATTTGCATTACCATGTTAATCATTTATTAATATATACATGTATAAACATTCTCTTCAATTTTAACCTGCGACCATAAAAATAACTCTGTGCGAATATGGATGCTTAAAAAGCTCACAACATAAATAAATCAGTGTGTGATGTAAAGTACACCATACTCTGTGTAAAAAGTATACATCTCGATATAAGACAGCCACGTAAATACGAAACTGTAGTGCCGGCTGCCCCAACCCACTCCCCTAATTATATTATATATAATATAATCTCCTCATATTTTTCTATTATTTCTTTTTTATGGAGGAGGAGGGGGAGGTAGAAAGAAACCATGCAACTATCCAGTGTGAAAATGCCTTCTTTGCTGCCCCGTGACTTTCCCAACGAGCAGTATAACAATAAATAGTATCATAAATTAAGAGGCTAAAAACTGTTAACATCTATTATATCATTTTTGTTTTCGGCTCAAATCGGTACCGCAACGTAGATTAAACCTAATATAACATGTCTGAACTAACAGTCTTAGAACTTAAATCACATACATTGTAATTGAGAGTAGCTAGGTGACAAAGTAAAAACATAAAGCTAAAGTCCGAAATTAATTTTGTAAGCCGCCATTTATGTAGATGCCATTCCTGACGATTCGTCTCTTTGTAATCAAGCACTGGATATAAACGCTTGGATAATCCTGGTAAAGGGCGTCGAACCTGTCGATAAATAAATTCAGATTTTAATAGAATTACCAGGTACCCCAAGATCTGCAACGATCAATACCCTCCACTTGCTGCCATTGCAAAACAGAATATTTTCATCAAAAACAGAACCTTAATCTCTCGAGACTGACGTATTCAATTCAGGGTGGGTGGGCGGGGGCCAATAAACTGACGTGTATAGTGTAATGCAAACGACTTCGAATGGAGATAACTATCTACATTCCACTATTTATACTAACCGAAAATGCACGAAATAATCGTGCATATAAACACAACACTTGATTATACACCATTACCCGAATTACTGTAAACCTAGGATAAATATATTTATTCCCTAATTCGCTCCGCTCAAACGTAAATAAATCATTTATCCCATAATCTAGTAATTCTAGGGGGGAAAGAATCACAAACAAGATTTTAGGATGAGCCATTTGCATTACCATGTTAATCATTTCGAACAATCACAAAGAACGGGTATTCTGGTTTTAAATTATTATGTAATTGACATGATTCTATAACAGTTTACGAACATTCATGACAATAATATTAACGTAAAATTCATCATTAGGTACCAATAAATTTGGTAACAAGTAAATCGTGTTTCACATAGGCTCTCTCGCTGCGCAAACGGCCGTGCCGTCTAAATACATTTTGTAAACCGATATATTAAAACATGCTGAGAAAAATCATCATGTCTAGACCTAGAATAAGATAAAGGAGATCCTCTCAGTTTGGCACATTTCGTAGTCTTGAAATACGAAATTTGACGAAAAATAAATTCGTTGGACCCGTCAACAATAATAGCACATGTTAGATATTTCTGAAACATTGCAACAGGGCAGGCAACACCGTTAGTGTTTGTTATTAAACACCAATTGTCGTCCCTATATATGTCGGTTTTACATTTTGCTATGAAAATAGCGATATTATTCATAATTTTATCAGTCGATACCTAAATATATAAAAATAGGCATATCCAACTATAATATTAAATGATACTCGCGTCAATCAAGTCGTACATATCAAAACGCCTTAATAGAATTACCATAATTCTGCATACATTACGAATTTTAACAATCCAATAATCAAGTCGGATATCCTTCCTAAACACGTAAACATTGTAAACCAATCCATGTAAGATCCACATGTTGTGTCAATATACTACCTGCCTTCACAGCATCCAATATACTACCTGCCTTCACAGCATCCAATACAATACCTGCCTTCACAGCATCCAATATACTACCTGCCTTCACAGCATCCAATATACTACCTGCCTTCACAGCATCCACTATACTACCTGCATTCACAGCATCCAATATACTATCTGCCTTCACAGCATCCATTATACTACCTGCTTTCACAGCATCCAATATACTACTGCCTTCACAGCATCAATATACTACTGCCTTCACAGCATCAAATATACTATCTGCTTTCACAGCATCCAATATACTACTTGCTTTCACAGCATCCAATATACTATCTGCCTTCACGGCATCAATTAAAACTACCTGCCTTCACAGCATCCAATATACTATCTGCCTTCACAGCATCAATTAGACTATCTGCCTTGGCATCATCAATAAGATTATCAGCCTTCACAGCATCCAATAGCCTATCTGCCTTCACAGCATCAATTAGACTATCTGCCTTTGCATCATCAATAAGAATATCTGCCTTCACAGCATCCAATAGCATATCTGCCTTCACAGCATCCAATAGACTATCTGCCTTCACAGCATCCAATAGTCGATCTGCCTTCACAGCATCCAATAGTCTATCTGCCTTCACAGCATCAATTAGACTATCTGCCGTAACAGCCTTCACAGCATGCAATAGTCTATCTGCCTTCACATCATCAATTAGACTATCTGCATTGGCATCATCAATAATATTCTCAGTGTGGCGTCCGTGGTCCAGTGGTAGAGCATCGGATTTTGAATCGAACGGTCCCGGGTTCGATACTCGGTTAGGCCACGTATGTAGTGCCATTGAGCAAGGCACCTCACACACATTGCTTAGTATTGGTTAACCACTTAGGTCGGCTAAGCCTGCCCAGGAAAACATGTCTAGGTCCCCGCAAGGGGTTTGACATTAAAGGAACATACAATAAGAATATCTGCCTTCACAGCATCCAATAGCATATCTGCCTTCACAGCATCAATTAGACTATCTGCCTTCACATCATCAATTAGAATATCTGCATTCACAGCATCAATTAGACTATCTGCCTTCACAGCATCAATTAGACTATCTGCATTCACAGCATCAATTAGACTATCTGCCTTCGCAGCATCAATTAGACTATCTGCCTTCGCAGCATCAATTAGACTATCTGCCTTCACAGCATCAATATACTATCTGCCTTCACAGCATCAATTAGACTATCTGCCTTTGCATCATCAATATACTATCTGCCTTCACAGCTTCCAATAGACTATCTGCACTAACATTTATTCAAAAACAACTTTCACATCTCAAAATTACGTTGACATCAACATAATGTAATGTTTGATGTTGTCAAATGAAAACATCGGCTGTAGCATGTATATATACCCTCATATATCATTGTAAATTAAAATAATCAAAAAATACTGGCGATCTGGCGATCAACTTCGACCCCAATAATTATTGCTTAGGAAGAAAATCATAGAGATTTAGATCCCGATTCTTATCAAGAAATATATTGAATCGTAAAAATTAAATTGTAATCTGTCGGGGCGGACAAACACGCCTACTTATGCAATTTGGAAAAATGCGACATAAACGTGATGAATAAGATTAATATTGTTATATATATATGTATATACATGGGCAAAATAGATAGATGTGCTCGTCTGATTATAAATCACATCCCAATGACCACTCAAAAATCGATATGAATAAGTGGGCGGGACAACTTAAACGGATTACGTATACTAATAAAACGTGCTACATTAAAGCAAGACGGATATGTAGTCCAGTGGCAACACGCCGGACTGGCAATCCATGGATCGCAGGCTCGATCCCCCGTCCGACCCCACCAAAACCAACAGTCTCCCAGATGGGACATCAAACCGAGGTCTCGCGTCGGCGCCTCACGCCACGCACGTAATAGAACCAGCTTTGGCCTTGAATAATAGTACGGTGCAAAATGTTGTCATAAGTTTGCAAATGTTTCCTAAACTGGCATCATGGACATGACCTTTCATGTGACCTGTGCTAATTTACCTAGGGGTAAAAACGGCAATTTCTTCGACAGATTGTCTAAAAGTACATTTACACTCAAAAAACGTTTTTCCAATATCCCTAAATTACTTTCTTCCAGATTTCAAACCAAACCTAGCCATTCCAACAGCTGAGTGGGAAGTAAAACCGAATGTTTATAATTGCTACTAAAACCAGCATTTATCAGCACATTGTTCACGAACTGAGCGTATGTAAGAGCCAGATCATAAGATCTATTTATTCCCCATCCGTCATCTAGAAATAAAACTAGACGTACGCCATTTTTTCCTATATATATGACAATGTACCTAAAGGCACTTGATGAAATGTAAAGGGCCGAGGTCAAACCGAATGGTAAAACCTTGAACACGAAATTGGATTGCACTCCGTCAATAGGCCAAGAAAACCCTATAAATGTTTGTTGAGACGCTGAAATGGCTATATGGTGATCAGCACTTTTGATATCAAATTCCACATAAAAATCACCTTTAAAGAGAAATTCGTAAGCCACCTTCCAGTCTTGGAACTTACTATGTTCCTTCCAAACATGTTTGTTAAGAACACTAAGATCCAAAATCAACCTTTTCTCAGTTGATTTCTTGTCTGAACTGTTCATAGCAAGTTATAAAGGACTATGTAAGGAAAAAAGAGACTTGTATAATGCACCCGGATTTTAACAATCTTCCACTGCCTCAACTGCAAAAACGGAATTAGAAACTGCAGATTTGAACAAATAACTGCTCGGAACATCTAAAAAAGGGAATACTATATCCGTTTTGATAATCTCTAAAATAAAAGAGGGGGGTTTCATTGTATCTTTCCAAAAATCGAAATGTTCTCTTATTCTGCCTTTAAAACAAATAATGTACTGGTTTTGCACACAGTGACTTTGATACTCAAATAACATTCGTGTGAAAACATAATGTCTTCTTCGAAATTGTACAATACAATTCACTAAAATTATACTCATCTTTGATATGTTCATTTTTCGCCAACCTCTGTGTTTGAAAACAACCCTGTTGAAGTGATTGTCTGAACTCCCCTCTGATGCGGATGGCCGACTTCGTGTAAATCGTGGGAACGGAACCGAACAAGCGTGTTGATTCCCTGCTCTGTTTGGGGGGCATGGCGCCCGGAGTGACCTGATAAGATCCGAAACTGTATCCAAATCGTCAAGAATGTCGGCGTTGAATTAGAACTGCTTTATTAATTTAAGAATTCGCCGCGTGGCATATGGTCACCTAAATATCGTTAGAAGCCATAAATCCAATAAACTGACGTGCATAGTGTAATGCAAACGACTTCGAATGAAGATAACTATCTACATTCCACTATTTATACTAACCGAAAATGCACGAAATAATCGTGCATATAAACACAACACTTGATTACACACCATTACCCGAATTACTGTAAACCTAGGATAAATATATTTACTATTGACCTCACTTCTGACAGCGATGGGGACAGCGGCTCGGATACAGAGACATCCAGCGAAGGCGAAGATACTGATTGATACTGTGAAATGAACTGTAACTGTAATTGCTTGAAATGAAATAAAGTTGAAAATTAAATTATGAGGGAAAAAATCAAAAAATGAGAGTAAAAATACATACAATTCACTTTATATAAAATGTAAATTTGAAGTAATAATACACCCAGTGAGATTTGAACTCGCAACTACAAAATATATCACAAGATATTTTATCTGTATTCCTCCGTCGTTACCGTTCGGCCACGTATCATGTTCATTGATTTTGCGATGTTTATATTTTATTATACTAATAAATGCCCTATGTTATACGAAAGCTTCCACCCATCTGAAATGGATGTGGCCGATCTTTGATCGTTCAAAGTTGGAAGTTTATTTATACAAGATACGCTCTATCACGGTGGTGTTTACATCCCTAGCCCAGGTTTAAAAGTGACTTGAATATGTGAAAATGCAGATTGTCGAAGGCTTAGGATGGTTCGATTGGTTAATTAACAAGTAAAAGCGTTTTAGAAGGCTAGTGCATGCATTGATTCGATGTACAACGGATTGTCAAATTGGTTTAATCGTGTGTGGGGCAGATAGCTGTATATATAACGTAACTCGCTATGTACACCGAGAGTTTATTAAACATATTGTATACATTTACATGTATCGTCTGCTACGCGCGATTGACTTCCGAAAATTCCCTGCACCTCAAAAACGAGCTGCACAGGGCCCTGGTTACGTCATTTATATAGAATATATAGCGTGACCTAGATCAGGCGCGGCGCTATGAATTTCTGGAGGGGGTTCGATGCAAGTGCGACTGCCCGTAGGACAGGAGCCTGCTAGGGGGGTCCGGGGGCATGCTCCCCCGGAAAATTGTAAATCTGGAAGCTCTGAAATGGCATTTCCTGCATTCTAGAGCTCAAAATGTATGGTAAAACAGATGGCAGGAACAAGCAGCAGCAGCTTCACAGTTCTCTGTGAAAGTTTGTTAAATCGTATATCCATCTCACTGATGATGCATTCAAGAAGTGGAATGGCAACTGTACGGCGATAATATTCTTCTGGCGTATCAGCGGGCTGATTTTGACGATGGATCTAGCGTTTGGCAATGCGTGGCAAAGACGGATCAATGTTTAGTTTCTCTGCGATGCGTTCGGCTTGTTTGTAGATCTTTTTGAAACCTTCTTCAACGTTGTCACTTGTCGCTTTCATATCAGACGAGGTTTCATCAATCAACTGGTAAGCTTTTACAATGTATATCGTTCGACCCTGAAGGTAGACGGTAACGCCGTGAAGAGGGTGCAACAGGTAATACAGCGACACCAGACCAACAATAAATCCGACATCCGTCACAGCTTTAGCGTGAGCAATTGCATCTTTCCTTGATTTCGAGTCCCAGCCTTCCGTAAACGCCTTATCAAAATCATCCATGTCCGGGTGAGTACCACTGATGATATTAAAGCACTCTACCAGGAATGGTAGGGCCAGGTAGAAATGCTCATAAGCGGTATCGCGCTCCGACCAACGGGTCTTGCACATGCCAATTATCACGTTTCTAGTGGTGGCATTGTGAACGTGACGTTTTTCCGCTATCATTTATATGAGCCTTTCCAGTTTTGGAGAGTAGTTGAAGAAGATAGCTACATCCTTCATGGTAGCAATCACATGCTGTATGTTATTAGCTTTACAGCTAGCGGCAATGGAAATATTAAGAATATGTCCATTGCAATGGGTATATGGAGCATTTGGTGCATGCTGTGAAATGATTCCAGATACGCCTTTCTTCTCGCTAGACATGTTTGAGGCACCATCATAACACTGCCCCCGAAGCTGATGAATATCCAAACCAACGTTTTTATGGAACTCCAGGATGGCATTAGCGATAGCTTCGCCAGTAATTCTATGAATGTTGATGAACTCAACGAACTCCTCTCGTATCTGTTTCACTTCGTCTACAAAGCGAAAGCAAACTGATAGAATTTCATCATTGCTTGATGTTACCTCATCCACCATTACAGTGTGAAAACCTGATTTCTTAATCTCTGTAATAATATCTGCTTGGATGATGGAGTGGCCAATCAAATGAATCATCTCATTTTGCGACTGGTGATGATGATATGAAGCATTCCTTGAGATGGGTTTCATCATATGATCGTACACCATTAACTGAAAAAGGGGGTTCGTTCGCACCCCCCGAACCCCCCCTGGCGCCGCCACTGTAGATCTGAACGTATGGCCTTAACTACATTGTATTCCGATCTTCACTACATGTCTATGACACAAGATCCCCTTTAAGAGGCTCTAACAGTTACCTAAAAGTGTCCTTCCTTTTTCTAGAAAAAATATATCATAGCAATAATTGGACATGATCCAGTTATAACTGCCTGGCCTCGAGGTTATTAAACTTTTATCCAATCTCAAACTCAGTCTCAAGCTTCTGAGTGGTTCAGTTGGCAGTAAAACGCAGACTCAACCAATCAAATCATTTGTGCTTTAGCTTGAGATCTGAGAAGTGTTATAACCTCGGGAACATCTCAGCATTTTATAATGCCACTATATTGTGCAATGGCATTACGCAACGAACGTTGTGATAATTGTATGGACACCCTTCTAAATATATTCAAGGTACACACATATACTGTATATTATGTACTAACCATACATTTACGAGAATTTAGTCTTAACGTTCATCCAGAACAGGATGTCCGATTAGCGCAGTGGTGACGCGCTGGCTTCTCACCAATGCGACCCGGGTTCGATCCTCGGACCGTATGTGAGATGGTACGATGGTCGCCAGATCGGACAATTTTTCCGGGTACTCCGGTTTCCTCCCACATGAATGACATATATATGCTTTCATCCGAGCCAACGAGAGTGATTAATATTAGTTGTTAAAAACTTGCTTGGCAATCGTTGTAAAATAAATAAATTTTAAAAAAATGTTTTAAAAAGGAAAAATTCTATCTATGTATAGCCAACAATAAAATCAAACCATTACTTATCAACCAATATATCAGTTAAAGAAGTCAAACATATATATACAGGAGTTATTTATCGAGTGAAACACAACTATTTCTGCACAATTTATTACATATATAATAGCTACAACCGTATAATAATTATTATAGTATATATTAAGTAAATTACAATACATGGAAATATGCTAAATAACAAGGTAAATACATTGACACAATAAATAAATCACGCCGTGACATGTTAGTTAGTGACATGTTAGTTATCGACCTGATGAGATTGTTCGCAAGAATGAAATACACGATCAATCTGAAATTTCTTTTAAGATTATTCATATTTCATCGTGGGTCCAAACAAGGGAAACCAAGCAATTGTGCGCGTTAGACTGTCTTAATATAAGTTTGATATAAAGTTCAAACTACTGATTGGAGAGGAATTAATATAAGTTTTCTGAAAACTTGTTTTCCAATCCAAACCATTCACAATTTATGTAATTTGTAACATTGTTTGTGTTATACATGTAAATTTATTGGAATAAATACTGTTTAAACCAAACTACGATGTAGAAGAGTATTCTTTATTAGTTTAATCTCTACAGTAGATAAAGTTTCCAGTTTTCGTTATTTATTTTGCAACGATTTGGGGGTAGGAGTTGAACTGTTATTGGGCTTTGTGGACTGTGGAATTAGGTAATTAAGGATTCTAGTGCATGTTAGGTGATGGTGATCTGCTGCTACAAGTTAATTTCTTATTTTAAAAAACATGACCAGTATGGCTTGTATGTCTTTACTTTAGGGTTTTCCTGTTAAGGGCAGGTACCATGTTTGATACACTACTGGTATAGCTGTAAGCGCTAAAATTGTAACGGACTGTAGACCGTTGTGCCATTTCTTGAGTGTAGGTAAAATGTTGTCAGTGATTCCGTGAGGGCATCGCAATAGATTGACTTAGATGTTCATTAAAGAGTCTTTATTATTGGTATGCCAGGGATGTGGAACAGGCATGCTTCGTGTAAGCAGTTTCTTTCATCAGGTTGTACTTGGTTTTGACATTCCGCTTGCTGAAGCGTATGCTATTATTAGCTTTTGCGGTAATATTATATAGCTGTTGACGCAGCTAAACTAAAAAGAAAATTATGAATTAAGAAACAACTTTACTTCCTAAATCGTGAGATTTTACGAAAATGAACTGAACCAATCTCACAAATATCTCCGCCTAGTCTGGTTTAAAAACATACTGGAATAGTATTTGGACGTTCCAGCATTTTTTTTTAAATTAAATTTATTTATCGTCGCTACCGGTTGCCCATTTCAGTGACTGGCAGTTTACCTAACAACACCTTTCCTGGGCAGGCTCCAATGGTTATCAAGTACTTGGTGCACCAACCTCCGTAAGAAACTGCCAACTTTGTCATATAAAGAGAAACGGTCTGAGCGGTGCTCGAACCCCGTGCCCATCAGTGATGATGGGTTACAGTGGTGTACACGTCGGCGACCGTAACCACTCGACCACGGAGGTGGACAACGAATATAGTTTGCCATCGATGCTTTAATACAGGTACAGGAACTGTGGGAAGACAAGCGTTGACAAAAGAAAACAAAGCGAATCGTTGTGAAGAAGTGTGCTTAAGGACGTTCCTAAATATTTAAGGATATTCTTAATGAACTTCTCGAAATTTGTTTTTGTGAACAGAGTTTAAGGATATCGTCATAGAAGTATATGTTGTGTATGTTATTTGTGGGTATGCACAAGATACAAATAATAAATATTAGTAAGATATATCAGGCCGCTTACCCCGAAAACAAATAGTTTTATAGAACACACGCCTGTAACCATATACGGATATATCGCCATAGCTCTTGGACTATCATCATGGCAAGCTAAAGAAAATGGATGGTGAATGAAGTAAAAAGGACCAGAGTCGCTCACCCGATAATTTTAGATCGAAATTGAAAATGAGATCATTCAAAATGCGTTTTCAACTTTCAGCAATACTTTATAATTAGCTATTATTCATATATTATATTCTGTCTCACCGACACGAAGATCCGTGAACAATGAAGTTCGCACATAAGTTCTTTAAAACTGTATCTTAAGTACAGGAAGAAACAAGTTATGTACAAACTATACTTTTCGATTTCCGTCATGTTTAATTAAGTCAAAATATACAAGTCGTTTCCCCCCATAGGCAGAAATGGCAAATCGCACTCATAAGTTTCTCCATTGGTCGTATAGAGCATGATAAAGGAAGTTATGACTATAATTATGTCATTTGAAACAATTATGGATAAATCTACGAAAGACGTTGGATGACGGTCATACACCACGTGAGCTAATATTTTATATGGTACGCATCCTGACATATGAAAATCCCACCAATTATATATATATATATATCTGAAACATTTATGACAGTTTTTCACGAGATTGTGCAATTGTCCGCGGTATGGTCGATATCGGAATTATCTCCACTTGGAGATGGTTGTTCTGTGTTATTCTCAGACTGGAAAATCTCCCCTGTATCAACTGAGCTTTCCATATCTGGTGTTCCAGCTCCAGTCGGGGAGTTAGAATTCGAACTCAGACTTTCCTGTCCGGATTGATATTCGCTGTCTGATACTGACGTCATACTAACAGGTGTCTTCATTTGAGGAGATTTGTCATCTGCATTGTCTGTCGTACCCACATTTTGCAATGTATTCGGTCTGTCTGATACAGATTCTTTGTCATATACAGCTTTACAAGAGTCAGACGCTACGAAACATTCTGTTTTTAAATTTCCTTTTTGGAGTTTATCTAATGGCGAGTCTTCAGTATGCTTAATTACAACGTTTTCAACATCACTGGTGGTTGCTTCCTTCTTTAGCTTTTCCCATATATCATGTTTGTCGTTATCTGAAAGCTTCGTCACAGAGGATAATAACAACATTCCAGGCTTTACATCAAATGGAGACTTGAGGTTTGTGTCAACTATTCCATCATAATACCCACTGTCTCTGAATCCCGGAGCCTCTTGAGGGTCCTGTTGCAGGTGGAAAAACTCTCCATCGTTACCGAAAACTTTTTCGGACTCACTGACCAATTCTGAAAATGAATGGATATATGGAATTGTAAAGGATATGATTACGTTCTCGCCAGTATAGTCAGCATGTAGACAAATTGCATCAAATGAAGACACCTGTATATTTAGGCTGTCCGATTAGCGCTTCTCACAAATACAACCCGGGTTCAATCATCGGACCGGTAAGTATGTGAGATGGTACGGTGATCACCAGGTGGGTTTTTTCCGTGTACTCCGGTTACTTCCCACATGAATGACCACATATACGCTTTCATCCACGCCAACGAAAGGAATTAATATAAGTTGTTGAAGCTTGTTTCGCGATCGTTGTAAAATAAATAAAGACTAAATATAGTCAGCATATACTATGCATGATTTCGAACATAGATTATGGTTGGGAAAATAGTGTTTCCATCGTATAGATATAACAACGTTAGTTGCAATTGATTGATATTATAAAATAGTGAATCCGCAGTTATAAATGCAAATATAAATACATTTCATCTGAGCATAGGAGTGCAGGGTTAGGATCACAGTGCCCCTGCTGCACTATCACTATCTATGGTGAGTATATTACAGTATGCCGGAGATGGTGATAGTGCGGGGTTAGGATCACAGTGCCCCTGCTGCACTATCATCATCTACGGTGAGTATATTACAGTATGCCGGAGATGGTGATAGTGCAGGGTTAGGATCACAGTGCCCCTGCTGCACTATCACTATCTAGGTGAGAATTACAGTATGCCGGAGATGGTGATAGTGGGGTAGGATCCAGTGCCCCTGCTGCACTATCACCATCTATGGTGAGTATATTACAGTATGCCGGAGATGGTGATAGTGCGGGGTTAGGATCACAGTGCCCCCTGCTGCACTATCACTATCTATGGTGAGTATATTACAGTATGCCGGAGATGGTGATAGTGCAGGGTTAGGATCACAGTGCCCCTGCTGCACTATCACCATCTATGGTGAGTATATTACAGTATGCCAGATGGCGATAGTGCAGGGTTAGGATCACAGTGCCCCTGCTGCACTATCACTATCTATGGTGAGTATATTACAGTATGCCAGATGGCGATAGTGCAGGGTTAGGATCACAGTGCCCCTGCTGCACTATCACTATCTATGGTGAGTATATTACAGTATGCCAGATGGCGATAGTGCAGGGTTAGGATCACAGTGCCCCTGCTGCACTATCACTATCACTATCTATGGTGAGTATATTACAGTATGCCGGAGATGGTGATAGTGCAGGGTTAGGATCACAGTGCCCCTGCTGCACTATTACCATCTATGGTGAGTATATTACAGTATGCCGGAGATGGTGATAGTGCAGGGTTAGGATCACAGTGCCCCATGCTGCACTATCATCATCTACGGTGAGTATATTACAGTATGCCGGAGATGGTGATAGTGCGGGGTTAGGATCACAGTGCCCCCTGCTGCACTATCACTATCTATGGTGAGTATATTACAGTATGCCGGAGATGGTGATAGTGCAGGGTTAGGATCACAGTGCCCCCTGCTGCACTATCACTATCTATGGTGAGTATATTACAGTATGCCGGAGATGGTGGAATTTTTATAAATGTTAATATTTCGGAAAAATAAGATCATATTCCTGGAGTGTGTGTCTTCAGACTGTGTGGTAAATGACAGAGTACACTGAGTACAGGGAATCTGTGTTCCTCACCATGATCTCCTATGTTTCTGAGTTAGGAAAACAGGAGAGCTCGTTTCGTATCTGATAAGACAGTAGATCTATTAACCCTTGCCTTCATAAAGATTTAGGTTAATATACTACATGTATTATATTTCCATACAAACAACATCCATTTAGCTATCATGCAATGATATGCAGGTATGATCTCAAAATAAATAATGAAAATTAGCTTTCACTAGTAACCATGTAGAAGAAAAGCGTATGGCTAAACATGTCATCCTTGATATTATGTCCAGACTAAACATGTCATCCTCGATAATAAGTCACGGCTAAACATATCATCCTCGATATTATGTCCAGGCTAAACATGTCATCCTCGATATTATGTCCAGACTAAACATGTCATCCTCGATAATAAGTCACGGCTAAACATGTCATCCTCGATAATAAGTCATGGCTAAACGTGTCATCCTCGATAATAAGTCAATGAAGTTATCTAGTTTTAGAGGGTTAACACAAGGGTTAATTCGCTGCTGTTTGTAAATAGATGAACTGTATTTACGCAAAACAAACGGCAAACCAGTAGCGACCTACAATACGAATACCATACCATATTTGGCTACATGTGAGCTGCACGTACCTGAAGTCACAGTGTCTACGGTTTTCACCCAATCTTCAACCTTAGCTTTGGGATCGATGGGTTCTGCTCCAGACTCGGCAACTTTCTTCACAGACAGGCCTGGACAAGGTGAGTGAAACTCTGCAATATGCCAGGAGAAATCTTACATGTGCTCACAACAAATCCAGCATTTAATAAACTTCCTTTCATATCGAGCGATTTCAGAGTGAGGAACAATCGGTCAATTTACCAACTATTGAGTTGATGATTCACTTCACAGTACGTAATGCATACTGTTCATAATTTGAATTTTATTTGCATCGCTAATAAGAACGGAAATGACACAGTGTCCGAGCCGAGGCTTGAACTCCTGGTATTTATAATATTGGTAGTTGAGGTATGAACCATTCGGCCACACTGAACGGAAGAGTAGGTAGACAAACAGTGGAAAGACATTAGCTTAAACATACATGTAGTGTATTTTACAAACATGTTTGAACAACTTATGTTATTCACTCTTGGTTGTGCGAATACAAGTGTATATGTGGTCATTCGTGTGGTAGGACACCGAAAATATTTTAGAAACTCCACCTGACCTGTTTGAGCTGATGACACCGTAGGATCTCGTATACATTGTATGCCGAGAGCCATGCCCGGGCTGCATTGATGGAAAGCTTGTGTATTAACCCCTCGCTAAACGTTAACTAATACCAGCTACTCACAAACCGCCTTCGTACAGCCAACCAGGACATTGTACATGATGCAGTCCCATGTTTCCTCCAATGGCAAGAAAAACAAGCTTCAACATCATATATTAATTAGCTGTGACCGATGCTCCCCCCATCATGGAGGGTAAATAAGTTCAAACGTCATATATTAATTAGTTTATGACCGATGCTCGCCCCAACCATCGAGTGTATAAGTTCAAACGTCATATATTAATTAGTTTATGAATGATGCTCGCCCCAACCATCGAGTGTATAAGTTCAAACGTCATATATTAATTAGTTTATGAACGATGCTCGCCCCAACCATCGAGTGTATAAGTTCAAACGTCATATATTAATTAGTTTATGAACG
The DNA here is from genome assembly GCA_014843695.1 of Archivesica marissinica. NCBI lineage: Eukaryota > Metazoa > Mollusca > Bivalvia > Venerida > Vesicomyidae > Archivesica > Archivesica marissinica. Next base: position 42,507,618 of record CM026403.1, read on the forward strand.
ATGCTCGCCCCAACCATCGAGTGTATAAGTTCAAACGTCATATATTAATTAGTTTATGAATGATGCTCGCCCCAACCATCGAGTGTATAAGTTCAAACGTCATATATTAATTAGTTTATGAACGATGCTCGCCCCAACCATCGAGTGTATAAGTTCAAACGTCATATATTAATTAGTTTATGAACGATGCTCGCCCCAACCATCGAGTGTATAAGTTCAAACGTCATATATTAATTAGTTTATGACCGATGCTCGCCCCACCATGGAGGGTAAATAAGTTCAAACGTCATATATTAATTAGCTTGTGAACGATGCTCGCCCCAACCATCGAGTGTATAAGATCAAACATCAGTTTGTGAATGATTAATGAATGAATGAATATGTTGCTGGACAATTAATACGTAATATGCATGCTAAACATAAATAGCTTACAATAGCAAGTAACATGCACACCAAACAACGTAAATAAACGTACCTGCCAAGCTGACATCACCAAGTGGCAACATTCTTCCAAGATAGGCAAATATTATACAAGTTTTCCTCCAATATTTTTCATGTCGCACCGACAGCTTAGAGACCATATGGCGACTCTCCAGCTGTTAATGGAAGACCCTACAAGCAGTATTTCGCGACGCACAAACTGGCAACCGGGTAGAACCACTGATCTTCTGTAAGCCAACTCGATAGTTTCCTCGCCATTGGGAACCTACAGTGGTCAGGGGCAAGTGATGTAACGTCAATGACCGTAACCACCAGGCTACAACGTTCAAATTTGTTCCATTACGTGCACCGGAAATGACAAATATTCAAACAGAACCAAGTTCTCATCATTGTACAATTTGTGTGTTTACATTCACGGTGCCTCACATCAAACATTCACGGTGCCTCACATCAAACATTCATGGTGCCTCACATCAAACATTCAGCTCAGGTGAGTTTGACAGATGTACGGATAAACATTCACGGTGCCTCACATCAAACATTCAGATAGGGTGACAGTTTGACAGATGTATGGATAAACAATCACGGTACCTCACATCAAACATTCAGATAGGGTGACAGTTTGACAGATGTCCGGATAAACAATCACGGTACCTCACATCAACCTTCAGCTCAGGTGACAGTTTGACAGATGTCCGGATAAACAATCACGGTACCTCACATCAACCTTCAGCTCAGGTGACAGTTTGACAGATGTCAGGATAAACAATCACGGTACCTCACATCAACCTTCAGCTCAGGTGACAGATGTCCGGATAAACAATCACGGTGCCTCACATCAAACATTCAGCTCAGGTGACAGTTTGACAGATGTCCGGATAAACAATCACGGTGCCTCACATCAAACATTCAGCTTAGGTGACAGATGTCCGGATAAACAATCACGGTACCTCACATCAAACATTCAGATAGGGTGACAGTTTGACAGATATACGGATAAACAGTTTGACAGATATACGGATAAACAATCACGGTACCTCACATCAAACATTCAGATAGGGTGACAGTTTGACAGATATACGGATAAACATTCACGGTACCTCACATCAACCTTCAGCTCAGGTGACAGTTTGACAGATGTCCGGATAAACAATCACGGTACCTCACATCAACGTTTAGCTCAGGTGACAGATGTCCGGATAAACAATCACGGTACCTCACATCAAACATTCAGATAGGGTGACAGTTTGACAGATGTCCGGATAAACAATCACGGTACCTCACATCAACCTTCAGCTCAGGTGACAGATGTCCGGATAAACAATCACGGTACCTCACATCAACCTTCAGCTCAGGTGACAGTTTGACAGATGTCCGGATAAACAATCACGGTACCTCACATCAAACATTCAGCTCAGGTGACAGTTTGACAGATGTACAGATAAACAATCACGGTACCTCACATCAAACATTCAGATAGGGTGACAATTTGACAGATGTCCGGATAAACAATCACGGTACCTCACATCAACCTTCAGTTCAGGTGACAGCTTGACAGATGTACGGATAAACAATCACGGTACCTCACATCAAACATTCAGCTCAGGTGAGCTGACAAGTAAAGAGAACATATGCTATATTACTGGAAGCTTTTAATATCATATAACAATAATTTATTAATCAGAATGATATATAAATAATGTGTGCATCTTTAGTACAAGCTGCAGTATTTGTGATGCCTATAATACACTATGTAAATTCACAAGCTGTATATGCACGACTTTATATGGCTGGGGAGGGCGGTAATTCCGAACAGCCCGGGGGTAGCTGCGGTGCCAGGTAGGTGCAGGCAAATTTTACGTACCTGGTTAGGGGTTGGCGTTATCAATGTGCAGGGCTAATTTGGACGAGAATCACAAACAGTTAATCAAACTTGCTTGAATTAACCCATTCAACACCAAGTAACTCACATGGACTGGTCCATGATATTCATAAACCAATAAATGAATCAGAAAATCACATTTGGATAAGTTCATTTATCAAAATGGGTAATTATGTCTAAAAATAGTCATATCACTGGCAAAAAGTGCAGATCCTGATGAGACGGCTCGTCACGAGCCGGCTCATCTGGATCTACACTTTTTGTAAGCCTATTTAGAGGTCTGTGGTGTTGAAAGGGTTAAGTATATGTATATATATAGCCACAATATGAATCACTGCAATGTATTGTTTTATAGGGAATAAAGTATATAAACACCATTGTTTAATCAGATTCTAGGTAGCCCTGTGCGACTGTGGGGCTCCCGCCATACAAACCGGGCACTTGCGATCTGGGCATGTGTAATCTCATGGAACCGGGCACTTGCGATCTGGGCATGTGTAATCTCTTGGAACCGGGCACTTGTGATCTGGGCATGTGTAATCTCTTGGAACCGGGCACTTGTGATCTGGGCATGTGTAATCTCTTGGAACCGGGCACTTGTGATCTGGGCACTTGTGATCTGGGCATGTGTAATCTCTTGGAACCGGGCACTTGTGATCTGGGCATGTGTAATCTCTTGGAACCGGGCACTTGTGATCTGGGCATGTGTAATCTCTTGGAACCGGGCACTTGTGATCTGGGCATGTGTAATCTCTTGGAACCGGGCACTTGTGATCTGGGCATGTGTAATCTCTTGGAACCGGGCACTTGTGATCTGGGCATGTGTAATCTCTTGGAACCGGGCACTTGTGTTGGGTGTGTTTTTGGGGGCTGCGATCTAGACTGTGAGAATGGCAAGCTATTACACAAATATATTTGTTTCTTTGTTTTTGGGGTTTAAAGTTGCACCAACAGCTTAGATCATTTGGTGACTCAAGCTATTATTGGTGGAGGAAGACCCTGGGTGCCTCTCTAAGCAGTATTTCAGGCATGGGTAGAACCACTGCCCTACCGTAAGTCATCTGGAAGGCTTCCTCACATGAAAGAATTCAACACCCCATTGGGATTACGCAGAGGAATATATGTTATAAATGAGCAATGAAAATATATACAGCCCATGTACAGCAGACAAGCAATGGTCGGACATCTTAAAGTGGTGTGATGTTTGGTTTACAGTGCCCCAACATGGGTCATACAGTAGATGTACAGCAGACAAGCAATGGTCAGACATCTTAAAGTGGGGTGATGTTTGGTTTACAGTGCCCCGACATGGGTCATACAGTAGATGTACAGCAGACAAGCAATGGTCAGACATCTTAAAGTGCAGACAAGCAATGGTCAGACATCTTAAAGTGGGGTGATGTTTGGTTTACAGTGACCCAACACGGGTCATACAGTAGATGTACAGCAGACAAGCAATGGTCAGACATCTTAAAGTGGGGTGATGTTTGGTTTACAGTGCCCCGACATGGGTCATACAGTAGATGTACAGCAGACAAGCAATGGTCCGACATCTTAAAGTGGGGTGATGTTTGGTTTACAGTGCCCCGACATGGGTCATACAGTAGATGTACAGCAGACAAGCAATGGTCAGACATCTTAAAGTGGTGTGATGTTTGGTTTACAGTGCCCCGACATGGGTCATACAGCCCATGTACAGCAGACAAGCAATGGCCCGACATCTTAAAGTGGGGTGATGTTTGGTTTACAGTGCCCCGACACGGGTTATACAGCAGTAATCAGGAAGGACGGTTTTGGGTTCACATCTTATATATGTCCAAATCAATAATGAGGTCTGGAATCAATACTTTATAACGTGCCGGGATTAATAGACACAGCAAACCGCTATTAGTCGCCTCGCCTCCTACAATCGTGTAGAGGGTAGACAATGGCCCCAGTTCTGTACCAGGTCAAACATTATACGACCCTAAATTGGGATGTGGGATTACAATGCAGTAATTCCTAGCATACTATTCGTTGAATAAAGTGGACGAAGATTATAAATTATCATCAGTGCAAAATTTCTCACGAATTCTGAAACTTGGCCATTTCATAAAATTCACAAATGTATGAACATTTCACAATTGACCAGTCTTTATTCATTACATCATCAATACAATCTGTACACCATATTAGGAATGTCTAACCCTTTACATCACAGAAGATGTCAATTACGCATTATATCTTGGAATAGCATGCAAGAACGCTGACAAAGACATGACAATAAGTCTGCATTATAATTGCAGAAACAGTCGAGTTAACCCTTTCAACACCAAGTAACTGACATGGACTGATCCATGATATTTTTAGACCAATAAATTAATAACAAAATTACATTTGGATCAGTTCATTTATCAAAATGGGTAATTGTTTTCCTAAAAATAGTTATACAGTGAAACCCCTCTAAACCGAACAGTTTCCGGACCGTTAGAGTAGTTCGGTTTGGAGGGGTTTTCGGTTTAGAGGGGTTTTCGGATGAGGGGGGGGGGGAGAGATACAATTTTGAACTAAGAACTAATAACTTACAAATGTGGAATAAAATATATATACGCTCAAATTTATTTGTCGGTGGTTCCGTATTTGATCAATAATTATGAAATATAATTATCAATGTTATGCCTTAAACAATGATAGTCTGCCTTTTGTGAAATCCCATTCACATTTAATTAGATCGTATTAAAACTAATTACTCAAACATGAAAAGAAAGAGATTAACAAACCTGCAATTGCAAAGGACATAATTAAATAGTGTCCAGTCGTAATCCATTTGAAAACAACGTAATTAAAACAAATGTTCAGCATCATTGGTTTTTATCACTCCTTTATGTTCTCACAACACCACGTCAGATGTAAACAATACGGATAAAACACCAATATGCCGACTGATTAATTGACTTGTGAAAACACGGAAGGTATTATGTTTCAGGTGAGACAAAGGTTGTTTCGGATCCGGGTTTTAAGCCGCTGGCTGTTCGGTTTTCAGGGGTAATTTGCAATAGAAATGTGCACAAATGGTCCCGAAAACTTGTCCGGTATTCGGAAAAGAGAGGTTCCGGTTTAGAGAGGGTTTTTTACAATGAACAAAGAAGGGAAAATATCGGGACTGCGAAAATTGTCCGGTTTGGAGGGAATTCCGATTTAGAGGGGTTCCGGTTTTGAGGGGTTTCACTGTATTACTTGAAAAAAAGTGCAGATCCTGATGAGACGGCTCATGAGCCGGCTCATCTGGATCTACACTTTTTTGTAAGCCAATTTAGAGGTCTGTGTTGTTGAAAGGGTTAATAGGAGAATTGTATCGTTCAACAGAACAATGTCACAGTGACGTTACAGCTTGACCCTGCCAGTATCCCGCCAAAACATTCTATAATTCTACACACAAAATTAAAATATTAATACCCGTTTACATAATTGACAAATATAATCCACAATATTGCATAGTTTAGAGCGTACAACCATATATATATATAATAAACAACTTCTACACATTTCCATCTAAAAATTCTATAAAATATTATTTATATGAGTATAACTTGTGGGTGAGGTATCATTTCATGATACATATCAACTACAGGTTGTTAGGGATTGATTAACACCAGGTTCATCCTAGATCAGAATTTTTGGGAGAAGTGAGAAAGCGCTTGATGGCTTCCTTAAATGGTGTTCTTTAATATACTTCTGCAAAATAGGGTTAAAATGCACAGTACAACCATTAAATACAACATTTGAATACAAGGAGTGCTTTATAATGGGCCAGTGTATCTTATTAGACAAAATTTTGTTTGAAAATCGTAAAAACCAAAAAATAATTTTATTTTTTAAAAATATTTTAGGGAGAAGTGGGCCCCACAGAGGGCGAAGTCAGGGTCCCTAGGGCGACAATTTCGCCCACTAAAATGATCCCTGAACACGTGTACATTTTACGGAGAATTCCACTACCAATCATTCAAAAAATGCACTGCAAAAATCTGTCAAATAAAATTTGTTTTATTTCATAGAATGCTAGCCATTTACATCTGTTCTCATCATACTCATCATATGACACTACCCCATATCCCGGAACTCTGCATCGGTTACATCAAAATTGTATCACTTTCTAGTAGTTCTTGATTCGTTGAATGTAAGAATGTAATTAATCATGCCAAATTTGAGGTGTGTCCCTTAACTTTAAATGGAATTCAACCTGTAACCCTTTCCCTCATAGAAGCACCTCTTGACGCCATTACCAATATGACATACATTGACAATGTAGTAGCCAAACCACTGTTCATAGGCTTAATGATAGGTGCTTCTATGTGGAGAAATGGTAACGGAGTCGAGAGACACTTCTATGTGGGGAAATGGTAACGGAGTCGAGAGGCGCTTCTATGTGGGGAAATGGTAACGGAGTCGAGAGGTGCTTCTATGTGAGGAAATGGTAATGGAGTCGAGAGGCGCTTCTATGTGGGGAAATGGTAACGGAGTCGAGAGGCACTTCTATGTGGGGAAATGGTAACGGAGTCGAGAGGTGCTTCTATGTGGGGAAATGGTAACGGAGTCGAGAGGCGCTTCTATGTGGGGAAATGGTAATGGAGTCGAGAGGCGCTTCTATGTGGGGAAATGGTAACGGAGTCGAGAGGCACTTCTATGTGGGGAAATGGTAACGGAGTTGAGAGGCACTTCTATGTGGGGAAATGGTAATGGAGTCGAGAGGCACTTCTATGTGGGGAAATGGTAACAGGGTCGAGAGGCGCTTCTATGTGGGGAATGGTAACAGGGCGAGAGGCACTTCTATGTGGGGAAATGGTAACGGAGTCGAGAGGCACTTCTATGTGGAGAAATGGTAATGGAGTCGAGAGGCACTTCTATGTGGGGAAATGGTAACAGGGTCGAGAGGCGCTTCTATATGGGGAAATGGTAACGGAGTCGAGAGGCACTTCTATGTGGGGAAATGGTAACAGGGTCGAGAGGCACTTCTATGTGGGGAAATGGTAACGGAGTCGAGAGGTGCTTCTATGTGGGGAAATGGTAACAGGGTCAAGAGGCGCTTCTATGTGGGGAAATGGTAACAGGGTCGAGAGGCACTTCTATGTGGGGAAATGGTAACAGGGTCGAGAGGCCCTTCTATGTGGGGAAATGGTAACGGAGTCGAGAGGCACTGCTATGTGGGGAAATGGTAACGGAGTCGAGAGGCACTTCTATGTGGAGAAATGGTAACGGAGTGGAGAGGCGCTTCTATGTGGGGAAATGGTAACGGAGTCGAGAGGTGCTTCTATGTGGGGAAATGGTAACAGAGTCGAGAGGCGCTTCTATGTGGGGAAATGGTAACGGAGTGGAGAGGCGCTTCTATGTGGGGAAATGGTAACGGAGTCGAGAGGTGCTTCTATGTGGGGAAATGGTAACGGAGTCGAGAGGCACTTCTATGTGGGGAAATGGTAACGGAGTCGAGAGGTGCTTCTATGTGGGAAATGGTAACGGAGTCGAGAGGCGCTTCTATGTGGGGAAATGGTAAAGGAGTCGAGAGGCGCCTCTATGTGGGGAAATGGTAACGGAGTCGTATGTGGGGAAATGGTAACAGAGTCATATGTGGGTTAATGGTAACGGAGTCATATGTGGGGAAATGGTAACGGAGTCATATGTGGGGAAATGGTAACGTAGTCGTATGTAGGGAAATGTTTTTACAGAAACATTTAATATTAACTATGATCACAAAGATTGTCTGTATTTGTTGTCTCACCTGTACACGCGCACACACACCCGTACATGCGCACACACACCCATACATGCGCACACACACCCGTACATGCGCACACACACCCATACACGCGCACACACACCCGTACATGCGCACACACACCCGTACATGCGCACACACACCCGTACACGCGCACACACACCCGTACATGCGCACACACACCCGTACACGCGCACACACACCCGTACATGCGCACACACACCCATACACGCGCGCGCACCGAGTGAACATTATAATTATACCTTGCCCAATCAACATACATGTTCAAACCAATATTAACACATATTTACAATCTAGTTACCCATCGGGAGAGAAAGAGAAATTGTTTCTAACAGTTAATACACCACAATAGCACCACAGTAACCACAGTAACCATAACTACATACATCTTGAACATATGCACATCTCAACAATATAAACATTATCTAATTTATTCACAGGGTTTTATTAAAAGATTTCATATCAAACTGCACTCTGACAAAATGTCACTATTTACCGTTGCTTGTTGCAGGGTAGCATGTAAATATTTAGCTACAACATGGTTATGTCGTATCAACCCATTAAACAGTAACAGACAGGATGTGTGTGACCTTTGACCCTATTGTGACCTTGACTTATGATACCGACAGAAGACTATGAAATGAGAGTCTTGCTTTAAGTATGCATGTATAGTAATCTGCTGGTACCTTGTCTACACACACGTCAAAGCATAAAGTATGCATGTATAGTAAGTAATCTGCTGGTACCTTGTCTACACACACGTCAAAGCATAAAGTATGCATGTATAGTAATCTGCTGGTACCTTGTCTACACACACGTCAAAGCATAAAGTATGCATGTATAGTAATCTGCTGGTACCTCGTCTACACACAAGTCAAAGCATAAAGTATGCATGTATAGTAATCTGCTGGTACCTTGTCTACACACATGTCGCTGGAACTATTTTGATGATACGCACGACCAAATATGCTTGTTTGTTGAGTGATCATAGAGAGCGAGTACGCTAGGAGGGTCCGGGCATACCCCCGGGAGATTTTTTAAAATGAGGAAGCAATTTCCTGCATTTCAATGCATTTTGTAACATACAATTACAGGACTAAAGTATTTACGACAATCCGTATAAAGGTATAAATTAGGGCTAGATGTATAATATACATGATATATCGCCCTTATCAATTAAATGAGCATGTAAAATAGCAGAAACTAAATTTCAAGATGCACCATATTTGCAATGGGCTCAGTATCCCTACTACCCCCCCCCCCCCCCCCCGGGTTTTAATGAATTTTTGGAGTTTTGATTTTTTTTCATTTTCTGAGACCAATGTTACGCACGTGCGTACTTGCGTATGCCCAGCGACGGGCCTGGCTGGTTAGGTGTTCAAAGTAAACATACACACTGCCAACTGACAGCTGTATACATTATATTGTTTCAATTTCTTTCTTTTCCTGAGTGTGAGCTTCGTCACTTTTTTGTTCTCTTATCTTTGCTATTTTAAGTTGTTTCACTCAATCCGACTATTACGCATGTATGTTATTGATAATTACATGATTGAATGCGTGTAAGGTTGATAGGGGATGGTTCCACGACCCCATAGCACACCTATTACGGGGAAAATAAATGGGGTTACCCATAATGGGGCCTGAAATTTATAAAAATATAAATATTGTTTCGATATTTCAGCATGTTGAAAAGAACAGAAACATCAATTCCAATAAAAACTTGAGAAAACTAAGAATAACTCCAAATTGATATATCCGTACAACATAAGACCAATCTTACAACTATTTTCACATGTCACGTTAAGCAGAGAAGGCTATCCTTACATATCACCATCATCAGATGCAATGTTAGCCTAGGCAACTAAAGCTATATCCGATTTGCAAGCGCACTTCTAGCTATCTTCACATATCTGAAGCAACCAAGGCTATATTTTCATAGGCGGTCAGTCCAAACTATCTTCATATAGGCGGTCAGTCCAAGCTATCTTCACATAGGTGGTTAGTCCAAGCTATCTTCACATAAGTGGTCAGTCCAAGCTATCATTACATATCATGGTCAGGTAAGCTATCTTCACATATCATGGTCAGGTAAGCTATCTTCACATATCATGGTCAGGTAAGCTATCTTCACATATCATGGCCAGGTAAGCTATCTTCGCATATCATGGTCAGGTAAACTATCTTCACATATCATGGTCAGGTAAGCTATCTTCACATATCATGGTCATGTTTTTTTGGTGATAAGCTATCTTCACATATCATGTTCAACCAAGTCCAGACAACAACCTCAGATTAGCTTCACAAGCATGTACAAGCTGCATACAAATCTTCCTGTAAACAGCACACTATTGCAGAACATATAAATATTTGGCAGTTTCCATGGCAACCTCAGAAAGTCTGTTCGTCATCACATTCTTCAGTTCGATGTCCGAAAACTGCGAACAAACGGAGAAATAAACACACACAACATAGATTAGTAGGCAAACCAAACATCTACGGTGTATAAAACATGCACAAAAATACAAATAGATGCCTGAAGAATATGTGATGTCCGGATGGTTCATTCTACATTCTAGGGCAGAATTTTTGGGAGAAGTGAGAAAGCGCGTGATCGCGTCCTTAAATTTTAATGGTATTATTTAATCAATTTCAACAAAATATGGTTAAAAGGCACAGTATGACCATTAAATACAACATTTGAATAGAAGGAGTGCTTTATAATGGGCCAGTGTATCTTAATGTAAGTTCTGTATGAAAATTGTAGGGCGAAGTCAGGTTCCCTAGGGCGACTATTTCGCCCATATCGACTTCTAGAATGATTCCTGCTCCAGAGACTTGAGTCGTGCACATGGCATACAGAGGGACTCGAGATTGAGTCGTGCACATGGCATACAGAGGGACTCGAGATTGAGTCATGCACATGGCATACAGAGGGACTCGAGATTGAGTAATGCACATGGCATACAGAGGGACTCGAGATTGAGCCATGCACATGGCATACAGAGGGACTCGAGATTGAGTAATGCACATGGCATACAGAGGGATTCGAGATTGAGTCATGCACATGGCATACAGAGGGACTCGAGATTGAGTAATGCACATGGCATACAGAGGGACTCGAGATTGAGTAATGCACATGGCATACAGAGGGACTCGAGATTGAGTCATGCACATGGCATACAGAGGGACTCGAGATTGAGTCATGCACATGGCATACAGAGTGACTCGAGATTGAGCCATGCACATGGCATACAGAGGGACTCGAGATTGAGCCATGCACATGGCATACAGTTTCTTTTTACTTATATTAACCCATTCAACACCAAGTAACTCACATGGACTGGTCCATGATATTCATAAACCAATAAATGAATCAGAAAATCACATTTGGACAAGTTCATTTATCAAAATGGGTAATTATGTCTAAAAATAGTCATATCACGGGCAAAAAGTGCAGATCCTGATGAGACGGCTCGTCACGAGCCGGCTCATCTGGATCTACACTTTTTGTAAGCCTATTTAGAGGTCTGTGGTGTTGAAAGGGTTAAGTGCTCCAATTATATTTGTAGGGTAGAGGTAGGGGGTTAATTCAAACTTGACATGACTCGGCATTTTGTCTATATATATATATGCAAAGAAGGAATTTACCATGTTTATATCTGCAATAAAACATGGTTTAGCGTGTGATGTCAAACGTGACGTAATTTTACTAACATTTTTGTAGTGTTGTGACGTAATTTTACTAACATTTTTGTAGTGTTGTGACGTAATTTTACTAACAATTTTGTAGTGTTGTGACATAATTTTACTAACATTTGTGTAGATTGTGACGTAATTTTACTAACATTTTTGTAGTGTTGTGACGTAATTTTACTAACATTTTTGTAGAGTTGTGACGTAATTTACGCACTCTAAAACATTAACTATATTTGTGCTTTTGAGATATTTTGGTCAGGTAAGAATCAAAATAATAGTTGTACTTGTGTTATTTTTGGTCGAATAAAACATGGTTTGTCATTCTGAGTGCCAGAATTAACTACTTAAGTATACGGCATGCGTGGTTTAATTCCTACTCGTTAGAATTCCAAACAATGTATTATTCCAATATAAATAACGCATTATTTCTTAAAACCAAATATGCATATAAGTTTTCATGAAAATGTTGGTGGTACATAGCTCCTTTAAAACTCTCATATGGGGACTTTCACTGTGTGAATGGGGAAGGAAGACCCCAGGAGCCCGTCCCTCGGGGTAGTATTTCGGGCATGGGCGGGCACAGGGATATAACAACCATTCCTAAACAAACAAGCTCATAATTACATGTTTTATCTATAATGAGATATATGACATCTTCTTCAAGCATCAAATTCATATTGCATGAACATCAAAAATGCAAATAAGACCCAACCATGTTTAATACGAGAATCACATTAATAACTCTATATGGTTGGTTGCAACTGAAATTAAAGTGCAAATTGTCTCATGCATAACATAAAATAACAACGATATCAAATACATATGCAACCACTCCCGTTTCGAGCAAGCAAAGTACGGCGATACATTACATTACAACATTACATTCCGGGTGCGGGATGATGGGATGAAAAGTGATGTAAATGATGAATATCGTGAATGTATGCGTGATCTTTCAAGGAAACTTGAATAATATTGAAATGGTATCCTAAAAAAGAAAACCGATGACCGTGAAGAAAGTTATAATACTCAGCTAACATAGTTACAGACAGGTCGGTAGTCCAGTGGTTAACACCAATATAGTACAGTGATAACTTACTGACAGTGAGATAGTGAAGTTCACAGTCGACAATGGAAAAACAGTATAACACTTTATTGAAATGTTCATGCTAACGTAATTAATTACAGAATTTAATCAATTAAAATATTTAATAGACCATAGATAATTAATGGTAATGTACTGTAGATAATTATAAACAATACTGGTAATTCATGAACCTGGGCAGTTTAGCTTCACAACTTGATGGTGAAATTGATTAAATGAATACAGGTTATCTACAGAATGCTGGTTGTTATCACCCTACTGCTACGTTGAGAAATGGCGTGTCTGTCTCGAGTTCCCCACTTCCACGGAGTGAAATGCTCTCAGGCGAGTCTGTCTCGTGTTCCCCACTTCCACGGAGTGAAATGCTCTCAGACGAGTCTGTCTGGTGTTCCCCACTTCCACGGAGTGAAATGCTCTCAGACGAGTCTGTCTCGTGTTCCCCACTTCCACGGAGTGAAATGCTCTCAGACGAGTCTGTCTCGTGTTCCTCACTTCCACGGAGTGAAATGCTCTCAGGTGAGATGGCGTGTCTGTCTCGTGTTCCCCACTTCCACGGAGTGAAATGCTCTCAGGTGAGATGCGTGTCTGTCTCGTGTTCCACACTTCCACGGAGTGAAATGCTCTCAGGCGAGTCTGTCTCGTGTTCCACACTTCCACGGAGTGAAATGCTCTCGGTGAGATGGCGTGTCTGTCTCGTGTTCCCCACTTCCACGGAGTGAAATGCTCTCAGGAGAGTCTGTCTCGTGTTCCACACTTCCACGGAGTGAAATGCTCTCAGATGAGATGGCGTGTCTATCTCGTGTTCCCCACTTCCACGGAGTGAAATGCTCTCAGATGAGATGGCGTGTCTATCTCGTGTTCCCCACTTCCACGGAGTGAAATGCTCTCAGGTGAGATGGCGTGTCTGTCTCGTGTTCCCCACAATCGGCATTATGTTCGATAACACTCTTGTTAATTAAGAATTAAATAACTCACATGATTATGAAAACTTAATCCTGATTTTATGTCTGTGTTTGCACTCATGTATCTTGGTATGAATGAACAAACTGCTATAAATAAATTAATTTAATTTGACGTTTCGTCCATGTTGGACCTCTTCAGACATAATAAAAAGAACATTTATGACGTCATTGTGTTCATGGAAATTTGGTACCAACCTTCACATATATCACAGTATGGTCTCATTTGGTGTCTATCACCGTGGTGCTGGGATGGGGGCGGGCTATCTGACATCTCCTGCAGGGGGCAGTCCTCGGTCTCATGTCGATCAAATACATCACATATATCACAGAACACTCGTGGTGCTGCACGTCGTTCACTAATTAAAATTAGATAATTGTTATTTTGTATTTAAGCGTTTATTTATCATAGCCCCCCCCCCCCACGCAACAAAACATTTTTTCCCCCCGAGTAACCCCGTTTATTTCTTTCTTGTATGTACATAAAAAGCATTTACACAATGTTACAACATAAATGATATCATAAGACGTTTGCCTTCCATGTATATACACAAAAGGGTTATTTCTGGATAAGTATCCCTAGTTTGAAAAATAAAGCAAAAAGAGAAGGGTGAGGAAAAAAAAGCATATGGGTGATTTAATTTCAAACTACACACAAAAAAATATAAATAGAGGAATTAATTGATTATATAAACGCTACCCACTTGGAGTTGTATTTTTCTAATTTGTCTGTTCGTAAAGCAATCTCCCGTTCTAAATTAATTCTAATATTTAGATAGCTTTTAAAGCATTCAAAACGTTGCAATTCTTTTCTACACTTCATTCTATATATAAAAGATTTACATAGAATAATTACGAAATTAATTGTATTGTTTATTATTGAGTTACACGCAACAAAACATGCCCCAATTCCAGAGGCATTCCAAGTCAACTAGTGCATGCATGCTTTCAGGCTTAACTTCAAACCAAGGTTCATACTTGTGGAAGTCGTGATAGCTCAGTGGTAGCGCGTTCGCTTCACGTGCGAAAGGCCCGGAGTTCGAGCCCCTCTCTCAAGCTAATCTTTACACGACAGAAAAAAAATAACTGCAAAAGATACAACACTTACACAGCCTCAAATGAGTCATCGGTACCATTTGTCACGCCTTGCTCCATGACTTCGAGACGCGTCTTCATCTCCTGATTCTTGTGTTGTAGATCTACTATTACAGAGTTCAAGAATTCAACCTGAAACATACACCAAACAGCAGCTCAGAAATATACACCAAACAGCAGCTCAGAAACATACACCAAACAGCAGCTCTGAGACATACACCAAACAGCAGCTCAGAAATATACACCAAACAGCAGCTCAGAAACATACACCAAACAGCAGCTCTGAGACATACACCAAATAGCAGCTCAGAAACATACACCAAACAGCAGCTCTGAGACATATACCAAACAGCAGCACTGAAACATACACCAAACAGCAGCTCTGAAACATACACCAAACAGCAGTTCAGAAACATACACCAAACAGCAGCTCTGAAACATACATCAAACAGCAGCTCTGAGACATACATCAAACAGCAGCTCTGAGACATACACCAAACAGCAGCTCTGAAACATACACCAAACAGCAGCTCTGAGACATACATCAAACAGCAGCTCTGAGACATACACCAAACAGCAGCTCTGAAACATACACCAAACAGCAGCTCTGAAACATACACCAAACAGCAGCTCAGAAACATACACCAACAGCAGCACTGAAACATACACCAAACAGCAGCTCTGAAACATACACCAAACAGCAGCTCTGAGACATACACCAAACAGCAGCTCAGAAACATACACCAAACAGCAGCTCAGAAACATACACCAAACAGCAGCTCAGAAACATACACCAAACAGCAGCTCAGAAACATACACCAAACAGCAGCTCTGAGACATACACCAAACAGCAGCACTGAAACATACACCAAACAGCAGCTCTGAAACATACACCAAACAGCAGATCTGAAACATACACCAAACAGCAGCTCAGAAACATACACCAAACAACAGCACTGAAACATACACCAAACAGCAGCTCAGAAATATACACAAAACAGCAGCTCTGAAACATACACCAAACAGCAGCTCAGAAACATATACCAAACAGCAGCTCAGAAACATACACCAAACAGCAGCTCTGAAACATACATCAAACAGCAGCTCTGAGACATACACCAAACAGCAGCTCAGAAACATACACCAAACAGCAGCTCTGAAACATACACAAAACAGCAGCTCAGAAACAGCAGCACTGAGACATACACCAAACAGCAGCTCTGAAACATACACCAAACAGCAGCTCTGAAACATACACCAAACAGCAGCTCTGAAACATACACCAAACAGCAGCTCTGAAACATACACCAAACAGCAGCTCTGAAACATACACCAAACAGCAGCTCTGAAACATACACCAAACAGCAGCTCTGAAACATACACCAAACAGCAGCTCTGAAACATACACCAAACAGCAGCTCTGAGACATACACCAAACAGCAGCTCAGAAACATACACCAAACAGCAGCTCAGAAACATACACCAAACAGCACACTGAAACATACACCAAACAGCAGCTCTGAAACATACACCAAACAGCAGCTCAGAAACATACACCAAACAGCAGCTCAGAAACATACACCAAACAGCAGATCTGAGACATACACCAAACAGCAGCACTGAAACATACACCAAACAGCAGATCAGAAACATACACCAAACAGCAGCTCAGAAACATACACCAAATAGCAGCTCGAAACAGCAGCTCAGAAACATACACCAAACAGCAGCTCAGAAACATACACCAAACAGCAGCTCTGAGACATACACCAAACAGCAGCACTGAAACATACACCAAACAGCAGCTCTGAAACATACACCAAACAGCAGATCTGAAACATACACCAAACAGCAGCTCAGAAACATACACCAAACAACAGCACTGAAACATACACCAAACAGCAGCTCAGAAACATACACAAAACAGCAGCTCTGAAACATACACCAAACAGCAGCTCAGAAACATATACCAAACAGCAGCTCAGAAACATACACCAAACAGCAGCTCAGAAACATATACCAAACAGCAGCTCAGAAACATACACCAAACAGCAGCTCTGAAACATACACCAAACAGCAGCTCAGAAACATACACCAAACAGCAGCACTGAAACATACACCAAACAGCAGCTCTGAAACATACACCAAACAGCAGCTCTGAGACATACACCAAACAGCAGCTCAGAAACATACACCAAACAGCAGCTCAGAAACATACACCAAACAGCAGCTCAGAAACAGCAGCTCAGAAACATACACCAAACAGCAGCTCAGAAACATACACCAAACAGCAGCTCTGAGACATACACCAAAGAGCAGCTCTGAAACATACACCAAACAGCAGCTCTGACACATACACCAAACAGCAGCTCTGAAACATACACCAAACAGCAGCTCTGAAACAGCAGCACTGAAACAAACACAAAACAGCAGCTCTGAGACATACACCAAACAGCAGCTCAGAAACATACACCAAACAGCAGCTCAGAAACATACACCAAACAGCAGCTCAGAAACATACACCAAACAGCAGCTCAGAAACATATACCAAACAGCAGCTCAGAAACATACACCAAACAGCAGCTCTGAAACATACATCAAACAGCAGCTCTGAGACATACACCAAACAGCAGCTCAGAAACATACACCAAACAGCAGCTCTGAAACATACACAAAACAGCAGCTCAGAAACAGCAGCTGAGACATACACCAAACAGCAGCTCTGAAACATACACCAAACAGCAGCTCTGAAACATACACCAAACAGCAGCACTGAAACATACACCAAACAGCAGCTCTGAAACATACACCAAACAGCAGCTCTGAAACATACACAAAACAGCAGCTCAGAAACATACACAAAACAGCAGCTCTGAAACATACACAAAACAGCAGCTCAGAAACATATACCAAACAGCAGCTCAGAAACATACACCAAACAGCAGCTCAGAAACATATACCAAACAGCAGCTCAGAAACATACACCAAACAGCAGCTCTGAAACATACATCAAACAGCAGCTCTGAGACATACACCAAACAGCAGCTCAGAAACATACACCAAACAGCAGCTCAGAAACAACAGCACTGAGACATACACCAAACAGCAGCTCTGAAACATACACCAAACAGCAGATCTGAAACATACACCAAACAGCAGCTCTGAAACATACACCAAACAGCAGCTCTGAAACATACACCAAACAGCAGCTCAGAAACAACAGCACTGAGACATACACCAAACAGCAGCTCAGAAACAACAGCACTGAGACATACACCAAACAGCAGCTCTGAAACATACACCAAAGAGCAGCTCTGAAACATACACCAAACAGCAGCTCTGAAACATACACCAAACAGCAGCTCTGAAACATACACCAAACAGCAGCTCTGAAACAGCAGCACTGAAACAAACACCAAACAGCAGCTCAGAAACATACACCAAACAGCAGCTCAGAAACATACACCAAACACCAGCTCTGAAACATACATCAAACAGCAGCTCAGAAACATACACCAAACAGCAGCTCTGAGACATACACAAAACAGCAGCTCTGAAACATACACCAAACAGCAGCTCTGAAACATACACAAAACAGCAGCTGAGCACTGAAACATACACCAAACAGCAGCTCTGAAACATACACCAAACAGCAGCTCTGAAACATACACCAAACAGCAGCTAGAAACATACACCAAACAGCAGCTCTGAAACATACACCAAACAGCAGCTCAGAACATACACCAAACAGCAGCACTGAAACATACACCAAACAGCAGCTCAGAAACATACACCAAACAGCAGCTCTGAAACATACACCAAACAGCAGCTCAGAAACATACACCAAACAGCAGCTCAGAAACATACACCAAACAGCAGCTCAGAAACATACACCAAACAGCAGCTCAGAAACATACACCAAACAGCAGCTCTGAAACATACACCAAACAGCAGCTCTGAGACATACACCAAACAGCAGCTCAGAAACATACACCAAACAGCAGCTCAGAAACAACAGCACTGAGACATACACCAAACAGCAGCTCTGAAACATACACCAAACAGCAGCTCTGAAACATACACCAAACAGCAGCACTGAAACATACACCAAACAGCAGCTCTGAGACATACACCAAACAGCAGCTCAGAAACAACAGCACTGAGACATACACCAAACAGCAAGCACTGAAACATACACCAAACAGCAGCTCTGAAACATACACCAAACAGCAGCTCTGAAACATACACCAAACAGCAGCTCTGAAACATACACCAAACAGCAGCTCTGAAACATACACCAAACAGCAGCTCTGAAACAGCAGCACTGAAACAAACACAAAACAGCAGCTCTGAGACATACACAAAACAGCAGCTCAGAAACATACACCAAACAGCAACACTGAAACATACACCAAACAGCAACACTGAAACATACACCAAACAGCAGCTCAGAAACATACACCAAACAGCAGCACTGAGACATACACCAAACAGCAGCTCTGAGACATACACCAAACAGCAGCTCAGAAACAGCAGCACTGAGACATACACCAAACAGCAGCTCAGAAACATACACCAAACAGCAGCTCTGAAACATACACCAAACAGCAGCACTGAAACATACACCAAACAGCAGCTCTGAAACATACACCAAACAGCAGCTCTGAGACATACACCAAACAGCAGCTCAGAACCATACACCAAACAGCAGCTCAGAAACATACACAAACAGCAGCTCAGAAACAGCAGCACTGAAACATACACCAAACAGCAACACTGAAACATACACCAAACAGCAGCTCAGAAACATACACCAAACAGCAGCTCAGAAACAGCAGCACTGAAACATACACCAATCAGCAGCACTGAAACATACACCAAACAGCAGCACTGAACAAACAGCAGCTCTAAAACATACACTAAACAGCAGCTCTGAAACATACACAAAACAGCAGCTCTGAAACATACACCAAACAGCAGCTCTGAAACATACACAAAACAGCAGCTCAGAAACATACACCAAACAGCAGCTCAGAAACATACACCAAACAGCAGCTCTGAGACATACACCAAACAGCAGCTCTGAAACATACACCAAACAGCAGCACTGAGACATACACCAAACAGCAGCTCAGAAACATACACCAAACAGCAGCACTGAGACATACACCAAACAGCAGCTCTGAAACATACATCAAACAGCAGCTCTGAGACATACACCAAACAGCAGCTCAGAAACATACACCAAACAGCAGCTCAGAAACATACACCAAACAGCAGCTCAGAAACAGCAGCACTGAAACATACACCAAACAGCAACACTGAAACATACACCAAACAGCAACACTGAAACATACACCAAACAGCAGCTCAGAAACATACACCAAACAGCAGCACTGAGACATACACCAAACAGCAGCTCTGAGACATACACCAAACAGCAGCTCAGAAACAGCAGCACTGAGACATACACCAAACAGCAGCTCAGAAACATACACCAAACAGCAGCTCTGAAACATACACCAAACAGCAGCACTGAAACATACACCAAACAGCAGCTCTGAAACATACACCAAACAGCAGCTCTGAGACATACACCAAACAGCAGCTCAGAACCATACACCAAACAGCAGCTCAGAAACATACACAAACAGCAGCTCAGAAACAGCAGCATTGAAACATACACCAAACAGCAACACTGAAACATACACCAAACAGCAGCTCAGAAACATACACCAAACAGCAGCTCAGAAACAGCAGCACTGAAACATACACCAATCAGCAGCACTGAAACATACACCAAACAGCAGCACTGAAACAAACACCAAACAGCAGCTCTAAAACATACACTAAACAGCAGCTCTGAAACATACACAAAACAGCAGCTCTGAAACATACACCAAACAGCAGCTCTGAAACATACACAAAACAGCAGCTCAGAAACATACACCAAACAGCAGCTCAGAAACAAACACCAAACAGCAGCTCTGAGACATACACCAAACAGCAACACTGAAACATACACCAAACAGCAACACTGAAACATACACCAAACAGCAGCTCAGAAACATACACCAAACAGCAGCACTGAGACATACACCAAACAGCAGCTCTGAAACATACATCAAACAGCAGCTCTGAGACATACACCAAACAGCAGCTCAGAACCATACACCAAACAGCAGCTCAGAAACATACACCAAACAGCAGCTCAGAAACAGCAGCACTGAAACATACACCAAACAGCAACACTGAAACATACACCAAACAGCAACACTGAAACATACACCAAACAGCAGCTCAGAAACATACACCAAACAGCAGCACTGAGACATACACCAAACAGCAGCTCTGAGACATACACCAAACAGCAGCTCAGAAACAGCAGCACTGAGACATACACCAAACAGCAGCTCAGAAACATACACCAAACAGCAGCTCTGAAACATACACCAAACAGCAGCACTGAAACATACACCAAACAGCAGCTCTGAAACATACACCAAACAGCAGCTCTGAGACATACACCAAACAGCAGCTCAGAACCATACACCAAACAGCAGCTCAGAAACATACACAAACAGCAGCTCAGAAACAGCAGCATTGAAACATACACCAAACAGCAACACTGAAACATACACCAAACAGCAGCTCAGAAACATACACCAAACAGCAGCTCAGAAACAGCAGCCTGAAACATACACCAAACAGCAGCTCTGAGACATACACCAAACAGCAGCTCAGAAATACACCAAACAGCAGCTCGGGTTGAAACATACACCAAACAGCAACACTGAAACATACACCAAACAGCAACACTGAAACATACACCAAACAGCAGCTCAGAAACATACACCAAACAGCAGCTCTGAGACATACACCAAACAGCAGCTCTGAAACATACACCAAACAGCAGCTCAGAAACAGCAGCACTGAGACATACACCAAACAGCAGCTCAGAAACATACACCAAACAGCAGCTCTGAAACATACACCAAACAGCAGCTCTGAAACATACACCAAACAGCAGCTCTGAAACATACACCAAACAGCAGCTCTGAAACATACACCAAACAGCAGCTCAGAAACATACACCAAACAGCAGCTCTGAAACATACACAAACAGCAGCTCAGAAACAGCAGCACTGAAACATACACCAAACAGCAGCTCTGAAACATACACCAAACAGCAGCTCAGAAACATACACCAAACAGCAGCTCAGAAACAGCAGCACTGAAACATACACCAATCAGCAGCACTGAAACATACACCAAACAGCAGCACTGAAACATACACCAAACAGCAGCTCTAAAACATACACTAAACAGCAGCTCTGAAACATACACAAAACAGCAGCTCTGAAACATACACCAAACAGCAGCTCTGAAACATACACCAAACAGCAGCTCAGAAACATACACCAAACAGCAGCTCAGAAACAAACACCAAACAGCAGCTCTGAGACATACACCAAACAGCAACACTGAAACATACACCAAACAGCAACACTGAAACATACACCAAACAGCAGCTCAGAAACATACACCAAACAGCAGCACTGAGACATACACCAAACAGCAGCTCTGAAACATACACCAAACAGCAGCTCTGAGACATACACCAAACAGCAGCTCAGAAACATACACCAAACAGCAGCTCAGAAACATACACCAAACAGCAGCTCAGAAACACGACATACACCAAACAGCAACACTGAAACATACACCAAACAGCAACACTGAAACATACACCAAACAGCAGCTCAGAAACATACACCAAACAGCAGCACTGAGACATACACCAAACAGCAGCTCTGAAACATACACCAAACAGCAGCTCAGAAACATACACCAAACAGCAGCTCAGAAACATACACCAAACAGCAGCTCTGAAACATACACCAAACAGCAGCACTGAAACATACACCAAACAGCAGCTCTGAAACATACACCAAACAGCAGCTCTGAGACATACACCAAACAGCAGCTCAGAAACATACACCAAACAGCAGCTCAGAAACATACACAAACAGCAGCTCAGAAACAGCAGCATGAAACATACACCAAACAGCAACACTGAAACATACACCAAACAGCAGCTCAGAAACATACACCAAACAGCAGCTCAGAAACAAAACAGCAGCACTGAAACATACACCAAACAGCAGCTCTGAGACATACACCAAACAGCAGCTCAGAAACAGCAGCACTGAGACATACACCAAACAGCAGCTCAGAAACATACACCAAACAGCAGCTCTGAAACATACACCAAACAGCAGCACTGAAACATACACCAAACAGCAGCTCTGAGAATACACCAAACAGCAGCTCTGAAACATACACCAAACAGCAGCTCTGAAACATACACCAAACAGCAGCTCAGAAACATACACAAACAGCAGCTCTGAAACATACACCAAACAGCAGCTCTGAGTAACATACACCAAACAGCAGCTCAGAAACATACACCAAACAGCAGCTCAGAAACAGCAGCACTGAAACATACACCAATCAGCAGCACTGAAACATACACCAAACAGCAGCACTGAAACATACACCAAACAGCAGCTCTGAAACATACACTAAACAGCAGCTCTGAGACATACACAAAACAGCAGCTCTGAGACATACACCAAACAGCAGCTCTGAAACATACACAAAGCAGCACTGAACATACACCAAACAGCAGCTCAGAAACATACACCAAACAGCAGCTCTGAGACATACACCAAACAGCAACACTGAAACATACACCAAACAGCAACACTGAAACATACACCAAACAGCAACACTGAAACATACACCAAACAGCAGCTCAGAAACATACACCAAACAGCAGCACTGAGACATACACCAAACAGCAGCTCTGAGACATACACCAAACAGCAGCTCAGAAACAGCAGCACTGAGACATACACCAAACAGCAGCTCAGAAACATACACCAAACAGCAGCTCTGAAACATACACAAATAGCAGCTCAGAAACATACACCAAACAGCAGCTCAGAAACATACACCAAACAGCAGCACTGAAACATACACCAAACAGCAACACTGAAACATACACCAAACAGCAACACTGAAACATACACCAAACAGCAGCTCTGAAACATACACCAAACAGCAGCACTGAGACATACACCAAACAGCAGCTCTGAGACATACACCAAACAGCAGCTCACTGAGACATACACCAAACAGCAGCTCAGAGACATACACCAAACAGCAGCTCTGAAACATACACCAAACTGCAGCACTGAAACATACACCAAACAGCAGCTCAGAAACATACACCAAACAGCAGCTCTGAGACATACACCAAACAGCAACACTGAAACATACACCAAACAGCAACACTGAACCATACACCAAACAGCAGCTCAGAAACATACACCAAACAGCAGCACTGAGACATACACCAAACAGCAGCTCTGAGACATACACCAAACAGCAGCTCAGAAACAGCAGCACTGAGACATACACCAAACAGCAGCTCAGAAACATACACCAAACAGCAGCTCTGAAACATACACCAAACAGCAGCACTGAAACATACACCAAACAGCAGCTCTGAAACATACACCAAACAGCAGCTCTGAAACATACACCAAACAGCAGCTCTGAAACATACATCAAACAGCAGCTCTGAGACATACACCAAACAGCAGCTCAGAACCATACACCAAACAGCAGCTCAGAAACATACACCAAACAGCAGCTCAGAAACAGCAGCACTGAAACATACACCAAACAGCAACACTGAAACATACACCAAACAGCAGCACTGAGACATACACCAAACAGCAACACTGAAACATACACCAAACTGCAGCACTGAAACATACACCAAACAGCAGCTCTGAAACATACATCAAACAGCAGCTCTGAGACATACACCAAACAGCAGCTCAGAACCATACACCAAACAGCAACACTGAAACATACACCAAACAGCAACACTGAAACATACACCAAACAGCAGCTCAGAAACATACACCAAACAGCAGCACTGAGACATACACCAAACAGCAGCTCTGAGACATACACCAAACATCAGCTCAGAAACAGCAGCACTGAGACATACACCAAACAGCAGCTCAGAAACATACACCAAACAGCAGCTCTGAAACATACACCAAACAGCAGCTCTGAAACATCACCAGGTCTGAGACATACATCAAACAGCAGCTCTGAGACATACACCAAACAGCAGCTCTGAAACATACACCAAACAGCAGCTCAGAAACATACACCAAACAGCAGCTCTGAAACGGTGTGTGTGTGTGGTGTGATACACCAAACAGCAGCTCTGAGACATACACCAAACAGCAGCTCTGAAACATACACCAAACTGCAGCACTGAAACATACACCAAACAGCAGCTCAGAAACATACACCAAACAGCAGCACTGAGACATACACCAAACAGCAGCTCTGAGACATACACCAAATAGCAGCTCAGAAACAGCAGCACTGAGACATACACCAAACAGCAGCTCAGAAACATACACCAAACAGCAGCTCTGAAACATACACCAAACAGCAGCACTGAAACATACACCAAACAGCAGCTCTGAAACATACACCAAACAGCAGTGTGGCTCTGAAACATACACCAAACAGCAGCTCTGAGACATACATCAAACAGCAGCTCTGAGACATACACCAAACAGCAGCTCTGAGACATACACCAAACAGCAGCTCAGAAACATACACCAAACAGCAGCTCTGAAACATACACCAAACAGCAGCACTGAAACATACACCAAACAGCAGCTCTGAAACATACACCAAACAGCAGCTCTGAAACATACACCAAACAGCAGCTCAGAAACATACATCAAACAGCAGCTCTGAGACATACACCAAACAGCAGCTCA
>CM026403.1:42534445-42586679 GCA_014843695.1 Archivesica marissinica
CCAAACAGCAGCTCTGAAACATACACCAAACAGCAGCTCTGAGACATACACCAAACAGCAGCTCAGAACCATACACCAAACAGCAGCTCAGAAACATACACAAACAGCAGCTCAGAAACAGCAGCATTGAAACATACACCAAACAGCAACACTGAAACATACACCAAACAGCAGCTCAGAAACATACACCAAACAGCAGCTCAGAAACAGCAGCACTGAAACATACACCAATCAGCAGCACTGAAACATACACCAAACAGCAGCACTGAAACAAACACCAAACAGCAGCTCTAAAACATACACTAAACAGCAGCTCTGAAACATACACAAAACAGCAGCTCTGAAACATACACCAAACAGCAGCTCTGAAACATACACAAAACAGCAGCTCAGAAACATACACCAAACAGCAGCTCAGAAAAAACACCAAACAGCAGCTCTGAGACATACACCAAACAGCAACACTGAAACATACACCAAACAGCAACACTGAAACATACACCAAACAGCAGCTCAGAAACATACACCAAACAGCAGCACTGAGACATACACCAAACAGCAGCTCTGAAACATACATCAAACAGCAGCTCTGAGACATACACCAAACAGCAGCTCAGAACCATACACCAAACAGCAGCTCAGAAACATACACCAAACAGCAGCTCAGAAACAGCAGCACTGAACATACACCAAACAGCAACACTGAAACATACACCAAACAGCAACACTGAACATACACCAAACAGCAGCTCAGAAACATACACCAAACAGCAGCACTGAGACATACACCAAACAGCAGCTCTGAGACATACACCAAACAGCAGCTCAGAAACAGCAGCACTGAGACATACACCAAACAGCAGCTCAGAAACATACACCAAACAGCAGCTCTGAAACATACACCAAACAGCAGCACTGAAACATACACCAAACAGCAGCTCTGAAACATACACCAAACAGCAGCTCTGAGACATACACCAAACAGCAGCTCAGAACCATACACCAAACAGCAGCTCAGAAACATACACAAACAGCAGCTCAAACACACATGAAACATACACCAAACAGCAACACTGAAACATACACCAAACAGCAGCTCAGAAACATACACCAAACAGCAGCTACAGCACACTGAAACATACACCAAACAGCAGCTCTGAGACATACACCAAACAGCAGCTCAGAACCATACACCAAACAGCAGCTCAGAAACATACACCAAACAGCAGCTCAGAAACAGCAGCACTGAAACATACACCAAACAGCAACACTGAAACATACACCAAACAGCAACACTGAAACATACACCAAACAGCAGCTCAGAAACATACACCAAACAGCAGCACTGAGACATACACCAAACAGCAGCTCTGAGACATACACCAAACAGCAGCTCAGAAACAGCAGCACTGAGACATACACCAAACAGCAGCTCAGAAACATACACCAAACAGCAGCTCTGAAACATACACCAAACAGCAGCACTGAAACATACACCAAACAGCAGCTCTGAAACATACACCAAACAGCAGCTAAACAGCACCACTGAGACATACACCAAACAGCAGCTCAGAAACATACACCAAACAGCAACACTGAAACATACACCAAACAGCAGCACTGAAACATACACAAAACAGCAGCTCTGAAACATACACCAAACAGCAGCTCTGAAACATACACAAAACAGCAGCTCAGAAACATACACAAAACAGCAGCTCTGAAACATACACCAAACAGCAGCTCTGAGACATACACCAAACAGCAACACTGAAACATACACCAAACAGCAACACTGAAACATACACCAAACAGCAGCTCAGAAACATACACCAAACAGCAGCACTGAGACATACACCAAACAGCAGCTCTGAGACATACACCAAACAGCAGCTCAGAAACAGCAGCACTGAGACATACACCAAACAGCAGCTCAGAAACATACACCAAACAGCAGCTCTGAAACATACACCAAACAGCAGCACTGAAACATACACCAAACAGCAGCTCTGAAAAATACACCAAACAGCAGCTCTGAAACATACACCAAACAGCAGCTCTGAAACATACACCAAACAGCAGCTCTGAAACATACACCAAACAGCAGCTCTGAAACATACATCAAACAGCAGCTCTGAGACATACACCAAACAGCAGCTCAGAACCATACACCAAACAGCAGCTCAGAAACATACACCAAACAGCAGCTCAGAAACAGCAGCACTGAAACATACACCAAACAGCAACACTGAAACATACACCAAACAGCAACACTGAAACATACACCAAACAGCAACACTGAAACATACACCAAACAGCAGCACTGAGACATACACCAAACAGCAGCTCAGAGACATACACCAAACAGCAGCTCTGAAACATACACCAAACTGCAGCACTGAAACATACACCAAACAGCAGCTCAGAAACATACACCAAACAGCAGCTCTGAGACATACACCAAACAGCAACACTGAAACATACACCAAACAGCAACACTGAAACATACACCAAACAGCAACACTGAAACATACACCAAACAGCAGCTCAGAAACATACACCAAACAGCAGCACTGAGACATACACCAAACAGCAGCTCTGAGACATACACCAAACAGCAGCTCAGAAACAGCAGCACTGAAACATACACAAAACAGCAGCTCTGAAACATACACCAAACAGCAGCTCTGAAACATACACAAAATAGCAGCTCAGAAACATACACCAAACAGCAGCTCAGAAACAAACACCAAACAGCAGCTCTGAGACATACACCAAACAGCAACACTGAAACATACACCAAACAGCAACACTGAAACAAACACCAAACAGCAGCTCAGAAACATACACCAAACAGCAGCACTGAGACATACACCAAACAGCAGCTCTGAGACATACACCAAACAGCAGCTCAGAAACAGCACCACTGAGACATACACCAAACAGCAGCTCAGAAACATACACCAAACAGCAACACTGAAACATACACCAAACAGCAGCACTGAAACATACACCAAACAGCAGCTCTGAAACATACACCAAACAGCAGCTCTGAGACATACACCAAACAGCAACACTGAAACATACACCAAACAGCAACACTGAAAAATACACCAAACAGCAGCTCAGAAACATACACCAAACAGCAGCACTGAGACATACACCAAACAGCAGCTCTGAGACATACACCAAACAGCAGCTCAGAAACAGCAGCACTGAGACATACACCAAACAGCAGCTCAGAAACATACACCAAACAGCAGCTCTGAAACATACACCAAACAGCAGCACTGAAACATACACCAAACAGCAGCTCTGAAACATACACCAAACAGCAGCTCTGAAACATACACCAAACAGCAGCTCTGAAACATACATCAAACAGCAGCTCTGAGACATACACCAAACAGCAGCTCAGAACCATACACCAAACAGCAGCTCAGAAACATACACCAAACAGCAGCTCAGAAACAGCAGCACTGAAACATACACCAAACAGCAACACTGAAACATACACCAAACAGCAGCACTGAGACATACACCAAACAGCAGCTCAGAGACATACACCAAACAGCAGCTCTGAAACATACACCAAACAGCAGCACTGAAACATACACCAAACAGCAGCTCAGAAACATACACCAAACAGCAGCTCTGAGACATACACCAAACAGCAACACTGAAACATACACCAAACAGCAACACTGAAACATACACCAAACAGCAACACTGAAACATACACCAAACAGCAGCTCAGAAACATACACCAAACAGCAGCACTGAGACATACACCAAACAGCAGCTCAGAAACATACACCAAACAGCAGCTCTGAGACATACACCAAACATCAGCTCAGAAACAGCAGCACTGAGACATACACCAAACAGCAGCTCAGAAACATACACCAAACAGCAGCTCTGAAACATACACCAAACAGCAGCACTGAAACATACACCAAACAGCAGCTCTGAAACATACATCAAACAGCAGCTCTGAGACATACACCAAACAGCAGCTCAGAACCATACACCAAACAGCAGCTCAGAAACATACACCAAACAGCAGCTCAGAAACAGCAGCACTGAAACATACACCAAACAGCAACACTGAAACATACACCAAACAGCAACACTGAAACATACACCAAACAGCAGCACTGTGACATACACCAAACAGCAGCTCAGAGACATACACCAAACAGCAGCTCTGAAACATACACCAAACTGCAGCACTGAAACATACACCAAACAGCAGCTCAGAAACATACACCAAACAGCAGCACTGAGACATACACCAAACAGCAGCTCTGAGACATACACCAAATAGCAGCTCAGAAACAGCACCACTAAGACATACACCAAACAGCAGCTCAGAAACATACACCAAACAGCAACACTGAAACATACACCAAACAGCAGCACTGAAACATACACCAAACAGCAGCTCAGAAACATACACCAAACAGCAGCTCTGAAACATACACCAAACAGCAGCTCTGAGACATACACCAAACAGCAACACTGAAACATACACCAAACAGCAACACTGAAACATACACCAAACAGCAGCTCAGAAACATACACCAAACAGCAGCACTGAGACATACACCAAACAGCAGCTCTGAGACATACACCAAACAGCAGCTCAGAAACAGCAGCACTGAGACATACACCAAACAGCAGCTCAGAAACATACACCAAACAGCAGCTCTGAAACATACACCAAACAGCAGCACTGAAACATACACCAAACAGCAGCTCTGAAACATACACCAAACAGCAGCTCTGAAACATACACCAAACAGCAGCTCAGAAACATACATCAAACAGCAGCTCTGAGACATACACCAAACAGCAGCTCAGAACCATACACCAAACAGCAGCTCAGAAACATACACCAAACAGCAGCTCAGAAACAGCAGCACTGAAACATACACCAAACAGCAACACTGAAACATACACCAAACAGCAACACTGAAACATACACCAAACAGCAACACTGAAACATACACCAAACAGCAGCACTGAGACATACACCAAACAGCAGCTCAGAGACATACACCAAACAGCAGCTCTGAAACATACACCAAACTGCAGCACTGAAACATACACCAAACAGCAGCTCAGAAACATACACCAAACAGCAGCTCTGAGACATACACCAAACAGCAACACTGAAACATACACCAAACAGCAGCTCAGAAACAGCAGCACTGAGACATACACCAAACAGCAGCTCAGAAACATACACCAAACAGCAGCTCTGAAACATACACCAAACAGCAGCACTGAAACATACACCAAACAGCAGCTCTGAAACATACATCAAACAGCAGCTCTGAGACATACACCAAACAGCAGCTCAGAACCATACACCAAACAGCAGCTCAGAAACATACACCAAACAGCAGCTCAGAAACAGCAGCACTGAAACATACACAAAACAGCAACACTGAAACATACACCAAACAGCAACACTGAAACATACACCAAACAGCAGCACTGAAACATACACCAAACAGCAGCTCAGAAACATACACCAAACAGCAGCTCTGAAACATACACCAAACAGCAGCTCTGAGACATACACCAAACAGCAACACTGAAACATACACCAAACAGCAACACTGAAACATACACCAAACAGCAGCTCAGAAACATACACCAAACAGCAGCACTGAGACATACACCAAACAGCAGCTCTGAGACATACACCAAACAGCAGCTCAGAAACAGCAGCACTGAGACATACACCAAACAGCAGCTCAGAAACATACACCAAACAGCAGCTCTGAAACATACACCAAACAGCAGCACTGAAACATACACCAAACAGCAGCTCTGAAACATACACCAAACAGCAGCTCTGAAACATACACCAAACAGCAGCTCTGAAACATACATCAAACAGCAGCTCTGAGACATACACCAAACAGCAGCTCAGAAACATACACCAAACAGCAGCTCAGAAACACTGAAACATACACCAAACAGCAACACTGAAACATACACCAAACAGCAACACTGAAACATACACCAAACAGCAGCACTGAAACATACACCAAACAGCAGCACTGAGACATACACCAAACAGCAGCTCAGAAACATACACCAAACAGCAGCTCAGAAACATACACCAAACAGCAGCACTGAAACATACACCAAACAGCAGCTCAGAAACATACACCAAACAGCAGCTCTGAGACATACACCAAACAGCAGCTCAGAAACACAGCACTGAGACATACACCAAACAGCAGCTCAGAAACAACAGCACTGAAACATACACCAAACAGCAGCTCTGAAACATACACCAAACAGCAGCTCTGAAACATACACCAAACAGCAGCTCTGAGACATACACCAAACAGCAGCTCAGAACCATACACCAAACAGCAGCTCAGAAACATACACCAAACAGCAGCTCAGAAACAGCAGCACTGAAACATACACCAAACAGCAACACTGAAACATACACCAAACAGCAACACTGAAACATACACCAAACAGCAGCACTGAGACATACACCAAACAGCAGCTCAGAGACATACACCAAACAGCAGCTCTGAAACATACACCAAACTGCAGCACTGAAACATACACCAAACAGCAGCTCAGAAACATACACCAAACAGCAGCACTGAGACATACACCAAACAGCAGCTCTGAGACATACACCAAATAGCAGCTCAGAAACAGCACCACTGAGACATACACCAAACAGCAGCTCAGAAACATACACCAAACAGCAGCACTGAAACATACACCAAACAGCAGCTCTGAAACATACACAAAACAGCAGCTCAGAAACATACACCAAACAGCAGCTCTGAAACATACACCAAACAGCAGCTCTGAGACATACACCAAACAGCAACACTGAAACATACACCAAACAGCAACACTGAAACATACACCAAACAGCAGCTCAGAAACATACACCAAACAGCAGCACTGAGACATACACCAAACAGCAGCTCTGAGACATACACCAAACAGCAGCTCAGAAACAGCAGCACTGAGACATACACCAAACAGCAGCTCAGAAACATACACCAAACAGCAGCTCTGAAACATACACCAAACAGCAGCACTGAAACATACACCAAACAGCAGCTCTGAAACATACACCAAACAGCAGCTCTGAAACATACACCAAACAGCAGCTCTGAAACATACATCAAACAGCAGCTCTGAGACATACACCAAACAGCAGCTCAGAACCATACACCAAACAGCAGCTCAGAAACATACACCAAACAGCAGCTCAGAAACAGCAGCACTGAAACATACACCAAACAGCAACACTGAAACATACACCAAACAGCAACACTGAAACATACACCAAACAGCAACACTGAAACATACACCAAACAGCAGCACTGAGACATACACCAAACAGCAGCTCAGAAACATACACCAAACAGCAGCTCTGAAACATACACCAAACAGCAGCACTGAAACATACACCAAACAGCAGCTCAGAAACATACACCAAACAGCAGCTCTGAGACATACACCAAACACAGCTCAGAAACAGCAGCACTGAGACATACACCAAACAGCAGCTCAGAAACATACACCAAACAGCAGCTCTGAAACATACACCAAACAGCAGCACTGAAACATACACCAAACAGCAGCTCTGAAACATACACCAAACAGCAGCTCTGAGACATACACCAAACAGCAGCTCAGAACCATACACCAAACAGCAGCTCAGAAACATACACCAAACAGCAGCTCAGAAACAGCAGCATGAAACATACACCAAACAGCACCTGAAACATACACCAAACAGCAACACTGAAACATACACCAAACAGCAGCACTGAAACATACACCAAACAGCAGCTCAGAAACATACACCAAACAGCAGCTCTGAAACATACACCAAACAGCAGCTCTGAGACATACACCAAACAGCAACACTGAAACATACACCAAACAGCAACACTGAAACATACACCAAACAGCAGCTCAGAAACATACACCAAACAGCAGCTCTGAAACATACACCAAACAGCAGCTCTGAAACATACACCAAACAGCAGCTCTGAAACATACACCAAACAGCAGCTCTGAAACATACACCAAACAGCAGCTCTGAAACATACACCAAACAGCAGCTCTGAGACATACACCAAACAGCAGCTCAGAAACATACACCAAACAGCAGCTCAGAAACAGCAGCACTGAAACATACACCAAACAGCAACACTGAAACATACACCAAACAGCAACACTGAAACATACACCAAACAGCAACACTGAAACATACACCAAACAGCAGCACTGAGACATACACCAAACAGCAGCTCTGAGACATACACCAAACAGCAGCTCTGAAACATACACCAAACAGCAGCACTGAAACATACACCAAACAGCAGCTCTGAAACATACACCAAACAGCAGCTCTGAAACATACACCAAACAGCAACACTGAAACATACACCAAACAGCAACACTGAAACATACACCAAACAGCAGCTCAGAAACATACACCAAACAGCAGCACTGAGACATACACCAAACAGCAGCTCTGAGACATACACCAAACAGCAGCTCAGAAACAGCAGCACTGAGACATACACCAAACAGCAGCTCAGAAACATACACCAAACAGCAGCTCTGAAACATACACCAAACAGCAGCACTGAAACATACACCAAACAGCAGCTCTGAAACATACACCAAACAGCAGCTCTGAGACATACACCAAACAGCAGCTCAGAACCATACACCAAACAGCAGCTCAGAAACATACACAAACAGCAGCTCAGAAACAGCAGCACTGAAACATACACCAAACAGCAACACTGAAACATACACCAAACAGCAGCACTGAAACATACACCAAACAGCAGCTCAAAACAGCAGCACTGAAACATACACCAAACAGCAGCACTGAAACATACACCAAACAGCAGCACTGAAACAAACAGCAGCCTAACATACACCAAACAGCAGCTCTGAAACATACACCAAACAGCAACACTGAAACATACACCAAACAGCAGCTCAGAAACATACACCAAACAGCAGCACTGAGACATACACCAAACAGCAGCTCTGAGACATACACCAAACAGCAGCTCAGAAACAGCAGCACTGAGACATACACCAAACAGCAACACTGAAACATACACCAAACAGCAACACTGAAACATACACCAAACAGCAGCACTGAAACATACACCAAACAGCAGCACTGAAACATACACCAAACAGCACACCAAACAGCAGCACTGAAACATACACCAAACAGCAGCTCAGAAACATACACCAAACAGCAGCTCTGAGACATACACAAAACAGCAGCTCTGAGACATACACCAAACAGCAGCTCTGAAACATACACCAAACAGCAGCTCAGAAACATACACCAAACAGCAACACTGAAACATACACCAATCAGCAGCTCTGAAACATACACCAAACAGCAGCTCTGAAACATACACCAAACAGCAGCTCTGAGACATACACCAAACAGCAGCTCAGAAACATACACCAAACAGCAGCTCTGAAACATACACCAAACAGCAGCTCATTTCTTGCTCTGCTACGTTTCATTCTAACTGTATGTTCGCTGAAAATAACAGTCAAATATGTCATGAATATTCCTTAGAATTATATCGTAACAAACTCAGTACAATTCTATTGAAATTTTATATTTTCAGCAGCAAATAAACAAACACATATAATGAATTGTTGTCTGCTACAATTATTTTAACTATTTATAGCTTTAATTTTACCCAGCATGCAAAGAGTAAATGTCAGTAAACACCTGTAATTTAATACTATATCTGCACTTGGAAACATGAGTATGTTATTCTAATTTCACACATCACTTAAAGTGACTTTAAGAGAATTTGCAGATAGGTCGCTAAACGTCGTTGAAACATTTTCAAAGCTTTCAGACAACCCGGAGGGTCTGCAGGTGTATGCTTAGACTAAAATTCAAAGACATCTAATCCAGCATTTTGCTAAATGACACCGATGAAAATATCAGGTATGATGCAACTAACTTTCTAAAATGCTTCCAACGAAAGCACGGCATATTTGTATGGGACTTGAACATTCTGTGTAGTTAGTGAGTATTAAATGTGATCCCTGGTACCGTAAATCAGTTATCCAACCCAACAACCAGGTGTTTCTCAATATATTGTAATGCAATCAACATGGTACCCCGACTATATGCAGGTTTGAGGATAGCAACAGGTTACTGGACTCTGAGGGCCGAGTACCCCAGTCTCATATAACCATGTCTATACAGCAGCTAGTACCCCAGTCTCATATAACCATGTCTATACAGCAGCTAGTACCCCAGTCTCATATAACCGTGTCTATACAGCAGCTAGTACCCCAGTCTCATATAACCGTGTCTATACAGCAGCTAGTACCCCAGTCTCATATAACCATGTCTATACAGCAGCTAATACCCCAATCTTATATAACCATGTCTATACAGCAGCTAGTACCCCAGTCTCATATAACCATGTCTATACAGCAGCTAGTACCCCAGTCTCATATAACCATGTCTATACAGCAGCTAGTACCCCAGTCTCATATAACCATGTCTATACAGCAGCTAGTACCCCAGTCTCATATAACCATGTCTATACAGCAGCTAGTACCCCAGTCTCATATAACCATGTCTATACAGCAGCTAGTACCCCAGTTCATATAACCATGTCTATACAGCAGCTAGTACCCCAGTCTCATATAACCATGTCTATACAGCAGCTAGTACCCCAGTCTCATATAACCATGTCTATACAGCAGCTAGTACCCCAGTCTCATATAACCATGTCTATACAGCAGCTAGTACCCCAGTCTCATATAACCATGTCTATACAGCAGCTAGTACCAGTATCATATAACCATGTCTATACAGCAGCTAGTACCCCAGTCTCATATAACCGTGTATATACAGCAGCTAGTACCCCAGTCTCATATAACCATGTCTATACAGCAGCTAGTACCCCAGTCTCATATAACCGTGTCTATACAACAGCTAGTACCCCAGTTTCATATAACCATGTCTATACAGCAGCTAGTACCCCAGTCTCATATAACCATGTCTATTCAGCAGCTAGTACACCAGTCTCATATAACCATGTCTATACAGCAGCTAGTACCCCAGTCTCATATAACCGTGTCTATACAGCAGCTAGTACCCCAGTCTCATATAACCGTGTCTATACAGCAGCTAGTACCCCAGTCTCATATAACCATGTCTATACAGCAGCTAGTACCCCAGTCTCATATAACCATGTCTATACAGCAGCTCGTACCCCAGTCTTATATAACCATGTCTATACAGCAGCTAGTACCCCAGTCTCATATAACCATGTCTATACAGCAGCTAGTACCCCAGTCTTATATAACCATGTCTATACAGCAGCTAGTACCACAGTGGAGAAAGGTGAAGGAAAGTGTGAAGCAGCCAGCTACGGTTTCTAAACATCACAAAAGTGAAAGAACGCCTCACTTTATTCATTTCAATCTACCCTCCAACACTTCACAAGTAGAGCACAAAGTGCTTCAATGACAGTGCCAAACATCTAGCCTGGAGCCTGGTACTTCAATAGATGTGAACCATACAAACATCACTAGTAGAGCACAAAGTGTTTCAACAACAGTGCCAAACATCTAGCCTGGTACTTCTATAGATGTGAACCATACAAACATCACTAGTAGAGCACAAAGTGTTTCAACAACAGTGCCAACCATCTAGCCTGGAGCCTGGTACTTCTATAGATGTGAACCATACAAACATCACAAGTAGAGCACAACGTGCTTCAATGACAGTGCCAAACATCTAGCATGGTACTTCTATAGATGTGAACAATACAAACTACAACTTGATTAGATCCATACAAACGATAAGTTGACTCCCAAACTATCAGAAATTCTTCACATCAACGACACTTACAAATTTATTTATTTCATGCTTCCTTATCTTCTTAAACACTTTTTTTCTCTGATGAAAATAAACATATCATTGATTCTTTCATACATGTCCAAGAGCGAGATATATTTTAAGTTTCAAGTGCAAACAATATAACACAAAATTGCAGTCAGCCAACTGCAGCTAGTGAGACAGCCAACTGCAGCTAGTGAGACAACCAACTGCAGTTAGTGATACAACCAACTGCAGCTAGTGAGACAGCAGCTAGTGAGACAGCCAACTGCAGATAGTGAGAAACCAACTGCAGCTAGTGAGACAGCCAACTGCAGCTAGTGTGCAACTAGTGACACAGCCAACTGCAGCTAGTGAGACAGCCAACTACAGCTAGTGAGACAGCCAACTGCAGCTAGTGATACAACCAACTGCAGCTAGTGAGACAGCCAACTGCAGCTAGTGAGACAACCAACTGCAGCTAGTGAGACAGCCAACTGCAGCTAGTGAGGCAGCCAACTGCAGATAGTGAGATAACCAACTGAATCTAGTGAGACAGCCAACTGCAGCTAGTGTGCAGCTAGTGAGACAGCCAACTGCAGCTAGTGAGATAGCCAACTGCAGCTAGTGAGACAGCCAACTGCAGCTAGTGAGACAGCCAACTGCAGCTAGTGAGACAGCCAACTGCAGCTAGTGAGACAGCCAACTGCAGCTAGTGAGACAGCCAACTGCAGCTAGTGAGACAGCCAACTGCAGCTAGTGAGACAGCCAACTGCAGCTAGTGATGCACTATCAGCCATGCTAATGAAATCACTCAGTACCAATAGGTACACACAACCCATGATTAAGGGTATCAGTTAACATTTAGTCTTGAAAGTTAATATACATGATAATACAACAATCTCTCTGAGTTATGACCCAACTTCAGTTTCAACATTATCCATTTACTCCACAACAGAAGAGGCCAATAACTCATCTTAATACATAACTTTGCTTGTATTCAGTGTAATACAGCCATCACATATTTTCTTGTATGTACACACGTGTAATAACACCTGGAAGGATTCTGATTGGTCGCAGCATGACATTGACAGGTTGCAATACACATTCGACATATACATGTAATTTGTGTTCATGCTTTATTTGTTGAAAATCAATAAAATGCTAAATATGCACTAGCGCTATATAATTATTAAAACAAATATGTCGATTATTTGCGTGAAGTTGTTTGATTATCAGTGATTATTTACTATGGCGTACGGATGCACCTTAAAATGTAATAAGGCTCAAAAATATACTGAAACGTTTTTTTCTTCAAATTTATGGTGGTTGTTACTGTGGTAATGTGATAAAAAGGATGTTACACTAGAGGTGATTTCATATACCGTATTTAGCTATGTATAGTGCGCTATCGTGTATAATGCGCACCCACGATTTGGCACGAAAATCGGGGGGAAAACTGAGTTCCGATGTATACTGCACACGTGAAAAACGCAATTTTCCAAGTCAAAATTTAACATTTCTCAAGAATTGCTAAAAATTGTGCTCCGTGATTTTTACAACTTATATTAATCACTCGAGATACCTCATCGAGGAACGGTAACGCCCTCAGGCATGAGTTCATGCTCAAATTTCTCAACACGTTCTCAAACATCTCAACACGTTCTCAAACATGTCAGCAGATGCTCAAACTTCTCAACACGTGCTGGATGGCTTTCATTTGGAGTAAAAGGATTACGTCGTAAGTTGTCAAAACAGGCTTCAAAGGAGGAATAACTCAAAAAAACACTTGTTAACAATCATTGCCCTTGGTAAAAGTTAATGGCATTTGATGATGCTGTTGGAATGATGACAGTTGGATAGCTCTAAGATTAATAGTTATAAAGTGGTAGAGAAGCTGTGTATACTTCACTGTAGATATTATGACTACAGGACACATGACAACATACGAAGACGAACATTATGATATCTGTGCCTGCAATGATATGCAGCTGATACAACGACATCCCAACCTATCCTAACCCTGCGT
This sequence comes from Archivesica marissinica, assembly GCA_014843695.1. Classification (NCBI taxonomy): domain Eukaryota; kingdom Metazoa; phylum Mollusca; class Bivalvia; order Venerida; family Vesicomyidae; genus Archivesica; species Archivesica marissinica. The sequence goes on from CM026403.1 coordinate 42,548,383, forward strand.
GTGTTTGAAGACAAATGAAGCAGACCATGTGTTTGATTTCAATTAGCATGACGAAGTATAAGAGATCTCTCACCTGTCCATCTTTTGTTTCATTCGCTTCCTTCAGCTGTTCAATGAGAGTATGATCACCACCAGTGTTCACTCTACTAGCTTCGATATTGTTGTTCAAGTTTGCAATAGACTGAGATTCCGACAACTTGCTCTGTAATTGGTTGATTTTCCCTCTTAGATCCGACGTCTCCTGCTCTAGCTTCTCACTGGATGACTTATAGCCAAGCAGCATTGAATTCTCATTCTCTAAGTTTGAAATCTACAAAGAAATAAAACTGTAGTTATTACAGAACTTCAACTATGGCTGTCTGATTAGCACAGTTGTTAGCGCACTTGCTTCTCACCAATGCAACCCGGGTTCGATCCTCGGACCGAGAAGTATGTGAGATGGTACGGTGGTCGCCAGATCGGATAGGTGGGTTTTCTCCGGGTACTCTGGTTTCCTCCCACATATACGCTTTCATCAGCACCAACGAGAGAGATTAATATAAGTTGTTAAAACAATTGTTGTAAAATAAATAAAGTTTAAACTAATATTGTCTTATATTCTTTTTTTGTGTGTGTGGATACATTTATTATCGTCACCCCCTTGTTAATCAGGGCAACCCCTCCGGAGGTAGATTATTGGTCACCCCCTTGTTAATCAGGGCAACCCCTCCGGAGGTAGATTATTGGTCACCCCCTTGTTAATCAGGGCAACCCTCCAGAGGTAGATTATTGGTCACCCCCTTGTTAATCAGGGCAACCCTCCAGAGGTAGATTATTGGTCACCCCCTTGTTAATCAGGGAAACCCTCCAGAGGTAGATTATTGGTCACCCCCTTGTTAATCAGGGAAACCCCTCCAGAGGTAGATTATTGGTCACCCCCTTGTTAATCAGGGCAACCCTCCAGAGGTAGATTATTGGTCACCCCCTTGTTAATCAGGGCAACCCTCCAGAGGTAGATTATTGGTCACCCCCTTGTTAATCAGGGCAACCCCTCCGGAGGTAGATTATTGGTCACCCCCTTGTTAATCAGGGCAACCCTCCAGAGGTAGATTATTGGTCACCCCCTTGTTAATCAGGGCAACCCTCCAGAGGTAGATTATTGGTCACCCCCTTGTTAATCAGGGCAACCCTCCAGAGGTAGATTATTGGTCACCCCCTTGTTAATCAGGGCAACCCTCCAGAGGTAGATTATTGGTCACCCCCTTGTTAATCAGGGCAACCCTCCAGAGGTAGATTATTGGTCACCCCCTTGTTAATCAGGGCAACCCCTCCAGAGGTAGATTATTGGTGTAGCGCAGTGGATGCGCGTTCGCTTCAGGTGCGAAAGGTCGGGAGTTTGAGTCCCGCTGGAGCTGTTAAGATTGTGCCCTTAGGCAAGGCATTTAAATTCCACGTTGCCTCTTCTCTCTCCCTCATGGCGATGGATTCCATCAGGAATGAGATCTCGAAAGTGATTAACATAAGTTGTAAGAACTTGTTTCGCAATCGAGCTAAAATAAATTTGTATAAACATACACCAGTTCAGAATGAAGAACTATTGTAGATATTTACCTGTAACAGTGTAGCTTTAAGTTCCGTCTCTTTCTGTTGGAACAGCCACGTGGCATTGTCTATATCTCCTATTGTAGATATTTACCTGTAACAGTGTAGCTTTAAGTTCCGTCTCTTTCTGTTGGAACAGCCACGTGGCATTGTCTATATCTCCTATTGTAGATATTTACCTGTAACAGTGTAGATTTAAGTTCTGTCTCTTTCTGTTGGAACAGCCACGTGGCATTGTCTATATATCCTATTGTAGATATTTACCTGTAACAGTGTAGCTTTAAGTTCCGTCTCTTTCTGTTGGAACAGCCACGTGGCATTGTCTATATCTCCTATTGTAGATATTTACCTGTAACAGTGTAGATTTAAGTTCTGTCTCTTTCTGTTGGAACAGCCACGTGGCATTGTCTATATATCCTATTGTAGATATTTACCTGTAACAGTGTAGCTTTAAGTTCCGTCTCTTTCTGTTGGAACAGCGACATGGCATTGTCTATCTCCTGCTGAAGACTGTCCTTGGTCGACTTCAAACTTTCAACATTAGTCCTGTGTCTGTTGAAGACAATAAATAATTCATGAATTAAAGGGAAAACCTCGACAAACTGTTGCACAATTAAGCACCATAATTGAAAATGTGAATATAATACTGAAAAAATGATGAAAATCGCACTTCAAATAAAGCAGATATGGTAATTTGAAAACTTAAAAATACTATTCAAAATGGCCGCCATTTTGATTATAATTGGGTAGTTATGATGTCATAACTATATAAATATTGACTTCCTGTTTCTAGTAGCTTTAAATAGAAATTAAATATTTGTGTTGATAAATTGAGTACAATTTAAACTATTAAAAAGTCATGTGACTTGATTAGTCCATTATGCTAACCATTATTATCTATGTGAGATAATCAACATGTCATAACATCTTTATTTGCTGTGCGTGTGAGATAATCAACATGTCATAACATCTTTATTTGCCGTGCGTGTGAGATAATCAACATGTCATAACATCTTTATTTGCTGTGCGTGTGAAATAATCAACATGTCATAACATCTTTATTTGCTGTGCGTGTGAGATAATCAACATGTCATAACATCTTTATTTGCCGTGCCTGTGAAAAAATCAACATGTCATAACATCTTTATTTGCCGTGCGTGTGAAATAATCAACATGTCATAACATCTTTATTTGCCGTGCGTGTGAAATAATCAACATGTCATAACATCTTTATTTGCCGTGCGATTTCAAAAATCCTTTCACCTCATTTTATGTTTTAATGAACTTTATTTTTTTGCAAGATTAACACGAATCTTGTTGATGGTTTTTGCTTAAACTTTCTAAAATGAACAACTTTGAATGCTTTATTAGTTTCACAGTAGATTGATCCACAACGGGTTTCAGTCTTCTCACTGCAATAGCTTTAAGATTAATGAAGATAAATCATTACAATTAGGTACTATGCCAACTATGAAAACTTGCAACAATGCAGGTTCAGCATTATAAATGGATATGCTTAAAACATTATTAAAAACATCTATGTAATATAATGCTAACAATAGAAGCAGAACTACATACCAGTAAGCAAAACTCGATCATTACCGTAAATATTCTCCCATATGCCGACCTTTTTATTACCAGTAACAAATTGAAAATTGCAAGTCTCCAAGACACAAAACCCGCTCACTACAAATGTTTTAATTATTGGCCAATGTTCATCCAGTACATAGAATTACCTCTGATAGGTGAATACATATTTTCAAAATGTAACTTTTTGTGGTAACTTCTAAATTTAAACTTATATGTTGTTAAAGTTGAAAAGTGTATTGAAGTTAATGATTACAGTCTGACAATATACAGTTGTCAGATTAGTGCAGTAGCTAACACGCTTGCTTTTCACCAATGCAACCAGGGTTCGATCCTCAGACCGGGAAGTATGTGAGATGGTACGGTGATCGCCAGATCAGACAGGTGGGTTTTCTCCGGGTACTCCGGTTTCCTCCCACAAGATTGACCACATTTACGCTTTCATCCGCGCCAACGAGAGTGATTAATATAAGTTGTTAAAACTTGCTTCGCAATCGTTATAAAATAAAGATTAAAATTAAACAATATACAGTCAAACTTCGTTGCCTCGAACTTGATGGGTCTGTGAGTAATGGTTCGAGTCATGGGAGGTTCGAGTCAAGGGTAGTTGTGTGTGTTGACCCATAATATTTATAAATTAAATTGTGTTTTAGTAGCTTACTGTTATATACTGGTTTATGCAATACATCCAATATGTCCTTCTCTCGTGGTTTGATAAGAATCCATGTTTATACGAATGTGTTTCATAATAATAGACAACAATTTTAAGTTCTTATATTTATTTGGTTATATACATGTTATGCAGTGGTCTAAATGATTAATCTACATAATACTTAGGTAGTTTTATGCATTCTAAAAATAGAATGTGTCAGTTACCGGTAGATACATGCCATGTACAGTGATTTAACACATAGTATTTCCTCATTTCCTGAAGTAGTCACTGATTGTCGTCTGCTTTGCCGTATTGTGTTTATTTAAGTCGGCTTACAGTTTTCACTTTCTATGATGGCATGATATTTCAACTCCAAGGTTTTCTGATCTAATTTCCATTTTGCACCCTGTTTTCCAGTAGCCGACTTAGGTATCCCCCCGTTGCTGGGTCCTTCGCTAAGTTGCTCGGCGTTAAGAACAGTAAATTTTGGTTTTGACATGGTTAATAATGAATTTGATGAAGAGACGACAAAATCGATTGTTTATATTGAAATGTTGTAGCTTGGCATCTTTAACTCAATAAGTGTGTAATATGTTTGTTCTATACATAATTACGTTTAATACCAATTTAAACTAGGTATGGATAAAAGCCGCCGTGATTGAAACCCAGTCACAATAGAATAGTAATTGCCAATCTCATGACGTGTAAATTACGCGAGTGATCAAAAGGAATGTCATTGCCATTAACAAAAGATGTGAAAACTTGTGTGTGACACGCAGACCTGGACACTCGGACCTGGACACTCGGACCTGGACACTCAGACCTGGACACTCGGACCTGGACACTCGGACCTGGACACGCGGACCTGGACACTCGAACCTGGACACTCGGAACTGGACACTCTGACCTGGACACTCTGACCTGGACACGCGGACCTGAGCACTCAGACCTGGACACGCAGACCTGGACACTCAGACCTGGACACTCAGACCTGGATACGCAGACCTGGACACTCGACCCAAAGGTGTTAATTTAAGTACAGTAAAAACCCTCTATGCGACCACCCCGATTTCGAGACCACCCCGCTATTGCGAATGATTTTTTTCAGAACGGAATATTTCACTGTACATGTCAATGGTCGTTGACCCCGATAACCAGACCACCCCGTTATTCCGTAATACGACCAGTTAATTCAGACAAATGCCATTAATCCTATGCTAATTGAACCCATAATACGACCGGGCAATTTTCTCACATTCATTGATAAAACATTTTTAATTATGTCCTGTTTTACAACAATTAAGCGACCACTTTATGGTATCGGTCAAGGTTAAGTGAGATAAACACGGAAGTGTTGATTGTAAATGATTGGTTTTGATTGCTTTTAATCTTTTGTATATTGTCTGGAGTGGAGTATCGCAGCTAAAGTGGTACTGCATGTGTAAGGACTTGGGCACTCTGTCACAGCACTTAGCTAAAACATCCAAGATGAGATCGAGAAACAATCCGTGAAAGTGAAGTGTTTATATAAGCAGTCAACCCGTGAATGTTTTTTTAAAAATAATGAATGATTGATGATGATTTGTACTTTTCAAGGAAACTACTTGTGCTTAGTATACACAATATAATTAATGAAAACAAGAAAATAAATGTTGAAAATAAATGGATTAACTCATTTACATTGTTCTTTATTTTATTATTAATTAAATAATTGTGATATACAGTTGTCTAAACCATAGAAACAACCAACCCTTCTGTAATTAAAACAGAAACATGTAGTAAAATTATCATAATTTGGTCTTCTGGACCAAAACTCGATAAAGAGACCATCCCCGCTAATAAGACCACTTTTTGGAAGTCCCATAGGTGGTCTTATTATAGGGGTTTTACTGTACTAATTGATTTCATGGGACCAGTGATCTGGTTCGAGGGGACCAGTGACCTGGTTTGAGAGTTCCAGTCATCCGTGTTTGAGTCATCGAAAGGTAGAACAATATGCATTATATAGAGATTATCGCCGGGACAAGACGACATGGTCGAGCCAATGGTGGTGTTCGAGCCAACCGAGTTTGAGGCAACGAAGTTTGACTGTACAGTCAAAATGTGCTCGAAAACACTGTGCCTATTAAGAGACCACTTGTATTAAGACAATTTCTTCAGTTCATGTTTATACTGTTGTGCTAAGGCACAAATTAGTCTGTATTAAGAGACCATTCCTGTGTATATAGACACCATTTGTGGTCTCTTAATACAATTACGAGTATAAATTTGTATAACCAAACAATGGGAAAGTCTTTCCCTCAACATTTAAAGCTAAATAAATACAGCATTACTATCTATAAATAAACGCACAACATACATATCAAGCCCACGGAGAACAACATCGTATCATGCCACTCATACAGCTAATGAACAATAGAGCTTCGAGGCCCTATACCGCTCACCTGAATCGCAGGCTATAAACTCAAATCTTAAACTCAAGTGATATGATTGGTTGAGTCTGACAGGTTATAAACTCAAATCTTAAACTCAAGTGATATGATTGGTTGAGTCTGACAGGTTATAAACTCAAATCTTAAACTCAAGTGATATGATTGGTTGAGTCTGAGAGGTTATAAACTCAAATCTTAAACTCAAGTGATATGATTGGTTGAGTCTGAGATATTGCTCTGGACTAAACCAATGAGAGAGATTGAGATTGGAGAAATTGTTATAACTTCCAGGTCTGACATTTGTAGTACAAATTTGCAGCTGTAATAAAGCTACACACTACATAAGTTGACCTAGATATAGACCCAGTAACTCCATTTCAACAAACTTAGTTGAGGTTGTTTAATGGATAATACTGACTAACTAAATTTGAAATCTTTCCCACTACATGTATTGGTTATCGCCTTGGTTACAGTCTGTCGATTTTTCACTTTTTAACTTCGGGCAAAATGACATTATCAGAAACTCAATACGGCCCAATTAATGGTCTCGGTGTTAAAATATATTTATTTGACTGACCAGGCAAAATATAGCGACGCCTGTTACCAGGCTAGGATTGGTTTACAAGAAGTCATTTAAAGGTTTTCCATTAAGTTGACCTACTGACCTAATGTTTTACCCTAGTGACTCCATTTGATCAGACAAAGCTTGTTGCAGTGGTGCTATAGACCACAACTGGAAATATTCCTATAATTGCTTCAAAAAGGAGGTCGTGATAGCGCAGTGGGTGCGCGTTCGCTTCAGGTGCGAAAGGTCCGGAGTTCGAGCCCCGCTGGAGCCGTTATGATTGTGCCCTTAGGCAAGGCATTTAAACTCCATGTTGCCTCTTCTCTCTCCCTCGTGTCGATGGATTCCATCAGGAATGAGGTCTCGAGAGTGATTAATATAAGTTATAAGAACTTGTTTTGCAATCGAGCTAAAATAAATTTGTATAAACTAAAAGCAAAGCCTCCATGTTGTAAAGGATGTGTGTCGGCCTTGTATCTGAGAGGTTGAAGTTCGAGCCATGTCAGAACCACGGTACTAGTGTCCCTAGGCAAGACACTTACAAATCCACATTGCCTCCAATCTCTCCCGCATCGAGCTGATTCCGAGTCTTAACCCATATTCAACTCCCAAGTAACTCACATGGACTGGTCCAGGATATTTTTAGACCAATAAATTAATAAGAACATTACATTTGGACCAGTTCATTTATTAAAATGGGTAATTTTGTCTAATAATAGCAATATTACTGTGCTCGTCACGAGCCGGCTCATCTGGATCTACACTTTTTGTAAGCCTATTTAGAGGTCTGTGGTGTTGAAAGGGTTAATAGCAATTATTCTAATGTTGTATAAACTTGTTTCACAATCAAAGTAAATGTTATTGTTGATGGACGGACGGACGACAGACGCTGGACACTACTCTCTCACAAAGGCTCACCAGACTCTGAGTTTGTTGAGCATACAACATTAATATTTCTTCTTAGAAAGCTTACCATAAAACATAATTGGATTTCATTTGCCGGCAGGAACATACATAGAAAATGAAATGATAGTGTACATTTCAGGGTGAAGAATAAGTACATTGTATACTGTAATCACCTTATTGTATGCTGTAATCACCTTATTGTATGCTGTAATCACCTTATTGTATGCTGTAATCACCTTATTGTATGCTGTAATCACCTTATTGTATGCTGTAATCACCTTATTGTATGCTGTAATCACCTTATTGTATGCTGTAATCACCTTATTGTATGCTGTAATCATCTTATTGTATGCTGTAAATCATCTTATTGTATGCTGTAATCATCTTATTGTATGCTGTAAATCATCTTATTGTATGCAGTAAATCATCTTATTGTATGCTGTAATCACCTTATATTCCCATGAGCTTTACTTCGTGAATCCAACAAACATATGTTGCAGAGTCAAACTCACAATAAATGTGGTATTGTATGTGGTAGTGTATGTGGTATTGTATGTGGTATTGTATGTGGTATTGGTAATGTATGTGGTATTGGTAATGTATGTGGTATTGTATGTGGTATTGTATGTGGTGTGGTATTGGTAATGCATGTGGTAGTGTATGTGGTATTGTATGTGGTAATGCATGTGGTAGTGTATGTGGTATTGTATGTGGTAATGCATGTGGTAGTGTATGTGGTATTGTATGTGGTAATGCATGTGGTAGTGTATGTGGTATTGTATGTGGTAATGCATGTGGTATTGTATGTGGTATTGTATGTGGTAATGTATGCGGTAATGCACGTGGTAGTGTATGTGGTAGTGTATGTGGTATTGTAGGTGGTATTGTATGTGGGCTTGTATGTGGTATTGTATGTGGTAATGTATGTGGTATTGGTAATGTGTGTGGTATTGTATGTGGTAATGTATGTGGTAATGTATGTGGTATTGTATGTGGTATTGGTATTGTATGTGGTATTGTATGTGGTATTGTATTGTATGTGGTATTGTATGTGGTATTGTATGTGGTAGTGGTATTGTATGTGGTATTGTATGTGGTATTGCATGTGGTATTGTATGTGGTATTGTATGTGGTATTGGTATTGTATGTGGTAATGCATGTGGTAGTGTATGTGGTATTGTATGTGGTATTGTATGTGGTATTGTATGTTGTATTGTATGTGGTATTGTATGTGGTATTGTATGTGGTATTGTATGTTGTATTGTATGTGGTATTGGTATTGTATGTGGTAATGTATGTGGTAATGTATGTGGTATTGTATGTGGTATTGTATGTGGTATTGTATGTTGTATTGTATGTGGTATTGGTATTGTATGTGGTATTGTATGTGGTAATGCATGTGGTAGTGTATGTGGTATTGTATGTGGTAATGCATGTGGTAGTGTATGTGGTATTGTATGTGGTAATGCAGGTGGTATTGTATGTGGTATTGTATGTGGTATTGTATGTGGTATTGTATGTGGTATTGTATGTGGTATTGTATGTGATAATGTATGTGGTATTGTATGTGGTATTGTATGTGGTAGTGTATGTGGTATTGTAGGTGGTATTGTATGTGGGCTTGTATGTGGTATTGTATGTGGTAATGTATGTGGTATTGGTAATGTATGTGGTATTGTATGTGGTATTGTATGTGGTATTGGTATTGCATGTGGTAGTGTATGTGGTAGTGTATGTGGTAATGTATGTGGTATTGTATGTGGTATTGGTAATGTATGTGGTAATGTATGTGGTATTGTATGTGGTATTGTATGTGGTATTGTATGTGGTATTGTATGTGGTATTGTATGTGATAATGTATGTGGTATTGTATGTGGTATTGTATGTGGTAGTGTATGTGGTATTGTAGGTGGTATTGTATGTGGGCTTGTATGTGGTATTGTATGTGGTAATGTATGTGGTATTGGTAATGTATGTGGTATTGTATGTGGTAATGTATGTGGTATTGGTAATATATGTGGTATTGTATGTGGTATTGTATGTGGTAATGTATGTGGTATTGTATGTGGTATTGGTATTGCATGTGGTAGTGTATGTGGTAGTGTATGTGGTATTGTATGTGGTAATGTATGTGGTAGTGTATGTGGTATTGTATGTGGTATTGTATGTGGTAGTGTATGTGGTATTGTATGTGGTATTGTATGTGGTATTGTATGTGGTATTGTATGTGGTATTGGTATTGTATGTGGTATTGGTATTGTATGTGGTATTGTATGTGGTATTGTATGTGGTATTGTATGTGGTAGTGGTATTGTATGTGGTATTGTATGTGGTATTGCATGTGGTATTGTGTGGTATTGTATGTGGTAATGTATGTGGTATTGTATGTGGTATTGTATGTGGTATGTGGTATTGTATGTGGTATTGGTATTGTATGTGGTATTGTATGTGGTATTGTATTGTATTGTATTGGTATGGTATTGTATGTGTATGGTATTGTATGTGGTATTGTATGTGGTATTGTATGTGGTAATGTATGTGGTATTGTAGTGGTATTGTATGTGGTATTGGTATTGTATGTGGTAGATGTGGTATGTATGTGGTATTGTATGTGGTATTGGTATTGTATGTGGTATTAGGTATTGTATGTGGTATTGTATGTGGTATTGCATGTGGTATTGTGTGGTAATGTATGTGGTATTGTATGTGGTATTGTATGTGGTATTGTATGTGGTATTGTGTGGTATTGTATGTGGTATTGTATGTGGTATTGTATGTGGTATTGTATGTGGTATTGTATGTGGTATTGGTATTGTATGTGGTATTGGTATTGTATGTGGTATTGTATGTGGTAGTGTATGTGGTATTGTATGTGGTATTGTATGTGGTATTGTATGTGGTATTGTATGTGGTATTGGTATTGTATGTGGATGGTATTGTATGTGGTATTGTATGTGGTATTGTATGTGGTATTGTATGTGGTAGTGGTATTGTATGTGGTATTGCATGTGGTATTGCATGTGGTATTACATGTGGTATTGGTAATGTATGTGGTATTGTATGTGGTATTGTATGTGGTATTGCATGTGGTATTGTATGTGGTAATGTATGTGGTATTGGTAATGTATGTGGTATTGGTAATGTATGTGGTATTGGTAATGTATGTGGTATTGGTAATGTATGTGGTATTGGCAATGTATGTGGTATTGGCAATGTATGTGGTATTGGTAATGTATGTGGTATTGGTAATGTATGTGGTATTGGTAATGTATGTGGTATTGGTAATGCATGTGGTATTGTATGTGGTATTGGTAATGCATGTGGTATTGTATGTGGTATTGCATGTGGTATTGTATGTGGTATTGGCAGGCAATGTATGTGGTATTGGTAATGTATGTGGTATTGGTAATGTATGTGGTATTGGTAATGCATGTGGTATTGTATGTGGTATTTGTAATGCATGTGGTAGTGTATGTGGTATTGTATGTGGTATTGGTAATGCATGTGGTATTGTATGTGGTATTGCATGTGGTATTGTATGTGGTATTGGCAATGTACGTGGTATTGGTAATGTATGTGGTATTGGTAATGTATGTGGTATTGGTCATGTATGTGATATTGGCAATGTATGTGGTATTGGCAATGTATGTGGTGTTGGCAATGTATGTGGTATTGGCAATGTATGTGGTATTGGCAATGTATGTGGTATTGGTAATGTATGTGGTATTGGTAATGTATGTGATATTGGTAATGTATGTGGTATTGGCAATGTATGTGGTATTGGCAATGTATGTGATGTTGGTAATGTGTGTGGAAATGGATAAAACAGATGTTAGTCAATGTTGAACAACAGGTAGTTGTCTATAGATAGTATCTCAGTGTGCAATACATTCTAACAAAACAGCATATGGGACTTTATTCGATGGTTAGCTAATCTGGCCAAAGCTCGAGTAACTCGGTCCAGCTGGCAAAGCCCGAACACTCGATTGTCGGAGTATGAAAATATATTTACAAATCTTAAAGAAGACATGTAATTAAGGTTTGAGCAGTTTGATTAGGAGAAATTATATACAGGCATGAATGATCTATTTATAGAAACTGACCTCTGCTGAATAGTCTCAATCTCATCATTGAGCTTCTGATTCAACTCAAGCACCTGCAAAATAAAACAAGTTTAAATTGATATTGGATTGAAAGTATATATTGAAAAACATCAGATAACCAGAGAATAGCTCTTATAGAGATACAAACCCATAGGCTGGTATTGGACACAAGAACAAATGCTTGATTTCACATGACCTTGATTTAACCTTGAACGGTCAACATCAAGGTCACATGGTATGGTTTATATGACAGATCATATTATATAAATTTATTTTAGCTTGATTGCAACTTATATTCATCTTGATAGAATCCATCGCCACGAGGGATAGAGAAGAAGGAACGTGGAATATAAATGCCTTGACTAAGGGCACAATCGTAATGGCTCCAGTGGGATTCGAACTCCAGGCCATTCGCACCTGAAGCGAAGGTGCTACCACAGCGCTATCACACGAGGTTTCCTACAGGTGTTGAAACAATAAATCTATGTTGCTTCTGTTTTGAGTTGCAAGCATGCATAGCTTACCAGAGAAGTCAATGGGAGGCGACACAATACTGACCATGCTGACCACAGGCCCTGACCTCAATGGGAGGAGACACAATACTGACCGTGCTGACCACAGGCCCTGACCTCAATGGGAGGCGACACAATACTGACTGTGCTGACCACAGGCCCTGCCCTCAATGAGAGGCGACACAATACTGACCGTGCTGACCACAGGCCCTGACCTCAATGGGAGGATACACAATACTGACCATGCTGACCACAGGCCCTGACCTCAATGGGAGGAGACACAATACTGACCGTGCTGACCACAGGCCCTGACCTCAATGGGAGGAGACACAATCCTGACCGTGCTGACCACAGGCCCTGACCTCAATGGGAGGAGACACAATACTGACCGTGCTGACCACAGGCCCTGACCTCAATGGGAGGAGACACAATACTGACCATGCTGACCACAGGCCTTGACCTCAATGGGAGGAGACACAATACTGACCATGCTGACCACAGGCCCTGACCGCGATTTCTCCCAAAATCTAAACACTTCCACCCAGACCAACCTTCTATATACATGTATACTATATACATGTATACTATATACATTCACAGAATTTCATCAAAATCCATCAACAACTTTACCTGCTCAGTCATACATACATATACTTGTATTGAAGGATATAAACATGAACTAACAATGTGTTGGAGGTAAATTTAATCTATAACATATTTTACATTCGATTTTGCGACGCATTTTCCATTTGATAGTCCATTGTCAACTCTCTATATATATGTAATAGTCCATTGTCAACTCTCTATATATATGTAATAGTCCATTGTCAACTCTCTATATATATGTAATAGTCCATTGTCAACTCTCTATATATATGTAATAGTCCATTGTCAACTCTCTATATATATGTAATAGTCCATTGTCAACTCTCTATATATATGTAATAGTCCATTGTCAACTCTCTATATATATGTAATAGTCCATTGTCAACTCTCTATATATATGTAATAGTCCATTGTCAACTCTCTATATATATGTAATAGTCCATTGTCAACTCTCTATATATATGTAATAGTCCATTGTCAACTCTCTATATATATGTAATAGTCCATTGTCAACTCTCTATATATATGTAATAGTCCATTGTCAACTCTCTATATATATGTAATAGTCCATTGTCAACTCTCTATATATATGTAATAGTCCATTGTCAACTCTCTATATATATGTAATAGTCCATTGTCAACTCTCTATATATATGTAATAGTCCATTGTCAACTCTCTATATATATGTAATAGTCCATTGTCAACTCTTTATATATATGTAATAGTCCATTGTCAACTCTCTATATATATGTAATAGTCCATTGTCAACTCTCTATATATATGTATATTATGTAATATAATGAACAGTCATATCTACCACATGCTTGTCCAATTAGTGCAGTGGTTAACACTGGGTTAGATAACTTAATACTACCCAATGTAAATATCTACAACATGCTTGTCCAATTAGTGCAGTGGTTAACACTATCGCTTCTCATCAATGTCATCCGATTTTGATTCACGGACCGGGATGTAAGTCAGATAATACGGAGGTCGCTAGATCGGACAGGTGGGATTTCTCCATGCACGCTGGGTTTCCTCCCACACAAATGACCACATTATCGTTGTTATCCTTGCCAACGAGAGTGATTAATATATTTGCTAAAGCTTGTTCCGCAACCGTTGAAAAATAAATGAAGTTTATACTTTATATAACATGTCATGTACACATATTCTCCGGAGGATAACTGAGGATTACAATGTATACTGGATTACCTTATCTTGTTCCTTCCTGGCCTCAAGCGCCCCCTGTAACTGTGATGTTAGACTGTCTCTCTCTTGTTCTATGTCCTTCACACTTTCTTCAAGCAGAGTCACAGTCTCCTGTGCCTCCTCTCTGTAACAAACAATATGATTGGTCAATAAAGAAAGATAAATCCAGAAGTACTCATTCACCTCTGTGCTCCCTCTTTGTACCAGACAATGTGATTTGTCAGTAAGAACTTGTATCCAGAGACTACCTCTCTCTGTAATAGGCAATACGGCTGGTTAATATAAATGTATTTAGAACCAGTCTTTCACCTATGTGCACTCTCTCTATAACAAGCTGTGATTGGTCAATATATATGCATCCAGAAAGCTGTCATTCACCTCTGTGCATTCCCTCCCTCTCCCTCTCTCTCTGTAACAAGCTGTGATTCGTCCAGAAAGCTGCCATTCACCTCTGTGCACTCTCTCACTCCCTCACTCCCTCCCTCTCTCTCTGTGTAGCAAGCTGTGATTCATTCAGAAAGCTGTCATTCACCTCTGTGCACTCCCTCCCTCTCCTTCTCTCTCTATAACAAGCTGTGATGATTCCAGAAAGCTGTCATTCACCTCTGTGCACTCCCTCCCTCTCCTTCTCTCTCTATAACAAGCTGTGATGATTCCAGAAAGCAGTAATTCACCTCTGTGCACATCCTCCCTCTCCCTCTCTCTCTGTAACAAGCTGTGATTCGTCCAGAAAGCTGCCATTCACCTCTGTGCACCATGTAACTGTGCCTCTCCCTGTCACATGAAATATGACTGGTCAGCAAAGGTGTATCCGGAAGTAGGAATTCACCTATGTGCCTCTCCAACTGATAAGTAAGGTAATACTAACAGTTCTATCTTCATACATCGCAATTCCTCCTCGCGTTCCTTCGTTGTCCTCATAGCCTGTGCTGAAGCCTCCCCCGTGTCTGAGATCTGTTTCTTCAGTATGTCCACCTTTGACATCTGCTCGGCCAGCTTCTTCTGCATCGCTCCAGAATCGGATGTCTGCTGCGATAACTGATTGATGGCTTCCTGCTGTTGGCTCGAGTCCTGTTTCAATCTTTCCATCTCCTTTTGTAACTCTTCAACCTGATTCACAAAATATTTAATATGTCTTCAAAATAACAAACATAAAATAACCTTTCTGTACAGTTCTACGTCCGGTGCCACATGTTTCAACTAAAACTCTGTACAATGTCACTTACTGGAAATTGAAACTATTTAACATTAAATGGTCACCCAACATTGAAGGCGTAGCTATGGCAACTAGACAGGTATCTTTCTATTTTTTAACTTCTTCCGCAAAATTCAGAAATTCCTTGAATATTGAGTAATGACAAAGAAATTCAGACATTGACTAGAACTTGTTTCAAGGAAATCAAAAATCATCCGGCATTATATATTGGGTAAATGAATTCATTTATTTACAATGCATGTTTATGCAGTCCGCCTCCGCGGTCGAGTGGTTACGGTCGCTGACTTGTATACCACTGTAACCTATCATCACTGATGGTCACGGGTTCGAGCCCCGCTCAGACCGTGTCTCATTTATATGAAAAAGTTGGCAGTTTCTTACGGAGGTTGGTGCACCCAAGTACTGGTTAAACGTTGGAGCCTGCCCAGGAAAGGTGTTGTTAGGTAAACTGCCCGCCGGCGATATAGCCCAAAATGGTGCTGATGCAGGCGTAAAACCCGAAATATATCATAACATAATGTTTATGCAATCATGTGATTTACCGGGACACCTGTATTTTTAAACCGGTAGTGCATTTTGTGAAATGAGCTATTCCAGAAAATATTTGCAACAACCCCCTTATGGGTGTTTATTCTCCTCGAGAAAAATGTCAGCCATCTGTGCAATGTAAACAAAGTGTTTATGCATTATGGACAACGATTAGAGTTTGTAAAATTATTGACATTATTTCAATTTATGGGAAGGGAAATAACTCAAACTGGAATGTCTGATATACGACATGTTATATGTTATATTTCGGGTTTTACGCCTGCATCAGCACCATTTTGGGCTATATCGCATTTTCCGTATTTCTTCATAACAGTTGAATTTTACTAAATTTCAAGGTTGATACACAAAGTGAGTCGTGTTAATTGAATGTTCAGACATTTCGCATGGATTGTTTTGGTTGACACATGGCCGTCTAGTGTTGTTGCTTAATACAGATGCAATATATAGCAATTTTCATTGGAGGGATTTGGCTTGGCCGTTAACGGCAGGTGGTAGTTGATTTCAAGTGACCGCTCGAGCATGTTGGGCTGTTTACGGTAATTATAAGGAAATTAGTAATCTGAATAACCTTAATATAATAGTGTTTACAGTTAGCAGCTGTTTCAACTAAATCATCAAGCCCCGCTGGAGCTGTTACGATTGTACCCTTAGGCGCATTTAAATTCCACATTGCCTCTTCTCTCTCCTTCATGGCGATGGATTCCATCAGGAATGAGGTCTAGAGAATGATTAATATAAGTTGAAAGAACTTAAATTAAATAAATTTGTATAAACTAAAACTAAATCTGATAAAAACTGTCGGAATTCCTATCCAGATGAAAGAGTGACAACTTTGACCAAAATAATATATATTGTTAGGAGAGGTGTGGTGGTGGGGGTTGTTGGTAAATGACATAGTGAAGTGTAGAATACAAACGAGCATGTCTTTTTGTTGCAGAGATGCCCGTCCTTCCATAGCCTCTCTCTGAAATGCGTCTTTCTCAGTGCAAACTTTTTCCTTATCTGACTGCACATCATCGCGACTCTTCTGTAGCTAGATATAATATAGATATTATAAGAATTGAGGAACATGGACAGGAACACATGAACCAGATACATGGACAGGAACACATGAACCAGATAATTGGACAGGAACACATGAACCAGATAAATGGACAGGAACACATGAACCAGATAATTGGACAGGAACACATGAACCAGATAAATGGACAGGAACACATGAACCAGATAAATGGACATGAACCAGATAAATGGACAGGAACACATGAACCAGATAATTGGACAGGAACACATGAACCAGATAAATGGACATGAACCAGATAAATGGACAGGAACACATGAACCAGATAATTGGACAGGAACACATGAACCAGATAATTGGACAGGAACACATGAACCGGATAATTGGACAGGAACACATGAACCAGATAAATGGACAGGAACACATGAACCAGATAAATGGACAGGAACACATGAACCAGATAATTGGACAGGAACACATGAACCAGATAATTGGACAGGAACACATGAACCAGATAATTGGACAGGAACACATGAACCAGATAAATGGACAGGAACACATGAACCAGATAATTGGACAGGAACACATGAACCAGATAAATGGACATGAACCAGATAATTGGACAGGAACCAGATAATTGGACAGGAACTCATGAACCAGATAATAGGACATGAACCAGATAATTGGACAGGAACACATGAACCAGATAATAGGACATGAACCAGATAATTGGACAGGAACACATGAACCAGATAATTGGACAGGAACACATGAACCAGATAAATGGACAGGAACACATGAACCAGATAATTGGACAGGAACACATGAACCAGATAAATGGACATGAACCAGATAATTGGACAGGAACACATGAACCAGATAAATGGACAGGAACACATGAACCAGATAAATGGACAGGAGCACATGAACCAGATAAATGGACAGGAACACATGAACCAGATAATTGGACAGGAACACATGAACCAGATAATTGGACAGGAACACATGAACCAGATAATTGGACAGGAACACATGAACCAGATAAATGGACAGGAACACATGAACCAGATAAATGGACAGGAACACATGAACCAGATAATTGGACAGGAACACATGAACCAGATAATTGGACAGGAACACATGAACCAGATAAATGGACAGGAACACATGAACCAGATAAATGGACATGAACCAGATAATTGGACAGGAACACATGAACCAGATAAATGGACAGGAACACATGAACCAGATAAATGGACATGAACCAGATAATTGGACAGGAACACATGAACCAGATAATTGGACAGGAACACATGAACCAGATAAATGGACAGGAACACATGAACCAGATAATTGGACAGGAACACATGAACCAGATAATTGGACAGGAACACATGAACCAGATAAATGGACATGAACCAGATAATTGGACAGGAACACATGAACCAGATAATTGGACAGGAACACATGAACCAAATAAATGGACATGAACCAGATAATTGGACAGGAACACATGAACCAGATAATTGGACAGGAACACATGAACCAGATAAATGGACAGGAACACATGAACCAGATAAATGGACAGGAGCACATGAACCAGATAATTGGACAGGAACACATGAACCAGATAAATGGACAGGAACACATGAACCAGATAAATGGACAGGAACACATGAACCAGATAATTGGACAGGAACACATGAACCAGATAATTGGACAGGAACACATGAACCAGATAAATGGACATGAACCAGATAATTGGACAGGAACACATGAACCAGATAATTGGACAGGAACACATGAACCAGATAAATGGACATGAACCAGATAATTGGACAGGAACACATGAATCAGATAATTGGACAGGAACACATGAACCAGATAATTGGACAGGAACACATGAACCAGATAATTGGACAGGAACACATGAACTAGATAAATGGACAGGAACACATGAACCAGATAAATGGACAGGAGCACATGAACCAGATAAATGGACAGGAACACATGAACCAGATAAAGTCATATTCCATTTTAAACTGACTGTCACTATTTCTAAAAAGGTTATCGTGTATTTGTATTCGTTACAAAATGAGTGGTAGCATCCATAGTCGCCTATAAGACGACCCCCTTACTCTGGTCATAAATATTTGAGTTTTGGCATGGACTCGCCTATAAGACGACCCCCTTACTCTGGTCATAAATATTTGAGTTTTGGCATGCACTCGCCTATAAGACGACCCCCTTACTCTGGTCATAAATATGTGGGTTTTGGCATGCACTCGCATATAAGACGGGTTGATAAAATGGACACCAAGACCATGTATAAATTGCATATTTGTCCAGTGCAGGTTGAAGAAATGTTCAGTGTCAGTGTCAGTTTGCTTTTCTAAAACGTAAATGGATACCATTTAACATTTAAAACAAACAAAATGTTATATCTTTTTTTTAGCACTCGCTTATACGACGGGAAGCCACATTGAGGCCATAATCTGGTGGTAAAAATGTATAATATAAGTATAAGCAAGTATGGATGGTTTCAGCACACAAATCCATGTTGAACATTGCACTTGAACATTGCACTTGAACATTGCACTTGACCATTGCACTTGACCATTGCACTTGCACTTGAACATTGCACTTGACCATTGCACTTGAACATTGCACTTGCACATTGCACTTGACCATTGCACTTGAACATTGCACTTGCACTTGACCATTGTACTTGAACATTGCACTTGACCATTGCACTTGAACATTGCACTTGAACATTGTACTCGAACGTTGCACTTGCACTTGAACATTGCACTTGCACTTGAACATTGCACTTGAATGTGTATATCTAATAAATGATGCCGCCTGAGAATACATGTGTATTCAGCGCATTCTAAGTAAACACCTCATGGTAAACACCTCATGGGGCATTAAAGAGATGAAGAACTATTAAAAGTGTGCAGTAATCACTAACACAGTCTTGTCTATAGTTCAAAATGAATGATTTTAATCGAGATACATGACCAATGCCCGACTCAATTTCCAAATGTATCATTTACACTCACTTCTATAAGAGCTTCCTCTCAACTCTCTAATAATTTCGCCCAATCTGACCGCTATTTTAACATATAGGATTTGTTATCACTTCTACAATAATTTCGTCCAATTTGACCTCTCTTTCAACATTAGGATATGTACTCACTTCTACAATAATTTGGTCCAATTTGACCTCTCTTTCAACATTTAGGATTTGTTATCACTTCTACAATAATTTGGTCCAATTTGACCTTTCTTTCAACATTAGGATATGTACTCACTTCTACAATAATTTCGTCCTATTTGACCTTTCTTTCAACATTAGGATATGTACTCACTTCTACAATAATTTCGTCCTATTTGACCTTTCTTTCAACATTAGGATATGTACTCACTTCTACAATAATTTCGTCCTATTTGACCTCTCTTTCAACATATAGGATTTGTTATCACTTCTACAATAATTTCGTCCTATTTGACATTTCTTTCAACATATAGGATTTGTTATCACTTCTACAATAATTTCGTCCTATTTGACCTCTCTTTCAACATATAGGATTTGTTATCACTTCTACAATAATTTCGTCCTATTTGACCTTTCTTTCAACATTAGGATATGTACTCACTTCTACAATAATTTCGTCCTATCTGACCTCTCTTTCAACATATAGGATTTGTTATCACTTCTACAATAATTTCGTCCTATTTGACCTTTCTTTCAACATATAGGATATGTACTCACTTCTACAATAATTTCGTCCTATTTGACCTCTCTTTCAACATATAGGATTTGTTATCACTTCTACAATAATTTCGTCCTATTTGACCTTTCTTTCAACATATAGGATTTGTACTCACTTCTACAATAGTATTCTCTAATCTCTGTTTTTCCTCTGCGAGATCTTGTATTCTTTCATCAGCTTGGGATTGTTGTTTTATTGCCTGGTCATAGGTTGTCTGTGATTTACTTGCCCCTACTTTAATCTGTATCAATTCACTGTTCAATCCATTCCTTTCACCTTCTAATCTCTTCACTTGTTTTTCTACTTTCTCCTTTTCAAACTGCAACCAAGAAAAGTGACTTTAACAGAAAACAAGTAGACTATACTATACATTCTTGTGCAGTGTGTTGAACAGCATAAGTTTGCAGGGTAATCAATCTTAAAATATTTCAATACACAAATTTGTCCAAAAGATAATTTATTAACAACACGAAAGTGAAACTAACTGAAATAAAGGGCATTTTTAACCATGCATGTATATTTTTTAATATTTAAGTTTATTTAACGTCGCTACCGGTTGCCAATTTGAACAATAGGCAGTTTACCTAACAACACCTTTCCTGGGCAGGCTCTGGCGGTTAACAAGTACTTGGTGCACCAACCTCCATAAGAAACTGCCAACATTTTCATATAAAGAGACACGGTCTATGCAGGGCTCGAAACAGTGACCACCAGTGATGATAGGTTACAATGGTATACAAGTCAGCAACCGTAATCACTTAACGACGGAGGCGGACTCCATGTTTATTTCCTTAAAAATAGTAGGCCTTTTCCCAGGCCCCAGGAAAAATATATAATAAAAAAACAATAACTTGACATCATTGTTTGCTTGAACGAAGATAACTGTGACCATCATTTTAAGACTATGAACTTGACCTTACCTGAACTGCCTCTTTCTCCATGGTGATCTTGTCAAGCACCTGTTTATGAGCCTGGGTTTGAATCTCTTGTTTACTGACATTTTCAGCTGCATTCGCCAACTGCTGCTTAAGTTCACTAATTTCATTGTCTTTACGTCTTAAAATGGTTTCTTTTTCACTTTCAAAGTCTTTTTCCATGTCAATGATTTTAGCCTTAGTTTTGTCAAGTTTTTTATGCTGAAAATTTAATATGTATAATATACATACCAGATATATAAATATGTATGATATAATATACATACCAGATATATAAATATGCATGATATAATATACATACCAGATATATAATATTTTGTTCTCTAACTCTTTCACCGCCAAAGTCGCATAAAATACCAAATAGCCGAGAACCCGATCAGACAGAACAGAACGTGTCGTCTGATCAGGCTATATGCTGATTGCTCTTCAGACAGTATAGCTAAAGCATCTATCAGAATAGCAAACAACATAGATCCTGATCAGACGCAGCGTTACACCGCGACTGATCTGGATATATGTTATGTGTGCATTGCTTTGAATTTATTCGGCGCTGAAAGAGTTAATGTCTCTTTATGCAATTTGTTTTTATTCAAATGGAAAAATAAATCAATAATTAATATCCAAAGTTTCTAGTGATTTTGTAAAACAAAAATATCGGTAAATGGACATAATTTACATATAAATTTCACAAAAACAAGTTCCTTTGTGGCCCGATCTTCAAAATATTAGTTGTAACCTGAACAATTTAATATTTATAAATGGAATATGCAGACAGGAATCACAATCTCTAATCATATGATCCTTAGAATGTCCGAATGTACAGTATATTCAAAGTAAATGCTTATATGGGTCTTTAAGAGTACTACTAAATTGGCTGAACTAATTAGGAAACAATCTCAGAAAACAATTTTTCACATACTGCTAAGCAGAGGGAACAGCCAAACTGAGACATTTCAATGTCTGCACCCTAATCAGGTTGCTATATAGAACACAACTTAACCATATATACGATACAAAGATATAATTTTGGGGTATTTTTTAATTTTTGAAATTACAAATTGTCATGGTCCGATTTATAGCGTGTAGTAAATGAAATATATCACTATATAGCTATGGCTTCAGGTCAGTGCATGATGGTCATACAACACCCAATATAGGAGGACGTGTACGTTTGTAGAAACAAAGCAAATATATATTGGTTCTTGATAACTAACATTCCCTTTGTGTGTATTACGCTTATTTATCGTTGCTACCGGTTGCCCATATGAGCGACGCCTCCTGAAGAGATACGCCTCCTGAAGAGATTAGTCATTTTAGAGTTTTGGAGGATTAGTGCAATGATACAGACAGAGACCCATTCCAGAGTCTCCTCTGGTTCTTTTACGTGCACGGTGTTTAAGGCCATTGAAAGTGGTGGGGGGGGGAGGCATACAAATGAAAGAGGTTGAAATGGGCATTCATTTTATATCGAGTCACATACATAGGCTGTTAACAGAGTGACTGCTTCTCGATTATTAAACATAATATATAGGTTATATAACTATTAATTGGGAACTAACAACAAACGTAAAAAGAAATTACCAGCAGACACTTCAAAACTCATATGCACTCAGTGTTTTCTCCATGGTCAAAATTTTGGGGGTCATTAATGACCCCCTTACCAAATTTTAGAGGGTCATTTTCAATATCATGGGGTCATGTGTACAACATGAATTTATTTATAGTGCCATACACATATTCAATCGGACATCTGGTATGTGCTAATGATAAACAAGTTGTGTATGTGTACTACTGTTAATTACTTGTACTTCTGCTGTAGCTGTCTACATGTGCTAATGCTAAACAGGTTGTGTATGTGTACCACTGTTAATTACTTGTACTTCGCTGTAGCTGTCTACTTATGAATAAATATATACTACTTAAGACAAAGTGATAGTTTCCTTTACAGGTTTGCCACAACATGATAAACCAAGACCCTGTCCGGTGTATCACATATCAATATTGAAATCTAGTCATCATTTTACGATATACGTGATACATATATATCATCATATTTCTCTTTAACCCTTTCCCCCTTAGAAGCACCTCTCGACGCCAATGCCTATTGACATAGATCGACACATTAGTAGTCAAACAAGCTATATTAAAGATCGGAACAACGTAGTGTATACAACACTTAGTAATTGTTAGTAACCTCCATGAAGGTGGAGTAGGCAAG
Source organism: Archivesica marissinica (assembly GCA_014843695.1). Classification (NCBI taxonomy): domain Eukaryota; kingdom Metazoa; phylum Mollusca; class Bivalvia; order Venerida; family Vesicomyidae; genus Archivesica; species Archivesica marissinica. Next base: position 42,572,255 of record CM026403.1, read on the forward strand.
TTCACAGCTTATCCATTGTGTATGATTGGTAAATTACAGCCAAATGTATGAAATAAAACTACATCTCTAAGGTGGAAAGGGTTAAAGATTTATTTTTGCTGAAATTGATGTGCCTGGCAATTGATTCTTGTTTCTAATTCTACCAGTTATTGCCTACTGGCCAAACTATTATTACACCGATGCTATCATCATTTTGAAATGAAATTATGTTACATTTTGTGTAGATTTTTTCCCTACCTACATGTGTACATACCTACCTACCTACCCAACTTTAAACATCGGGTTCGGGAAATGGGAAACAAAGTTGAAACACTCCTTTAATTGTGCTAACCATGCACCCACTACATTCTAATTCACGTTTTGATACAGTTTTACGTTTGACAGGACTATTAGCAAGTATCACTAGGTGAAGGTGTTTCATTTCATGGTTGGAAATTGTTTGGGCCGAATCAGATTCTGGGATTTCATGCTTAGTGGACTTATGAAGAACTAGAATGAAGAATGTGGAAGCATCTATGAGAACTAGAATGAAGAATATGGAAGCATCTATGAGAACTAGAATGAAGAATATGGAAGCATCTGTGAGAACTAGAATATGGAAGCATCTATGAGAACTAGAATGAAGAATATGGAAGCATCTATGAGAACTAGAATGAAGAATATGGAAGCATCTATGAGAACTAGAATGAAGAATATGGAAACATCTATGAGAACTAGAATGTGGAACATCTAGAGAACTAGAATGTGGAAACATCTATGAGAACTAGAATGTGGAAGCATCTATGAGAACTAGAATGAAGAATATGGAAGCATCTATGAGAACTAGAATGAAGAATATGGAAGCATCTATGAGAACTAGAATGAAGAATATGGAAGCATCTATGAGAACTAGAATGTGGAAGCATCTATGAGAACTAGAATGAAGAATATGGAAGCATCTATGAGAACTAGAATGAAGAATATGGAAGCATCTATGAGAACTAGAATGAAGAATATGGAAGCATCTATGAGAACTAGAATGTGGAAGCATCTATGAGAACTAGAATGAAGAATACTGAAGCATCTATGAGAACTAGAATGAAGAATATGGAAGCATCTATGAGAACTAGAATGAAGAATATGGAAGCATCTATGAGAACTAGAATGTGGAAGCATCTATGAGAACTAGAATGAAGAATACTGAAGCATCTATGAGAACTAGAATGAAGAATATGGAAGCATTTATGAGAACTAGAATGAAGAATACTGAAGCATCTATGAGAACTAGAATGAAGAATATGGAAGCATTTATGAGAACTAGAATGAAGAATATGGAAGCATCTATGAGAACTAGAATGAAGAATGTGGAAGCATCTATGAGAACTAGAATGAAGAATGTGGAAGCATCTATGAGAACTAGAATGAAGAATATGGAAGCATCTATGAGAACTAGAATGAAGAATATGGAAGCATCTATGAGAACTAGAATGAAGAATATGGAAGCATCTATGAGAACTAGAATGAAGAATATGGAAGCATCTGTGAGAACTAGAATGAAGAATATGGAAGCATCTATGAGAACTAGAATGAAGAATATGGAAGCATCTATGAGAACTAGAATGAAGAATATGGAAGCATCTATGAGAACTAGAATGAAGAATATGGAAGCATCTATGAGAACTAGAATGAAGAATATGGAAGCATCTATGAGAACTAGAATGAAGAATATGGAAGCATCTATGAGAACTAGAATGAAGAATATGGAAGCATCTATGAGAACTAGAATGAAGAATATGGAAGCATCTATGAGAACTAGAATGAAGAATATGGAAGCATCTATGAGAACTAGAATGAAGAATATGGAAGCATCTATGAGAACTAGAATGAAGAATATGGAAGCATCTATGAGAACTAGAATGAAGAATATGGAAGCATTTATGAGAACTAGAATGTGGAAGCATCTATGAGAACTAGAATGAAGAATATGGAAGCATCTATGAGAACTAGAATGAAGAATACTGAAGCATCTATGAGAACTAGAATGTGGAAGCATCTATGAGAACTAGAATGTGGAAGCATCTATGAGAACTAGAATGTGGAAGCATCTATGAGAACTAGAATGTGGAAGCATCTATGAGAACTAGAATGAAGAATATGGAAGCATCTATGAGAACTAGAATGTGGAAGCATCTATGAGAACTAGAATGAAGAATATGGAAGCATCTATGAGAACTAGAATGAAGAATATGGAAGCATCTATGAGAACTAGAATGAAGAATATGGAAGCATCTATGAGAACTAGAATGTGGAAGCATCTATGAGAACTAGAATGTGGAAGCATCTATGAGAACTAGAATGTGGAAGCATCTATGAGAACTAGAATGAAGAATATGGAAGCATTTATGAGAACTAGAATGAAGAATACTGAAGCATCTATGAGAACTAGAATGAAGAATATGGAAGCATTTATGAGAACTAGAATGTGGAAGCATCTATGAGAACTAGAATGTGGAAGCATCTATGAGAACTAGAATGTGGAAGCATCTATGAGAACTAGAATGTGGAAGCATCTATGAGAACTAGAATGTGGAAGCATCTATGAGAACTAGAATGTGGAAGCATCTATGAGAACTAGAATGTGGAAGCATCTATGAGAACTAGAATGAAGAATATGGAAGCATTTATGAGAACTAGAATGTGGAAGCATCTATGAGAACTAGAATGTGGAAGCATCTATGAGAACTAGAATGAAGAATATGGAAGCATTTATGAGAACTAGAATGTGGAAGCATCTATGAGAACTAGAATGAAGAATACTGAAGCATCTATGAGAACTAGAATGAAGAATATGGAAGCATCTGTGAGAACTAGAATGAAGAATGTGGAAGCATCTATGAGAACTAGAATGAAGAATGTGGAAGCATCTATGAGAACTAGAATGAAGAATACTGAAGTGTCTATGATAACTAGAATGAAGAATATGGAAGCATCTATGAGAACTAGAATGAAGAATATGGAAGCATCTATGAGAACTAGAATGAAGAATATGGAAGCATCTATGAGAACTAGAATGAAGAATATGGAAGCATCTATGAGAACTAGAATGAAGAATATGGAAGCATCTATGAGAACTAGAATGTGGAAGCATCTATGAGAACTAGAATGAAGAATATGGAAGCATCTATGAGAACTAGAATGTGGAAGCATCTATGAGAACTAGAATGAAGAATATGGAAGCATCTATGAGAACTAGAATGAAGAATATGGAAGCATTTATGAGAACTAGAATGAAGAATATGGAAGCATCTATGAGAACTAGAATGTGGAAGCATCTATGAGAACTAGAATGTGGAAGCATCTATGAGAACTAGAATGTGGAAGCATCTATGAGAACTAGAATGAAGAATATGGAAGCATTTATGAGAACTAGAATGAAGAATATGGAAGCATCTATGAGAACTAGAATGTGGAAGCATCTATGAGAACTAGAATGTGGAAGCATCTATGAGAACTAGAATGTGGAAGCATCTATGAGAACTAGAATGTGGAAGCATCTATGAGAACTAGAATGTGGAAGCATCTATGAGAACTAGAATGTGGAAGCATCTATGAGAACTAGAATGTGGAAGCATCTATGAGAACTAGAATGTGGAAGCATCTATGAGAACTAGAATGAAGAATATGGAAGCATCTATGAGAACTAGAATGTGGAAGCATCTATGAGAACTAGAATGTGGAAGCATCTATGAGAACTAGAATGAAGAATATGGAAGCATTTATGAGAACTAGAATGTGGAAGCATCTATGAGAACTAGAATGAAGAATACTGAAGCATCTATGAGAACTAGAATGAAGAATATGGAAGCATCTATGAGAACTAGAATGAAGAATGTGGAAGCATCTATGAGAACTAGAATGAAGAATGTGGAAGCATCTATGAGAACTAGAATGAAGAATACTGAAGCGTCTATGAGAACTAGAATGAAGAATATGGAAGCATCTATGAGAACTAGAATGAAGAATATGGAAGCATCTATGAGAACTAGAATGAAGAATATGGAAGCATCTATGAGAACTAGAATGAAGAATATGGAAGCATCTATGAGAACTAGAATGAAGAATATGGAAGCATCTATGAGAACTAGAATGAAGAATGTGGAAGCATCTATGAGAACTAGAATGAAGAATGTGGAAGCATCTATGAGAACTAGAATGAAGAATGTGGAAGCATCTATGAGAACTAGAATGAAGAATATGGAAGCATCTATGAGAACTAGAATGTGGAAGCATCTATGAGAACTAGAATGAAGAATGTGGAAGCATCTATGAGAACTAGAATGAAGAATGTGGAAGCATCTATGAGAACTAGAATGAAGAATGTGGAAGCATCTATGAGAACTAGAATGAAGAATATGGAAGCATCTATGAGAACTAGAATGAAGAATGTGGAAGCATCTATGAGAACTAGAATGAAGAATATGGAAGCATCTATGAGAACTAGAATGAAGAATGTGGAAGCATCTATGAGAACTAGAATGAAGAATATGGAAGCATCTATGAGAACTAGAATGAAGAATATGGAAGCATTTATGAGAACTAGAATGAAGAATACTGAAGCGTCTATGAGAACTAGAATGAAGAATATGGAAGCATCTATGAGAACTAGAATGAAGAATGTGGAAGCATTTATGAGAACTAGAATGAAGAATATGGAAACATCTATGAGAACTAGAATGAAGAATATGGAAACATCTATGAGAACTAGAATGAAAAATATGGAAGCATCACTTACCACATCTTCAAGATTACTGGTCAAAGTAGATTTTATTTCTGCATGATTAGTTGTAAATATTTCTATTTCTCTCTCTTTCTCTCTCATACTGGTTTCAAATTTGTTATTGAGGTTGTGCCATTTTTGAGTAGAAGTTGACAAGTCGGCTTGTAGATCCTCGATTTTTCTGAAAGTAATGAAACAAACATTAAATTCTCCAGCGCATTTCAAATCCATTTGTCAGTAATTTCCTGCAATAACCTGTAAAATGATTGTGATGATGAATGTATCACTAATTTGTAATGCCGGTTAACCAACACATGGCAGACAACGAGAGGGGAGATAGTTGGGCGAAAGTACTGGGAATTTGTAGCGTGGTTCCCGCAGTGCTAGGCAATAGCAGGTACGCAGTGCTAGGCAATAGCAGGTACGAGGGGAGATAGTTGGGCAAAAGTACTGGGAATTTGTAACGTGGTTCCTGCAGTGCTAGGCAATAGCAGGTTTTTGTTACGTGCAGAAAAAACAGCCAGGGAAATAACTAATATCTAGTCCGAGTCAGGGAATATTTACAGGGGATATAATTATAAAACTGTACATATCTGACATTCCCTGCTCAACTAAGAGAAGAAATAAAAGCTCCACATTGTCTGGTGATCTGGTGTTAAAACATACTGGTTCACAACATATTTATGAAATGCACAACAAATCTGAAAAATTACTGATGGTGAATAATACCAAACAATACCGTTTTGACAACTTTGAAATCGATCATGTTCAAGGGGTTCTCTACAGATTAAAAGGGAGATAACACTGTCAAATAATAATCTGAGCAGAATGCGGAGATGACGATTTCAGATTTAGTATTCATTCTCTGTGCGTATTCTGGTCAGGTGTTTACAAATCAAGCTAGGTTTGGTACAGAGAATGTACAGATTCCCTGTGCGTATTCTGGTCAGGTGTTTACAAATCAAGCTAGGTTTGGTACAGAGAATGTACAGATTCCCTGTGCTATTCTGGCCAGGTGTTTACAAATCAAGCTAGGTTTGGTACAGAGAATGTACAGATTCCCTGTGCGTATTCTGGTCAGGTGTTTACAAATCAAGCTAGGTTTGGTACAGAGAATGTACAGATTCCCTGTGCGTATTCTGGTCAGGTGTTTACAAATCAAGCTAGGTTTGGTACAGAGAATGTACAGATTCCCTGTGCGTATTCTGGTCAGGTGTTTACAAATCAAGCTAGGTTTGGTACAGAGAATGTACAGATTCCCTGTGCGTATTCTGGCCAGGTGTTTACAAATCAAGCTAGGTTTGGTACAGAGAATGTACAGATTCCCTGTGCGTATTCTGGCCAGGTGTTTACAAATCAAGCTAGGTTTGGTACAGAGAATGTACAGATTCCCTGTGCGTATTCTGGTCAGGTGTTTATAAATCAAGCTAAGCTTGGAATAGAGAATGTACAGATTCTCTGTGCATATTCTGGCCAGGTGTTTATAAATCAAGCTAAGCTTGGTACAGAGAATGTACAGATTCTCTGTGCTATTCTGGCCAGGTGTTTATAAATCAAGCTAAGCTTGGTACAGAGAATGTACAGATTCTCTGTGCATATTCTGGTCAGGTGTTTATAAATCAAGCTAAGCTTGGTACAGAGAATGTACAGATTCCCTGTGCGTATTCTGGCCAGGTGTTTACAAATCAAGCTAGGTTTGGTACAGAGAATGTACAGATTCCCTGTGCGTATTCTGGTCAGGTGTTTACAAATCAAGCTAGGTTTGGTACAGAGAATGTACAGATTCTCTGTGCATATTCTGGTCAGGTGTTTATAAATCAAGCTAAGCTTGGTACAGATTTTCTGTGAGTAATCTGGCCAGAGACTTCGACAAAAGTCAAGTGAACAGAACAGAATATAACAATGAACACAAATAGACTTCATACTTCAGCAATACTTTCTGTAGTGTCGCCAAGGGGACTAGGGAACAAATTCAAAGGGATATAACTTTGTCATAAATTATATGAACTGAGCAGAACATGATGCCGGTAAAGAAATCACTAGACGTCATACTGATGCTTCCTGTAAAGTGTCCTGAAAATCTGACAAGTGCTTTTGGAGACACAGCAAGGATAAAACGCTGAATTACATGTCAAAGGCACACAGAAAGCCATAAAGGCAAGGGTGGATTTAGACGGTGGACATAGTGCATGCCCCAGCACATTAATACGGGACACAGTGCATTCTCAGAGTGTATATGATATTAGAATTCGACAAAATTGTTCTACATATTTAATTACATACAATGGGTATTATTCACACGTGTTTTAATTTCACTCTATTCACAATAAAAAAGTTCAAAGATTTAATAACAGGAATTGACAGACAATAAGTGAGATATATATATATATATAGTGAAGCCATTACAGCTAATGATATGTTAAACAATTGTTTACAGGGTCATTTCCAGAATGATATATACATGAATCCATGATACAGCTAAAATGATAAACCTGCAAAACTAAACTAAATCATTATACGGTATTTCTTGTATTTTGTCTTAACAATATATATATATACCGTATACCCCCATTTAAAAGCCCCCTCCCTAATAAATGCCCTCCCCCCATTTTGAAGCAAAACAAAATAATTCTCACCTCAGTGCCCGCTGCTATCATAGTCTGTACTGCTAGAAATACAGTGGTCTGTGTCGCTGTCAAGAGGTATGAAGAAAAGGGGGGCGTTTAAAGGAGTCCCAGACATACTTTGCATATAAATTGTATCGCCCCTGGGCGTGTTTAAATGGGGGTATAGAGATTTATAACATAATTTGCACTGCAGATGGGTAATATCGCCATTACATATTTTTTGTATTTCACTAGTGTAATAACTTTATACATGAGCAGTATATGTATTCATACGCTCTGTCAAAAAATAAACAAGCAACATGGCATCGAGAATCCAGTGACACTGAAAATCATAATCCCGCTATTAACATTATAAATCCTGAACAACAAGCTATTAACATTATAAATCCTGAACAACAAGCTATTAACATTATAAATCCTGAACAACAAGCTATTAACATTATAAATCCTGAACAACAAGCTATTAACATTATAAATCCTGAACAACAAGCTATTAACACTACAAATCTTGCCCAATTGCTGAATTCATCAACAGCCATGTCCAGCTACAGTAGCAATTCCAATGTAAAACTTGCCAAAAGTTGTGCAAATGGCCGGTATTTGAACGTTCTGACCGACTTGGTAAATATTACTTATTATGATGTCATAGTAAAGAACGTGTTGTGACGTCAAAGTCACGCGTGTTCCATTCACGTGACTCATCACATAATAATATACATGTAGAACGCACGCTGTTGTTTAGAATATATTTACTAGTTTTTGTATTATAGTAGCTTCATAGGCAAAGTAACTAATTTGAGTAACATTAAAAAATAAATGTGAACTATTTTTTGTTGTGTTTACTATTCATTTACAACTGACTGCATAATGCACTTCATTGATTAGTTTATATAAATACAAATTTATTTTAGCTTGATTGCGAAGCAAGTTCTTATAGCTTATATTAATCACTCTCGAGACCTCATTCCTGATGGAATCGATCGCCACGAGGGAGAGAGAAGAGGCATGTGGAATTTAAATGCCTTGCGCAAGGGCACAATCGTACCACTGAGATATCACAACTTCATTGATTGAACCTGAACAACAGGTACATGAAACTTTTGCAATTCAGTAAATTTAAAGCTTTGTGGACGACTATGAAATAAAAAGGAGTTATCTTCGTGTTCATTTGATATTGAATTTATTTAACTAGTCTTCAAAAACGATAAACGGGCAAGTTTTTAGAAGACAGGTTAACCCTTTCAACACCACAGACCTCTAAATAGGCTTACAAAAAATGTAGATCCAGATGAGCCGGCTCGTGACGAGCTGTCTCATCAGGATCTGCACTTTTTGCCAGTGATATGACTATTTTTAGACATAATTACCCATTTTGATAAATGAACTTGTCCAAATGTGATTTTCTGATTCATTTATTGGTTTATGAATATCATGGACCAGTCCATGTGAGTTACTTGGTGTTGAATGGGTTAAACAAATTCAATAATAAATGACCACTCATTTAATATCCAATATATATACTCTACTATTGCAAATATACCGCTTAACCATCAACATTTTTATACTACAAAATCCTTTTTATAAAACACGTTATTCACATCTAATTTTTTAACATTATCACATTTCTTAACAACAACAGTTACTGCGACAACATTTGAACCGCATAACAGATATCACTGAAAATCATAATCCCGCTATTAACATTACAAATCCTGAACAACAAGCTATTAACATTATAAATCCTGAACAACAAGCAAACCTGTATCAATTTTCTGCATTATTAGTGTTTGAAAGTTCCGCAAATCCATAATAATTTACATACATTCTCATTCATTCCAATTTGTGTACAATATCATCTCACAGAAAAGATATTCCATTATTCACTGCCAGTGTGAATGCTGATACATCAAAAACCAATAATTTCACCCCGAATCCCAGAAAACTGATCTTCTGAAAATGTTCAACTTGTTGATTCCATTCCAGGATTCATTAAGTCAGGATCTTATGAAAGATCACAGGATTTACACATTATGGCATGACATTCAAATCTATTGACATTTTCTCCCAGAAGGAAATGATGTGATGAACTTATTGCAGCCACAATGTGCGTGATTACTTACCTAATTGCTTTGGAAAGGAAAGGGATTCGAATATGTTACTATTTACTATCCCCAATCCTAACCGTGCTGTTGCAACTATTCCTATGTTATGTACCATTCTTGAATAAAATATTGTTTAAACTAATTGCTTTGGCGTACCATACATACATGTCTAGGTCCCCGCAAGGGGTTTGACATTAATGGAACACACACATACATACATACCAAGTAAATACACTGTTGGTAAAGTAATTGTATTTGGCTCATAATAACAGGCCAAGTGGTTCCAAGTCGCTCACTTGCCATATCTGACTTCACAAGCTTATCACAACATAAATGAGTAACCTAGTTCTTTTGACAGACAATAACTGGAACAATACCATGCTCTATGCCATGATGTTTCAGGTAAAGTTTGATCAAATTCGGACAATTGATGGAGATACAGACAATAACTGGAACAATACCATGCTCTATGCCATGATGTTTCAGGTAAAGTTTGATCAAATTCGGACAATTGATGGAAACAACACAAAAAACAGACAATAACTGGAACAATACCATGCTCTATGCCATGATGTTTCAGGTAAAGTTTGATCAAATTCGGACAATTGATGGAGATACAGACAATAACTGGAACAATACCATGCTCTATGCCATGATGTTTCAGGTAAAGTTTGATCAAATTCGGACAATTGATGGAGATACAGACAATAACTGGAACAATACCATGCTGTATGCCATGATGTTTCAGGTAAAGTTTGATCAAATTCGGACAATTGATGGAGATACAGACAATAACTGGAACAATACCATGCTCTATGCCATGATGTTTCAGGTAAAGTTTGATCAAATTCGGACAATTGATGGAGATACAGACAATAACTGGAACAATACCATGCTGTATGCCATGATGTTTCAGGTAAAGTTTGATCAAATTCGGACAATTGATGGAGATACAGACAATAACTGGAACAATACCATGCTCTATGCCATGATGTTTCAGGTAAAGTTTGATCAAATTCGGACAATTGATGGAGATTTAACAGTTATCCTAGATACTTAGTGTTGTGATGGATTCACCTAATTGGAATACACTTTGTAGATGTCATTACCAGGAAGATTCTGAGCAAGTCTGATTACATGTATAGCACCTCTTGATGCTATTATCAATACGACATACATTGACAATGTAGTAAGCCAAACCATTGTTCATAATGCAGGCCAGAATCTCATGTAGTCCCAGTAATATCTATGGAGGTGGGATAGATATGGCGACTACTTATCTACTGCATGATAGCTAAATGGTTGTTGTTTGTATGGAGATATAATAGTATATTAACCTAAATCTCTACGTAGTCCCAGTAATATCTATGGAGGTGGGGTAGATATGGAGACTACTTATCCACTGCATGATAGCTAAATGGCTGTCGTTTGTATGGAGATATAGTAGTATATTAACCTAAATCTCTATGTAGTCCCAGTAATATCTATGGAGGTGGGGTAGATATGGCAACTACTTATCCACTGCATGATAGCTAAATGACTGTCGTTTGTATGGAGATATAATACTATATTAACCTAACTCTATGAAGGAATGGGTTAAGAGTAAATGTTATTTAGAGTTTTTTAAAATTTGAAATAGTTATCCATGTTTTGTTAGACTGATTTACCTAATTTGTACAAACTTTGTAGAACCAATTACCAGGATGACTATTTTTTAATACGACTTATTTTATTTGACCTAGTAACCTACTTTTTGATGAATTGACCAAATTTGAACAAACGAGCATGCTTCAGAAGAAATTTCATCTTATTCTGACCATTAGTTCAAGAGATACTATTTGGCATTAGTATTATATGACACAACTGTTCATAGATTAGCCTTTAATTTGCCAACGGGCCATACAGCCTTGGTAGAGACTTGTAGTCAACTGATCTTTGTTAGCAACATTTCTATTACTGATTCAAGACAATATGTCTTTTAACCCTTTCAACACCACATACCTCTAAATAGGCTTACAAAAAGTGTAGATCCAGATGAGCCGGCTCGTGACGAGCCGTCTCATCAGGATCTGCACTTTTTGCCAGTGATATGACTATTTTTAGACATAATTACCCAATTTGATAAATGAACTTGTCCAAATGTGATTTTCTGATTCATTTATTGGTTTATGAATATCATGGACCAGTCCATGTGAGTTACTTGGTGTTGAAACGGTTAATGATCTCCCTATATGTTGACCTAGTTTTTAAGTGACCCAATTATAACCTACTTGGTAGAGATTGTTGTATGGATGTCACTTACTACTGGCTTAAGTTGACCTACTGACCTAGTTTTTAACTACAGTGACCCAATTATAACCTACTTGGTAGAGATTGTTGTATGGATGTCACTTACTACTGGCTTAAGTTGACCTACTGACCTAGTTTTTAACTACAGTGACCCAATTATAACCTACTTGGTAGAGATTGTTGTATGGATGTCACTTACTACTGGCTTAAGTTGACCTACTGACCTAGTTTTTAACTACAGTGACCCAATTATAACCTACTTGGTAGAGATTGTTGTATGGATGTCACTTACTACTGGCTTAAGTTGACCTACTGACCTAGCTCAGACGTGACCAATTTGAACAAGGTTGTATGGATGTAACTAGCCACGCTTGGTTACAGTACTACTTTAGTACTGTGGCTAGGTACCAGTATATTATGTCAGCATTGCATGTGGCTAGGTACCAGTATATTATGTCATCATTGCATGTGGCTAGGTACCAGTATATTATGTCATCATTGCATGTGGCTAGGTACCAGTATATTATGTCAGCATTGCATGTGGCTAGGTACCAGTATCCTGTCACCATTGCATGTGGCTAGGTACCAGTATATTATGTCATCATTGCATGTGGCTAGGTACCAGTAGTATATGTCATCATTGCATGTGGCTAGGTACCAGTATCCTGTCATCATTGCATGTGGCTAGGTACCAGTATCCTGTCATCATTGCATGTGGCTAGGTACCAGTAGTCTATGTCATCATTGCATGTGGCTAGGTACCAGTATATTATGTCATCATTGCATGTGGCTAGGTACCAGTATCCTGTCATCATTGCATGTGGCTAGGTACCAGTATCCTGTCATCATTGCATGTGGCTAGGTACCAGTATATTATGTCAGCATTGCATGTGGCTAGGTACCAGTATATTATGTCAGCATTGCATGTGGCTAGGTACCAGTATCCTGTCATCATTGCATGTGGCTAGGTACCAGTATATTATGTCAGCATTGCATGTGGCTAGGTACCAGTATATTATGTCAGCATTGCATGTGGCTAGGTACCAATATATTATGTCAGCATTGCATGTGGCTAGGTACCAGTATATTATATCAGCATTGCATGTGGCTAGGTACCAGTATCATGTCATCATTGCATGTGGCTAGGTACCAGTATATTATGTCAGCATTGCATGTGGCTAGGTACCAGTATATTATATCAGCATTGCATGTGGCTAGGTACCAGTATATTATGTCATCATTGCATGTGGCTAGGTACCAGTATATTATGTCATCATTGCATGTGCTAGGCCAGTATATTATGTCAGCATTGCATGTGGCTAGGTACCAGTATCCTGTCACCATTGCATGTGGCTAGGTACCAGTATATTATGTCATCATGCATGTGGCTAGGTACCAGTAGTCTATGTCATCATTGCATGTGGCTAGGTACCAGTATTTTATGTCATCATTGCATGTGGCTAGGTACCAGTATATTATGTCATCATTGCATGTGGCTAGGTACCAGTATATTATGTCAGCATTGCATGTGGCTAGGTACCAGTATATTATATCAGCATTGCATGTGGCTAGGTACCAGTATATTATATCAGCATTGCATGTGGCTAGGTACCAGTATCCTGTCATCATTGCATGTGGCTAGGTACCAGTATCCTGTCATCATTGCATGTGGCTAGGTACCAGTATATTATGTCAGCATTGCATGTGGCTAGGTACCAGTATATTATGTCAGCATTGCATGTGGCTAGGTACCAGTATATTATGTCAGCATTGCATGTGGCTAGGTACCAGTATATTATGTCAGCATTGCATGTGGCTAGGTACCAGTATATTATATCAGCATTGCATGTGGCTAGGTACCAGTATCCTGTCATCATTGCATGTGGCTAGGTACCAGTATATTATATCAGCATTGCATGTGGCTAGGTACCAGTATATTATATCAGCATTGCATGTGGCTAGGTACCAGTATATTATGTCATCATTGCATGTGGCTAGGTACCAGTATATTATATCAGCATTGCATGTGGCTAGGTACCAGTATATTATATCAGCATTGCATGTGGCTAGGTACCAGTATATTATGTCATCATTGCATGTGGCTAGGTACCAGTATATTATGTCAGCATTGCATGTGGCTAGGTACCAGTATCCTGTCAGCATTGCATGTGGCTAGGTACCAGTATATTATGTCATCATTGCATGTGGCTAGGTACCAGTATATTATGTCATCATTGCATGTGGCTAGGTACCAGTATATTATGTCATCATTGCATGTGGCTAGGTACCAGTATATTATATCAGCATTGCATGTGGCTAGGTACCAGTAGTCTATGTCATCATTGCATGTGCCTAGGTACCAGTATATTATATCAGCATTGCATGTGGCTAGGTACTAGTATATTATATCAGCATTGCATGTGGCTAGGTACCAGTATATTATATCAGCATTGCATGTGGCTAGGTACCAGTAGTCTATGTCACCATTGCATGTGGCTAGGTACCAGTATATTATATCAGCATTGCATGTGGCTAGGTACCAGTAGTCTATGTCATCATTGCATGTGGCTAGGTACCAGTATATTATATCAGCATTGCATGTGGCTAGGTACCAGTATCCTGTCACCATTGCATGTGGCTAGGTACCTGTA
>CM026403.1:42587679-42607606 GCA_014843695.1 Archivesica marissinica
GTATATTATGTCATCATTGCATGTGGCTAGGTACCAGTATATTATGTCAGCATTGCATGTGGCTAGGTACCAGTATATTATGTCAGCATTGCATGTGGCTAGGTACCAGTAGTCTATGTCATCATTGCATGTGCCTAGGTACCAGTATATTATATCAGCATTGCATGTGGCTAGGTACTAGTATATTATATCAGCATTGCATGTGGCTAGGTACCAGTATATTATATCAGCATTGCATGTGGCTAGGTACCAGTAGTCTATGTCACCATTGCATGTGGCTAGGTACCAGTATATTATATCAGCATTGCATGTGGCTAGGTACCAGTAGTCTATGTCATCATTGCATGTGGCTAGGTACCAGTATATTATATCAGCATTGCATGTGGCTAGGTACCAGTATCCTGTCACCATTGCATGTGGCTAGGTACCAGTATATTATGTCATCATTGCATGTGGCTAGGTACCAGTATATTATATCAGCATTGCATGTGGCTAGGTACCAGTATCCTGTCACCATTGCATGTGGCTAGGTACTAGTATATTATATCAGCATTGCATGTGGCTAGGTACCAGTATATTATATCAGCATTGCATGTGGCTAGGTACCAGTATCCTGTCACCATTGCATGTGGCTAGGTACTAGTATATTATATCAGCATTGCATGTGGCTAGGTACCAGTATATTATATCAGCATTGCATGTGGCTAGGTACCAGTATCCTGTCATCATTGCATGTGGCTAGGTACCAGTATATTATGTTATCATTGCATGTGGCTAGGTACCAGTATATTATATCAGCATTGCATGTGGCTAGGTACTAGTATATTATATCAGCATTGCATGTGGCTAGGTACTAGTATATTATATCAGCATTGCATGTGGCTAGGTACCAGTATATGTTATCATTGCATGTGGCTAGGTACCAGTATATTATGTCAGCATTGCATGTGGCTAGGTACCAGTATCCTGTCACCAATGCATGTGGCTAGGTACCAGTATATTATGTCATCATTGCATGTGGCTAGGTACCAGTAGTCTATGTCATCATTGCATGTGGCTAGGTACCAGTATATTATCATTGCATGTGGCTAGGTACCAGTATATTATGTCATCATTCCATGTGGCTAGGTACCAGTATCCTGTCATCATTGCATGTGGCTAGGTACCAGTATCCTGTCATCATTGCATGTGGCTAGGTACCAGTATATTATGTCAGCATTGCATGTGGCTAGGTACCAGTATATTATGTCAGCATTGCATGTGGCTAGGTACCAGTATATTATGTCAGCATTGCATGTGGCTAGGTACCAGTATATTATGTCAGCATTGCATGTGGCTAGGTACCAATATTATGTCATCATTGCATGTGGCTAGGTACCAGTATCCTGTCATTATTGCATGTGGCTAGGTACCAGTATATTATGTCAGCATTGCATGTGGCTAGGTACCAGTATCTTGTCATCATTGCATGTGGCTAGGTACCAGTATATTATGTCAGCATTGCATGTGGCTAGGTACCAGTATATTATGTCAGCATTGCATGTGGCTAGGTACCAATATATTATGTCAGCATTGCATGTGGCTAGGTACCAGTATATTATATCAGCATTGCATGTGGCTAGGTACCAGTATCATGTCATCATTGCATGTGGCTAGGTACCAGTATATTATGTCAGCATTGCATGTGGCTAGGTACCAGTATATTATGTCAGCATTGCATGTGGCTAGGTACCAGTATATTATATCAGCATTGCATGTGGCTAGGTACCAGTATATTATGTCATCATTGCATGTGGCTAGGTACCAGTATATTATGTCATCATTGCATGTGGCTAGGTACCAGTATATTATATCAGCATTGCATGTGGCTAGGTACCAGTATATTATATCATCATTGCATGTGGCTAGGTACCAGTATATTATGTCAGCATTGCATGTGGCTAGGTACCAGTATATTATATCAGCATTGCATGTGGCTAGGTACCAGTATATTATGTCAGCATTGCATGTGGCTAGGTACCAGTATATTATGTCAGCATTGCATGTGGCTAGGTACCAGTATATTATATCAGCATTGCATGTGGCTAGGTACCAGTATCCTGTCATCATTGTATGTGGCTAGGTACCAGTATATTATATCAGCATTGCATGTGCTAGGTACCAGTATATTATGTCAGCATTGCATGTGGCTAGGTACCAGTATATTATGTCATCATTGCATGTGGCTAGGTACCAGTATATTATGTCATCATTGCATGTGGCTAGGTACCAGTATATTATGTCAGCATTGCATGTGGCTAGGTACCAGTATTGTCACATTGCATGTGGCTAGGTACCAGTATATTATGTCATCATTGCATGTGGCTAGGTACCAGTATATTATGTCAGCATTGCATGTGGCTAGGTACCAGTATCCTGTCATCATTGCATGTGGCTAGGTACCAGTATATTATGTCATCATTGCATGTGGCTAGGTACCAGTATATTATGTCATCATTGCATGTGGCTAGGTACCAGTATTTATGTCATCATTGCATGTGGCTAGGTACCAGTATATTATATCAGCATTGCATGTGGCTAGGTACCAGTATATTATATCAGCATCGCATGTGCTAGGTACCAGTATCCTATGTCATCATTGCATGTGGCTAGGTACCAGTAGTCTATGTCATCATTGCATGTGCCTAGGTACCAGTATATTATGTCAGCATTGCATGTGGCTAGGTACCAGTATATTATATCAGCATTGCATGTGGCTAGGTACCAGTATCCTGTCATCATTGCATGTGGCTAGGTACCAGTATATTATGTCAGCATTGCATGTGGCTAGGTACCAGTATATTATATCAGCATTGCATGTGGCTAGGTACCAGTATATTATGTCAGCATTGCATGTGGCTAGGTACCAGTATATTATGTCAGCATTGCATGTGGCTAGGTACCAGTATATTATATCAGCATTGCATGTGGCTAGGTACCAGTATCCTGTCATCATTGTATGTGGCTAGGTACCAGTATATTATATCAGCATTGCATGTGGCTAGGTACCAGTATATTATATCAGCATTGCATGTGGCTAGGTACCAGTATATATGTCATCATTGCATGTGGCTAGGTACCAGTATATTATATCAGCATTGCATGTGGCTAGGTACCAGTATATTATGTTATCATTGCATGTGGCTAGGTACCAGTATATTATATCAGCATTGCATGTGGCTAGGTACTAGTATATTATATCAGCATTGCATGTGGCTAGGTACCAGTATATTATATCAGCATCGCATGTGGCTAGGTACCAGTATCCTATGTCATCATTGCATGTGGCTAGGTACCAGTAGTCTATGTCATCATTGCATGTGCCTAGGTACCAGTATATTATATCAGCATTGCATGTGGCTAGGTACTAGTATATTATATCAGCATTGCATGTGGCTAGGTACCAGTAGTCTATGTCACCATTGCATGTGGCTAGGTACCAGTATATTATATCAGCATTGCATGTGGCTAGGTACCAGTAGTCTATGTCATCATTGCATGTGGCTAGGTACCAGTATATTATATCAGCATTGCATGTGGCTAGGTACCAGTATCCTGTCATCATTGCATGTGGCTAGGTACCAGTATATTATATCAGCATTGCATGTGGCTAGGTACCAGTATCCTGTCACCATTGCATGTGGCTAGGTACCAGTATCCTATGTCATCATCGCATGTGGCTAGGTACCAGTATCCTATGTCATCATTGCATGTGGCTAGGTACCAGTAGTCTATGTCAGCATTGCATGTGGCTAGGTACCAGTATATTATATCAGCATTGCATGTGGCTAGGTACCAGTATATTATATCAGCATTGCATGTGGCTAGGTACCAGTATCCTGTCACCATTGCATGTGGCTAGGTACTAGTATATTATATCAGCATTGCATGTGGCTAGGTACCAGTATATTATGTCAGCATTGCATGTGGCTAGGTACCAGTATATTATATCAGCATCGCATGTGGCTAGGTACCAGTATATTATGTCAGCATTGCATGTGGCTAGGTACCAGTATATTATATCAGCATTGCATGTGGCTAGGTACCAGTATCCTGTCACCATTGCATGTGGCTAGGTACCAGTATATTATATCAGCATTGCATGTGGCTAGGTACCAGTATATATATCAGCATTGCATGTGGCTAGGTACCAGTATCCTTTCACCATTGCATGTGGCTAGGTACTAGTATATTATGTCAGCATTGCATGTGGCTAGGTACTAGTATATTATGTCAGCATTGCATGTGGCTAGGTACCAGTATATTATGTCATCATTGCATGTGGCTAGGTACTAGTATATTATATCAGCATTGCATGTGGCTAGGTACCAGTATATTATATCAGCATTGCATGTGGCTAGGTACTAGTATATTATATCAGCATTGCATGTGGCTAGGTACCAGTATATTATGTCAGCATTGCATGTGGCTAGGTACCAGTATATTATATCAGCATTGCATGTGGCTAGGTACTAGTATATTATGTCAGCATTGCATGTGGCTAGGTACTAGTATATTATATCAGCATTGCATGTGGCTAGGTACCAGTATATTATGTCAGCATTGCATGTGGCTAGGTACCAGTATATTATATCAGCATTGCATGTGGCTAGGTACTAGTATATTATGTCAGCATTGCATGTGGCTAGGTACTAGTATATTATATCAGCATTGCATGTGGCTAGGTACCAGTATATTATATCAGCATTGCATGTGGCTAGGTACCAGTATATTATGTTATCATTGCATGTGGCTAGGTACCAGTATCCTGTCACTATTGCATGTGGCTAGGTACCAGTATATTATGTTATCATTGCATGTGGCTAGGTACCAGTATCCTGTCACCATTGCATGTGGCTAGGTACCAGTATATTATGTTATCTTTGAATGCTGCTAGGTACCAGTATATTATATCAGCATTGCATGTGGCTAGGTACCAGTATCCTGTCACCATTGCATGTGGCTAGGTACCAGTATATTATGTTATCTTTGAATGCTGCTAGGTACCAGTATACAATACATCATGCCATCTTATGTGACTAGGATTTTGTTCTATTTTACAAATACATCATTGCCCAAGGTTATAAACCTTTTCTCAGAGCTCAAACTGAAGCTCAGGTGATTTGATTGGTTGATTCTGAGTTTTACTGTCAGCTGAACCAATCAGAAGCTTGAGACTGAGCTTGAGATTGGAGGAAAGTTTTATAACCTCAAGGCTATGTAATGGATATTGCCACTAATCATTGAGTATTTCCATACTCTAGTGTTATCACATTTGGTCAAACATTGGAGAACTTCAAAAAAAACATGGGAATATATGAACAAATTCCTGCTAGAGCTGTGTTGTTAGAAATACTACTATTGCTATTGGCCTATCTGTACCACAGGGATTCGGCACGTTTGGGGGTACTAGTATATATATTTAAGTACAGGGATTCTACTCTGTGGGATGTCAGATTTCGCATCGATCAGTAAAATGGCCCTATCTGAAACAATGTTATACAAATCTGTCCAAATACAACGCCTATCCCGAGTTTTTATATTGTTCTTCAAATAAAACACAACTTTAAGCTGCATGCATGTATACTTTGCAAACAATTGCCACATACATTGGCCATAGCAGGTCACATTTCCATACTAGGACACGGGTTCTGTCAGCAACAAAAAAAAATCTTCGACGGGAGAGTTTTAACTGTGAATAACATTATCAATAAAATGTGTTTACACTAACGTGTATGTTTATTCGGCAAAAATGTACGTCAAAAAGAGATTTCGTAGCATTTTCAATTTGTTTTGAAAATTTCTAAAGCGGCGCAATTCGCATTGAAACGAGCGTTGAAACGAGCGTTCTGATTGGATTATGATTATTCTTCCTATATAAAAAAACATCTTGTTACATTCTAATAATCCAATCAGAACGCTCGTATATATATCTATAAATGTATATGGCACATACACATTACATTATATTAACCATTTGATTCTGAATACCATTCAAACAGTATTTGCAAAAGAACATAGAACCATATCAGCCGCCACGGATCGTTCCGTCTATTCAGATGATCTTGCTAAGACACTTGGCTATGTAGCAAACAACATAGATCCTGATCACCATGCAGCGTCACACAGCAGCTGATCTGGATCTAATGTTGTTTGCAAAAGCCTTTAAATGTATCCAGATTGAAAAGGGTTAAATAAAAACATTAAAGGTATGTACTTTCATGACTGACGCATAAAGAAGCATTTTGCTTCACAAAAGAGATACACACAGAAGTCGATAAGACAGGCAGGTGTGTATGCATGTGTGGCTTACTTCTTATTTCGTTATGCACACATTTATCTTCTTTCAATGTAAACGTGCCATGTGTCCCATCGAACCCCATTTAATATATAAATGTACCGTAATTTGCTATGTATAACGCGCACTTTTATTACTGAAATCCTTGAGGAATTTGTCTAGTGCGTATTATACACGGGTACAGCCTTCACAACATTTTTTTCCAGGCGAAATTTCGACCCACATCGCCCCCACCACTTTTCAATAAGTAGGTACGTTTGGCAAACCTTATAAAATAACTGTTCTAACAATGTACCGATGATATATATATATATAATGGCATTGATTTAGACCAACTATGAACTTAGATAGCATTTATTTGCTTTGAATTTGGGAAATTTCATCAAAAACGTAAATGCCAAACAACAATGGTAAGCACAATTATAAATCAGATCAACTCCATACAATGTTGATAGCTATATATTAAAGCGACATTACATCGCAAAAAGCCAAAAAAATGCATTTTTCAGGTATAAATGCATTGCTACTACAAATTCTTCCACTAATATTGAATCAATAAACAGTGTGTTTGTGGTCTACACGTAGAATTTCATATAATGGCCATCCACGCTCCTGAATTGACGTTTGTTTGTAATGGGAGTCAATGCTAAACCTGTGATATTGTCGTTTAGAGATAATTTAACTAAGATTAGTCTACAAATAAATATGCATAGGCACAAATGCGAGATATAACGGTAAATATGTATCATAATTCTTGTTACTCAGGATACGCGCCTTGTATTACGCAGGAATGTCGACCATATTTACATTATTTTGTTATGTCAACAAACCGCGTATACGACGTTTGTTTATTAGTTGAAATACTCAGTTTTTGAGGCAAGTATTTGGAAAGAAATTATACCATATTATAGGAAATTACATTCTGCAGAAATTTGTGTTTTCACTGATGTAGTGTCACTTTAAGCATGTAAGACTACTAAGGGGTATGCTCCGATACCTACCTAGTCACTGCAAATAAATGGGGCTTGCCCTTTATGGGACCCGAAAAAAACACATTTAGAGAAGTTTAACAATGTTTGCATATAATAGAGAAGCATTCAACTGTCTATCCAGCCTCCTGTAACATGCTAATCACGACACCAGTCACTTTTGCAAACAGCATAGAGCCCGATAAGACGGCACAGAATGAGCCGTCTGGCCAGACTCTATGCTGTTTCCTATTCGGATAGTGGAGCTAAAACACTTGGCTGAATAGCAAACAACATAGATCCTGATCAGACATCAGCTATATGTGGTAAGCAGTAAAGGTGTTGAATGAAGTTTATGTGGAATACAGGCTTAAACGTTTACAAACAAATAAATTACATTTGGCAGCAAATTACGGCTGGATAGACAGCCTTGGTGTGTGGGCAGTGTGATATATGGAACTCCACGCAATGATCTCGCATGACCACGCCCACCATACAGAATCACAGATGTCACATGATCTTGGACTTCCATTTGAAGAATAGTTATAAAAATAAAGTTTCACACCATAGAAATATTCTTTCAAATAGAAAAGATGCACATTTTTAACTCATCAGTCCATAAACGTATGAATGATTATCAGGAAAAATATCGAGAAGTGAAACTTTAGATTTATCTCTTCTGGAGTTACAGTCAAACCTGTCTTAAGCAGCCAGCCAAGGAAATTACAGAAAGTGGCTGCTTAGCACAGGTGGCTGCTTAATAAAGATCAAATGTATAACAAAACAGCATTTTGGGAATCTGGAAACTGGCTGCTTAATACAGGTTGGCTGCTTAATGGAGGTGACCACTAACACAGGTTTGACTGTATATTCGTTTGTGGCGACAGTGGTCTATGCATGAAACAGGGGAGGTAACTGCGTTGGAGTTTTGTGGTACAAGACAAGCACAACTAACCTATTCCTGTGTCCCAGCTGCTCGCTTAACATTGTTAACTGATTTGAACTGTCACCCGAATTTTTCATCATAGCGGCGACCCGGCTCTCCTTCAGGTAAAGAAACAATCAAAATACACAATATTGAAACTGCCATGTGCCTAACATCATTGCATAATATGTAACAATATAGATCATGCTTTGCTTTTTAATAACTTGCAGAGTGTTGATCCTAAAATGTTTCTGGTATATATGTTTCAACGTACATTTCTGTTATCGAAACTTATCGAAAATCCTTGAAATAAAGATCAATTACATTTCTATCGATTTCCTGAAACTGAAGAAAAAAACCAGAATGTCTTGATGTATTAAAACTCAGTCTGAAGTTACTTTCAAATCCCCATAATGCGCTTACATAACATGGGCTGCACATTGAGATATACAATGCGAATGTCATGCAATTCACGATTTATTGTTTTATATGTTCATATTTCAATAACAATTTACTCAGATTTTATGTATAAAAAAATCGAAATCTGCTCAGAAATAACCGAGTTTTTTGCGCCATTATTATGACAAACTTACCTCCCTTTTTTTAGTTCCAAAACATGATCATGCATGCGTATTCATTACTAACCCAGCATTACTCACTAATTTGCAGTAATGAAATTCTTTTTTTAAAACATCTTAACCCATTCAACACCAAGTAACTGACATGGACTGGTCCATGATATTCTTAAACCAATAAATGAATCAGAAAATCACATTTGGACAAGTTCATTTATCAAAATGGGTAATTATGTCTAAAAATAGTAATATTACTGGCAAAAAGTGCAGATCCTGATGAGACGGCTCGTCACGAGCCGGCTCATCTGGATCTACACTTTTTGTAAGCCTATATAGAGGTCTGTGGTGTTGAAAGGGTTAATGTACTTGAACATTGTTGAAAAATATATAATCAGATTTTGACTAGGTAGTCTTTTTTTCGATTTGTTTTCTTCAAAGTTCCGTTTCTTCCAAACAAAATCATAATGCGAGACTCTAATTTTCTATTACCTCCCTTGGCAGATGAAGTCTGATTTATTCCAAAATGTGAATAGGTCCTTTTAGTTAGAATCCTTTGTTTTTACTGTTGTTGCCTAACCAGATGTTGCTGTATGATAAATGTGATTATATCCAAATATTGTTAATTAACCGATAGCATTGTTTTACAAATAAGTACCCATTGCATTTACTGTATGAGATATGTCGAGATCTGTAATTTAAAACTCTTAAGAAGCGATAGTGGAATAAAATTGCTAGCATGTTGTGCAAAGGAAACATCAATAAAAACAGAGGCTAACACTTAATAGGAGCTATCTACTTTAAGAGAGTATTCAGGGGCAGTAACTGACTGATGTCTCTCATTGCATTGAAATTAACCTGTAGTACGCTGTGAGCAAAATGAGCAGATAACAAATGTGGGGGAAAGTTTCTAGGAAAAATAGGATATTATTACACATTTGTTATCTGCTCATTTAGCATACAGCGTGCTAAATGTTAATGTACATACATCACTGTTACAATGCTTTATTTTATGCTAATTGATGAATTCTATCAGTGAGATATAATCTATATCTGCATATTTGCAGTGGTGATATAGATTATATCATCACTGTATTTTGCCAGACTACTTTTTTTATTATCTCCCTTCCCAATACACTATTCTTGCACTATTACTCTCCCTTTAAATGCTTAGACAACGTGTTATTTAATTTTCACCGTTTACCTGGCTTCAATGACACTATTTACCTGTATTATTGTTTTTGTTATGAAACAAATCAAAAGCGAAATACAACTGACAATGTCTCGAAGTTTGTCACTGCAAATTGTAACAATAAATTCAATAAATTTTTTCATGTATTTTTCCTCGATTCAACTTTAAATTCAAGATAGCGGCATATTTGTGTGCTACGCGCTCGTGAAAATATTTGAAATTTTCTCACTTCTCAGTGAGATATATTCCATATTCACTCAAAACAAACAAATATCCTCTATTTATTAAAATGGTTGGCATAACAAACACTCATATACAGTCAGCCATCTTGTTTATTTCAACAGGCATATTACTTTAGTAATACTTATTCACAAAATCATCAAAAAACAATTAATTTGTACATTACGGTTTACAAAATTTAGTATTTAGTATTTTGTACATGGCCATCTTATTGTCTAGGTTTTTACGTAAACAAAATACCGGTAAGCAGCATATTGGTTGGGGATTAGAGCACAACATTACCTGTCGCATTGAAGCTGGGTTTATGACAATATTTTCAGTCTTTAAACTGTTGTTTATTATTAATACAATATTCTACAAATTAGCTGTCCATAACAACTATTTTCAGAAAAGAAACAAAAATTTAAAAAATAAAGTAAAAACACAAACAATTTACACAATGAATTAGTGCAGATGTAAATGACTGAATGAAGATTATTTGCGATGAACAAACTCAAGATTTTAGTAAGACTAAATCAGACAAAAATGCGAAACCAAATAGAAATGTAAGCATCACTGAAGGTTGATTGATATCCACCAAACAACAACCCAAATGTCGTCTGCTAGTCCCCACCCTGACCCCATGTGACACTTTTCTGTTGTCCCTGGTTGACAGTTGTGGCCTGCACATCATTTTGACATGGTGTGTGTTTTACGTTTAATTTATCGCCTCTATCGGTTGCCCATATGAGAGACGCCTCCTGAAGAGATTAGTCATTTTAGATTTTTGGAGGATAGTGCAATGATACAGACAGAGACCCATTCCAGAGTCTCCTCTGGTCCTTTACGTGCACGGTGTACAGCACCGACACTAGACCTCGGTTTAACGTCCCATCTGAAAGACTGTTAATTTTATTAGGGTTAGACGGGGGGGGGATCAAACCTGTGATCCCTGGATTACCAGTTCAGCATGCTACCACTGGACTGCAGATCCGTCTGTATTTTGACATGGAAAACATTTAGTCCATTTTATATTAAAATCTGTCAAGTGGCTAGCAAATGTGACCATAAAGTGTGATATTGAC
This sequence comes from Archivesica marissinica, assembly GCA_014843695.1. Classification (NCBI taxonomy): domain Eukaryota; kingdom Metazoa; phylum Mollusca; class Bivalvia; order Venerida; family Vesicomyidae; genus Archivesica; species Archivesica marissinica. The sequence goes on from CM026403.1 coordinate 42,598,978, forward strand.
GTTGAACCAACTGGGGCAAAAGTTGCTCTATGAATATATACATGACATGGGGTAATGGATATTAATGCAAATCTTATTTCAAAATCCCTGAAGCGGATTAAAGAGATATGCAGCAGATATAAGCAATACTGTTCATGTCGATAGACCTCTGTGTGACCTTGACCTGACTTTGAACCAATCAGATTGAAACATGCTCTCTGCCAATCAATAGAAGCAAATTAATTCATGATCCTTTAAGTGGCTTAGAGAGGACACAACTATTGAGCATACGACATTTGACTTCTAAACGTGACCTTTGACCTGTTCAGTTTGACCATGACCCAACCTGGTTAAGATTTAACTGCATATTATAATTCATATAGTGAATATTTGTACCACATTATTCCAATAATTCTTTAAAAGAATTAATAGACATGAAGCACATTGCGGACAGATGGGCCAGACAACAGATGAGGTGACTACAAAACAACCCACTCTAAGTTGAGTTTGCGAGGGGACAAAAATGATACCAAGCAAACTAAAACAGCACAGGTAAAGGAATAACTGATTATGTACAACAACTTCTACAATAGATGGTAACTTCTATATACGTTGCTACATTTACAAACAAAATCTATGTGCGTTTCATTAAATGGCAGAACGGGTGCAAGACGAATGTACACTTTTTGTTTCCACAGATTTTACATTTTCTACGTCTACAAGTATTACAGACATAACGGCTATATGAAAATCAAAGATCTACTTTCATAATCCACAAATGATAAGATTCTTTCACTCAATGTTCAAGTATTGTTTTACTGAAGAGTTGTTTGTTTCTAAATGTTACCTCAGTCAGCTTCAACGCAAATAAAAACAAGGATATGATAAGCGAATGAATCGGTCAATGTTTCTAAATATATTCTATCCACGAAGGACTTGATTGACGATACATGATGGTAGGCACAAGGACAAAGCTTACGTTTCACATGTTGCACGTGTTTCACAAATACATACAATATTGACAACAACAAGTACATTCAACTAAGCTTTACAATAATCTAGCAGAGATAATGGTGTACTACACATTTGGCCGACAAAAATAAAGTTAAAATATGCGTAGTGTCAAACTGACAACATCGAAAACAAAATAGGAGTATGTAAACATTACAATGCCGAATGGATATATATGTAAACTTTAAACTTATGCTAAGAAAGAAAAATGTACAAAGGAATATTGAGAAATTCATTGCAAGTGCACAAAAACAGCTCTTTGACAAACTTAAGACTTTGAGATAGATTTATATCTGCAAGGATATTAAAGAATTCAGTTTGATGTAACAAAGAAAATCCTAAAATAATCCAAGCGCACAGCCAAAGGGCATATAGCTTGAATGACAAAGTTTTTGATATTGAAAAAAGTCAGATATGTTATCTCAATGTACGTCTTAATCCATAAAGTATTTGAGATGAAGAAATTATGACCGAACAAATTGTGTTCTGCGATCTCCCCCCACCCCAAATAAAAATGGTGAGATAAAAATATGTTCCAAATGATCTTGCAAATTAAAACAAAAACGACTGTACATGTACACCGAGAGATTGAGTATAGTTCTAATGGTGCAGGTGGTTTTCAGATAACTAAATACTTTTCTCTCTTTGTAATCTATGCTAACCCTTTCAACACCACATACCTATAAATAGGCTTACAAAAACTAGATCCAAGATCTGCACTTTTTGCCAATAATATTACTATTTTTAGACAAAATGACCCATTTTGATATATGAACTGGTCCAAATGTAATTTTCTTTTAATTTATTGGTCTAAAAATATCATGGACCAGTCCATGTGAGTTACTTGGTGTTGAATGGGTTAATGTTCAAATACACAAATAATTGTCTGAGCCTAGGAGATTAGCAACTATGATACATGAGATATGATAATGTAAGTGGGTGGGGTAATTAATGAGACTAACACTTACCATATTTGCTTTTTCCTCATTAAGTTGTTGAGATCTATCTTGACTTTCTTTTAATTGTCTTTGTAGATCTATAATTTCAAAAGTTCTCTCCATAATAATCAATCATATCTGCAAAATCCACCATGTAAAGGCAAAACAAGATTTCCATTCACCGGTGGTCTCTCGGAACAGGTCAACTATGTATTTGAGCGTGTATTTTACGCTTATTTATCGTTGCTACTAGTTACCCATATGAGCGACGACTCCTGAAGAGAAATTCACGACACAATATAGATTATATTTGCTGCGGAAACAGACAGCCCGGCATAGTGGCATCAATAGGTATCGATATCCTCTGACTCACAACAAGTGTTAGGTCTAACAGCGACAAGCATCTCCAGCTAAAGTCTCATCAGAAATAAGAACCATCACACGTATGTATACCAAGCTATATATATATATATATATATATACTAGCAGTGCCATGGCAAAACTACTACAATATTTAACATTAAATTCACAACAGCTGTTTGTACAGTCTGGCAGGCGTAAAAAGCCCCCCCCCCCCCTGCTTATATAGTCAACAGCAGTAAAAAGTCCCCCTGCTTATATAGTCAACAGTAGTAAAACAAGTACCCCCTGCTTATATAGTCAACAGCAGTAAAACAAGTCCTCCCTGCTTATATAGTCAACAGTAGTAAAACAAGTCCTCCCTGCTTATATAGTCAACAGCAGTAAAAAGTCCTTCCTGCTTATATAGTCAACAGTAGTAAAAAGTCCCCCCTGCTTATATAGTCAACAGCAGTAAAAAGTCCTTCCTGCTTATATAGTCAACAGTAGTAAAACAAGTCCCCCCTGCTTATATAGTCAACAGTAGTAAAACAAGTCCCCCCTGCTTATATAGTCAATAGCAGTAAATCGTCCCCCCTGTTTATATAGTCAACAGTAGTAAACCAAGTCCTCCCTGCTTATATAGTCAACAGTAGTAAAACAAGTCCTCCCTGCTTATATAGTTAACAGTAGTAAAACAAGTCCTCCCTGCTTATATAGTCAACAGTAGTAAAACAAGTCCTCCCTGCTTATATAGTCAACAGTAGTAAAACAAGTCCCCCCTGCTTATATAGTCAACAGTAGCAAAACAAGTCCTCCCTGCTTATATAGTCAACAGTAGTAAAACAAGTCCCCACTGCTTATATAGTCAACAGTAGTAAAACAAGTCCTCCCTGCTTATATAGTCAACAGTAGTAAAACAAGTCCCCCCTGGTTATATAGTCAACAGTAGTAAAACAAGTCCTCCCTGCTTATATAGTCAACAGTAGTAAAAAGTCCTCCCTGCTTATATAGTCAACAGTAGTAAAACAAGTCTTCCCTGCTTATATAGTCAACAGTAGTAAAACAAGCCCCCTGCTTATATAGTCAACAGTAGTAAAACAAGTCCTCCCTGCTTATATAGTCAACAGTAGTAAAACAAGTCCTCCTGCTTATATAGTCAACAGTAGTAAAACAAGTCCTCCCTGCTTATATAGTCAACAGTAGTAAAAAGTCCTCCCTGCTTATATAGTCAACAGTAGTAAAACGAAGTCCTCCCTGCTTATATAGTCAACAGTAGTTAAAACAAGTTCCCCCCTGCTTATATAGTCAACAAGGTAGCGAAAAACAAGTCCTCCCTGCTTATATAGTCAACAGTAGTAAAACAAGTCCTCCCTGCTTATATAGTCAACAGTAGTAAAACAAGTCCTCCCTGCTTATATAGTCAACAGTAGTAAAAAGTCCTCCCTGCTTATATAGTCAACAGTAGTAAAACAAGTCCTCCCTGCTTATATAGTTCAACATGTAAAACAAGTCCCCACTGCTTTATATAGTCAACAGTAGTCAAAACAAGTCCTCCCTGTGCTTAATAGTTCAACAGTAGTAAAATCAAGGTTCCCCCCTGCTGTATATAGTCAACAGTAGAAAAAGCTTATAATTTATAGTGTACGGGTGTTATAAACCGTCTCCGGGCTAGTGGTAAGGGGTCCATCTACGGAGGCTGGGAGGTCGAAGGTGTTCGAATCTTGTCAGGGGTTTGTTCTGATATTACCGGCTTGGTGAGCCGCAAGCTAGTTAAATAATGGTTACGTTGCCTACAGACTGGCGCCTGCTACAAGAATAGGATTCGGGAAGAGATGTTCATAAAAAGAGGTGTATCATAAGTCAAATATTTGACTGGTCCGTCTTTAGATTAATTTGGGGTGACACTTTTATAATAAACATAATCATCTTTTTCTCAGTGTTGTTATAATTACTATTGATGTTCACTAGCTGGATCAGAATTATGTTTAGTGTGGGTGCTTAGCGGTTTTAGGTAGTCTTTGAGGTTGTCAGATTCTATTTTCTATTTTATTGTGAAAACTTGATGTGCTGAAATAGATATGCTTTTCCTGGGGTAGGCTAGCCGCTTCCTATGTGGGTCAACCTGGTACTATAGCAATGTGTGATGTTTGCCTTGTTTCAGCACCTACATACGTGCCTTTGTGTACCAATGTATTGGGACACATGAGACGTTTTTCGTCTTCGATTCCAATATCCGACTCCTATCTTCATGGCTGCCGTTTGTGATTGCTTTGCTTGGCGGCAATAACATGCATGTTTCGAATTGCTGTTCTGGTGTCATATACCTAAAATGTGGGTTTTTATGATATGGCTTACCAGAATGTTTGTGATCTTGAGATCGTACATCAAGAGATAGATTGTTACGTGAAAACCTCATTGGTTTTTAGCTTGTCAGTTAACTCTGAATTGAAAATTGAAACAATTTTATTTGTTAGTGTATATTTGTATAGTGAGAAATAGTGCCATAAATTAATGCTATAGAAACAACACATGGTCCGGACATATCTAAGAAATCCTGGGGAGGCCATGCAGGATTGGAAAATCTAAGAAGTCTGTGTATTAGCCACTGCGGGATTTGGATCATTATTTCCTACGGAGTTCACTGGGCTGTCTTTGTTTAAGAGCCTATGCCTCCCCATGTGTCCCGAGACATATCTAAGACAGGCCTGCCAGGCGAGAGCGGACGATATGGGTCTGGACTATATCTACAGACATCTTATTTGCGGGCAGACATTCCCGCCTTTAGTGGCCTATTATCCAGGTATAACTAAACCGAAGTCCAGGTGGAGAGCCACGCAGGTCTCAGACTATTATTCTAGATAGTCTATGGGTTTGACCCGAGACACATCTGCTACTTGTCTTTTTTGTGTTCAGACAATGCTATTAGATTATTTGCTCCCTGTGGGAGCCAGCCTTCTATCGCTCTTGGGTCCAAGTATTTATATATATATATGATTTCCCGTTCTGGGGAGTAGTCTCACGCAGGGCCAGGCCTACAGTCTATGAATTTTTGGTCAGCGTGCGGAGTCCACTCCCCGATATGGGCCTATCCGACAATACATCTTAATCCTTGCATATCGTCCCTGGGGTACGAGACCCGCCTTTCCAGTTGTGCCAGCTACTACACTTTCTAAGAATCTACCGGATGGATGACGCAAGCTAGACCGCCACCCGGACATATCTAAAGTCCATCAGCTCCTTGGTGATTTGTTAGTTCTAAGCAGTGTGCCATTGCCACACTTATTATATTAGATACGCTCTGTGGGCCTAACGGCTCGAGACATTTAAAATCCTTAAAAAGAAGTCCTGGAGAGTCCACTTCGCCCCAGTTGGCCAGAACTAGATGTATACGACCCCCCAGTCCTGGGGAGAGCCTACGCCCCCAGGCCGTGGTTATATATCTACATGATAGTCAGGCCGCCGAGTAGCCACAATTATGTGTGTTTTTCCGGCCTATATTTATTACCCAGCATACCCGTCCCTGGGGAGATGTTTTCACGCTTCCCCCTTAGGGTTCTACCTCGGAATATACTCTAAGATTTTCGTCCTCGTGGGTAGAGTTCGACGCGGCCGTACCTTTCTATACTCAGAAGTACAGGGTGTAGAACGACGCTCAGTGGTGCCTCGGATTATCCACACTTCTTCTATAGCACAGTCCCTGGGCCGAGAGCACCACTGCCAGGTCCCGGACTCTCCCCTCCCTCTTCTCCCTTCCCTTCCCCTCTTCCCCCCTTTCCCCCCCCCATACTACGAATTGCCAAGTCCTGGGGAGAGTTATCCATCGCATTCGGCTGGACATATTGAAGAAGTCCTGCCGTCCGTCGCACCCGTCATGTTTGAGAGCCACTGTCCAGGGCAGGAAACCTATCTAACGAATACGGGGAGAAACACGCAGGGCCAGACATATCTAAGAAGTGGGGAGCCAGGCCGGTCGAGACATATCTAAGAGCCGGGGAATAGCCAAAACAGGACCAGACATATCTAAGAAGTCCGGGAGCAGGTCGAGACATATCTAAGAAGGCCGGGGAGAGCACGAAGGGCAGGACATATCTACGAAGTCCTGGGGATAGCAACGGGCAGGACCAGGACATATCTAAGAAGTCCTGGGGAGAGCCACGCAGGGCCAGAATATCTAAGAATCCCGGGGAACAGGTCGAGACTATCTAAGAAGTCTGGGGAACAGGTCGAGAGCATATCTAAGAAGTACTGGGAGAGCCACGCCGGGGCGGACATATCTAAGAGTCCGGGAGAGCAACAACAGGGCCAGACATATCTAAGAGTCCTGGGTGAGGACACGCAAGGGCCGGACATATCTAAGAAGGCCCCAGGAGAGCCAAGCAGGTGAGACATATATAAGAAGTCCTGGGGAGAGCCACGCCAGGGGCCAGGCCATATCTAAGAAGGCCGGGGAGAGCCACCGCAGGCCAGACAATTCTAAGAAATCCTGGGGATGAGCCACGCAGGGTCCCCGGACATATCTAAGTCCTGGGGAGAGCCAGCAGGGCCGGAAATCTAAGTCCTGGGGGAGCCACGCAGGGCAGACATTCTAAGTCCCTTAGGGAGAGCAACACAGGTCCGGTCATATCTAAGAAGTCCTGGGAGGAGGCTACGCAGGTTAGCTCATATCTAGAAGTCCTGGGGTGAAGCCACGCCAGGCCCCCGGACATATCTAAGAAGTCTGGGAGAGCCACGAGGGCCGGACTATATCGAAGAAGTCCTGGGGGAGAGCACGCAGGTCGGGACTATCTAAGAAATCCTGGGGAGAGCACGCAGGGCATGGACATATCTAAGAAGTCATGGGGAGAGCCACCAAGGGCCAGACATATTAAGAAGTCCCGGGGGGTGGGAGGGAGGGATAGCCACGCGGGCTGGGACATATAAGAATAATGGGGGATAGCCACCAGGGCCAGACATATCTAAGCAAAGTCCCGGGGGATAGCCACGGCAGGGCCGGACATATCTAAGAAGCCTGGGATAGCCAACAGGGACAGACTATCTAGAAGTTCACGGGAGAGCCAGCCAGGGCCAGACATATCTAGAAGTCTCCCGGGGAGATAGCCAAACAGGGGCCAGGAAACATCTAGAAGGCATGGGTGAGAGCCACGCAGGGCGGGACATATTAAGTCTGGGGAGAGAGCCACGCAGGGCCGGACATATCTAAGTCCTGGGGAGAGCCACGCTAGGGCCGGACATATTCTAAGTCCTGGGGAGAGCCACGCAGCGTCCGGACTATCTAAGAAGTCCTGGGGAGAGCCACGCAGGTACGGGACATTATCTAAGAGTCCTGGGGAGAGCCACGCAGGTCCGGACATATCTAAGAAGTCCTGGGGAGAGCCACGCAGGTCCGGACATATCTAAGAAGTCCTGGGGAGAGCCACGCAGGTCCGGACATATCTAAGAAATCCTGGGGAGAGCCACGCAGGGCTGGACATATCTAAGAAGTCCCAATTTTATAGTAACGAAAAATTCACCACTATTACAAGCAAATGAAGAACATGATGTTGGTGTGACTAGCCTCGAACCCAGCCAGAAACCACACTGTCTCTTCTCTCTACTTTACGGCGATGGATTTCATCTCGAACGAGGTGAGGTCTATAGCGACTAAGCTAATGTGTAAGAACTGGTTTCGCAATTAATCTAATATACATTTGTACGTACAGTCGACATCCATTATGTAGAATTCCGGGGGAACGAACAAAATAATTTGACATAATCGAAGTTTGACGTAACGAAATTGTATATAAACGGAGCCAGTTGTATGTAAAATTATAGTGTCTGAAACAGGACTTTGATCCTGCTTCGAGATAACCGGAATTGTAAGTTTGACATAATCGAAGTTTGACGTAACGAAATTCAATATAAACGGAGCCAGTTGTATGTACACTTAGAGTGTCTGAAACAGGACTTTGATCCTGCTTCGAGATAACCGGAGAATTCGCCATAACCGACTTTGACATAACCGAAGTTTGACGTAACGAAATTGTATATAAACGGAGCCAGTTATATGTAAAATGATAGTGTCTGAAACGGGACTTTGATCCGACTTCGAGATAACCAGAGAATTCGCCATAACCGACTTTGACATAACCGACTTTGACATAACGGATGTAGAATGTAATATACAAGTATAAGTAAATACCTTCAAAGTTGTATTGTAGCTTTTCTTGTTTGTTACTTCTTGATTCAAGTTCATCTTTCTAATAACATAGAACACAATATGGTGAGAAAGCGCGCGGTCGCATCCTTAAATGGTATTATTTAACCCATTTCATTCTGGATACACTTAAAGGCTTTTGCAAACAACATAGATCAATATGATC
>CM026403.1:42608606-42642578 GCA_014843695.1 Archivesica marissinica
AGTAAAACAAGTCCCCCCTGCTTATATAGTCAACAGTAGCAAAACAAGTCCTCCCTGCTTATATAGTCAACAGTAGTAAAACAAGTCCTCCCTGCTTATATAGTCAACAGTAGTAAAACAAGTCCTCCCTGCTTATATAGTCAACAGTAGTAAAAAGTCCTCCCTGCTTATATAGTCAACAGTAGTAAAACAAGTCCTCCCTGCTTATATAGTCAACAGTAGTAAAACAAGTCCCCCCTGCTTATATAGTCAACAGTAGCAAAACAAGTCCTCCCTGCTTATATAGTCAACAGTAGTAAAACAAGTTCCCCCCTGCTTATATAGTCAACAGTAGAAAAAGCTTATAATTTATAGTGTACGGGTGTTATCATAACCGTCTCCGTGGCCTAGTGGTTAAGGCGTCCATCTACGGAGCTGGAGGTCGAAGGTTCGAATCTTGTCAGGGGTTTGTTCTGATATTACCGCTTGGTGAGCCGCAAGCTAGTTAAATAATGGTTACCGATTGCCTACCAGCCTGGCGCCTGGCATACAAGCATAGGATTCGGGAAGTACTGATGTTCATAAAAAGAGGTGTCTCATAAGTCAAAATTGACTGGCCCTTTAAATAAGGGGTGACACTATAATAAACAAACACTTTTACCATCAGTGGTATAATACATTGATGATCACTAGTCTAGATCAGCATTATGTTTAGGTGGTGCAGCGGTAGAGCAGTCAGATTCTATTTTCTATTTATGTGAAACACCTTGAGGCGACATAGATATGCTTTCCTGGGTAGGCTTAGCCGCCCTATGTGGTCAACCGGTACTAAGCAATGTGTGAGGTGCCTTGCTCCAGCACACTACATACGTGCCGTGACCAAGTATTGACCCAGAGACCGCTCGATTCCAAATCCGACTCTCTACCATGGCTGCCGTTGTGATTGCTTTGCTATGGCGCAATAACACTGCAGGTTCGAAGCCTGGCATATACCTATATAAATGGTATGATATGGACTTACCAGAATTTTGTGATCTGAGATTCTGTACCTCAAGAGATAGATTGTTACTGAAAACCTCATTGGTTTTTAGCTTGTCAGTTAACTCTGAAATTTGAAAATATGAAACAATTTATTTGTTAGTGTATATTTGTATAGTGAGAAATAGTTGCCATAAAACTGCTATAGAAACAACACAGGTCCGGACATATCTAAGAAATCCTGGGGAGAGCCATGCAGGATTGGACAAATCTAAGAAGTCCTGTGGATAGCCACGGAGGATTGGACATATCTAAGGAAGTCCTGGGGAGAGCCACGCAGGTCGAGACATATCTAAGAAGTCCTGGGGAGAGCGACGCAGGGCTGGACATATCTAAGAAGTCCTGGGGAGAGCCACGCAGGGCCGGTTATATCTAAGAAGTCCAGGGGAGAGCCACGCAGGTCCAGACATATCTAAGAAGTCCTGGGGAGAGCCACGCAGGTCCAGACATATCTAAGAAGTCCTGGGGAGAGCCACGCAGGTCCAGACATATCTAAGAATCCTGACCACCCAACAAGTCCTGGGGAGAGCCACGCAGGGCCGGACACTCTAAGAAGTCCTGGGGAGAGCCACGCAGGGCCAGACATATCTAAGAAGTCCTGGGGAGAGCCACGCAGGGCCAGACATATCTAAGAAGTCCTGGGAGAGCCACGCAGGGCCAGACACATCTAAGAAGTCCTGGGGAGAGCCACGCAGGGCCAGACATATCTAAGAAGTCCTGGGGAGAGCCACGCAGAGCCAGACATATCTAAGAAGTCCTGGGAGAGCCACGCAGGGCCAGACATATCTAAGAAGTCCTGGGGACAGGTCGAGACATATCTAAGAAGTCCTGGGAGAGCCACGCAGGGCCAGACATATCTAAGAAGTCCTGGGAGAGCCACGCAGGGCCGACATATCTAAGAAGTCCAGGGGAAGCCACACAGGGCCGGACATATCTAAGAAGTCCTGGGGAGAGCCACGCAGGGCCGGATATATCTAAGAAGTCCTGGGAGAGCCGCTCAGGCCGGACATATCTAAGAAGTCCAGGGGAGAGCCGCTCAGGGCCGGACATATCTAAGAAGTCCTGGGGAGAGCCCGCAGGTCCGGACATATCTAAGAAGTCCTGGGGAGAGCCACGCAGGGCTGGACATATCTAAGAAGTCCTGGGAGAGCCACGCAGGGCCGGACATATCTAAGAAGTCCTGGGGAGAAACACGCAGGGCCAGACATATCTAAGAAGTCCTGGGGAGAGCCAGGCAGGTCGAGACATATCTAAGAAGTCCCGGGGATAGCCAACACAGGACCAGACATATCTAAGAAGTCCTGGGGAGCAGGTCGAGACATATCTAAGAAGTCCCGGGGAGAGCCACGCAGGGCCGGACATATCTAAGAAGTCCTGGGGATAGCCAACGCAGGACCAGACATATCTAAGAAGTCCTGGGGAGAGCCACGCAGGGCCAGACATATCTAAGAAGTCCGGGGAGAGCCACGCAAGGGCCGGACATATCTAAGAAGTCCAGGGGAGAGCCACACAAGGGCCAGACATATCTAAGAAGTCCTGGGGAGAGCCACGCAGGGCGGACATATCTAAGAAGTCCCAAGGAGAGCCACGCAGGTCGAGACATATCTAAGAAGTCCTGGGGAGAGCCACGCAGGGCCAGACATATCTAAGAAATCCTGGGGAGAGCCACGCAGGGCCGGACATATCTAAGTCCTGGGGAGAGCCACGCAGGGCCGGACATATCTAAGTCCTGGGAGAGCCACGCAGGGCCAGACATATCTAAGTCCTGGGGAGAGCCACACAGGTCCGGTCATATCTAAGAAGTCCTGGGGAGAGGCACGCAGGTCCGGTCATATCTAAGAAGTCCTGGGGAGAGCCACGCAGGGCCGGACATATCTAAGAAGTCCTGGGGAGAGCCACGCAGGGCCGGACATATCTAAGAAGTCCTGGGGAGAGCCACGCAGGTCCGGACATATCTAAGAAGTCCTGGGGAGAGCCACGCAGGGCTGGACATATCTAAGAAGTCCTGGGGAGAGCCACACAGGGCCAGACATATCTAAGAAGTCCCGGGATAGCCACGCAGGGCTGGACATATCTAAGAAGTCCCGGGGATAGCCACGCAGGGCCGGACATATCTAAGAAGTCCTGGGGATAGCCAACACGGGCCAGACATATCTAAGAAGTCCCGGGGAGAGCCACGCAGGGCCAGACATATCTAAGAAGTCCCGGGGATAGCCACGCAGGGCTGGACATATCTAAGAAGTCCCGGGGATAGCCACGCAGGGCGCCGACATATCTAAGAAGTCCTGGGGATAGCCACACAGGGCCAGACATATCTAAGAAGTCCGGGGAGAGCCACGCAGGGCCAGACATATCTAAGAAGTCCCGGGATAGCCAACACAGGGCCAGACACATCTAAGAAGTCCTGGGGAGAGCCACGCAGGGCCGCTAAGGGGGAGACGCGCCGGACATATCTAAGTCCTGGGAAGAGCCACGCAGGCCGGACATATCTAAGTCCTGGGGAGAGCCACGCAGGTCCGGTTATATCTAGTCCTGGGGAGAGCCACGCAGGTCCGGACATATCTAAGAAGTCCTGGGGAGAGCCACGCAGGTCCGGACATATCTAAGAAGTCCTGGGGAGAGCCACGCAGGGCCGGACATATCTAAGAAATCCTGGGGAGAGCCACGCAGGGCTGGACATATCTAAGAAGTCCCAATTTTATAGTAACGAAAAATTCACCACTATTACAAGCAAATGAAGAACATGATGTTGGTGTGACTAGCCTCGAACCCAGCCAGAAACCACACTGTCTCTTCTCTCTACTTTACGGCGATGGATTTCATCTCGAACGAGGTGAGGTCTATAGCGACTAAGCTAATGTGTAAGAACTGGTTTCGCAATTAATCTAATATACATTTGTACGTACAGTCGACATCCATTATGTAGAATTCCGGGGGAACGAACAAAATACTTTGACATAACCGAAGTTTGACGTAACGAAATTGTATATAAACGGAGCCAGTTATATGTAAAATGATAGTGTCTGAAACAGGACTTTGATCCGACTTCGAGATAACCAGAGAATTCGCCATAACCGACTTTGACATAACCGAAGTTTGACGTAACGAAATTGTATATAAACGGAGCCAGTTATATGTAAAATGATAGTGTCTGAAACGGGACTTTGATCCGACTTCGAGATAACCAGAGAATTCACCATAACCGACTTTGACATAACCGAAGTTTGACGTAACGAAATTGTATATAAACGGAGCCAGTTATATGTAAAATGATAGTGTCTGAAACGGGACTTTGATCCGACTTCGAGATAACCGGAGAATTCGCCATAACCGACTTTGACATAACCGAAGTTTGACGTAACGAAATTGTATATAAACGGAGCCAGTTATATGTAAAATGATAGTGTCTGAAACGGGACTTTGATCCGACTTCGAGATAACCAGAGAATTCGCCATAACCGACTTTGACATAACCGACTTTGACATAACGGATGTAGAATGTAATATACAAGTATAAGTAAATACCTTCAAAGTTGTATTGTAGCTTTTCTTGTTTGTTACTTCTTGATTCAAGTTCATCTTTCTAATAACATAGAACACAATATGGTGAGAAAGCGCGCGGTCGCATCCTTAAATGGTATTATTTAACCCATTTCATTCTGGATACACTTAAAGGCTTTTGCAAACAACATAGATCAATATGATCAGCCGCAGCGTGACGCTGCATGCTGATCAGGATCTATGTTGTTTGCTACATAGCCAAGTGTCTTAGCAAGATCATCTGAATAGCAAACAGCATAGAGCCTGATCAGACGGCACGCTACGTGGCGGTTGATCTGGCTCTATGTTCTTTGCAAATACTGTTTGAACGGTATCCAGAATGAAATGGGTTAATATATGTCAACAAAATAGGGTTAAAATACACAGTATGACCATTACGCAAATATACTTAACCCATTCAACACCAAGTAACTCACATGGACTGGTCCATGATATTCATAAACCAATAAATGAATCAGAAAATCACATTTGGACAAGTTCATTTATCAAAATGGGTAATTATGTCGAAAAATAGTCATATCACTGGCAAAAAGTGCAGATCCTGATGAGACGGCTCGTCACGAGCCAGCTCATCTGGATCTACACTTTTTGTAAGCCTATTTAGAGGTCTGTGGTGTTGAAAGGGTTAAGGACAAAAGTTTTGCACTGGTATTTTTTTATATCAGCAATTAAATTCAATAACAAGCAGTACCACACTAAATATTATGTAATCTAAATTGATTTTTTAACAGAGAATGTGCATAATACTTGACAATTTAGGTTACATAATATTTAGTAATTTAGCAGTGCTTGATTGGATTAGCGATAAGTTTAACTGCCAGGTGGCGACGGTCAATTGTATACATGTGCAAATGCACTCTCTAATTTAGACATATGTAAAATGCCCGATGGTCAAGTGTAATTGTGTCCAATATCATGCGCAGTCTTTCAATAGATATAATTTTTAGTCTACTGGGTCGAACTTTTATGTGGTCGCTGGTCGCATAATGAAAAAACTTTTAATGGAATGTATTTATATAGCAAAAAATGTTGTTTAATTGCTTTACCATTGTAACTTACTTCTATCGCAAATGTGTATATCACTTTTAATCTGGCAAGTTTATGTTTGCGAAAATTCCAGAAAGTACACCCTCAATTCAAGATTCCGTTAGACTAGAATTCATCATCATCTACCTATTCCCGAAAGTGAATTAGGGTTTACACAAGTGCAAATGTGTGCGTTCATGAATACATAGGACATTGGAATAGTACAAAAACTTCATGTGAATATTACATGGTTTACAGTATCGAGACCTACAGACAAATAATATTACACGGTTTACAGTATTGAGATCTACATACAACTAAAATTATACGGTTTACAGTATCGAGACCTACAGACAAATAATATTACATGGTTTACAGTATTGAGATCTACATACAACTAAAATTACACGGTTTACAGTATCGAGATCTACATACAACTAATATTACATGGTTTACAGTATTGAGATCTACATACAACTAATATTACACAGTTTACAGTATCGAGATCTACATACAACTAAAATTACACGGTTTACAGTATCGAGATCTACATACAACTAAAATTACATGGTTTACAGTATCGAGATCTACATGCAACTAAAATTACATGGTTTACAGTATCGAGATCTACATACAACTAATATTACACGGTTTACAGTATCGAGATCTACATATAACTAAAATTACATGGTTTACAGTATCGAGATCTACATACAACTAATATTACCAGGTTTACAGTATCGATATCTACATACAACTAATATTACACAGTTTACAGTATCGAGATCTACATACAACTAAAATTACACGGTTTACAGTATCGAGATCTACATACAACTAATATTACACGGTTTACAGTATCGATATCTACATACAACTAATATTACACAGTTTACAGTATTGAGATCTACATACAACTAATATTACACAGTTTACAGTATTGAGATCTACATACAACTAATATTACACAGTTTACAGTATCGAGATCTACATACAACTAATATTACACGGTTTACAGTATCGATATCTACATACAACTAATATTACACGGTTTACAGTATCGAGATCTACATACAACTAATATTACACAGTTTACAGTATCGAGATCTACATATCACTAATATTACACGGTTTACAGTATCAAGATCTACATACAACTAATATTACCAGGTTTACAGTATCGATATCTACATACAACTAAAATTACACGGTTTACAGTATCGATATCTACATACAACTAATATTACCAGGTTTACAGTATCGAGATTTACATACTACTAATATTACACGGTTTACAGTATTGAGATCTACATACAACTAATATTACCAGATTTACAGTATCGAGATTTACATACTACTAATATTACACGGTTTACAGTATCCACATACTACTAATATTACACGGTTTACAGTATCTACATACTACTAATATTATATGGTTTACAGTATCCACATACTACTAATATTGCAAGGTTTACAGTATCTACATACTACTAATATTATATGGTTTACAGTATCCACATACTACTAATATTACACGGTTTACAGTATCTACATACTACTAATATTACACGGTTTACAGTATCTACATACTACTAATATTACAAGGTTTACAGTATCTACATACTACTAATATTACACGGTTTACAGTATCTACATACTACTAATATTACAAGGTTTACAGTATCTACATACTACTAATATTGCAAGGTTTACAGTATCTACATACTACTAATATTACAAGGTTTACAGTATCTACATACTACTAATATTACACGGTTTACAGTATCTACATACTACTAACCATATCTTTGAGTTTTTCTTGGAGTTGTTTCACCTCTTTATTCTTCATAGACAGGAAATCTTCAAGCTCGGAAAGTTTAGTGATCTTCTCTTCCAAATCTAGAGAGACTTGACTTGTCTTATATAAACACAGCAATATAGATCAGGGCTTAGCCTAACTTGTCTATATAAACACAGCAATATAGATCAGGGCTTAGCCTAACTTGTCTATATAAACACAGCAATATAGATCAGGGCTTAGCTAAACTTGTCTATATAAACACAGCAATATAGATCAGGGCTTAGCCTAACTTGTCTATATAAACACAGCAATATAGATCAGGGCTTAGCTAAACTTGTCTATATAAACACAGCAATATAGATCAGGGCTTAGCCTAACTTGTCTATATAAACACAGCAATATAGATCAGGGCTTAGCCTAACTTGTCTATATAAACACAGCAATATAGACCAGGGCTTAGCTTAACTTGTCTATATAAACACAGCAATATAGATCAGGGCTTAGCTAAACTTGTCTATATAAACACAGCAATATAGATCAGTGCTTAGCTTAACTTGTCTATATAAACACAGCAATATAGATCAGGGCTTAGCTTAACTTGTCTATATAAACACAGCAATATAGATCAGGGCTTAGCCTAACTTGTCTATATAAACACAGCAATATAGATCAGGGCTTAGCTTAACTTGTCTATATAAACACAGCAATATAGATCAGGGCTTAGCCTAACTTGTCTATATAAACACAGCAATATAGATCAGGGCTTAGCCTAACTTGTCTATATAAACACAGCAATATAGATCAGGGCTTAGCCTAACTTGTCTATATAAACACAGCAATATAGATCAGGGCTTAGCCTAACTTGTCTATATAAACACAGCAATATAGATCAGGGCTTAGCCTAACTTGTCTATATAAACACAGCAATATAGATCAGGGCTTAGCCTAACTTGTCTATATAAACACAGCAATATAGACCAGGGCTTAGCCTAACTTGTCTATATAAACACAGCAATATAGATCAGGGCTTAGCCTAACTTGTCTATATAAACACAGCAATATAGATCAGGGCTTAGCCTAACTTGTCTATATAAACACAGCAATATAGATCAGGGCTTAGCCTAACTTGTCTATATAAACACAGCAATATAGATCAGGGCTTAGCTTAACTTGTCTATATAAACACAGCAATATAGATCAGGGCTTAGCTTAACTTGTCTATATAAACACAGCAATATAGATCAGTGCTTAGCTTAACTTGTCTATATAAACACAGCAATATAGATCAGGGCTTAGCTTAACTTGTCTATATAAACACAGCAATATAGATCAGGGCTTAGCTTAACTTGTCTATATAAACACAGCAATATAGATCAGGGCTTAGCTTAACTTGTCTATATAAACACAGCAATATAGATCAGGGCTTAGCTTAACTTGTCTATATAAACACAGCAATATAGATCAGGGCTTAGCCTAACTTGTCTATATAAACACAGCAATATAGATCAGGGCTTAGCCTAACTTGTCTATATAAACACAGCAATATAGATCAGGGCTTAGCCTAACTTGTCTATATAAACACAGCAATATAGATCAGGGCTTAGCTAAACTTGTCTATATAAACACAGCAATATAGATCAGGGCTTAGCTAAACTTGTCTATATAAACACAGCAATATAGATCAGGGCTTAGCCTAACTTGTCTATATAAACACAGCAATATAGATCAGGGCTTAGCTTAACTTGTCTATATAAACACAGCAATATAGACCAGGGCTTAGCCTAACTTGTCTATATAAACACAGCAATATAGATCAGGGCTTAGCTAAACTTGTCTATATAAACACAGCAATATAGATCAGGGCTTAGCCTAACTTGTCTATATAAACACAGCAATATAGACCAGGGCTTAGCCTAACTTGTCTATATAAACACAGCAATATAGATCAGGGCTTAGCCTAACTTGTCTATATAAACACAGCAATATAGATCAGGGCTTAGCCTAACTTGTCTATATAAACACAGCAATATAGATCAGGGCTTAGCCTAACTTGTCTATATAAACACAGCAATATAGATCAGGGCTTAGCCTAACTTGTCTATATAAACACAGCAATATAGATCAGGGCTTAGCCTAACTTGTCTATATAAACACAGCAATATAGATCAGGGCTTAGCCTAACTTGTCTATATAAACACAGCAATATAGACCAGGGCTTAGCCTAACTTGTCTATATAAACACAGCAATATAGATCAGGGCTTAGCCTAACTTGTCTATATAAACACAGCAATATAGATCAGGGCTTAGCCTAACTTGTCTATATAAACACAGCAATATAGATCAGGGCTTAGCCTAACTTGTCTATATAAACACAGCAATATAGATCAGGCTTAGCCTAACTTGTCTATATAAACACAGCAATATAGATCAGGGCTTAGCCTAACTTGTCTATATAAACACAGCAATATAGATCAGGGCTTAGCCTAACTTGTCTATATAAACACAGCAATATAGATCAGGGCTTAGCCTAACTTGTCTATATAAACACAGCAATATAGATCAGGGCTTAGCCTAACTTGTCTATATAAACACAGCAATATAGATCAGGGCTTAGCCTAACTTGTCTATATAAACACAGCAATATAGATCAGGGCTTAGCCTAACTTGTCTATATAAACACAGCAATATAGATCAGGGCTTAGCCTAACTTGTCTATATAAACACAGCAATATAGACCAGGGCTTAGCCTAACTTGTCTATATAAACACAGCAATATAGATCAGGGCTTAGCCTAACTTGTCTATATAAACACAGCAATATAGATCAGGGCTTAGCCTAACTTGTCTATATAAACACAGCAATATAGATCAGGGCTTAGCCTAACTTGTCTATATAAACACAGCAATATAGATCAGGGCTTAGCCTAACTTGTCTATATAAACACAGCAATATAGATCAGGGCTTAGCCTAACTTGTCTATATAAACACAGCAATATAGATCAGGGCTTAGCCTAACTTGTCTATATAAACACAGCAATATAGATCAGGGCTTAGCCTAACTTGTCTATATAAACACAGCAATATAGATCAGGGCTTAGCCTAACTTGTCTATATAAACACAGCAATATAGATCAGGGCTTAGCCTAACTTGTCTATATAAACACAGCAATATAGATCAGGGCTTAGCCTAACTTGTCTATATAAACACAGCAATATAGATCAGGGCTTAGCCTAACTTGTCTATATAAACACAGCAATATAGATCAGGGCTTAGCCTAACTTGTCTATATAAACACAGCAATATAGATCAGGGCTTAGCCTAACTTGTCTATATAAACACAGCAATATAGATCAGGGCTTAGCCTAACTTGTCTATATAAACACAGCAATATAGATCAGGGCTTAGCCTAACTTGTCTATATAAACACAGCAATATAGATAGCTTAACATCTCTTTATGCATTTTATCTTCTTCAAACAGAAGAATAAAACTACAAATTAAAAAAAAAACATTCTGGTTTTAACATTTAATAAAGCAAAGTTTACAAAGAGTTGGATGAATTTGTAAATAAATAATTATATACATGTAGAGAATTAATTTACAAATACCTACCGTACTTACTCGCCTATAAGACGACTCGCCTATAAGACGACCCCCCTACTTTGGTTCTGTAATCTGTGGATTTGGCATGGACTCGCATATAAGACGGGTTGATAAAATTGACATCAGGAGTTGAAGAAATTTTTCAATAATTGATTCATAAGATTTTTGTGAACAATAACATAATGTTTTATTGCATGCTGCTAATTACTCAAAAAATCCGACATATGTAAATTAATCCACGGCATAATTATACAAGGACAACCTTTCTTACAGACACAGCCAATCAGATCGATCATTAAACGGTTAGCCCGCATAAGATCACCTTAGACACGACCAATTTGCATATTGTCCCATGCATGCCACATTTATAATTGAGTAGTGGCATGGGACAATACACAGGTGTTGTTAGGTAAACTGCCCGTCGCTCAAATGGGAATCCGGTCGCGACAGTAAATAAACATAAATTAAAAAAACAAAAAAAATTAGAAATGTCACACAAACTTGTGAAATTATCAACAAAATATGATGTTTTGTCCAGTTAGGCCGGGATAATTGATATGATTACTTTTGGTTACTACGTCGGGTTTTTTTTTTTGAAAGTGGCACATATATTCAAAGTGAGTTTTAAAACAAATATTGCAAACTGACGTCGGCGAATTGAAATATTTTATAGTTATGGTAGGGTTATCAAAGCGAGGGAAAATATATTTTCAACCTGTATTCCGTATAGGTTTGGTACATAATTCGGAAAAAATTAAAATTTACTTGGCCTGCACATGTCAAAATGTCATTAGTTCCCACAGTATCAGAGCTGTCGGCACAGATCAAAGACATATGTAAGTTACACCGAAGAGAATTAGTTCCCTCGCTTCCATTTTTATGACGCATTGCCCGTCGGTGAATGACTGAAGTTCTTCCCTGCTTCAGCCCATGTCCATATATGGAAATCGATGTAAGGTTAAACTGCTCTCCAGGTACTCACACTACACACGTGTTGGTTCGTTGCTATGGATACGCTATACTAGTGGATAATAGGGACTGTTTCAAGAGGTATGAAGAAAGGGGGGCGTTTAAAGGAGTCCCAGATATACTTTGCATATAATTTGTTTAAACGGGGGTATATAGTAATTATTGAAATAAGAATTGTCCAGGGCTAGAATCTTTCGCAGTTTTTAATTTACCAAGGTGTTCATTTAATACCCAGTCGGTGAAAAAATGTATAAAAAGGGATCAAATTGGTCAAAACAAATTATATACACATATACAAATTTTGTATTTGGTGCACCCGGCGATTATAAACGGTTCGGTAATTATTGTGATTTGCACGAAAAGTTATGAAGGCGTTGACGGAGATTAATTTGTCTCAGTTTAATGTTGCCAAACAATAAACCCAGATAAACACTTCTGTATGACTGACTTTTTGAAAACTGTGACCAACTGGTGTCATTGCTAACTTTTCCACATATTTCGAATTAATTTACTATACACTTTAGTGTTTTGTTCATTTAATGAAAATAATATTAATATTGCATGAATATATGAATTAACAAATATGTATATATTTAATGTCAGTTATTATTACATTTAATACCCGTCAAAAAGTCGGTGAAAAAAAGTATAAAAATGGATCAAATTGGCCAAATAAAATATAGCTGGCTGACATTTAGAAAATGCCAAACCAACTGATAATGACTGAAAACTTTTAGGTCATGTTTTGTGACCCGCTTATAAGATGGGACCCTGACTTTGAGCCTTAAATCAGCGGGAAATATCCCCGTCTTATAGGCGAGTAAATACGGTATATTTACAAATACCATATTATTTGTAGGCAGATCTTCAAAATTTTACATAAAATCTGATAAAAATATTACTGAGAAGGTGTAAGAGAGTAATAATGCTTTCTAATCACTAACTCTTGAAGAACAGTCGTTCGTTCTAATGGCTATTATCACACATACATATAAACAGGTTATATATGAAGCTTCAGACAAACTAGGCTATTCTTAGTAAGTAGTATCGCTACCTTAGCTTCAACAGTGATTCAAATGTTGTAACCGATCAGCAATAATATCCATTGACCCAAACACAATAAATTGGGGGCACAGTATCTCACCTTGGCTCCCTCCTCCAGCCTCGAAGAATCATAGGTTTGTATTTTGAGCTCAGCCTGCGTAAGCTTGTGCGTGAGTTCCTCTATCTGATCGAGGTACGATGTTTGGATCTCCTCCATTGATTTCATATGATTGTCGTGTCTCTCCGTTTGGCTCTAATGCAATACAAAGTTAAACAACTAGTTAGTCTACTTCAGCTACAACGATAATGGCAATTCATTTATTGGCATCAGCCACCAATTAAAACTTCAAATTGACGATGTAGGTACAATATAACTATTCACTCATTAATTAATGCATCTACGGTACACTGAATTTTCACAATGGAATAATCCATCATTGAGATTGGATCATTCCATTGAGCATAGAGGTGACTTCTGCGAAATTATAACAAGAGTAGCAAAGTGTGCAGATTCAGATCAGATCATTATCATAGATTCCGCCCCCCCCCCCCTCCAACTGTATTTGACCTCACAGTCAGGCAGATAATATTTGATGATACTTGACCGATCATCACCATGGGTCAAGGTCGACTAGCAAGGCATTTTCACAACAGGGCAAACGAGCGATTTTCTTGCATAAAAAGCCCTGGAGCTCGTGTCAAATGAACACCCTGGCATATTTGTCTCTAGATTCTCCAATCAGTCCCCTTCTCTCTCTTCAATACTTTCTCTTCTATTTTTGAAGCTTAGCATATCTGTCTCTAATTTATCCAACCCATCTTTCTTCCGCTTTAATGCTTTCTCTAATTCCCGTAACTGTGTTTTTAAAGATAAATTCCTGCTCAGAAAGGCGAAATTGCACTGTACACGAGTGTCACGTTTTTTTATGCTTGCAACGTGAATAAGACATGTTAAAAATGATTTACGCACATTCAGTTCTTTGCTATTATGAATTAGTTTATACACATTTATTTTCGCTCGATTGCGAAACAAGTTCTTTCAACTTATATTAATCACTCTCAAGACCTCATTCCTGATGGAATCCATCGCCACAAGGGAGAGAGAAGAGGCAACGTGGAATTTAAATGCCTTGCCTAAGGGCACAATCGTAACGGCTCCAGCGGGGCTCGAACTCCGGATCTTTCGCACCTGAAGCACCTATTATGATTTACTAATCCGATGGAACTGGACACGGAAATGGCACATTTTTGAAACATGAATTTATGAGAACGAAAATAGAATGCTAGTGGCTACGGAAAAAGCCGGGTGAATTTCGGCCAAATTCGGACTAAAATTTTTCTAAAAATGACTACGATAGTCAAACAAGATATTATTATTTTCGAATAGATTTCAAATGTCTTTGATTGTATTTCTTTACTGAGGCACTTGGGTAATAATGGTTTTATGACGAGTAGAATTGCATGATAACAACCTTCTTAGAAAATGTGACAGCGATTTTGAACATGAATGCAACTTTAATATATATGAATATTTTTGTTTCTAGTTTCGTCATTCTCTCTTTCTCTCTTAAATCCATCATTCATTTATCTATATTTTCATACTCACCTTGTATGTAAGCATATCTGTCTCAAGTTTCTCTGATCTATCTTTCTCTGTCATCAATGTGCTCTGTTAAATCCATCATTCATTTATCTATAGTTTCATACTCACCTTGTATGTAAGCATATCTGTCTCAAGCTTCTCTGATCTATCTTTCTCTGTCATCAATGTGCTCTGTTAAATCCATCATTCATTTATCTATAGTTTCATACTCACCTTGTATGTAAGCATATCTGTCTCAAGCTTCTCTGATCTATCTTTCTCTGTCATCAATGTGCTCTGTTAAATCCATCATTCATTTATCTATAGTTTCATACTCACCTTGTATGTAAGCATATCTGTCTCAAGCTTCTCTGATCTATCTTTCTCTGTCATCAATGTGCTCTGTTAAATCCATCATTCATTTATCTATAGTTTCATACTCACCTTGTATGTAAGCATATCTGTCTCGAGCTTCTCTGATCTATCTTTCTCTCTTTTCAGTGCTTTTTCTAAATCTCTTATCTTTGCCTCCTCTTCCTCTGTTCTACTCTGTAAGGTAGATATAATATCGTCATTAGCTTCAACAAATGCAATGCACAACAATTACGAAGCATATATCCCTATCATTCGAAATATATCGAGGATTCATAGTCAAAATACAACATGTCTATAACAACACAAACATCGTTAAAATTCATAACAAAACATCCAATACTTAAGAAAACCATTTATCTATTTGAGAAACAACATTACATATCAACAGAAATCCATGCAAATTATTGTGCAGACTGACATATAAAATGCAAGATGTATTACAATAATGCTAGTGACATAGTGTGCATCTGTAAATGTATTTGTTAACTATAAGGCGATATGTTATTCTAATTATCCGAAACATCACTACTTTGTAACAGACAACTGTTACAGTCCAGATATCATAACATTTATTTTTCAAAGAAAACATAAACCAACGATTACCATCATTATGAAATAGGATTTCAAATATATTCACCCCTACAGTCAAAATAGTTGTACTGAACTATGTAGCACAATATTGAACCCATTAACACATACAACCATAAATACAGACACATCTGTAGTGCAGTGGTAACACGCTCGACTGGTAATCCAGGGATCATAGTAATCCTAATAAAATTAACAGTCTTTCAGATGGGACGTTAAACAGAGGTCTCGTGTCGGTGCTTTACACCATGCACGTAAAGGACCAGAGGAGATTCTGGAATGGGTCTCTGTCTGTATCATGCACTATCCTCCAAAATCTAAAATGACTAATCTCTTCAGAAGGCGTCACTCATATGGGCAACCGGTAGCGACGATAAATAAACGTAAAACACACATAAAGCCATACAACAGGTGGGAATGGGACAACTGGAAATACATGGAATTTAATAGTGTTTCAGCTGTGACAATGTCGGTCTGTAACAAATCAATGCATAGATTAAAAGACTAAATATAAGCATTATCTAGATGGGCACCCGGGCAATTTTATGATCAAGAAAAAAAGAGTTGAGGGGAAGCAACTCGTGAACATTGTTCTCAAGTGACTATTTTTGAGTTGCAATGTTTGGTACAGAACAGCTGCCGATTCAGGATATACAGTTAAAGATGTTGCTAACAGACTGGTAATCCAGGGATCGCAGGTTCGATCCCCCGTCTGACCCTAATAAAATTAACAGTCTTTCAGGTGGGACTTTAAACAAAGGTCTTGTGTCGGTGCTTTACACCGTGCACGTAAAAGAACCAGAGGAGACTCTGGAATGGGTCTCTGTCTGTATCATGCACTATCCTCCAAAATCTAATATGACTAATCTCTTCAGGAGGCCTCGCTCATATGGGCAACAGGTACCGACAATAAATATCGGTAAAAACATGGTTCTGGCGGAAGCCTCATATTCCAAGTATTATTACTAGGACACTCCCCTCCCCAGTAAATAGTAATCTAGAAACAAATACATTTACTATTTTATCAAACAAATCTAGTATCTACAATTTACCAACTACAATCAATTATCATGCATATTGCATATTTCTAGAGCTATGAAATTGGCAATGAATACTTGGCAACAGTGTATTCTAATATCACCATTAAATAATAGTTCTAGATCTACAATTCTGTCATCAAATGTTATCATTTCTAAAACTATGTTACTAGCTTTGAATACTTGTGCATCGTTCATTCCATTTTCACAGCTAATTAGGTCACAGCTAATTAGGTCACATCGACATTTAGACAAATGTTCATATCTCTATGAACTGTGGTAGTATATATATATATATATATATATATATATATATGTATGCTATGCGCATTTTGGGAATACGGACGATTCTGGAATCGCGCTGCGCGTCTTAGGAATTCCGCAAGGCGTTATTTTCATCAGATAAAACTTTTATAATGGTCATGCACATTTTAGGAATGTCTTGCGCAATGTTGGAATAGTGAGTTCCTTAGTGAGTCGAAAATTGGCAAACATTTCAGTGCGAATGCGGAATTAAATTAAATGAAATTAAACATTTTCAATTCCGCATTTGGTCCAAAATGTTTGTTTACTTTCAATGTCATTTGTGGAAAAGATCACATAAATTTCAATTTTATTATCGGCAAGAAAAACATATTTATCTATTTGCATGCAATAAACTAATTGATTTAATGTTCTGTTTTAATTTTATTTATTTGATTATTATTCATAACATCATATTTTAGTGAAAATCCAATATTCCAACTTTGTCCCGATTCCTAAAATGCGCACGGACATTTCCAGAATCACGCAGAATCTCACTGCGCGTTTCAAGAATTCTTAAACTGCGTAACAGTATTGGAATTCCTAAAACGCGCAGCGCGATTCTGGAATGGTCCATATTCCAACAATGCGCAGAACATATATATAAGTAGAGATAGAAGCAATCTATTATATATATATATATATATATATAGATATATATGGCATGCTCTCAAGCTTAATAACTCGATAGAATGTTAGAGAATACATGATTATAAAATATATATCAGCATGAAATGACATGATGGTTATATTGAGGGAGTTTGGTTTTAAGGCCAGCTGGTACGTTTATGACACACAGGTACTCCTACAGCACACCCCGTCAGCAGCACACGGGTATGCTTACACAAGTCTGGTTACAGCACTGGCAGCAGCACACAGGTATGCTTACACCAGTCTGGTTACAGCACTGGCAGCATCACACGGGTATGCTTACACCAGTCTGGTTACAGCACTGGCAGCATCACACGGGTATGCTTACACCAGTCTGGTTACAGCACACCCTGGCAGCATCACACAGGTATGCTTACACCAGTCTGGTTACAGCACACCCTGACAGCATCACATAGGTATGCTTACACCAGTCTGGTTACAGCACACCCTGACAGCATCACACAGGTATGCTTACACCAGTCTGGTTACAGCACACCCTGACAGCATCACACAGGTATGCTTACACCAGTCTGGTTACAGCACACCCTGACAGCATCACACAGGTATGCTTACACCAGTCTGGTTACAGCACACCCTGGCAGCAGCACACAGGTATGCTTACACCAGTCTGGTTACAGCACTGGCAGCATCACACAGGTATGCTTACACCAGTCTGGTTACAGCACTGGCAGCATCACACAGGTATGCTTACACCAGTCTGGTTACAGCACTGGCAGCATCACACGGGTATGCTTACACCAGTCTGGTTACAGCACACCCTGTCAGCAGCACACAGGTATGCTTACACCAGTCTGGTTACAGCACACCCTGACAGCATCACACAGGTATGCTTACACCAGTCTGGTTACAGCACACCATGGCAGCATCACACGGGTATGCTTACACCAGTCTGGTTACAGCACACCATGGCAGCATCACACGGGTATGCTTACACCAGTCTGGTTACAGCACACCCTGGCAGCATCACACGGGTATGCTTACACCAGTCTGGTTACAGCACTGGCAGCAGCACACGGGTATGCTTACACCAGTCTGGTTACAGCACACCATGGCAGCATCACACAGGTATGCTTACACCAGTCTGGTTACAGCACACCCCGACAGCAGCACACGGGTATGCTTACACCAGTCTGGTTACAGCACTGGCAGCAGCACACGGGTATGCTTACACCAGTCTGGTTACAGCACATCCTGGCAGCATCACACGTGTATGCTTACACCAGTCTGGTTACAGCACTGGCAGCATCACACGGGTATGCTTACACCAGTCTGGTTACAGCACTGGCAGCATCACACAGGTATGCTTACACCAGTCTGGTTACAGCACTGGCAGCATCACAAGGGTATGCTTACACCAGTCTGGTTACAGCACTTGCAGCAGCAAACGGGTATGCTTACACCAGTCTGGTTACAGCACTGGCAGCAGCACACAGGTATGCTTACACCAGTCTGGTTACAGCACACCCTGGCAGCATCACACGTGTATGCTTACATCAGTCTGGTTACAGCACTGGCAGCAGCACACGGGTATGCTTACACCAGTCTGGTTACAGCACACCCTGGCAGCATCACATAGGTATGCTTACACCAGTCTGATTACAGCACACCCTGGTAGCAGCACACAGGTATGCTTACACCAGTCTGGTTACAGCACACACTGACAGCATCACACAGGTATGCTTACACCAGTCTGGTTACAGCACTGGCAGCAGCACACAGGTATGCTTACACTAGTCTGGTTACAGCACCGACAGCAGCACACGGGTATGCTTACACAAGTCTGGTTACAGCACTGACAGCATCACACGGGTATGCTTACACCAGTCTGGTTACAGCACACCCTGGCAGCATCACACGGGTATGCTTACACCAGTCTGGTTACAGCACCGACAGCAGCACACGGGTATGCTTACACCAGTCTGGTTACAGCACATCCTGGCAGCATCACACGTGTATGCTTACACCAGTCTGGTTACAGCACTGGCAGCATCACACGGGTATGCTTACACCAGTCTGGTTACAGCACTGGCAGCATCACACAGGTATGCTTACACCAGTCTGGTTACAGCACTGGCAGCATCACATGGGTATGCTTACACCAGTCTGGTTACAGCACTGGCAGCATCACAAGGGTATGCTTACACCAGTCTGGTTACAGCACTTGCAGCAGCAAACGGGTATGCTTACACAAGTCTGGTTACAGCACTGGCAGCAGCACACAGGTATGCTTACACCAGTCTGGTTACAGCACACCCTGGCAGCATCACACAGGTATGCTTACACCAGTCTGGTTACAGCACTGGCAGCAGCACACAGGTATGCTTACACCAGTCTGGTTACAGCACACCATGGCAGCATCACACAGGTATGCTTACACCAGTCTGGTTACAGCACTGGCAGCAGCACACAGGTATGCTTACACCAGTCTGGTTACAGCACACCCTGGCAGCATCACACAGGTATGCTTACACCAGTCTGGTTACAGCACTGGCAGCAGCACACAGGTATGCTTACACCAGTCTGGTTACAGCACACCCTGACAGCATCACACGGGTATGCTTACACCAGTCTGGTTACAGCACACCCCGACAGCATCACACAGGTATGCTTACACCAGTCTGGTTACAGCACACCCTGGCAGCATCACATAGGTATGCTTACACCAGTCTGATTACAGCACACCCTGGTAGCAGCACACAGGTATGCTTACACCAGTCTGGTTACAGCACACACTGACAGCATCACACAGGTATGCTTACACCAGTCTGGTTACAGCACTGGCAGCAGCACACAGGTATGCTTACACTAGTCTGGTTACAGCACCGACAGCAGCACACGGGTATGCTTACACAAGTCTGGTTACAGCACTGACAGCATCACACGGGTATGCTTACACCAGTCTGGTTACAGCACACCCTGGCAGCATCACACGTGTATGCTTACACCAGTCTGGTTACAGCACTGGCAGCAGCACACGGGTATGCTTACACCAGTCTGGTTACAGCACACCCTGGCAGCATCACACAGGTATGCTTACACCAGTCTGGTTACAGCACTGGCAGCAGCACACGGGTATGCTTACACCAGTCTGGTTACAGCACACCCTGGCAGCATCACACGGGTATGCTTACACCAGTCTGGTTACAGCACACCCTGGCAGCATCACACAGGTATGCTTACACCAGTCTGGTTACAGCACTGGCAGCAGCACACAGGTATGCTTACACCAGTCTGGTTACAGCACTGGCAGCAGCACACAGGTATGCTTACACCAGTCTGGTTACAGCACACCCTGGCAGCATCACACAGGTATGCTTACACCAGTCTGGTTACAGCACACCCTGGCAGCATCACACAGGTATGCTTACACCAGTCTGGTTACAGCACACCCTGGCAGCATCACACGGGTATGCTTACACCAGTCTGGTTACAGCACACCCTGGCAGCATCACACGGGTATGCTTACACCAGTCTGGTTACAGCACACCCTGGCAGCATCACACAGGTATGCTTACACCAGTCTGGTTACAGCACACCCTGGCAGCATCACACGGGTATGCTTACACCAGTCTGGTTACAGCACACCCTGGCAGCATCACACAGGTATGCTTACACCAGTCTGGTTACAGCACTGGCAGCATCACACGGGTATGCTTACACCAGTCTGGTTACAGCACTGGCAGCATCACACGGGTATGCTTACACCAGTCTGGTTACAGCACGCAGCACACACAGGTATGCTTACACCAGTCTGGTTACAGCACACCCTGGCAGCATCACACAGGTATGCTTACACCAGTCTGGTTACAGCACACCCTGGCAGCAGCACACAGGTATGCTTACACCAGTCTGGTTACAGCACACCCGACAGCATCACACAGGTATGCTTACACCAGTCTGGTTACAGCACACCCTGACAGCATCACACAGGTATGCTTACACCAGTCTGGTTACAGCACACCCTGACAGCATCACACAGGTATGCTTACACCAGTCTGGTTACAGCACACCCTGACAGCATCACACAGGTATGCTTACACCAGTCTGGTTACAGCACACCCTGGCAGCATCACACAGGTATGCTTACACCAGTCTGGTTACAGCACACCTGACAGCATCACACAGGTATGCTTACACCAGTCTGGTTACAGCACACCCTGACAGCATCACACAGGTATGCTTACACCAGTCTGGTTACAGCACACCCTGACAGCATCACACGGGTATGCTTACACCAGTCTGGTTACAGCACTGACAGCATCACACAGGTATGCTTACACCAGTCTGGTTACAGCACACCCTGACAGCATCACACGGGTATGCTTACACCAGTCTGGTTACAGCACACCATGGCAGCATCACACGGGTATGCTTACACCAGTCTGGTTACAGCACACCATGGCAGCATCACACGGGTATGCTTACACCAGTCTGGTTACAGCACACCATGGCAGCATCACACAGGTATGCTTACACCAGTCTGGTTACAGCACTGGCAGCAGCACACAGGTATGCTTACACCAGTCTGGTTACAGCACACCCTGGCAGCATCACACAGGTATGCTTACACCAGTCTGGTTACAGCACACCCTGACAGCATCACACGGGTATGCTTACACCAGTCTGGTTACAGCACACCCCGACAGCATCACACAGGTATGCTTACACCAGTCTGGTTACAGCACACCCTGGCAGCATCACACAGGTATGCTTACACCAGTCTGGTTACAGCACACACTGACAGCATCACACAGGTATGCTTACACCAGTCTGGTTACAGCACTGGCAGCAGCACACAGGTATGCTTACACCAGTCTGGTTACAGCACCGACAGCAGCACACGGGTATGCTTACACAAGTCTGGTTACAGCACTGACAGCATCACACGGGTATGCTTACACCAGTCTGGTTACAGCACACCCTGGCAGCATCACACGGGTATGCTTACACAAGTCTGGTTACAGCACTGGCAGCAGCACACAGGTATGCTTACACCAGTCTGGTTACAGCACACCCAACAGCATCACACAGGTATGCTTACACCAGTCTGGTTACAGCACACCCCAACAGCATCACACAGGTATGCTTACACCAGTCTGGTTACAGCACACCCTGACAGCATCACATAGGTATGCTTACACCAGTCTGGTTACAGCACACCCTGGCAGCATCACACAGGTATGCTTACACCAGTCTGGTTACAGCACACCCTGACAGCATCACACAGGTATGCTTACACCAGTCTGGTTACAGCACACCCTGACAGCATCACACAGGTATGCTTACACCAGTCTGGTTACAGCACACCCTGGCAGCATCACACAGGTATGCTTACACCAGTCTGGTTACAGCACACCCTGGCAGCATCACATAGGTATGCTTACACCAGTCTGGTTACAGCACACCCTGACAGCATCACATAGGTATGCTTACACCAGTCTGGTTACAGCACACCCTGGCAGCATCACACAGGTATGCTTACACCAGTCTGGTTACAGCACTGGCAGCATCACACAGGTATGCTTACACCAGTCTGGTTACAGCACTGGCAGCATCACACAAGTATGCTTACACCAGTTTGGTTACAGCACACCCTGGCAGCATCACATGGGTATGCTTACACAAGTCTGGCTACAGCACTGGCAGCATCACACATGTATGCTTACACCAGTTTGGTTACAGCACTGGCAGCATCACACGGGTATGCTTACACCAGTCTGGTTACAGCACACCCTGTCAGCAGCACACGGGTATGCTTACACCAGTTTGGTTACAGCACTGGCAGCATCACACGGGTATGCTTACACCAGTCTGGTTACAGCACACCCTGGCAGCAGCACACAGGTATGCTAACACCAGTCTGGTTACAGCACACACTGACAGCATCACACAGGTATGCTTACACCAGTCTGGTTACAGCACCGACAGCAGCACACGGGTATGCTTACACCAGTCTGGTTACAGCACTGACAGCATCACACGGGTATGCTTACACCAGTCTGGTTACAGCACACCCTGGCAGCATCACACGGGTATGCTTACACCAGTCTGGTTACAGCACTGGCAGCATCACACGGGTATGCTTACACCAGTCTGGTTACAGCACTGGCAGCATCACACGGGTATGCTTACACCAGTCTGGTTACAGCACTGGCAGCATCACACGGGTATGCTTACACCAGTCTGGTTACAGCACACCCTGGCAGCATCACACGGGTATGCTTACACAAGTCTGGTTACAGCACACGGGTATGCTTACACCAGTCTGGTTACAGCACACCCTGGCAGCATCACACAGGTATGCTTACACAGTCTGGTTACAGCACTGGCAGCATCACACAGGTATGCTTACACCAGTCTGGTTACAGCACACCCTGGCAGCATCACACGGGTATGCTTACACAAGTCTGGTTACAGCACTGGCAGCAGCACACAGGTATGCTTACACCAGTCTGGTTACAGCACACCATGGCAGCATCACACAGGTATGCTTACACCAGTCTGGTTACAGCACACCCTGGCAGCATCACACAGGTATGCTTACACAAGTCTGGTTACATCACTGACAGCATCACACAGGTATGCTTACACCAGTCTGGTTACAGCACTGGCAGCAGCACACAGGTATGCTTACACCAGTCTGGTTACAGCACACCCTGGCAGCATCACACAGGTATGCTTACACCAGTCTGGTTACAGCACACCCTGGCAGCATCACATAGGTATGCTTACACCAGTTTGGTTACAGCACTGGCAGCATCACACAGGTATGCTTACACCAGTCTGGTTACAGCACACACCGACAGCAGCACATAGGTATGCTTACACCAGTCTGGTTACAGCACACACCGACAGCAGCACACAGGTATGCTTACACCAGTTTGGTTACAGCACTGGCAGCATCACACAGGTATGCTTACACCAGTCTGGTTACAGCACACACCGACAGCAGCACACAGGTATGCTTACACCAGTTTGGTTACAGCACACCCCGACAGCAGCACACGGGTATGCTTACACCAGTCTGGTTACAGCACTGGCAGCATCACACGGGTATGCTTACACCAGTCTGGTTACAGCACTGGCAGCATCACACAGGTATGCTTACACCAGTTTGGTTACAGCACTGGCAGCAGCACACGGGTATGCTTACACCAGTTTGGTTACAGCACTGGCAGCAGCACACGGGTATGCTTACACCAGTTTGGTTACAGCACTGGCAGCAGCACACGGGTATGCTTACACCAGTTTGGTTACAGCACTGGCAGCAGCACACGGGTATGCTTACACCAGTTTGGTTACAGCACTGGCAGCAGCACACGGGTATGCTTACACCAGTTTGGTTACAGCACTGGCAGCAGCACACGGGTATGCTTACACCAGTTTGGTTACAACACTGGCAGCAGCACACGGGTATGCTTACACCAGTTTGGTACAACACCCCGACAGCAGCACACGGGTATGCTTACAACACACACCGACAGCAGCACACGGGTGTGCTTACAACACACCCCGACAGCAGCACACGTGTATGCTTACAACACACCGACAGTAGCACACGTGTATGCTTACAACACACACCGACAGTAGCACACGTGTATGCTTACAACACACACCGACAGTAGCACACGTGTATGCTTACAACACACCGACAGTAGCACACGTGTATGCTTACAACACACCCCGACAGCAGCACACGTGTATGCTTACAACACACCGACAGTAGCACACAGGTATGCTTACAACACACCCCAGCAGCAGCACACGGGTATGCTTACAACATACCCCGGCAGCAGCACACGGGTATGCTTACACAAGTCTGCTTACAGTACTAATAGCTACATGGGACTACTGATTCATGCATATAATACACCTCATGCAAACTCCAGTGTAAAGGAAAAGAAGATGTATAAGCGGTATGATTAAAGCTACATGAATCACGAACTACTTCAGCCTGAAATACTGTTAACCCTGTCAACAATACAGACACCTAAATAGGCTTACAAAAAATGTAGATCCAGATGAGCCGGATCATGACGAGCTGTCTCATTAGGATCTGCACTTTTTGCCAGTAATATTACTATTTTTAGACAAAATTACCCATTTTGAGAAATGAACTGGTCCAAATGTAATTTTCTTATTAATGTATTGGTCTAAAAATATCATGGACCAGTCCATGTCAGATACTTGGTGTTGAATGGGTTAATACCTTTCCTTTATTAAGTTATGTTATATTTCGGGTTTTAAACCTGCATCAGCACCATTTCGGGCTATATCGCTGGCGGCAGTTTACCTAACAACACCTTTCCTGGGCAGGCTCCAGCGGTTAACCAGTACTTGGGTGCACCAACCCCCGTAAGAAGCTGCAAACTTTTTCATATAAATGAGACACGGCCTGAGCATGGCTCGAACCAGTGACCATCAGTGATGATAGGTTACAGTGGTATACAAGTCAGCGACCGTAACCACTTGACCACAGAGGTCAAATATATACAGGTTCATGTAGAAGTGAAACTTGTATTAAGAAACCACCCACTGGGTAGAGAAACACTGGCACCATTGAACTGATCTAAGGGTGCTCACCTGCTATGAAAATTAAGAAACAACATTTGCCTTTTGATTATTTATTGGTGAATAAAACATGGTTTGGAGTTCTGACGTGTAGGAATTAACCATGAAGTAGGCATAAGTGGTTAATTCCGGCAATCAGAACGACAAACCATGTTTTATGCGACTATAAATGAGGCAAATAGAAATATTATTTCGATTCTAACATGACCAAAATATCTAAAAAGTGCAAATATAGTTATTTATTAGAAAGCGTAAATGTAGTCACAAATCTACAACAATTGTAGTAAAAGGATGACACGTTCGATCGACATCGCATGCTAAACCATGTCTTATTCCAGATTTAAACACAGTAAAATCTAGGAGTATACAGAAATGCGAGTCATGTTAGAATGTAATTTAAAACCAGGACAATATAATCAAATTGCTAAACATGACAGGTTAGGTCACTGTGTTAATTTCAGGTTCAGGAGATGTCCAACATAAGCTTTTCAAGATGGTCGTCATGTTGAATCGTGCAGACTTTGGCTCTTTTTTATATATATATTAGTCTCACAATGCTCCATACCAAATTTCATCAAAATTGACAGCGTGTTTCAGAAGAAGACGAAAGTAGGTTTTCGAGATGATGCCATTATTTTATTCATTTTTTTTATCTACATGTACTAGTTAGTGTTGTTGCCCCAGATGCTCCACATGTTGCATTAAATTATCCACAACATTTCAGGAGTACACCATTGAAAAGATTTTCAAGATGGCCACAATGGCTGCCAGATTTCAAGATGGCCACAATGGCTGCCAGATTTCAAGATGGCCACAATGGCTGCCAGATTTCAAGATGGCCACCATGGCTGCCAGATTTCAAGATGGCCACCATGGCTGCCAGATTTCAAGATGGCCACAATGGCTGCCAGATTTCAAGATGGCCATAATGGCTGCCAGATTTCAAGATGGCCACCATGGCTGTCAGATTTCAAGATGGCCACAATGGCTGCCAGATTTCAAGATGGCCACAATGGCTGTCATTTCTTAAATTTCAGATCAGAATGATTTTAGCAACTTTTGATCTACTGACTAGTTGCATCAAAACTTCACACCAAGTTTAATCGATCGATATTGATCAAGTGGTTTGAAAGGAGTTTTCATTTAGAGCAAAATGTTGACAGAAGATGGCCGATAGACGCAGAATACTAGATGATCTACCTATACCAATGGACACCGCAGACAAACTGTTGACAGAAGATGGCCGACAGACGCAGAATACTAGATGATCCACCTAACCAACGAACACTGACAAGACAAACTCTTAAATATATAGGAAGAACAAAATATAAGTCTTAGCAATTAGACATTACAAAATATTAGTTAGCTAGAATGTTTCAACTACACTATGTTAGCTTGTTGGCAGTTTACCTTCACAGACTGTATGGATAAAAACAAGAGGTCATTTGACTACTGGCTTAGTATACATGGGATAAACAGTAACACAAATCTCTTTACTGTATACAAGAGCAGATGTATGGTGCAGGATATATATATATAAGTTATCAACTTCAGGGCTATTTCTAGAGGGCGACATCGGCAAAGTAGTCGCCCTGGTGACCTGGACTACGCCCCCTAGGGGCACACTTCCCCCTAAAAAAAATGTTTTCTCACAATTTTCAGAACAAAATATTGTGCAGTAAGATACACTGGCCATTGTAAAGCACTCCTATACAAATATTGCACTTAATGGTCATATTGTGTATTTTAACCCTATTATATTGAAATTTAATCAATAATACCATAAGATGACACAGTGCGCTTTCTCACTTCTCCCAAAATTTACAGTCTAGCTTGAGCCCTGCAACTTGTCATTTGTAACCCCTCTAATTACCCTCAAGGAATCGCTGCACTTTCTCCGTCAATTATTGTCATGAAACCGGATTATTCATGACATTGCAGGACTAGGAGTGGTAGCAAATAGACCATGCTCCATCTTCCATTACTAAGGTGTGTAGTTAGTTTAAACAATATTTTATTCAAGAATGGTACATAACATAGGAATAGGTTTGGGAACAAATTACATAGTAACTTATTCGAATCCCTTTCCTTAGGGTGTGTGGTTACAAATGACGTATACATTATAAATACACGTGTGAGCATCAGCACTTATTTACTAGAAAGGAAATCATGGCTTTTTTAGAATTTACATACTTGCTTTGTATTTATCTATTGTATTTATCAAACTATGGCTAAGATTAGATAAACACTATAGTGAACACTGCTCTTGCATGTATACACACGTAGAACATGTTGCATGCTCACACAAAATTAAATTTTTTTCTTCTCACAAATTTTGTAACTGTGTATTGAATAGAAAGAAATTCATACTAATTCCGGTACTCCGTGACAAACGTGTACAACACCACTTTCAATTAGTTTGGATATTTTAAATTTGTGCTACCGTTAACAAGTGGGTGGGGTATTGTCAAATGTGTAGGGTGATACTTACTTCATTAGAGGTCTACGGAAATCAACATTCACATATTATATACATGTATTAAAACCACTGTTTCACACACGACAAAATGCAACAACATTTCATGCACTTTGACAGGCAACAACAAACCACAAACAACATAACACAACACCACCTGAGAAGAGAACATAATCAGAAAGTTCACCGCATTTAACCCATTCAACACCAAGTAACTGACATGGACTGGTGCATTCAACACCAAGTAACTGACATGGACTGGTGCATTCAACACCAAGTAACTGACATGGACTGGTGCATTCAACACCAAGTAACTGACATGGACTGGTGCATTCAACACCAAATAACTGACATGGACTGGTGCATTCAACACCAAGTAACTGACATGGACTGGTGCATTCAACACCAAGTAACTGACATGGACTGGTGCATTCAACACCAAGTACCTGACATGGACTGGTGCATTCAACACCAAGTAACTGACATGGACTGGTGCATTCAACACCAAGTAACTGACATGGACTGGTGCATTCAACACCAAGTAACTGACATGGACTGGTGCATTCAACACCAAGTACCTGACATGGACTGGTGCATTCAACACCAAGTAACTGACATGGACTGGTGCATTCAACACCAAGTACCTGACATGGACTGGTGCATTCAACACCAAGTACTGACATGGACTGGTGCATTCAACACCAAGTACCTGACATGGACTGGTGCATTCAACACCAAGTAACTGACATGGACTGGTGCATTCAACACCAAGTACCTGACATGGACTGGTGCATTCAACACCAAGTAACTGACATGGACTGGTGCATTCAACACCAAGTAACTGACATGGACTGGTGCATTCAACACCAAGTAACTGACATGGACTGGTCCACGATATTCTTAGACCAATAAATTAATAAGAAAATTCCAGTTCATTTATCAAAATGGGTAATTTAAAAAAAATTATTTAAAAATAGTAATATTATTGGCAAAATGTGCTGACCCTGATGCATGTCATGAGCCAGCTCGTCTGAATCTACACTTTTTATAAGCCTATTTAGAGGTCTGTAGTGTTGAAAGGGTTAAACATGTACATAAATGCTAGATTTGTCTGTGTGTATATATTTGAGGCAGGTAACAGTATATATACCACTGTAAGTACTAGACTCCAGTTTCAGGATAGTAACTGTTTCGTATTGTGAATGGAATTGTCAGGAAAAGAATAATACGTATTGTTCTATGTGTTGAACGTAAATATATGTATTATATTAGAATAAAAGTAGAAATCAAGTCAACGCACTAATTGTGAATGTATACTGTTATTGACATGTTTTGATAATGATGTCTTTTTAAAAATATACAAATAAACAATTACAAGAACATAACGTCACTTTAGGACGACATGAAGCGCCATAAAAAGCATAAGAGTTCAGGATCAGACTCGCAGCTCCCAGCAATGTTCCGCTACCACAAAGGACAAAACAAAACATCGCTGGGAAGCCTTGATCCCGACCCCTTCCCCTCACGATATAAAGCATATAAAGAACAAACATGAAAATGACCACGGATCAGACTAATACAAAGGTTTTATAAAATTTAATAATATTAAAAACACAAGGTTGAAGATATAAAACCAACATGTCCAAATTCATATGAAGTATATTTATATTCTGGTCAGCGGCGTAGCTCCCTATTGGCATTGTAGGCACCTGCCTTCACATTTTCATCAAAAATTAAGAATATGACAATGTGTTTCGCAATCAAGTTCTTATAACTTATATTAATCATTCTCGAGACCTCATTCTTGATGGAATCCATCGCCACGAGGGAGAGAGAGAGGCAACGTGGTATTTAAATGCCTTGCCTAAGGTCACAATATTAACGGCTCCAGTGGGGCTCGAACTCCGGACCTTTCGCACCTGAAGCGAATGCGAATCCACTGCGCTATCACGACTCCTTGTTGATTTACTATAGTGCAAAGAAGGATCTATAAGTCATACAACTACAGCAGACATTCTGGTACTGCTTTTAAATAACATCTCATTCAAAATGGCCGCTAACATTATACTTCTATTTCAGTAATGAACAAGGCGCATACTTTAAGCGCGATTTAGCCCAAAAAATCCAATGTTTATTATGTGTTACTAATATCCATGTTATTATTTAAATAGCGCGGTAATCCTGAACAATCCTGTAAACTCATTCTGACAACAACAAATAGTGACTCAATTGTTTATAGGGAATAAATTAACCTCTGCCTACATTCAGGGGGAGGGGGGGTATGGTACACTTATGATTTCTTTGTACAATATCTACTCATTCAAGGGGACTGACTGCTATCTACAAATTATTTTGTTTATTTTTCCTACTCTATAAGTACAGGGTGGGGTATATTTATTTTTCCTACTCTATAAGTACAGGGTGGGGTATATTTATTTTTCCTACTCTATAAGTACAGGGTGGGGTATATTTATTTTTCCTACTCTATAAGTACAGGGTGGGGTATATTTATTTATACATCTGAGATATACACACCTCCATATCATCCTTGATGATCACCTCTTCCTCAATCTGGAACTGTAAGTCTTCAACTTTCCTGTCAATCAGAAATATTACAATGGTAACTCAGTTACTCCCCTAGATTACTCATTAATGATGATAGGTCTTTTTAATTGGTTTCCTCTGTTTTTATCGTTGTTTCCTTTGCACCACATGCTATCAATTTTCATCCGATTTATCATCTTATAATTATTAAATCTCGACAAATATCCTACAAGTATATCACAACATCTGGCTAGGGAACAAGGAAAAAGGACCAATATAAATTTCGGGATAAATCAGACTTGATCTACC
Organism: Archivesica marissinica; assembly: GCA_014843695.1. Lineage (NCBI taxonomy): Eukaryota > Metazoa > Mollusca > Bivalvia > Venerida > Vesicomyidae > Archivesica > Archivesica marissinica. The sequence continues at coordinate 42,640,089 of CM026403.1, forward strand.
AATAGATAAAACCAGCAATGTTGCTCATTTGAATTTAAATTTTATTTATATAACAAATGGTCATTATTGCGACAAGGATCTACAATAGAACACTAAAATCAACCGGAAAAAAACATGTCTCCCCGCTCACAGTTACTTCAGAGGAGTAACACGGCAATCGCCCCCAAGGGTGTCTCTCAACCTTCTCTCATCTACCCTACCTCCTCTCATCTACCCTACCTCCTCTCATCTACCCTACATTCTCCCATCTACCCTACCTTCTCTCATCTACCCTACATTCTCCCATCTACCCTACCTTCTCTCATCTACCCTACATTCTCTCATCTACCCTACCTCCTCTCATCTACCCTACATTCTCTCATCTACCCTATCTTCTCCCATCTACTCTACCTTCTCCCATCTACTCTACCTTCTCTCATCTACTCTACCTTCTCTCATCTACTCTACCTTCTCCCATCTACTCTACCTTCTGTCATCTACCCTACCTTCTCTCATCTACCCTACCTTCTGTCATCTACGATACATTCTCTCATCTACCCTACCTTCTCCCATCTACCCTACCTTCCCCATCTACTCTACCTTCTCCCATCTACCCTACCTTCTCCATCTACCCTACCTTCCCCATCTACCCTACCTTCTCCCATCTACCCCACCTTCTGTCATCTACCCTACCTTCTCCATCTACCCTACCTTCTCCCCATCTACCCTACCTCTCTCATCTACCCTACCTTCCCCATCTACCCTACCTCCACTCATCTACCCTACCTTCTCCCACTACTCTACCTTCTCCCATCTACCCTACCTTCTCTCATCTACCCTACCTTCTCTCATCTACCCTACCTTCTCCCATCTACACTACCTTCTCTCATCTACCTACCTTCTCCCATCTACCCTACCTTCTCTCATCTACCCTACCTTCTCCCATCTACTCTACCTTCTCTCATCTACTCTACCCCTACCTTCTCTCATCTACTCTACCTTCTCTCATCTACCCTACCTTCTCATCTACCCTACCTTCTCCCATCTACTCTACCTTCTCTCATCTACTCTACCTTCTCCCATCTACCCTACCTTCTCTCATCTACTCTACCTTCTCTCATCTACCCTACCTTCTCTCATCTACTCTACCTTCTCCCATCTACTCTACCTTCTCCCATCTACCCTACCTTCTCTCATCTACCCTACCTTCTGTCATCTACGATACCTTCTCTCATCTACCCTACCTTCTCCCATCAACCCTACCTTCCCCCATCTACCCTACCTTCTCTCATCTACCCTACCTTCTCTCATCTACTCTACCTTCTCCCATCTACTCTACCTTCTCCCATCTACCCTACCTTCTCTCATCTACCCTACCTTCTCCCATCAACCCTACCTTCTCTCATCTACCCTACCTCCTGTCATCTACGATACCGTCTCTTCTACCCTACCTTCTCTCCATCTACCTACCTTCACTCATCTACCCTACCTTCTGTCATCTACACTACCTTCCCTCATCTACTCTACCTTCTCTCATCTACTCTACCTTCTCCCATCTACCCTACCTTCTCCCATCAACCCTACCTTCTCACTTCTACCCTACCTTCTGTCACAAACCCCCTCTACCCTACCTTCTCCCATCTACTCACTACCTTCTCCCATCTACCCTACCTTCCCATCTACCCTACCTTCCCCCATCTACCCTACCTTCTCCCATCAACCCTACCTTCTCTCATCTACCCTACCTTCTCCCATCTACCCTACCTTCTCTCATCTACCCTACCTTCTGTCATCTACGATACCTTCTCTCATCTACCCTACCTTCTCCCATCTACCCTACCTTCCCCATCTACTCTACCTTCTCCCATCTACCCTACCTTCTCCCATCTACTCTACCTTCTCCCATCTACCCTACCTTCCCCCATCTACCCTACCTTCTCCCATCTACCCTACCTTCTGTCATCTACCCTACCTTCTCCCATCTACCCTACCTTCTCCCATCTACCCTACCTTCTCCCATCTACCCTACCTTCTCCCATCTACCCTACCTTCTCCCATCTACCCTACCTTCTCCCATCTACCCTACCTTCTCTCATCTACCCTATTAGGGTACCCTATTAGGGTACCCTCTCTCATCTACCCTACCTTCTCTCATCTACCATACCTTCTCTCATCTACCCTACCTTCTCCCATCTACTCTACCTTCTCTCATCTACTCTACCTTCTCCCATCTACCCTACCTTCTCCCATCAACCCTACCTTCTCTCTTCTACCCTACCTTCTGTCATCTATGATACCGTCTCTCTTCTACACTACCTTCTCTCATCTACCCTACCTTCTCTCATCTACCCTACCTTCTCCCATCTACTCTACCTTCTCTCATCTACTCTACCTTCTCCCATCTACCCTACCTTCTCCCATCAACCCTACCTTCTCACTTCTACCCTACCTTCTGTCATCTAGGATACCGTCTCTCTTCTACCCTACCTTCTCCCATCTACTCTACCTTCT
>CM026403.1:42643578-42675819 GCA_014843695.1 Archivesica marissinica
CTCTACCTTCTCTCATCTACCCTACCTTCTGTCATCTACCCTACCTTCTCCCATCTACCCTACCTTCTGTCATCTACCCTACCGTCTCCAATCTACCCTACCTTCTCCCATCTACCCTACCTTCTCCCATCAACCCTACCTTCTCTCTTCTACCCTACCTCCTCTCATCTACCCTATCTTCTCCCATCTACTCTACCTTCTCCCATCTACCCTACCTTCTGTCATCTACTCTACCTTCTCTCATCTACCCTACCTTCTCCCATCTACTCTACCTTATCTCATCTACTCTACCTTCTCCCATCTACTCTACCTTCTCTCATCTACTCTACCTTCTCCCATCTACTCTACCTTCTCCCATCTACTCTACCATTTCTCATCTACTCTACCTTCTCTCATCTACCCTACCTTCTCTCATCTACCCTACCTTCTCCCATCTACTCTACCTTCTCCCATCTACCCTAGCTTCTCTCATCTACTCTACCTTCTCACATCTACTCTACCTTCTCTCATCTACCCTACCTTCTCCCATCTACTCTACCTTCTCCCATCTACTCTACCTTCTCCCATCTACCCTACCTTCTGTCATCTACTCTACCTTCTCTCATCTACTCTACCTTCTGTCATCTACCCTACCTTCTCCCATCTACCCTACCTTCTGTCATCTACTCTACCTTCTCCCATCTACCCTAGCTTCTCTCATCTACTCTACCTTCTCACATCTACTCTACCTTCTCTCATCTACCCTACCTTCTCCCATCTACTCTACCTTCTCCCATCTACTCTACCTTCTCCCCTCCTTCTCCCATCTACTCTACCTTCTCCCATCTACTCTACTTCTCCCATCTACCCTACCTCTCCTATCTACTCTACTTCTCCCATCTACTCTACCTTCTCCCATCTACCCTACCTTCTCCCATCTACTCTACCTTCTCCCATCTACTCTACCTTCTCACATCTACCCTACCTTCTCACATCTACCCTACCTTCTCTCATCTACCCTACCTTCTCTCATCTACTCTACCTTCTCACATCTACTCTACCTTCTCCCTCTCCCATCTACTGTACCTTCGCTCATCTACTTGACCTTCTCCCATCTACTCGACCTTCTCCCATCTACTCTACCTTCTCTCATCCTCTAGCTTGTCAGATAGCTCTCGCTTCTCGCCAGCCAGTTTCTGCAGCTTGGCCCTCAGTTGCTGTATATTGTCATCTGTCTCCTCATGTATTCTCTCATTCTCCACCCTCAATTGCGTTAGCTGGTCCTGCGTCTCGTCCACCTGTGCCGCAGCTCTTGCGACCTCCGACCTCTCAAGGTCACGTTCCCGCAGTAACTGCTCTATATGTTCCTCTTTTTCCTTCAACGCTTTCTGTGTATGACAACATTTTACAAAGCATAAACATTTCCATTAATTGTTATCATATGAGAAGAGTGTGCGTTTCTGTGTTACCATTAGCAGCATCTTTGCTTCATATGGAATCGACATCTGGAAACATGAATAAAATATCATAGCATTAACTACTGGTGCACCTCCTGGAATGGAACACCCAGGACAATCTGTAAGGAAAACGTGATTAAACAATCATGACAATGAACAGTAGCAGACATTTGGCATTCAATATTGATTGTCTGCAATTGTTATTTTGTTAATTAGCTAACCATGAATAATTAATTTAATCAGAGAAAACATCTGATCCTAAGAACTGACCTATTCTAACAGTACAACTATCTATTATTTATATATTATATTATTATATTTATTATAAAAGACCGTTATTTGATATGGCCATAATAGCTCAATTATTGACTGTTAGCCATTAACGGGGAAGAAGAAGAAAAATTTTAGACGTGTGTTAATATTAATAATAAGGTATTTTCTAGCTTGTTTATTGGATATAATTAGCAGCTATGGGAGGTCGGAGGTCAATAATAGAATAAGAATAGAGGTGCATAATTTCATAATGTTCAGGTAGTAAATATATTAGCAGATTAGTAGACCCGGATACATGGTATATATATGGGATACAACTTTAATAACTAAATATATCACTGAATTTACTCAACATCGCTGCAAATCCACTTGGACAATATTTATTGGTTCGTGACAACTCTCCCGCTATTATTGGTGGAGAAAGGCCCCGGGTGCCGCTCCGAGCAGTATATCAGGCACGGATGGACACCTGGGTAGAACCACTGACCCTTTGCAAGCCAGATGAATAGCTTCTTCACATGAAAAAATTTTGGTTTAAACAATATTTATTGTAAAACATAAATCACATATAACATACAACGACATACATAAATACATATAACATACAACGACATACATAAATACATATAACATACAACGACATACATAAATCACATATAACATACAACGACATACATAATACATCACATATAACATACAACGACATACATAATACATCACATATAACATACAACGACATACATAATACATCACATATAACATACAACGACATACATAATACATCACATATAACATACAACGACATACATAATACATCACATATAACATACAACGACATACATAATACATCACATATAACATACAAGACATACATAATACATCACATATAACATACAACGACATACATAATACATCACATATAACATACAACGACATACATAATACATCACATATAACATACAACGACATACATAATACATCACATATAACATACAACGACATACATAATACATCACATATAACATACAACGACATACATAATACATCACATATAACATACAACGACATACATAATACATCACATATAACATACAACGACATACATAAACATCACATATAACATACAACGACATACATAATACATCACATATAACATACAACGACATACATAATACATCACATATAACATACAACGACATACATAATACATCACATATAACATACAACGACATACATAATGCATCACATATAACATACAACGACATACATAATGCATCACATATAACATACAACGACATACATAATGCATCACATATAACATACAACGACATACATAATACATCACATATAACATACAACGACATACATAATACATCACATATAACATACAACGACATACATAATGCATCACATATAACATACAACGACATACATAAATACATAATGCAAAGGATCAAGTAGGAAGCTAAAACTAGCTTTTATAAAACTTTTTCCGTATCAAGAATTTGACACCCAAGTGTGATTCAAACCTACAGTGAGTGACAAATGATTTGAACTAAACAATCTAAACCACTAAGCCACTGAGTATTTAAATTGTCTATGTTAAACAGTCTTCTCTAGAAGTTTCACGGGGCAATAACTCTATCACAAATCAACTAGGTTAATCTTATTCAATATTTCAATATGCTGCTACAAATCTCGTTCAATATTTTCTAATCTTATTCACTATTTGAATATGGCGATGCAATATATATACATGGCGAAACAAATCTTATTAGATATTTTTAATAGTTATAAATCTATTAAAATATTTCACGGTACAAAACCATTCAATAGTGGATACCGCAATAGCATTATTTGGAATATGGCAATAAAAATCTAATATGACAATACAAATATTGTTAAATATTTTCAATATGGCGATACAAATATTGTTAAATAGGCGATACAAATATTGTTAAATATTTTCAATATGGCGATACAAATATTGTTAAATAGGCGATACAAATATTGTTAAATATTTTCAATATGGCGATACAAATATTGTTAATTATTTTCAATTTGGCGATATAAATATTGTTAAATATTATCATTTCAGATCTTATTCCATATTTTCAATATGGCGATACAATTTTTATTAAACACATTTTTACGGCAAAATGATTTTATTAAATATTTGAATATTTTACAGTCTAAAACATACTGATCAACTGTACACAAATGGTGTTGGCTAAAAACTTAAATATATGTCCTCTACACAACATTCTACAGAATTGTTCCATATTTCTATCATCTTCATTTGTCTATAAATAGTTCTAAGGAAGGTGCAATCATTGGTTAAATCCAAAGGGTCAACGGCTAGGGTCAATCACAATAGCTTCCTTTCAATGATCAACAAAAAATCTTGCAACTTAAAATACAGACAACAAAATTAAATGCTTCTATAAATAAGTGTAATGTTTAAGCGACAGAAATACGCTGGTTCGCATAAAAAAAAACTCACCTGAAGTGCCGAGGTTGTTGCAGTGATATTGAGAGAACTAGGTCGTTGGCCAGAACGTCCCGCAGCCGGCTGTTAATACACCAAAGTTCACCATGAATACACAACAGGTTAGTAGAGTTCTATACAAGAGACTAACTACAGATGACCGCATAGCCTACAGGTGATCGCATAGACTACAGGTGACAGCATAGACTGTAGGTGACAGCATAGAATACAGGTGACAGCATAGACTGAAGGTGACAATATATACTGTAGGTGACAGCATAAACTAGGTGACAGCATATAATGTAGGTGACAGCATATACTATATGTGACAGCATAGACTGTATGTGACAGCATACACTAGGTGACAGCATATATTGTAGGTGACAGTATATACTATATGTGACAGCATAGACTGTATGTGACAGCATACACTAGGTGACAGCATATATTGTAGGTGACAGCATATACTATATGTGACAGCATAGACTGTATGTGACAGCATACACTAGGTGACAGCATATATTGTAGGTGACAGCATAGACTGTATGTGACATCATAGAATGTAGGTGACAGCATAGACTATATGTGGCAGTAGACTGTAGATGACAGCATATATTGTAGGTGACAGCATAGACTGTGGGTGACAGCATAGAATGTAGATGACAGCATAGACTATATGTGGCAGTAGACTGTACATGACAGCATATATTGTAGGTGACAGCATAGACTGTAGACAACAGCATATACTGTAGGTGACAGCATAGACTATATGTGGCAGTACACTGTAGATGACAGCATATATTGTAGGTGACAGCATAGACTGTAGGTGACAGCATAGAATGTAGGTGACAGCATAGACTATATGTGGCAGTAGACTATAGATGACAGCATATATTGTAGGTGACAGCATAGACTGTAGACAACTGCATAGACTGTATGTGACAGCATAGACTGTAGGCAACATATTGTAGGCAACAGCCTAGACTGTGGGTGGCAGCTTAGAATGTAGATGACAGCATAGACTGTAGACAACAGCATAGACTGTAGGTGACAGTATAGACTAGGCAACATACTGTAGGCTACAGCCTAGACTGTGGGTGGCAGCTTAGAATGTAGATGACAGCATATAATGTAGGTGAGAACATAGACTCTATAGATGACAGCATAGACTGTAAGTGACAGCATATACTACGGGTGACAGTATGGCTACAGGTGACAGCATAGACTGTAAGTGACAGCATATACTACGGGTGACAGTATGGGCTACAGGTGACAGCATAGACTGTAAGTGACAGCATATACTACGGGTGACAGTATGGGCTACAGGTGACAGCATAGACTGTAAGTGACAGCATATACTATGGGTGACAGTATGGGCTACAGTTGATATGGGCTACAGGTGACAGTATAGACTATACATGACAGCACATACCACACGTCACAGCACAGACTACACGTCACAGCACAGACTACATGTGACAGCACATACCACATGTGACAGCACATACCACAAGTGACAGCACATACTACACGTCACAGCACATACTACATGTGACAGCACATACCACATGTGACAGCACATACCACATGTGACAGCACATACCACATGTGACAGCACATACCACAAGTGACAGCACATACCACATGTGACAGCACAGACTACATGTACATGTAAGTGGTGTACATGTAAGTGGTGTATATGTAAGTGGTGTACATGTAAGTGTACATGTAAGTGTACATGTAAGTGGTGTACATGTAAGTGGTGTACATGTAAGTGGTGTACATGTAAGTGTACCTGTAAGTGTACATGTAAGTGTACATGTAAGTGTACATGTAAGTGATGTACATGTAAGTGTACATGCAAGTGTACATGTAAGTGTACATGTAAGTGTACATGTAAGTGTACATGCAAGTGTACATGTAAGTGTACATGCAAGTGTACATGTAAGTGTACATGTAAGTGTACATGTAAGTGGTGTACATGTAAGTGTACAGTGTACATGTAAGTGTACATGTAAGTGTACATGTAAGTGGTGTACATGTAAGTGGTGTACATGTAAGTGTACATGTAAGTGATGTACATGTAAGTGGTGTACATGTAAGTGTACATGTAAGTGTACATGTAAGTGGTGTACATGTAAGTGGTGTACATGCAAGTGTACATGTAAGTGGTGTACATGTAAGTGTACATGTAAGTGGTGTACATGTAAGTGGTGTACATGTAAGTGTACATGCAAGTGTACATGTAAGTGGTGTACATGTAAGTGTACATGTAAGTGTACATGTAAGTGCACATGTAAGTATACCTGTAAGTATACATGTAAGTGTACCTGTAAGTATACAGGTAAGTGTACATGTAAGTGGTGTACATGTAAGTGGTGTACATGTAAGTGTACATGTAAGTGTACATGTAAGTGCACATGTAAGTATACCTGTAAGTATACATGTAAGTGTACCTGTAAGTATACAGGTAAGTGTACATGTAGTGGTGTACATGTAAGTGGTGTACATGTAAGTGTACATGTAAGTGTACATGTAAGTGCACATGTAAGTATACCTGTAAGTATACATGTAAGTGTACCTGTAAGTATACAGGTAAGTGTACATGTAAGTGGTGTACATGTAAGTGGTGTACATGTAAGTGTACATGTAAGTGTACATGTAAGTGTACATGTAAGTGCACATGTAAGTGTACCTGTAAGTATACATGTAAGTGTACATGTAAGTGTACCTGTAAGTATACAGGTAAGTGTACATGTAAGTGTACATGTAAGTGTACATGTAAGTGTACAGGTAAGTGGTGTACATGTAAGTGTACCTGTAAGTGTACATGTAAGTGTGCATGTAAGTGTACATGTAAGTGTACATGTAAGTGTACATGTAAGTGGTGTACATGTAAGTGCACATGTAAGTATACCTGTAAGTATACATGTAAGTGTACATGTAAATATACATGTAAGTGTACATGTAAGTGGTGTACATGTAAGTGTACATGTAAGTGGTGTACATGTAAGTGATGTACATGTAAGTGTACATGTAAGTGTACAGTGTAAGTGTACATGTAAGTGGTGTACATGTAAGTGGTGTACATGTAAGTGTACATGTAAGTGTACATGTAAGTGTACATGTAAGTGTGTACATGTAAGTGTACATGTAAGTATACATGTAAGTGTACATGTAAGTGTACATGTAAGTATACATGTAAGTGTACATGTAAGTGGTGTACATGTAAGTGTACATGTAAGTGGTGTACATGTAAGTGATGTACATGTAAGTGTACATGTAAGTGTACATGTGTAAGTGTACATGTAAGTGGTGTACATGTAAGTGGTGTACATGTAAGTGTACATGTAAGTGGTGTACATGTAAGTGGTGTACATGTAAGTGTACATGTAAGTGGTGTACATCTAAGTATACAGTGTACATGTAAGTGTACATACAAGTGTACATGTGTAAGTGTACATGTAAGTGGTGTACATGTAAGTGTACATGTAAGTGTACCTGTAAGTGTACATGTAAGTGTACATGTGTAAGTGTACATGTAAGTGGTGTACATGTAAGTGTACATGTAAGTGTACCTGTAAGTGTACATGTAAGTGCACATGCAAGTGTACATGCAAGTGTACATGCAAGTGTACATGTAAGTGGTGTACATGTAAGTGTACATGTAAGTGTACATGTAAGTGTACATGTAAGTGGTGTACATGTAAGTGTACATGTAAGTGTACATGTAAGTGGTGTACATGTAAGTGTACATGTAAGTGTACATGCAAGTGTACATGTAAGTGTACATGTAAGTGTACATATAAGTGGTGTACATGTAAGTGTACAGACAAGTGTACATGTGTAAGTGTACATGTAAGTGTACATGTAAGTGATGTACATGTAAGTGTACAGTGTACATGTAAGTGTACACACAAGTGTACATGTGTAAGTGTACATGTAAGTGGTGTACATGTAAGTGTACATGTAAGTGTACATGTAAGTGTACCTGTAAGTGTACCTGTAAGTGTACCTGTAAGTGTACCTGTAAGTGTACATGTAAGTGTACATGTAAGTGTACCTGTAAGTGTACCTGTAAGTGTACCTGTAAGTGTACCTGTAAGTGTACATGTAAGTGTACATGTAAGTGTACCTGTAAATGTACATGTAAGTGTACATGTAAGTGTACATACAAGTGTACATGTGTAAGTGTACATGTAAGTGGTGTACATGTAAGTGTACAGTGTACATGTAAGTGTACATACAAGTGTACATGTGTAAGTGTACATGTAAGTGGTGTACATGTAAGTGTACCTGTAAGTGTACCTGTAAGTGTACCTGTAAGTGTACCTGTAAGTGTACCTGTAAGTGTACATGTAAGTGTACATGTCTATATCTTATTGTACTCAATAAAGCTATATAAATGCAGCTATCAGTCATGCAAAAATGTCCATTTCTGTGCTTGTTAACCAGAAATGTGCTTGTTAACCAGAAATGTGCTTGTTAACCAGAAATATGCTTGTTAACCAGAAATGTGCTTGTTAACCAGAAATGTGCTTGTTAATCATGTTTACATTACATTTTGTTGCAATATTATACACATCCACAGACTGTACAGGCCCGTAGCCACACTGAGGCACACCGAGGCAGCTGGCTTGGTTAAAGTTTCCAAAGCAACCAAAAAATAAATGAAAAATTAAATAAAATGCAAAAAATATCACTTTGCTGTATAAAATGTTGCCTGCTAGAGAGCTGAAAGGTCAGTACATAATAATTATACGTCTAAATTCATTAAATCAGAAAACGCAGGAAATATTCGCTTCTATACCCGAACAATTTTAAAGGGGAACATGGTCCTGGACCCCCTAGATTGCCTCAGTTGAAATTTGCCTCTGGCTACGGTACTGTTGTAGCAAATTATACAAATTTATTAGTTTTGTTTGTTTTGTGAGTTTAATTTGTATGAACATTATAGTTCACATAGCTGCTTTCCGGCTAGTATTGGTGGAGGAAGACCCTGGGTGTATGTGTTTACGTTTACTTATCGTTGCTACCGGTTGCCCATATGAGCAACGCCTCCTGAAGAGATTAGTCATTTTAGATTTTGGAGGATAGTGCAATGATACAGACAGAGACCCATTCCAGAATCTCCTCTGGTTCTTTTACGTGCATGGTGTAAAGCACCGACACGAGACCTCGGTTTAACGTCCCATGAGTCCCATGAAAGACTATTAATTTTATTAGGATCAGACGGGGGATCAAACCTGCGATACCTGGATTACCAGTCCAACGTGTTACCACTGGACTATAGACCCTGGGTGCCCGTACAAGCAATATTTCAGACACTGATGAGCACCCTGGTACAACCACCAAACTCTCCCAATGGATAGTTTTCTCACTTAACCCATTTAATTCTGGATATATTTAAAGGCTTTTGCAAACAATATAGATCCAGATCAGCCACAGCGTGACGCTGCATGCTGATCAGGAAATATGTTGTTTGCTACATAGCCAAGTGTCTTAGCAAGATCATCTGAATAGCAAACAGCATAGAGCCTGATCAGACGGCACATTCCGTGGTGGTTGATCTGGCTCTATGTTCTTTGCAAATACTGTTTTGAACGGTATCCCGAATGAAATGGGTTAAAAGAATTTGACGACCCAATCCTCCAATGTGTTAGAGAATAAATAATTACATAAAAGCTTAGAAAGTAAACAAAATATGTTAGAAAGTAGCATTGTGTTATTCATACACAAGATCCCTAAAACAAAGCATATTCAACTGTGAATGTGTCTAAATTACAAGAAAGTGAAAAACAAAAACAAAGTGTGAGGTTATCTTGTTCATATAACTGTGAACTTGTTGCATTGAACAGGTACAGACCTAAAATACATACATCAGCTAAGAAAGCAAATTCAACATAGAGAAGTGAAAGAAACTAAACTAGGGTGCATCCAAATAACTCTGTTGTAAACAAAGCCTAATCATGATATAAGAATATTATCCAACGCATGTTGGGTTACCCTGAGAACATACATTACCAATTCCATGTGTGTGAAATAACACTTGCAGCTACAGTATCATACAGTATATACTCGTCTATAACACGCTCTCGCCTATATTGCTATTTGGAATAGACCCGTGTATAAGACGGATTGAGAAAAGTAAAGACAAAACAATTTAAATAAAAAACTGAAAATTATGTCAATGTTTTTGAAAAAGTTAAAAATGTTATGTTTTTTCAGCCAATCAGGAGTCCCCCAGGGGACAGTTTTATCACATGTTGTCATTACATAAATTAATTTACTTTTGTTAATTAATCAATACCAGAAACATTTATAAAGTTTCATATAATCATTACAAGAATTTATTTCAAATGACTGTAAAATATGTCAATATTATTAAAAAAATTAATATTTTTAGAATTCTGAACACCATTTAATATTTTTAAGAGTCCCTCAGCAGACAATTTTGTCATCACATAAATTAGTTTTCTATGGTTAGTCAATCAATACCAGTACAATATTACATTAATTTGAAATACTTTTGTTAATTAATCTTGATCAGTAAATGTGTTTGTAGTTTTGCATAATTTAGCAGACACTGTTACAACTATTCAACATATGAATGCAAGTGGGAACTAGCTTGAGAAGACCACAACTTGAAATATAAATGTATTAACTTATATAAACAGATTCTCATTAATACAGCTCACCAGAAGCCACCTCCGTGGTCGAGTGGTTACAGATACTGACTTGTATACCACTGTAACCTATCATCACTGATGGTCACAGGTTAGCAGTTTCTTAAGGAGGTTGGTGCACCAAGTACTGGTTAACACATTTATGTTTATATATTGTCATTATTTGAAGTAAATACGTCCCGTCACAAGCAAAAACGCATCAATAAACTGATTTTGTAAAAATAAAATTTTACCACTTGCTTATTATATGGGAAACAACTTTGAGGCCATAATCTGGTGATAAAATATGCGTCATATATGCAAGTGTATATGGTACATGAATTATTTTGCATTGATGATAATGTCCATACAAATTATCCAGATTTGCTATTTAGTGTTATAGGCATTAAATGTAAAATGTGTGATGTACAAATGGTGTGAAATACAAATGGTTGTGAAATGCAAATGGTTGTGAAATGCAAATGGTTGTGAAATACAAATGGTTGTGAAATACAAATGGTTGTGAAATGCAAATGATGTGAAATGCAAATGGTTGTGAAATACAAATGGTTGTGAAATGCAAATGGTTGTGAAATGCAAATGGCATTTGAATCACATAAGTCGCAGGCTTTATAAGGAAAGACATGGTTGTATTTGGCAAACGAAAATATTTATATATATTACGACGTCCTTCCTCAATATTTCTGGAACTATTTTTTGTACCAATGTTATTTTTAATTTAGATTAAAAAAACATTCAAAAGTTTCTGTAACATAAAAGCATTTGGGACCGCTAGGTTTCCAGGCTCTTCTAAAAAGCTCATATATATATATATATATATTATATCTGAGAATAAATGTTTGTAAATTAAGTGTCATATCCCTCTTATTAACTCTTTGAATGCTGGGTAAAGGCTATAAATAGTTCAAATAATTGTAGCATATGACAATTCATTAATGTGTTTTTCTTATTTGCATCTGAACACTGGAAATATGTCGTGGAATTGCATGTCATATCTGACTGGTATTTTCACAGCTAGCTTGCAGAGTTAATAAGTACCTACACACAGTATCTATTTATCCGATTAGCGTAGTCGTTAGCGTGCTCACTTCTTACCAATGCAACACAGGTTTGATCCTCGGACCGGGAAGAATGTGAGATGGTACGGTGGTCGCCAGATCGGACAGGTGCATTTTCTCTGGGTACTCCAGTTTCCTCCTAACCGAATGACCACATATACGCTTTCATCCGTGCCAACGAGAGTGATTAATATAAGTTGTTAAAACTTGCTTCGCAATTGTAAATAAATAAAGCTTCAAACCACACTATTTATCAGAAGAGTGCATACTAGAATTATTAAACATCCTACTGCAAGCAGTGAGTGCTCTGCAATTTAATTGAGCAAAATACTACTGACAACTGTTCTTAGAAAGCAAGAAAATTATATTATGATATGCAAGGCTTGACATGGCTACCATGGGACTAGGACCAATGGATGACAGGACGACAGGATGACAGGACCACAATAGAGGAGTGCGATACTATGCCTGTTATATGAGATTTTTTCAATACTACTATTTGTTTGATTACTTTAGAATTACAAGTACACAGTTGCTTATGGATGATTTAATTCAGAATAGTATAATTATGATGTGGCGAGGTGTAGCCGCTACAACACCACAGACCTCTAAATAGGTAGATAAACGGAAAAGATCCAAATGAGCCCAACTCAAACACTTTTCAACCATTCAACACCAAGTAACTGACATGGACTGGTTCATGATATTTTTAGACCAATAAATTAATAAGAAAATTACATTTGGACCAGTTCATTTATCAAAATGGTTAATTTTGTCTAAATATAATAATATTACTGGCAAAAAATGCAGATCCTGATGAGACGTGACGAGCCGGCTAATCTGGATCTACACTTCTTGTAAGCCTATTTACAGGTCTGTGGTGATGAAAGGGCTAACTTTACAATACAGCTAACATAGCAACGTTCCAGCTTTGGTTGTACCAAGCATTCTAATTGTTTGAGATAAGGTCAGGTGCTATGGTAGAAGAACCAATATCCTGCAAGCCAGTCTCACAACTTCCTCACAAACCTGCCTTTTTATTACATTTTCATATTTACTTAATACCTATTGAATGAGTATACACTCGGCTATAAGTCGACCTTGCTCATATGTCAAGGTGGTGCTTTGAGGGCTAGAAATCATATTTTTTTACGAACACTCACTTATAAATAAGTCTGTGTAGCTCTTGCGGAAAACTCCTCTTTCTTAAAAACTCTCAAAGAATTTCAAACAACCAATAGGCGGGTTAAATTGTCTAAGTGGGCGGGTTAAATTGTCTAAGTGGGCGGGTTAAATTTAGAAACAAGTAAGCTTTGTGTGTTTTACGTTTATTTATCGTCGCTACCAGTTGCCCATATGAGCGACGCCTCCTGAAGAGATTAGTCATTTTAGATTTTTGGACCCATTCCAGAGTCTCCTCTGGTTCTTTTACATGCAAAGCGTACAGCACCGACACGAGACCTCAGTTTAAAGTCCCATCTGAAAGACAAGTAAGCTCAACTTATAGTCAAGCATATGGGGCAATACAAAGCTTTTCTTTGTCCAATGTATAGTCAGTCATCCAAGAGTCAAAGTTCATAAAGCATGCCTGTAAAATGGAAAATCAGAGAAAGGAAGAGAACAAGCATAAATACTGCCTGAAACCGAAATATATCAGCAAATTAATTAAAATCAAGCTAAAGGTTATAATTCTGTTCATGCAACATATCATTAGCAATAAGATCCTGTCTAAGTCCATCAACTGTAAAACATCGTTTCTAATTAGCTTAAAGAGTTTTCTAGTTTCACACAATATGAAAGCAGACAGAATAAAAACAAATCTTGATTCGTGTCGTCGCCTTGTGCTGCTATTTCTCCATGCATGTTACCTAACTTTTGACACATGCCTGTACATGCTTCGAACACAGCACTCCATGTAGAGTGCGACTACGCCTGACTAGCTGATCCAAGCACCCAGTAAGTGTATCCCTATAATCCGTCAGTTCCCAAATGGGGACAGTTCTGACATGTTGTACACTATCTAAGGGTCTAATCATACACACCCTCCCCTCCCAAGCATTAAATTCTGGATATATCCCTGACATTGTTAAAGAAACAACTTTCTATGTGCTTATGAGACACATGCAGTTTTCTTTGTATGAATTTCTTGTGTAACATTACAAGGCAGGAGTAAATCTTCCACATTGTAGCTGGAGTTGTGGCCACAGTTCTGTGAATTCTTCAACATGTAACTCTTGATGAATCACAACTACAGGCACGCTCAAAAGTTGTTCCACCCATATCTCATCTATATACTAAACACATTTTAACTATCATTTTTATCAAATATATTTTACATCACCAAACTGGGTAAAAAACATGATATTTATATGGACAATACATGATATAACACATTGATATACCACATGATATACCACATGATATACCACATTGATATACCACATGATATACCACATTGATATACCACATTGATATACCACATTGATATACCACATAATATAACACATGATATAACACATGATATACCACATTGATATAACACATGATATAGCACATGATATAACACATGATATACCACATTGATATACCACATAATATAACACATGATATAACACATGATATACCACATTGATATAACACATGATATAACACATTGATATACCACATAATATAACACATGATATAACACATAATATAACACATGATATAACACATGATATACCACATTGATATAACACATTGATAAAACACATGATATAACACATTGATATACCACATAATATAACACATTGATATACCACATGATATAACACATGATATAACACATGATATACCACATGATATAACACATGATATAACACATGATATAACACATTGATATACCACATGATATAACACATGATATAACACATTGATATACCACATGATATACCACATGATATAACACATGATTTAACACATGATATACCACATGATATAACACATGATATACCACATGATATACCACATGATATAACACATTGATATACCACATGATATACCACATTATATAACACATGATATAACACATGATATAACACATGATATACCACATGATATACCACATGATATACCACATTATATAACACATGATATAACACATGATATAACACATGATATACCACATGATATACCACATTATATAACACATGATTTAACACATGATATAACATAACGTTAATGGTTACAAAAAACACTAGAACCATTACTTACTAAATCCCCATTATTATACGTATAAATATGGTTACATCCCCGATATTATACGTATAAATATGGTTACATCCCCGATATTATACGTATAAATATGGTTACATCCCAATATTATACGTATAAATATGGTTACATCCCCGATATTATACGTATAAATATGGTTACATCCCCGTTATTATACGTATAATATGTTTACATCCCCGATATTATACGTATAAATATGTTTACATCCCAATATTATACGTATAAATATGGTTACATCCCCGATATTATACGTATAATATGGTTACATCCCCGATATTATACGTATAATATGTTTACATCCCCGATATTATACGTATAAATATGTTACATCCCCGATATTATACGTATAATATGTTTACATCCCCGATATTATACGTATAATATGTTTACATCCCCGATATATACGTTAATTGTTACATCCCCGATATATACTAAATAGTACATCCCCGAATATACGATAATATGTTAATCCCCGAATATACGTATAATATGTTACACCCCAAAAAAACACCCCAAAACAAACCCCCACAACAAACCACCCCAAAAAAAACCCCCAAACAAAAACCCCCAAAACAAAAACACCCCAAAAAAAAACACCCCGATATTATAGTATAAATATGGTTACATCCCCGATATTATACGTATAAATATGATTACATCCCCGATATTATACGTATAAATATGGTTACATCCCCGATATTATACGTATAAATATGATTACATCCCCGATATTATACGTATAAATATGGTTACATCCCCGATATTATACGTATAAATATGGTTACATCCCCGATATTATACGTATAAATATGGTTACATCCCCGATATTATACGTATAAATATGGTTACATCCCCGATATTATACGTATAAATATGATTACATCCCCGATATTATACGTATAAATATGGTTACATCCCCGATATTATACGTATAAATATGGTTACATCCCCGATATTATACGTATAAATATGATTAAAATATCATTATTACAATAAATTCTATATTTACACACCTATGTTACACAGCAACTATGTACACACTCATTACATACATAAAGGCATGTTCTACATTAACTAATTACACGGTACACATAGATTATTATTACAATAGCAGTTAACCTATTTGAATAATTCACAGTACATTGTTTACAATATCACACTTCTGGCTATATATATGTAAGCCAACCACATGCATGCAGTTTACTAATGCATAAGTTTAGAATGGCGGAGACATAAATAAATTCCGAAATTTCGGTGTTCGAAACAGTTGAATAGCATCTGAATCATAAGTTACACGAGTGCAACAGTGCTTTGCTACATCCGCCTGCGGTTAGACGAAGATAAAGACAAGTAGACAGTCATACAATTATACTCTGCCAGAGAAAGTAAAACTGAATATGAATAACAAAGATCATCCTGACCCAGGCAGTTATAAAAGTTTTCTCCAATCTCAAACTCAAACTCAAGCTTTCTGTTGAGCCGGAACAAACTGCTAGCGATGATATATCGGACTGTTGATAAATTCATTTAATTCCAAAAGAAAATGACCATGAATGATAACTGGCTACATAAGCCATATTTATCTGCTACAACAATTCTGCATTGTGTATTAGTTTAAAATTTATTTGAGCTTGATTGCGAAACAAGTTCTTACAACTTATATTAATCGCTTTCGACGCTTTACCACTGCACTATCACAACTTCCACAATAAGATAAGAAATAAAGAACTAAGCAGATATTATATATTACTGTTATAAAGAGTTGCATATAAATGTCCACATATTTTTAAGCTTAAACTTTATTTATTATACAACGATTGCTTTCTCATCAGGATCTGCACTTTTTGCCAGTAATATTACTATTTTTAGACAAAACTACCCATTTTGATAAATGAACTGGTCCAAATGTAATATTCTGATTAATTTATTGGTCTAAAAATATCATGGACCAGTCCATGTCAGTTACTTGGGGTTGAATGGGTTAATGCAATAAGGGATATACTTCTGGTTGCAAGTAGCATAACAGTATGTTTATATGAGTCTATCACACAGTCTAATTACACTTACAGAGACTTTACAATGTGATTCAGATGCCATACACTGATGCAATATTTAATACTGTGCATTCAAAGTAATGCCAAGTATGTTTCCACATTAATTATATGTTTATGAATCGAGTGCTGCAGAGTCAAACGTCAAATATTTGTACAGTTGAGTGCCTTCAAAATCTTATCTACACATAGGTGTGTTGCACAAACAGCAACTGTGTGATGCAAACATCAAATTAGTACTTATTTTACAGGTTTGAAGGAAATAGCAGTATGTTGAATGCAATAGCATACCCACTCACTTATGAGTCACAGTATTTCCTTCTAATTTCAGTGTCAAAACATAAGCATTTAAAATTTCAACATTAAATAAATTTTAAAACATTTCATTATCTTACCCCACCCACATACCGATACAGAATAGACAGTTTTCACAAATATTAAAAAATAAATGGTCAAGATCTACAGTATTTCTCTAAATCTGTTATTTTTTTAAATAATAAAACAGATTTGTTCAACTGTTTAACTCTTTCAGCGCCGAATAAATTCAGAGCATGTGCAAACAACATAGATCCAGATCAGCCGTGGCATAACGCCGCGTCTGATCAGGATCTATGTTGTTTGCTATTCGGACAGGTGCTTCAGCTCCACTGTCTGAAGAGCAATCAGCATATAGCCTGATCAGACAGCATGTTCTATTCTGTCCGATCAGGTTCTCTACTTTTTTACAAAGTCGCTTTTATGCGACATTGGCGGTGAAAGAGTTAAACTCAAATTGGGGTAAAGTGGGGCTCCATAGCTACGATGTTTACCAGATTATTCAAAGTCAAATCATATTTACCAAACACTAATCAAGTTTAAGAAAACTGGATATTGATCTTGATGCCAACCAAGCAGCGAAGATTTTTAAAAGACATGCAATTATGCACCTAGCAAACGCTTGTATTAATACCGGTAAAATGTGTTTACTCATAAAACCGGTAGAAGTCTTTTGAAGGCACCCTTGTATGTAGCTAAAAAGCTTGTGCAAACTGAAGGATGATATTACATTGTTAGTCCTGATGAAATGATGGGTGTTCAAAATGTGCAGAGTATGATACGGTTTACGTAAGATGTGCACAGTATGATATGGTCAACATCAGATGTGCATAATATGACAGTTTATGCAAGAAGTGAATAAGATGATATGGTTTACGAAAGATGTGCATATTATGATATGGGTAACATAAGATGAGCTCAATGTGATACAGTTTACGTAAGATGTGCATAATATGATACAGTGTACGTGTAAGATGTGCACAACATGATATGGTTTACATATGATGTGCAGTTCACAGTATGATACAGTTTATGCAACAGTGCACATAATGATATGGTCTACATAAAATGTGCATATTCAATGATTCACATACGATGTGCACAGTACGATACAGTTTATGCAACAGTGCACATAATGATATGGTCTACATAAAATGTGCATATTCAATGATTCACATACGATGTGCACAGTACAATACAGTTTACGTAAGATGTGCACGGTATGTTACAGTTTATGCAACAGTGCACATAATGATACGGTCTACATAAAATGTGCATAATATTCAATGATTTACATAAGATGTGCACAGTATGATACAGTTTACGTAAGATGTGCACAGTACGATACAGTTTACGTAAGATGTGCACGGTATGTTACAGTTTATGCAACAGTGCACATAATGATACGGTCTACATAAAATGTGCATAATATTCAATGATTTACATACGATGTGCACAGTATGATACAGTTTACGTAAGATGTGCACAGTATGATACAGTTTACGTAAGATGTGCACGGTTTGTTACAGTTTATGCAACAGTGCACATAATGATACGGTCTACATAAAATGTGCATAATATTCAATGATTTACATAAGATGTGCACAGTATGATACAGTTTACATAAGATGTGCACATTATGATAAAGTTTACGTAAGATGTGCACATTATGATACAGTTTACGTAAGATGTGCACATTATGATAAAGTTTACGTAAGATGTGCACAGAAACATACAGCTTACATAAGATGTGCACATTATGATACAGTTTACGTAAGATGTGCACAGAAACATACAGCTTACATAAGATGGGTGCAATGTCAATGTATACTGTGAGTAATACAGGCTGAGAGAATATCTACAGGAAAGCTGAGAGAATATCTACAGGAAAGCAAGTACAGATGAAAAGACAAGCAGATAAACAACAGTAAAAGATTCAACAATATTAGTCCTAAATACACTTCAACATTACTAGTCAAAAAGTTGTTTGTAACACTTTTCAACATTACTAGTCAAAAAGTTGTTTGTAACACTTTTCAACATTACTAGTCAATGTTGTTTGTAACACTTTTCAACATTACTAGTCAATGTTGTTTGTAACACTTTTCAACATTACTAGTCAATGTTGTTTGTAACACTTTTCAACATTACTAGTCAAAAAGTTGTTTGTAACACTTTTCAACATTACTAGTCAAAATGTTGTTTGTAACACTTTTCAGCATTACTAGTCAAAAAGTTGTTTGTAACGGACTTTTCAGCATTACTAGTCAAAAAGTTGTTTGTAACGGACTTTTCAGCATTACTAGTCAAAAAGTTGTTTGTAACAGACTTTTCAGCATTACTAGTCAAAAAGTTGTTTGTAACGGACTTTTCAGCATTACTAGTCAAAAAGTTGTTTGTAACGGACTTTTCAGCATTACTAGTCAAAAAGTTGTTTGTAACGGACTTTTCAGCATTACTAGTCAAACAGATCTTGGTAACGGACTTTTCAGATGTCCGTAATGTACAACATTGATACAGTGTGCAACGTCTGTAACAGCTGCATATAGCTACAGTTGTCTGTGTATTAATTTATTATATATGTATTAAGTTCTGTTGTATGAACAGTTCTTAGTAAGGACAGATTGTTGTATCGTGTACATTATGTGGCTACAATACACTCAACATACAGAGCAGTAACAACTGTGAGACTGGGAAGGCAACAAACTGAGGGAGAGTAAAATTAACAAAGTAAATATACGTGTAATACACACATTAATTTAACATTGTCAAACACGCTTGATTTCAGCAAAACAGATATCGGTAGTCTGTCTATGCAAAACTGGACATTGAGTTGACTCAGTAGAAGAGCAGAAGACTGTGTGCATATAGATAGTGTATGCAGATGGAACAATTCCGTGCAAATCCCAAACTTTGTCCACAAACAATAACTGTACTGAAGAAATTTCAAAATATTGCCAGTCTTGTTTTGGATTTTGGGTTTAAAACCTGCACCTGCACCTGCACCTGCAGCTTAGTTCATATAGTGACTTTCCAGAAATTATGGTGTAGGAATATGCTGGGTGCCCCGCTGACCAGTATTTCATGCACGGATGCATACCCCCAGATAGAACCACAGACCTTCTGCAAACCACATGAAGAATTTGACACCCTCGATGGGATTCGAACTTACAACTGTGAGGGGCAAGTTATTTGAAGTAAACGACTTTAACTACACAGCCACGCCTAATATTACAATACGAGTGTGACAGTAATGCAGAGTTTTGCATAGACATATTTCAGTAAAGCACAATTATTTGACAGCATCTCTATACATGCAGAGATCCTCTATACATGCAGAGATCCTCTATACATGCAGAGATCCTCTATACATGCAGAGATCTGCACCATACATTAAGTAGTGGCTTTACCAATTAAATGTTAATTTTAAAAATAATTACAACTTGCAATATTGCCATTCTCATTGGCTGATTCAGCCAATGTGATCGCCGTTCATAACCCAATGAATTGCAAAATTA
This sequence comes from Archivesica marissinica, assembly GCA_014843695.1. Taxonomy (NCBI): domain Eukaryota; kingdom Metazoa; phylum Mollusca; class Bivalvia; order Venerida; family Vesicomyidae; genus Archivesica; species Archivesica marissinica. Next base: position 42,664,677 of record CM026403.1, read on the forward strand.
TTCTATTCTGATTAATATTCATAGCGGACTACTTTTTGTACTGTGTGACGAATCCATAGAATGTAATTTGTTAAATATTAGTCGTAATTATAACAATTGAATTGTCTTACACATAATTTGCATAAATCTGAAATGCAAATTAATACACATAATTTACATAAAAACTGAAATGTATGCAAATTAGGTGTAAAAAATGATATTTCATGCCTTAGATGAAATGTAGAAAAAGAATATCAATTGTTAAATAACAAGTTATGTTTAAGTTAACTAACTGTGTTGTGTTAATAAGTTGTGATACATGCATCATGTAAATTTACCAACACCATTGTACACGGCATCTAACATAACTATTAGAAACCCTACTGAAACTGTTATTCATGTCATTAATACAAGGATCTAAAGCTTATTGTATGAGAAATGTTTCTTTATTTGTGTGTGTTTACGTTTATTTATCGTCACTACCGGTTGCCCATATGAGCGACGCCTCCTGAAGAGATTAGTCATTTTACATTTTTGGAAGATAGTGCGTGCAATAATACAGATAGAGACCCATTCCAGAATCTCCTCTGGTTCTTTTACGTACACGGTGTAAAGCACCGACATGAGACCTCAGTTTAAAGTCCCAACTGAAACACTGATTTTATTAGGGTCAGACGGGGGGATCGAACCTGCGATCCCTGGATTACCAGTCCAGTGTGTTACCACTGAACTACAGATTTTGTTTTAGCTATTTGTGGCAGTTATAAACAATATTAACCCATTCAACACCAAGTAACTGACATGGACTGGTGCATGATATTTTTAGACCAATAAATTAATAAGAAAATTACATCTGGGTCTACACTTTTTGTAAGCCTATTTAGAGGTCTGTAGTGTTGAAAGGGTTAAATGTTCATAACAAGATACCAGTTCTAATAATCTACCAAGTTCATTCTGGCATAAATCCAATATAAAAACAAAAATTAGGCTGTGAAAACTAGTTCACAGACGGATCTGTAGTCCAGTGGTAACATGTTGGACTGGTAATCCAGGGATCGCAGGTTCCATCCCCCGTCTGACCCTAATAAAATTAACATTCTTTCAGATGGGATTTTAAACCGAGGTCTTGTGTCGGTGCTTTACACAGTGCACTTAAAATAACAAGAGGAGACTCTGGAATGGGTCTCTGTCTGTATCATTGCACTATCCTCCAAAAATCTAAAATGACTAATCTCTGCAGGAGGCGTCGCTCATATGGGTAACCGGTAGCGACGATAAATAAACGTAAACACAATATAAATAAAAGTAAAACACACGCATGAAAACTAGTAATTTAGTCAATCTGATCCAGCAGGATTTCTAATATTTTAACCCTTTGCACGCTGAGTAAATAAATCACATTTGCAAACAACATAGATCCAGATCAGCCGCTGTTACGCCGCATCTGATTAGGATCTATGTTGTTTGCTATTCAGCCAAGTGTTTTAGCTCCACTATCTGAATAGCAAATAGCATAGACCCTGATCAGACGGAATCAGGGGTGATAACAGCCCCAGAAGCAGAATCCTGAAAATTTCCAGTCCAGGTACAACTGGTGTATACAACACATCCTCCCTACTGAAATACTGGACAGCAGTTGTATCTTTGGCTGTCAGGGCAGACTTGATGTTCTGCAACGCATTAACAGAGTCAATACTTAGACTGCTGGACTTACAGTCCATAATATCCCCCATTATATTAAAGAAATTTCGTAAAGAATCATTATTTCCGGATTATTCTGCCGACTTCCGGTAGTTTCGTACTCAATATTATTCGCCCTTCACCCCCTACGAAATTAAACTGTTCGGAATTGTATCAATCTCAAAATCGATTTTTCGGAGCTCCAAATCCGGAATTCCGGATTAATCCGGAACTTTATCACCCCTGCGGAATGTTCTGTGCCATCTGATCTGGCTCTATGCTGTTTGCAAAAGTGATTGTATCTGTTGCTAGCGTGTAAAGGGTTAATAATGATGTTACATTGTTAATGAATGATGATAAACACTACATCAATACACCAAGATAGGTAACTCTATGCCCGGTATCAAACTAAGGGAGCTAACTCCATGTCCAATACAGACCAAGGGAGTTAACTGTGCTGTGACCACTACAATACACGACCCTGCAGCTCTCCAGTGATGTCTTGTTACACAGATTGAATGCGTTGGTTATTATTTTGACAACATCAAAGTTTTAAGACCAGTTAATCCTGTGAGGCTACAATATACTGCTTTGTTAATAATTAAATATTAACCCTTTCAACACCACATACCTCTAAATAGGCTTACAAAAAGTGTAGATCCAGATGAGCCGGCTCGTCACGAGCCGTCTCATCAGGATCTGCACTTTTTGCAAGTAGTATTACTAATTTTAGACAAAATTACCCATCTTGATAAATGAACTGGTCCGAATGTAATTTTCTTATTCATTTATTGGTCTAAGAATATCATGGACCAGTCCATGTGAGTTACTTGGTGTTGAAAGGAGGGTTAACAATAAAGCATTATTAATTAAAATTTCCAAAAATTGTGAGAAAGTAGTAAAACAGAACATAAATTCATTTTTATAGAAAATTAAACTATTATTTCAGAAATGATTTACAGTAAATATATAACAATTATTATATCCAAATTATTAAATGATAGGAATGCAAACAGACTGTAACAGAGTGTTTCTAAACAATGGAATGTATAACGTTAATTATAGACGAATTTCTTTTATAAAAATACACTTACTAACTAAAATCAAACAACGTTATTTAGATTATTAACCCTTTCAACACCACAGACCTCTAAATTGGCTTACAAAAAAGTGTAGATCCAGATGAGCCGGCTCATGACGAGCCGTCTCATCAGGATCTGCACTTTTTTCAAGTAATATAACTATTTTTAGAAAAAATATTACCCATTTTGATAAATGAACTGATCCAAATGTAATTTTGTTATAAATTTATTGGTCTAAAAATATCATGGATCAGTTACTTGGTGTTGAATGGGTTAAATATAATAAAAGTGCTATATTGTATATTCAGACTACTGCAATACGCAGTCACAGGATTAACCGATATGCCTGCCAACTGGCGAAAATAAGAGAGAAATAAGGATAATTTTGTAGCACCAGTAACTCTGCATGTACCTGGTTGTTTCCTAGGCCTGACACACCGAGCCTTACCCTCGGTCTCGAAGCGCTCGACGTCGCCGAGCTCATCGAGCTCACAGACTCCTGGCTGCCACTGCGCTCACGACTCAGCCGCATTCCTGTGCTGCCTAGAGACCGCGTCATTGGACTCGGTGTAGCTGTGACATTTGTCTTGGCAACTTTGTGCACCGGCGCAAATAATCCGTAACGAGGTCGGCAGTCAAAGTACCTGAAAGTAACGCAACAATGCTGATTTGTGATGGACAGTAATACATACAGAGAGGGAGGCAGGACAGTAATACAGACAGAGAGGGAGGCAGGACAGTAAGACAGACAGACAGATAGGGAGGACAGTAAGACAGACAGCGAGGGAGGCAGGACAGTAAGACAGACAGAGAGGGAGGCAGAGTCATATATGGAGTAAATGAGGTGAAGCTCACTCCATTAGGTGATCAATAGGGAGGGAGCCTCCATTAGGTGATCAACGGGGAGGGAGCCTCCATTAGGTGATCAACAGGGAGGGAGGGAACCTCCATTAGGTGATCAACAGGGAGGGAGGGAGCCTCCATTAGGTGATCAACAGGGAGGGAGGAAGCCTCCATTAGGTGATCAACAGGGAGGGAGGGAGCCTCCATTAGGTGATCAACAGGGATCCATTACAACAGGGAGGGAGGGAGCCTCCATTAGGTGATCGGGAGGGAGGGAGCCTCCATTAGGTGATCAACAGGGAGGGAGGGTCGTGTATGGATATATGGATAAATGAGAGTGACGCTCACTCCATTAGGTGATCAACAGGGAGGGAGGGAGCCTCCATTAGGTGATCAACAGGGAGGGAGGGAGGGAGGGAGGGGGAGGGGCATGTAGAAGATTTGATAAATGAGGTGCGCTCACTCCATTAGGTGATCAACAGGGAGGGAGGGAGGGTCGTGTATGGATATATGGATAAATGAGGTGACGCTCACTCCATTAGGTGATCAACAGGGAGGGACGGAGGGTCGTGTATGGATATATGGATAAATGAGGTGACGCTCACTCCATTAGGTGATCAACAGGTAGGGAGGGAGGTGCATGTATGAAGATATGGATAAATGAGGTGCGCTCACTCATTAGGTGATCAACAGGGAGGGAGGGTCGTGTATGGATATATGGAAAAATGAGGTGACGCTCACTCCATTAGGTGATCAACAGGAGGGACGGAGGGGTGTGTATGGTAATGGATAAAGAGGTGACGCTCACTCCATTAGGTGATCAACAGGTAGGGAGGGAGGGGCATGTATGAAGATATGGATAAATGAGGTGACGCTCACTCCATTAGGTGACAACAGGGGGGAGGGTCGTGTATGGATATAGGAAAAATGAGGTGACGCTCACTCCATAGGTGATCAACAGGGAGGGAAGGAGGGTCGTGTATGGATATATGGATAAATGAGGTGACGCTCACTCCATTAGGTGATCAACAGGTAGGGAGGAGGGCAGTATGAAGATGGATAAATGAGGTGACGCTCACTCCATTAGGTGATCAACAGGGAGGGAGGTGCATGTATGGATATATGGATAATGAGGTGACGCTCACTCCATTAGGTGATCAACAGGGAGGAGGGGGGAGGGAGGGAGGGAGGGAGGGAGGGAGGGAGGGAGGGAGGAGGGAGGGAGGAGGGAGGGAGGGAGGGAGGGAGGGAGGGAGGGAGGGCGGGAGGTGCATGTATGGATATATGGATAAATGAGGTGACGCTCACTCCATTAGGTGATCAAATATTTATGTTCATCATTCTTGGTACATTCAGGTACATCTGTGCATGGGTAATGTTTGTTTTGGGGGATTAAACTCACACCAACAGCTTAGGTCATATGGCGACTCTCCAGTTATTAATGGTCTAGAAAGACTCCAGATGCCCCTCTGAGCAGTATTTCAGGCCCAGACAGTCACCCATGTAGAATCATTGACCTACAAGCCAGCTGGGATTCGAAGCTACAACAGTGAGGGTGGGCACATGATTTGAATGATTTATGCTAAACTGGTCCCACTGTTTAAATGTACGTGTAAAATTGTACTTGGATACCAGCCTATATCAATTACTAAGAAATGGAAAATCTTTAATAATTTATTTATATTTCGAGTTTTACGCCTGCATCAGCACCATTTCGGGCTATATCGCGGGCGGGTAGTTTACCTAACAACACCTTTCCTGGGCAGGCTCCAGCGGTTAACCAGTACTTGGGTGCACCAACCTCCGTAAGAAACTGCCAACTTTTTCATATAAATGAGACACGGCCTGAGCGGGGCTCGAACCGGTGACCATCAGTGATGATAGGTTACAGTGGTATACAAGTCAGCGACCTTAACCACTCGACCATGGAGGCGGACTAATCTTTAATAATGAATTAACAGAAAGTACAAATTATTGTATTGTAGATAAAACCTTATTTACATCAATCTCCAAATTATTTTTTGCTTACCTCTTTCCCGCGACTGCTCCATCATTTTTTCCTACAGGGTCATCCAAATCAACTCCAACCCATTCCCCCTTGGCAAAGTCTGTGGGTCCTAGATACCGCAACGTTCCTAATTTAGATCCACTAACTAATACCCTATCACCAAGATGAAGATTATGTTTAATACCCCCTGTGGCAGAGGCCGGTGTCTGTTGTTCAGATTTCATCTTTGCTGGTGCTTGCCCTCTATTTAAACTCGTAGATGAGCTAGAAAGAGATTTATTCACAGGTCTGGGTAAACTCGGCGTCACCGGACGAACTAACAGACTATCTCCCCCATGACTCGGAGTCGTTGGACGGTGTAACATGCTTGGGGTGGTTGGTCTTTTATTCATCAGGGTATTATCACCATTCACTGGTACCGACACCTCAGAGGACGCACCATCGTCTGACGATCTTATCGCTCCTGCAATTCCGGGAGTCCGACTTAATTTAGAAATTCTACAGAACACGCCACGCTTTGCTTCACACTGGAAGTACCGGACACCGCTCACTGAGCCGTCATTTTTACCAATTGTCTCGTCCAACACAACCCCGGCCCACTCCCCCGGGGCGAACTGCGTGTCCCCTAAGAAGGCAATAAATCCTGGTTTTGATCCACTCACAAATACTCGATCGCCTATGATGTAATCATCCAGCGGGGGTGGCGGCACAGCAAGCTCCTCTTCACCTGGATAAAACAAGAAAAACATAAATTATTAAATGAATAATATGAATTGTTCAGATGCAAATTTCAAACTGGATACAAGAAAAGAGGAATTGCATGCATGGCAAAATAAGTCCAAAACAAAATTAATAACACACACAAAATTATCAGCAATGTTAGATCATTTGAGACATACAATATTTTGTAGCCATGCTCTATACACAAGAAAAACCTTTTTTTACTATTAACCCATTGCACACTAGCGGCAAATAATTTCTGCAAATAGCATGTTGTCTGATCAGGCTCTATGCTGTTTGCTATTCGGATATTGGAGCTAAAACACTTGGCTGAATAGCAAACAACGTAGATCCTGATCGGATGCTGCATTACGCCGTGGCTGATCTGGATCTATGTTGTTTGCAAATGTGACTTTATTTACACACCATGCAACGGTTTAAGTACCATAGATTAAGTGAGATAGTTTGTAAAAACTCTTGACAATAAATAATGTTTGAATTGAATTGCTAACAAGGGTAATTTTTACAGCAAAGTAAAACTGATAAAACATAAAAACTGAGAACAGTTCAATAATATATAATCCAGACGAAGATTTAACGAAGATTTAACTACGACACAATTGACATAGAGAGATGAGTACATTTCCTTTACTTCAAACTATTTCAATAGCGTTCTTCCTGTCTTTACTAGAATCTCAATAAACACAATGAGGAGTTTGCATTACACATTCATTATGATAGTGAAATGTTTGCTGTATGTATGGAGGGACAGGCAGATACGTAGTGCAGTTGTTAACACGATTGACTGGGAATCCAGGGATCGCAGGTTGACCCTAATAAAATTAACAGTCTTTCAGATGGGACTTTAAACCGAGGTCTCGTGTCGGTGCTTTACACCATGCACGTAAAAAAAACCAGAGGAGATTCTGGAATGGGTACCATTGCACTATCCTCCAATATCTAAAATGACTAATCTCTTCAAGAGACGTCGCTCATATGGGCAACCGGTAGCGACGATAAATAAACGTAAAGACACTCAAGATAGAGCTGGTGTAGATGTGTAGCTCTTATCGGACTGGCATACAAATAACGTTCTTATCTCTGTAAAACCACAGGCACCAGACACACAAAAAATGGTCCATATAGTGAGTAATGTTTACTAGTACATGGTGCCTGTGTGTAAAACGTTGTATCTATGCTATTTACATAATTGAAACATGTTTGCTGGACTGCTTCCTCACTTCAATGAATTTGACACCCTCAATGGGATTTGAACCTACAGCAATGAGGTGCAAGTCATTTGATTTATTGACGACCTTGTTATTGACGACGGCTGGTTATTGACGATGGCTAGTTATTGATATAATTTTAAAGATATGTAATATGTGGACTGGCAACATTTGATTTCACAATAGGTGATCAAACTTTAAAATATTTATTTCAATGAGAAACATTAGTCAGTTACTGCCCCTGAATACTCCTAATAGTATATTGGTCCTCTTAATTGGTTTCCTCTGTTTTTATAGTTGTTTCCTTTGTACCACATGTTTTCCATTCTCATTCGTATTCTCGTCTTATAATTATGAAATTATAAAATCTCGACAGATATCCTTTAGCATGTCCAATGGATACCTTACATTTATCCCAACGCAACATCTGGTTAGACGACAACAGTAAAAACAAAGGATTCCAACTAAAAGGACCAATATACATTTCGGGATAAATCTGACTTTATCCATCAAGGGAGGTAATAGAAAACGAGTAATGTAACTCATTTGTCACAATGTTGGAAGTCTGTATTCAATAAGACAAGCACAAAAATGATTGAATGAGCACCCAAGATTTGTTTAATGAATTCCAATATACAAAGTGCATAGTGTCCACAGAATTTGTTTTCTTAAATTTCCTAATGGTTTTTTTGAACCTGTTTTAATGAATTTAACTTTCATCCAAAATTCTGTAATACAGAGGACAAATCACCATGCATACAGACCATCAGAAATTCAGAATCATCCGAGTAATACTGTAAACACATCCGGAAAAAAGACGAAAAACAGCATCCAAATCTCAATATAGAGAAGCGTGTCTGATGCAATGTAACAAACAAACATAAGGTTTTCATTAACTAATGTTCTATATATTTTTTCTCAGACATTATAATACCAAGTCACAATCTCATATCGGTCCAAAACTGAAAACATTTCATGTGAACATTGGCGTATCCGAGCAATATGAACTAGATATAGCGTCATACAAACTACAATACACCGTGTTCATTATATTACTAGGTGGTATTATGATCAAATTTATGAATTCTTCATCAATTATGCATTACTGGGTCTATGTTCCAGACATATGAAAGTTTGCTAATGTTCCTTCCTCTATGAAGCTACGTAGAATCACTAGAATATGATACACACGGAGATATTCAAAGAAGCAACTAATTGCCCTATCCATCGTTTCAGTAATACATTATTCAGATTTCGGATTTTGAAGGTCGGTCTACAAAAGTTAACGATATGGTTATACAGTCAAACCTGTCTTAAGCAGCCAGCCAAGGGAGTCACAGAAAGGTGACCACTAACACAGGTTTGACTGTAGTGAAAAAAATTAATTATACTTGTGAATTACCTCCCTTTATGGATATTTATCAAAAATAGTCAAAGATCTTTGTAAACGGTCGTTTACTAAATTTACTAACACCCAAGATAAATTTGAATATAAAATATCACTCTATTTTTCCATTTAAAGAAATAAAAATTAAAAAAACAAAATAAGAGTATAAAGGTATGGAAACACGACACACTACCTGCCAGGGCAAGTGCGGCACCAGCTGCATATCTCTCGGCCACATTCGGGTTCAAACCCGCCGCTCTTGCACTTTTGGCTATTGCACCTAGAGACAACACAGAAATCAGAATGCAAACAACTCAAACATGCAAACAGCTAAACTAACAATATCATTTAAAGTCCCATTATGATTTTACTTGAATGTGCTGTCCACTGCACAGAGTCTCTGGTTCACTGCACAGAGTCTCTGGTTCACTGCACAGAGTCTCTGGCCTACTGCACAGAGTCTCTGGTCCACTGCACAGTCTCTGGCTAGAGGGGTAGATGATTAGAAATCGTGATTATTACGAAATGTCTATTAAATATTGCAAATTACCTCCCTTTATTATAGTTTTATTATCTACACAAGGCCAGCGCCTCGAGGGTGTCTCACCACGGACGATTGACTGTATAAGTGCTGGTTAGCCGGAATAAATGTCTTTTATGCTTACAAACAAAATACCGAATGCAAAGTTCAAGGTTAGTGGTAGGGTGGGGACTTACTATGAGGGTAGAGAATTAGTCATTGGAAGTGTAAGATTACTGGTAGGGTGGGGGCTTACTATGAGGGTAGAGAATTAGTCCTTGGAAGTGTAAGATCACTGGTAGGGTGGGGACTTACTATGAGGGTAGAGAATTAGTCCTTGGAAGTGTAAGATCACTGGTAGGGTGGGGGCTTACTATGAGGGTAGAGAATTAGTCCTTGGAAGTGTAAGATCACTGGTAGGGTGGGGGCTTACTATGAGGGTAGAGAATTAGTCCTTGCACGTGTAAGATCACTGGTAGGGTGGGGACTTACTATGAGGGTAGAGAATTAGTCCTTGCAAGTGTAAGATCACTGGTAGGGTGGGGACTACTATGAGGTAGAGAATTAGTCCTTGAAGTGTAAGATCATGGTAGGGGGGACTTACTATGAGGGTAGAGAATTAGTCCTTGGACAGTAAGATCACTGGTAGGGTGGGGACTACATGAGGGTAGAGAATAGCTGCAAGTGTAAGTCACTGGTAGGGTGGGGATTAATGAGGTAAGAATAGTCCTTGCAAGTGTAAGATCACGGTAGGGTGGGGACTTACTATGAGGGTAGAGAATTAGTCCTTGCAAGTGTAAGATCACTGGTAGGGTGGGGACTTACTATGAGGGTAGAGAATTAGTCCTTGCAAGTGTAAGATCACTGGTAGGGTGGGGACTTACTATGAGGGTAGAGAATTAGTCCTTGCAAGTGTAAGATCACTGGTAGGGTGGGGACTTACTATGAGGGTAGAGAATTAGTCCTTGCAAGTGTAAGATCACTGGTAGGGTGGGGGCTTACTATGGGGTAGAGAATTAGTCATTGCAAGTGTAAGATCACTGGTAGGGTGGGGGCCTTACTATGAGGGTAGAGAATAGTCCTTGCAAGTGTAAGATCACTGGTAGGGTGGGGACTACTATGAGGGTAGAGAATTAGTCCTTGCAAGTGTAAGATCACTGGTAGGGTGGAGACTTACTATGAGGGTAGAGAATTAGTCCTTGGAAGTGTAAGATCACTGGTAGGGTGGGGACTTACTATGAGGGTAGAGAATTAGTCCTTGCAAGTGTAAGATCACTGGTAGGGTGGAGACTTACTATGAGGGTAGAGAATTAGTCCTTGGACGTGTAAGATCACTGGTAGGGTGGGGACTTACTATCAGGGTAGAGAATTAGTCCTTGCAAGTGTAAGATCACTGGTAGGGTGGAGACTTACTATGAGGGTAGAGAATTAGTCCTTGCACGTGTAAGATCACTGGTAGGGTGGGGACTTACTATGAGGGTAGAGAATTAGTCCTGGACATGTAAGATCACTGGTAGGGTGGAGACTTACTATGAGGGTAGAGAATTAGTCCTTGCACGTGTAAGATCACTGGTAGGGTGGGGACTTACTATGAGGGTAGAGAATTAGTCCTTGGAAGTGTAAGATCACTGGTAGGGTGGGGACTTACTATCAGGGTAGAGAATTAGTCCTTGCAAATGTAAGATCACTGGTAGG
>CM026403.1:42676819-42720332 GCA_014843695.1 Archivesica marissinica
TTATACTACCAAGGCACACCTGTCTTCTATATACACATGTTTGTCCAGCACACATTATACAACCAAAGCACACCTGTCTTCTATAGACACATGTTTGTCCAGCACCCATTATACAACCAAAGCCCACCTGTCTTCTATAAATACATGTTTGTCCAGCACCCATTATACAACCAAAGCACACCTGTCTTCTATAAACACATGTTTGTCCATCACCCATTATACAACCAAAGCACACCTGTCTTCTATAAATACATGTTTGTCGAGCACACATTATACAACCAAAGCACACATGTCTTCTATAAACACATGTTTGTCGAGCACACATTATACAACCAAAGCACACTTGTCTTCTATAGACACATGTTTGTCCAGCACACATTATACAACCAAAGCACACCTGTCTTCTATAAATACATGTTTGTCCAGCACACATTATACAACCAAAGCCCATCTGTCTTCTATAAACACATGTTTGTCCAGCACACATTATACAACCAAAGCACACCTGTCTTCTATAGACACATGTTTGTCCAGCAAACATTATACAACCAAAGCACACCTGTCTTCTATAAATACATGTTTGTCCAGCACACATTATACAACCAAAGCACACCTGTCTTCTATAAATACATGTTTGTCCAGCACACATTATACAACCAAGCACACCTGTCTTCTATAGACACATGTTTCCAGCAACATTATACAACCAAAGCCCCTGTCTTCTATAAATACATGTTTGTCCAGCACACATTATACAACCAAAGCACACCTGTCTTCTAAAATACATGTTTGTCCGCACCTTATACAACCAAGCACACTGTCTTCTATATACAGTTTTCCAGCACACATTATACAACCAAAGCACACCTGTCTTCTATATACACATGTTTGTCCAGCACACATTATACAACCAAAGCACACCTGTCTTCTATAAATACATGTTTGTCCAGCACACATTATACAACCAAAGCACACCTGTCTTCTATAAATACATGTTTGTCCAGCACACATTATACAACCAAAGCACACCTGTCTTCTATAAATACATGTTTGTCCAGCACACATTATACAACCAAGGCACACCTGTCTTCTATAGAAACAGGTTTGTCCAGCACACATTATACAACCAAAGCACACCTGTCTTCTATAAATACATGTTTGTCCAGCACACATTATACAACCAAAGCACACCTGTCTTCTATAAACACATGTTTGTCCAGCACACATTATACAACCAAAGCACACCTGTCTTCTATAAATACATGTTTGTCCAGCACCCATTATACAACCAAAGCACACCTGTCTTCTATAAACACATGTTTGTCCAGCACACATTATACAACCAAAGCACACCTGTCTTCTATATACACATGTTTGTCCAGCACACATTATACAACCAAAGCACACCTGTCTTCTATATACACATGTTTGTCCAGCACACATTATACAACCAAAGCACACCTGTCTTCTATAGACACATGTTTGTCCAGCACACATTATACAACCAAAGCACACCTGTCTTCTATATACACATGTTTGTCCAGCACACATTATACAACCAAAGCACACCTGTCTTCTATAGACAAATGTTTGCCCAGCACACATTATACTACCAAAGCACACCTGTCTTCTATATACACATGTTTGTCCAGCACACATTATACTACCAAAGCCCACCTGTCTTCAATAAACACATGTTTGTCCAGCACCCATTATACAACCAAAGCACACCTGTCTTCTATATACACATGTTTGTCCAGCACACATTATACTACCAAAGCCCACCTGTCTTCTATAGACACATGTTTGTCCAGCACCCATTATACAACCAAAGAACACCTGTCTTCTATAGACACATGTTTGCCCAGCACCCATTATACTACCAAAGCACACCTGTCTTCTATATAAACATGTTTGTCTAGCATCCATTATACCACCAAAGCACATCTGTCTTCTATTGACACATGTTTGTCGAGCACCCATTACACCACCAAAGCAAATCTGTCTTCTATATACACATGTTTGTCCAGCACCCAGTATGCAACCAAAGCACACCTGTCTTCTATATACACATGTTTGTCCAGCACAAATTATACAACCAAAGCACACCTGTCTTCTATTGACACATGTTTGTCCAGCACACATTATACAACCAAAGCACATTTGTCTTCTATATACACATGTTTGTCCAGCACACATTATACTACCAAAGCCCATCTGTCTTCTATATACACATGTTTGTCCAGCACACATTATACAACCAAAGCACACCTGTCTTCTATAGACACATGTTTGTCCAGCACACATTATACACCAAAGCACATCTGTTTTCTATAGACACATGTTTGTCCAGCACCCATTATACAACCAAAGCACATCTGTCTTCTATATACACATGTTTGTCCAGCACCCATTATACAACCAAAGCACACCTGTATTCTATAGACACATGTTTGTCCAGCACACATTATACAACCAAAGCACATTTGTCTTCTATATACCATGTTTGTCAGCACCATTATACTACCAAAGCCCATCTGTCTTCTATACACATGTTTGTCCAGCACACATTATACAACCAAACACACCTGTCTTCTATAGACACATGTTTGTCCAGCACCATTATATACCAAAGCACATTTGTCTTCTATAACAATGTTTGTCCAGCACACATTATACTACCAAAGCCCATCTGTCTTCTATATACACATGTTTGTCCAGCACACATTATACAACCAAAGCACACCTGTCTTCTATAGACACATGTTTGTCCAGCACACATTATACAACCAAAGCACACCTGTCTTCTATAGACACATGTTTGTCCAGCACACATTATACTACCAAAGCACACCTGTCTTCTATAGACACATGTTTGTCCAGCACACATTATACAACCAAAGCACACCTGTCTTCTATAAACACATGTTTGTCCAGCACACATTATACAACCAAAGCACACCTGTCTTCTATAGACACATGTTTGTCCAGCACACATTATACAACCAAAGCACACCTGTCTTCTATAAACACATGTTTGTCCAGCACACATTATACTACCAAAGCACACCTGTCTTCTATAGACACATGTTTGTCCAGCACCCATTATACAACCAAAGCCCATCTGTCTTCTATAAATACATGTTTGTCCAGCACACATTATACAACCAAAGCACACCTGTCTTCTATAAACACATGTTTGTCCAGCACACATTATACAACCAAAGCACACCTGTCTTCTATAAACACATGTTTGTCCAGCACACATTATACAACCAAAGCACACCTGTCTTCTATATACACATGTTTGTCCAGCACACATTATACAACCAAAGCACACCTGTCTTCTATAAACACATGTTTGTCCAGCACACATTATACAACCAAAGCACACCTGTCTTCTATATACACATGTTTGTCCAGCACACATTATACAACCAAGTGTTTTTTGTTGTGTATACAACCAAGCACACTGTCTTCTATAGAACATGTTTGTCCAGCACAATTATACAACCAAAGCACACCTGTCTTCTATATACACATGTTTGTCCAGCACACATTATACAACCAAAGCACACCTGTCTTCTATATACACATGTTTGTCCAGCACACATTATACAACCAAAGCACACCTGTCTTCTATAGTTTTGTTTGTCCAGCACACATTATACAACCAAAGCACATCTGTCTTCTATATACACATGTTTGTCCAGCACACATTATACTACCAAAGCCCACCTGTCTTCTATATACACATGTTTGTCCAGCACACATTATACAACCAAAGCACACCTGTCTTCTATAGACACATGTTTGTCCAGCACACATTATACAACCAAAGCACACCTGTCTTCTATATACACATGTTTGTCCAGCACACATTATACTACCAAAGCCCACCTGTCTTCTATAGACACATGTTTGTCCAGCACACATTATACAACCAAAGCACACCTGTCTTCTATAGACACATGTTTGTCCAGCACACATTATACTACCAAAGCACACCTGTCTTCTATAGACACATGTTTGTCGAGCACACATTATACCACCAAAGCACACCTGTCTTCTATAGACACATGTTTGTCCAGCACACATTATACTACCAAAGCACACCTGTCTTCTATATACACATGTTTGTCCAGCACCCATTATACAACCAAAGCACACCTGTCTTCTATAGACACATGTTTGTCCAGCACACATTATACAACCAAAGCACACCTGTCTTCTATATACACATGTTTGTCCAGCACACATTATACAACCAAAGCACACCTGTCTTCTATATACACATGTTTGTCCAGCACACATTATACAACCAAAGCCCACCTGTCTTCTATAGACACATGTTTGTCCAGCACACATTATACAACCAAAGCACACCTGTCTTCTATATACACATGTTTGTCGAGCACACATTATACAACCAAAGCACACCTGTCTTCTATAGACACATGTTTGTCGAGCACACATTATACAACCAAAGCCCACCTGTCTTCTATAGACACATGTTTGTCCAGCACACATTATACAACCAAAGCACATCTGTCTTCTATATACACATGTTTGTCCAGCACACATTATACTACCAAAGCACATTTGTCTTCTATATACACATGTTTGTCCAGCACACTTATACTACCAAAGCCCATCTGTCTTCTATATAACATGTTTGTCCAGCACACATTATACAACCAAAGCACACCTGTCTTCTATAGACACATGTTTGTCCAGCACACATTATACTACCAAAGCACATTGTCTTCTATATACACATGTTTGTCCAGCACACATTATACTACCAAAGCCCATCTGTCTTCTATATACACATGTTTGTCCAGCACACATTATACAACCAAAGCACACCTGTCTTCTATAGACACATGTTTGTCCAGCACACATTATACTACCAAAGCACACCTGTCTTCTATAGACACATGTTTGTCCAGCACCCATTATACTACCAAAGCACACCTATCTTCTATAGACACATGTTTGTCTAGGACACATTATACCACCAAAGCACATCTGTCTTCTATAGACACATGTTTGTCGAGCACCCAGTATGCAACCAAAGCCCATCTGTCTTCTATATACACATGTTTGTCTAGCACACATTATACAACAAATGCACACCTGTCTTCTATAGACACATGTTTGTCTAGCACACATTATACAACAAAAGCACACCTGTCTTCTATAGACACATGTTTGTCTAGCACACATTATACCACCAAAGTACACCTGTCTTCTATAGACACATGTTTGTCTAGCACACATTATACCACCAAAGCACACCTGTCTTCTATAGACACATCTTTGTCCGGTACACAGTATACAACCAAAGCAAACCTGTCTTCTATATACACATGTTTGTCCAGCACACATTATACTATCAAAGCCCACCTGTCTTCTATATACACATGTTTGTCCAGCACACATTATACCACCAAAGCACACCTGTCTTCTATATACACATGTTTGTCCAGCACACATTATACTACCAAAGCCCATCTGTCTTCTATAGACACATGTTTGTCCAGCACCCATTATACAACCAAAGCACACCTGTCTTCTATAGACACATGTTTGCCCAGCACCCATTATACTACAAAAGCACACCTGTCTTCAATAGACACATGTTTGTCGAGCACCCATTATACCACCAAAGCACATCTGTCTTCTATATACACATGTTTGTCCAGCACCCATTATACAACCAAAGCACATCTGTCTTCTATAGACACATGTTTGTCCAGCACCCATTATACAACCAAAGCCCATCTGTCTTCTATATACACATGTTTGTCCAGCACCCATTATACAACCAAAGCACACCTGTCTTCTATAGACACATGTTTGTCCAGCACACATTATACAACCAAAGCACACCTGTCTTCTATAGACACATGTTTGTCCAGCACACATTATGCTACCAAAGCACATTTGTCTTCTATATACACATGTTTGTCCAGCACACATTATACTACCAAAGCCAATCTGTCTTCTATATACATATGTTTGTCTAGCACACATTATACAACCAAAGCCCACCTGTCTTCTATAGACACATGTTTGTCCAGCACACATTATACTACCAAAGCACACCTGTCTTCTATAGACACATGTTTGTCCAGCACCCATTATACTACCAAAGCACACCTGTCTTCTATAGACACATGTTTGTCTAGCACACATTATACCACCAAAGCACATCTGTCTTATATATACACATGTTTGTCTAGCACACATTATACAACAAAGCACATCTGTCTTCTATAACACATGTTTGTCCAGCACACATTATACTACCAAAGCCCACCTGTCTTCAATAAACACATGTTTGTCCAGCACCCATTATACAACCAAAGCACACCTGTCTTCTATATACACATGTTTGTCCAGCACACATTATACTACCAAAGCCCACCTGTCTTCTATAGACACATGTTTGTCCAGCACCCATTATACAACCAAAGAACACCTGTCTTCTATAGACACATGTTTGCCCAGCACCCATTATACTACCAAAGCACACCTGTCTTCTATATAAACATGTTTGTCTAGCATCCATTATACCACCAAAGCACATCTGTCTTCTATATACACATGTTTGTCCAGCACCCAGTATGCAACCAAAGCACATCTGTCTTCTATATACACATGTTTGTCCAGCACCCATTATACAACCAAAGCACATCTGTTTCTATAGACACATGTTTGTCCAGCACCCATTATACAACCAAAGCACACCTGTCTTCTATAGACACATGTTTGTCCAGCACACATTATACTACCAAAGCCCATCTGTCTTCTATATACACATGTTTGTCCAGCACACATTATACAACCAAAGCACACCTGTCTTCTATAGACACATGTTTGTCCAGCACACATTATACTACCAAAGCACATTTGTCTTCTATATACACATGTTTGTCCAGCACACATTATACAACCAAAGCACATCTGTTTCTATAGACACATGTTTGTCCAGCACCATTATACAACCAAAGCCCATCTGTCTTCTATATACACATGTTTGTCCAGCACACATTATACAACCAAAGCACACCTGTCTTCTATAGACACATGTTTGTCCAGCACACATTATACAACCAAAGCACATTTGTCTTCTATATACACATGTTTGTCCAGCACACATTATACTACCAAAGCCCATCTGTCTTCTATATACACATGTTTGTCCAGCACACATTATACAACCAAAGCACACCTGTCTTCTATAGACACATGTTTGTCCAGCACACATTATACTACCAAAGCACATTTGTCTTCTATATACACATGTTTGTCCAGCACACATTATACTACCAAAGCCCATCTGTCTTCTATATACACATGTTTGTCCAGCACACATTATACAACCAAAGCACACCTGTCTTCTATAGACACATGTTTGTCCAGCACACATTATACTACCAAAGCACACCTGTCTTCTATAGACACATGTTTGTCCAGCACACATTATACTACCAAAGCACACCTGTCTTCTATAGACACATGTTTGTCTAGCACACATTATACCACCAAAGCACATCTGTCTTCTATAGACACATGTTTGTCGAGCACCCAGTATGCAACCAAAGCCCATCTGTCTTCTATATACACATGTTTGTCTAGCACACATTATACCACAAATGCACACCTGTCTTCTATAGACACATGTTTGTCTAGCACACATTATACAACAAAAGCACACCTGTCTTCTATAGACACATGTTTGTCTAGCACACATTATACCACCAAAGTACACCTGTCTTCTATAGACACATGTTTGTCTAGCACACATTATACCACCAAAGCACACCTGTCTTCTATAGACACATCTTTGTCCGGTACACAGTATACAACCAAAGCAAACCTGTCTTCTATATACACATGTTTGTCCAGCACACATTATACTATCAAAGCCCACCTGTCTTCTATATACACATGTTTGTCCAGCAAACATTATACCACCAAAGCACACCTGTCTTCTATATACACATGTTTGTCCAGCACACATAATACTACCAAAGCCCATCTGTATTCTATAGACACATGTTTGTCCAGCACCCATTATACAACCAAAGCACACCTGTCTTCTATAGACACATGTTTGCCCAGCACCCATTATACTACAAAAAGCACACCTGTCTTCAATAGACACATGTTTGTCGAGCACCCATTATACCACCAAAGCACATCTGTCTTCTATATACACATGCTTGTCCAGCACCCATTATACAACCAAAGCACATCTGTCTTCTATAGACACATGTTTGTCCAGCACCCATTATACAACCAAAGCCCATCTGTCTTCTATATACACATGTTTGTCCAGCACCCATTATACAACCAAAGCACACCTGTCTTCTATAGACACATGTTTGCCCAGCACACATTATACCACCAACGCACATCTGTCTTCTATAGACACATGTTTGTCCAGCACACATTATGCTACCAAAGCACATTTGTCTTCTATATACACATGTTTGTCCAGCACACATTATACTACCAAAGCCAATCTGTCTTCTATATACATATGTTTGTCTAGCACACATTATACAACCAAAGCCCACCTGTCTTCTATAGACACATGTTTGTCCAGCACACATTATACTACCAACGCACACCTGTCTTCTATAGACACATGTTTGTCCAGCACCCATTATACTACCAAAGAACACCTATCTTCTATAGACACATGTTTGTCTAGGACACATTATACCACCAAAGCACATCTGTCTTATATATACACATGTTTGTCTAGCACACATTATACCAACAAAGCACATCTGTCTTCCATAGACACATGTTTGTCGAGCACACATTATACCACCAAAGCACACCTGTCTTCTATAGACACATGTTTCTTTAGCACACATTATACCACCAAAGCACACCTGTCTTCTATATACACATGTTTGTCCAGCACCCATTATACAACCAAAGCATACCTGTCTTCTATAGACACATATTTGTCCAGCACACAGTATCCAACCAAAGCACACCTGTCTTCTATATACACATGTTTGTCCAGCACACATTATACTACCAAAGCCCACCTGTCTTCTATATACACATGTTTGTCCAGCACCCATTACACAACCAAAGCCCACCTGTCTTCTATAGACACAAGTTTGTCCAGCACACATTATACAACCAAAGCACACCTATCTTCTATATACACATGTTTGTCGAGCACACATTATACAACCAAAGCACACCTGTCATCTATAGACACATGTTTGTCGAGCACACATTATACAACCAAAGACCACCTGTCTTCTATAGACAAATATTTGTCCAGCACACATTATACAACGAATGCACATCTGTCTTCTATATACACATGTTTGTCGAGCACCCATTATACAACCAAAGCACATCTGTCTTCTATATACACATGTTTGTCCAGCACACATTATACAACCAAAGCACACCTGTCTTCTATATACACATGTATATCCAGCACACATTATACAACCAAAGCACACCTGTCTTCTATAGACACATGTTTGTCCAGCACACATTATACAACCAAAGCACACCTGTCTTCTATATACACATGTTTGTCCAGCACACATTATACACCAAAGCACACCTGTCTTCTATAGACACATGTTTGTCCAGCACACATTATACAACCAAAGCACCCCTGTCTTCTATATACACATGTTTGTCCAGCACACATTATACTACCAAAGCCCACCTGTCTTCTATAGACACATGTTTGTCCAGCACCCATTATACAACCAAAGCACACCTGTCTTCTATAGACACATGTTTGTCGAGCACACATTATACCACCAAAGCACATCTGTCTTCTATATACACATGTTTGTCCAGCACCCATTATACAACCAAAGCACATCTGTATTCTATAGACACATGTTTTTCCAGCACCCATTATACAACCAAAGCCCATCTGTCTTCTATATACACATGTTTGTCCAGCACCCATTATACAACCAAAGCACACCTGTCTTCTATAGACACATGTTTGCCCAGCACACATTATACCACCAAAGCACACCTGTCTTCTATAGACACATGTTTGTCCAGCACACATTATACTACCAAAGCCCACCTGTCTTCTATAGACACATGTTTGTCCAGCACCCATTATACAACCAAAGCACACCTGTCTTCTATAGACACATGTTTGTCGAGCACCCATTATACCACCAAAGCACATCTGTCTTCTATATACACATGTTTGTCCAGCACCCATTATACAACCAAAGCACATCTGCCTTCTATAGACACATGTTTTTCCAGCACCCATTATACAACCAAAACCCATCTGTCTTCTATATACACATATTTGTCCAGCACCCATTATACAACCAAAGCACATCTGTCTTCTATATACACATGTTTGTCTAGCACACATTATACCACCAAAGCACATCTGTCTTCTATAGACACATGTTTGTCGAGCTCCCATTATGCAACCAAAGCCCACCTGTCTTCTATAGACACATGTTTGTCCAGCACACATTATACAACCAAAGCACACCTGTCTTCTATATACACATGTTTGTCCAGCACACATTATACAACCAAAGCACACCTGTCTTCTATAAACACATGTTTGTCCAGCACCCATTATACAACCAAAGCACACCTGTCTTCTATATACACATGTTTGTCCAGCACACATTATACAACCAAAGCACACCTGTCTTCTATATACACATGTTTGTCCAGCACACATTATACAACCAAAGCACACCTGTCTTCTATATACACATGTTTGTCCAGCACACATTATACAACCAAAGCACACCTGTCTTCTATACACATGTTTGTCCAGCACACATTATACAACCAAAGCACACCTGTCTTCTATAACACATGTTTGTCCAGCACACATTATACAACCAAAGCACACCTGTCTTCTATAAACACATGTTTGTCCAGCACACATTATACAACCAAAGCACACCTGTCTTCTATAAACACATGTTTGTCCAGCACACATTATACAACCAAAGCACACCTGTCTTCTATAAACACATGTTTGTCCAGCACACATTATACAACCAAAGCACACCTGTCTTCTATAAACACATGTTTGTCCAGCACACATTATACAACCAAAGCACACCTGTCTTCTATAAACACATGTTTGTCCAGCACACATTATACAACCAAAGCACACCTGTCTTCTATAAACACATGTTTGTCCAGCACACATTATACAACCAAAGCACACCTGTCTTCTATAGACACATGTTTGTCCAGCACACATTATACAACCAAAGCACACCTGTCTTCTATAGACACATGTTTGTCTAGCACACATTATACAACCAAAGCACACCTGTCTTCTATATACACATGTTTGTCTAGCACACATTATACCACCAAAGCACATCTGTCTTCTATAGACACATGTTTGTCAAGCACCCATTATACAACCAAAGCCCATCTGTCTTCTATATACACATGTTTGTCCAGCACACATTATACAACCAAAGCACACCTGTCTTCTATAGACACATGTTTGTCCAGCACACATTATACAACCAAAGCACACCTGTCTTCTATAGACACATGTTTGTCTAGCACACATTATACAACCAAAGCACACCTGTCTTCTATAGACACATGTTTGTCTAGCACACATTATACCACCAAAGCACACCTGTCTTCTATATACACATGTTTGTCCAGCACACATTATACAACCAAAGCACACCTGTCTTCTATAAACACATGTTTGTCCAGCACACATTATACAACCAAAGCCCACCTGTCTTCTATATACACATGTTTGTCCAGCACACATTATACAACCAAAGCACACCTGTCTTCTATAAACACATGTTTGTCTAGCACACATTATACAACCAAAGCACACCTGTCTTCTATAAACACATGTTTGTCTAGCACACATTATACAACCAAAGCACACCTGTCTTCTATAGACACATGTTTGTCCAGCACACATTATACAACCAAAGCACATCTGTCTTCTATAGACACATGTTTGTCCAGCACACATTATACAACCAAAGCACATCTGTCTTCTATAGACACATGTTTGTCCAGCACACATTATACAACCAAAGCACATCTGTCTGCTATATACACATGTTTGTCCAGCACACATTATACAACCAAAGCACACCTGTCTTCTATATACACATGTTTGTCCAGCACACATTATACAACCAAAGCACATCTGTCTGCTATATACACATGTTTGTCCAGCACACATTATACAACCAAAGCCCACCTGTCTTCTATATACACATGTTTGTCCAGCACACATTATACAACCAAAGCACACCTGTCTTCTATAAACACATGTTTGTCTAGCACACATTATACAACCAAAGCACACCTGTCTTCTATAAACACATGTTTGTCCAGCACACATTATACAACCAAAGCATCTGTCTTCTATAGACACATGTTTGTCCAGCACACATTATACAACCAAAGCACACCTGTCTTCTATAAACACATGTTTGTCCAGCACCCATTATACAACCAAAGCACATCTGTCTGCTATATACACATGTTTGTCCAGCACACATTATACAACCAAAGCACACCTGTCTTCTATATACACATGTTTGTCCAGCACACATTATACAACCAAAGCACACCTGTCTTCTATATACACATGTTTGTCCAGCACCCATTATACAACCAAAGCACATCTGTCTGCTATATACACATGTTTGTCCAGCACACATTATACAACCAAAGCACACATGTCTGCTATATACACATGTTTGTCCAGCACACATTATACAACCAAAGCACATCTGTCTGCTATATACACATGTTTGTCCAGCACACATTATACGACCAAAGCACACATGTCTGCTATATACACATGTTTGTCCAGCACACATTATACAACCAAAGCACATGTGTCTGCTATATACACATGTTTGTCCAGCACACATTATACAACCAAAGCACACCTGTCTTCTATGGACACATAGGAAGTCGTGATAGCACAGTGGATGCACGTTCGCTTCAGGTGCGAAAGGTCCGGAGTTCGAGCCCCACTGGAGCCGTTACGATTGTGCCCTTAGGCAAGGCATTCAAATTCCACGTTGCCTCTTCTCTCTCCCTCGTTGCGATGGATTCCATCAGGAATGAGGTCTCGAGAGTGATTTATATAAGTTGAAATAACTTGTTTCGCAATCGAGCTAAAATACATTTGTATAAAAAGACACATGTTTGTTTATCACCCATTATGCTACAAAGCACATCTGACGTCTTGTTTCATTAGAACCTGAACATATGACGTCTTGTATCAGTAGAACCTAAATATATGACGTCTTGTATCAGTAGAACCTGAACATATGACGTTTTGTATCATTAGAACCTAAACATATGACGTCTTGTATCAGTAGAACCAGAACATATGACGTCTTGTGTCATTAAATCTTGAAAATATGACATCTTGTATCATTAGAACCTGAACATATGACGTCTTGTATCAATAAATCTTGAAAATATGACGTATTTTATCATTAGAACCTGAACATACGATTTATTGTATCAGTAGAACCGGAACATATGACGTCTTCTATCATTAGAACCTGAACATATGACGTCATGTATCAGTAGAGTTTGAACATATGGCGTATTGTATCATTAGAATCTGAACATATGACGTCTTTTATCATTAGAACCTGAACATATGACTTCGTATATCATTAGAACCTGAACATATGACGTCTTGTATCATTAGAACCTGAACATATTACTTCTTTTATCATTAGAACCTGAACATATGACGTCTTGTATCATTAGAACCTGAACATATGACGTCTTATATCAGTAGAACCTGAACATATGACGTCTTTTATCAGTAACTCTTGAAAATATGACGTATTGTATCATTAGAACCTGAACATATGACGTCTTGTATCATTAGAACCTGAACATATGACGTATTGTATCTTTAGAACCTGAACATATGACGTCTTGTTACAGGAGATTTTGAACATATGACGTCTTGTATCAGTAACTCTTGAAAATATGACGTATTTTATCATTAGAACCTGAACATACGATTTATTGTATCAGTAGAACCGGAACATATGACGTCTTCTATCATTAGAACCTGAACATATGACGTCATGTATCAGTAGAGTTTGAACATATGGCGTATTGTATCATTAGAATCTGAACATATGACGTCTTTTATCATTAGAACCTGAACATATGACTTCGTATATCATTAGAACCTGAACATATGACGTCTTGTATCATTAGAACCTGAACATATTACTTCTTTTATCATTAGAACCTGAACATATGACGTCTTGTATCATTAGAACCTGAACATATGACGTCTTATATCAGTAGAACCTGAACATATGACGTCTTTTATCAGTAACTCTTGAAAATATGACGTATTGTATCATTAGAACCTGAACATATGACGTCTTGTTACAGGAGATTTTGAACATATGACGTCTTGTATCAGTAACTCTTGAAAATATGACGTATTGTATAATTAGAACCTGAACATATGACGTCTTGTATCATTAGAACCTGAACATATGACGTATTTATCATTAGAACCTGAACATATGACGTCTTATATCAGTAGAACCTGAACATATGACGTCTTGTATCATTAGAACCTGAACATATGACGTATTGTATCATTAGAACCTGAACATATGACGTATTGTATCATTAGAACCTGAACATATGACGTATTGTATCACTAGAACCTGAACATTTGACTTCTTATATCAGTAGAACCTGAACATATGACCTCTTTTATCAGTAACTCTTGAAAATATGACGTCTTGTATCATTAGAACCTGAACATATGACGTATTGTATCATTAGTACCTGAACATATGACGTCTTGTATCATTAGAACCTGAACGTATGACGTATTGTATCAGTAGAACCTGAACATATGACGTATTGTATCATTAGAACCTGAACATATGACGTATTGTATCAGTAGAACCTGAACATATGACGTATTGTATCAGTAGAACCTGAACATATGACGCATTGTATCATTAGAACCTGAACATATGACGTCTTGTATCAGTAGAACCTGAACAAATGGCGTCTTGTTTGACAGGTTTCCGTGTAGCGATGTGGTAATGACGCTCACTTCTCACCAATGCGACTCGGATTCGATCCTCGGATCGGAAAGTACGTAATGATACGGTTTTCGTCAAATTGAACAGGTGGTTTATCTACGAGTACACCGGTTTGACAACTCTGTTTGGCCATTATGTTGCATGCAAATAGATTTATTTTCAATGTTTTTTATTTACTAGGTCTTGGAAAAGCTCTCTACCTCTCCCTGTGTCGAAGGAGTCAGCTACGGCTTCCAGAACAAATATATCTGGGCAAATAAAGGTTGTCGTGCATTGTTTAAAGTGTTCTCGTGCAAGAATCACAAGTCAATACAATGTGACAGTAACAGCTACAAATACGCAGAGTGCAGTGTGTCTTCTAGTGCCCGAAAAGTTACCCATGTTCAGGTTGCGTCGAAGAAATCGAAGTCAGCATGTACCGAAGGCACGAGCTATGGCATTAATGGTGAGAAGATCTGGGTGTACGATGGATGCAGGGCCGTATTCCTTGTATGCTATGAATAATGCTGAGTGTACTTTCATCATGGAATAAATACCTATATATCTTGACCAAATTTTGTGTTTTAATGCAAACACTTTAATTAAAGGAATAAACTGATTACGCAGTATATAATTATTTCATATGTGTTTGGGGAACAGTAAAAACTATTGTCCCAAGGTATTGGGGATGACTTTGGAATTGATGTCCGACGCCGCTAGTTCCAAACACAGGCACCAGACACACACAAAAATTATTTTTATTTTTGGCCTATGGTCATATAGTAAGTAATATATAATAAAGGCAACCAACGAAATTGATACATGCATGCAGTAACATCGACGAGAAACTAGGTAAAAACGACCAGATCACTGATATGCCATCGTGGTCCCGACCGGAAGACCTTATTCTATCAACAAATACTTTTTATTTCATGGAGATCGGTCAAATAACACCAGAATGGCACATTGTTTCATCGTGAACAGCAGGACATGAAATGTTGTCGTTTTGGCTGGGCGTTCGGTTTTTGATTTGGCGGTATACCCAGTGTAATACTCATAACATCTAAAAATCACTCCTACTTCGTTAAATGGAATCTTTCTCTCGCAAATCATGTTGTTTGCAGCCTCGGCGTGCAGATCCAACAGAGCAATACAGGAATCAAATACAAAACAAAAGTAAAATTCAATAATTGTTCCATTTTGGATAAGATCCGCGGTGAATATACAGCGGCATTTCATTGGCTGCTGTTTATATATGTATTTACATGTTTCATTTTTGACCAATGAGAAAAAAGCATTCATTCACATCGTATGTTGTCAAAAACCGAACGCCCAAACAAAACGACAACTTTTCATTTCCTGCTGTTCACGATGAAACAAAGCGCCATTCAGGTGTTATTTGAGCGATCTCGATGAAATAAAAAGTATTTGTTGACAGAAAAAGGTCTTCCGGTCGGGACCACGAGGGCATATCAGTGATCTGGTCGATTTTACCTAGTTTCTCGTCGATGTTTCTGCATGCATGTTTCAATTTCGTTGGTTGCCTTTATTATATATTACTTACTATATGACCATAGGTCAAAAATTAAAATATTTATTTGTGTCTGGTGCCTGTGGTTCCAAAGTCATCCCCAATACATCTGGACAATAGTTTTGACTGTTCTCCAAACACCTTTGAAATAATTGTAATCAACTGAGGCATTACAAAGGACACAATGCCGAGTCGTGTTGCAACAACATACAGTTGTCAGATTGGATAATTTCCTACGAAACACTGTAACAATTGTCGGATATGTAACTGTTGTCGGATATGTAACAGTTGTCGGATATGTAACAGTTGTCGGATATTTACAGTTTACAAGATTTGTAATACATATGAATCACTGGAATGTCGAGAATTCTTTCAAGTGAGACAGTTATCCAGCAGACATGCGGACGGTCGATGGTTCTGTCCGTACACACGTCCGTCCCTGAAAGACTAATTGGATGGGCACCCGGGGTGTTTCTCAAGCAATATGAGCTGGACTGTCGCCATATCACCTAAGCTGTTGGTGCGACTTTAAACCCCAAGGCAACAACAAACAACTAGCACATCCTAGATGACACTTTATCCTGACATTCCTGTATTATGGCGCGTCTTCGTGTGATGTGCATATAGAACTTTGGCGCGGTTACCTCGGCATCTGTTACCTATGATAGGTTCAGTTCGAATATTCGAGAAACCACTCCAGTACGGGAGAGACTACGGAAGTGTACGGGAGTGTAGGGAGTACGAATATCCGAGAATACACTCCCGTACGAGAGGGAGTACGGAAAGTGTCCGAATATCCGAGAAAATACTCCAGTACGGGATTTTACGGTAGAGTAGGGAATTATAATATTCGAGAATACAACCCATACGGGAGGGAGTACGTTAGCTTACGGGAGTGTACGGAGTCCGACTATCTGATAGTACACCCCGTACGGGAGGGAGTACGGAAGCTTAAAGGAGTATACGGAGTCCGACTATCTGATAGTACACCCCGTACGGGAGGGAGTACGGAAGCTTAGAGGAGTATACGGAGTCCGACTATCTGATAGTACACCCCGTACGGGAGGGAGTACGGATGCTTACGGTAGTGTACGGAGTCCGTTTAACTGAGAGTACACCTCGTACGGGAGGGAGTATAAACGTTTACGGGAGTGTTTGATCCTATGGATGTTATGCTTACAATGCAGATGCGTAAATTCCCGTACTTCTATGAACCAATTGTTCGCAGTATTAAATGCTAATTTCGTCGTTGACGCTTCACTCGAATTTCGACAATAACATATAGCGGCATTGAAACGGCTAAAAGTGTTATAGCAATGAGCAACTTGGTCGACACGCACAGAAAGTTCCCATACACAAATGTCACTGTAAAACCTATGGCTTTCCACGTATGATAGTTGGCAAATGCTGCGTCTTTGTTGTCCGGAAACAGTAACGCCACTAGGGCTGCAATGTAATAAAATAACTGAGAAACACTGAACACGTATATTCAAATCTTGAAAACAGGCAGAGAAATTAAAGCAGTGATATCTTGAGGTGCACACTGATTTACCATCAAGTAATACTAATAATAATAATATAGACTTTATTTTACGAGGGAGCTTATATAACACTTGTCTAATACAAATAAGGCCCTCAACATATATACAATGACATAGAAAACATATTAATTAAAGAAACACTACATCTCGTCTATTATATATGTATATGTATATATATACCAGATTTCTATGTTTCTGTTGGGTTTTCCATCTTAAATATCGAGTTTTAAAGATATTGAGTGAGTTGGAATTTTGAATATAATGAGGTAATGAATTCCAAATGGAAGAACCTGAATAAACAAAGGTATTACGATATATTTCCAACTTAGGTTTAGGCATATATAGTTGAAATGAAGAAGAGGATCTACGACAACGGGAAGGAACTTCCGATGTAAATGTAAATAATGTTTTAAGGTATTCAGGAGCATTTCCTCATATGACTGTATACATTTGAATAGCCTTTTGATAAATACCTCGTTCAGGAAATGTCACCCACTTAAGCTCTGCACACATTATGGAAGAGGGTGTTAAGAATTCTACATTTAAAATAATTCGTGCAGCTTTCTTTTGAAATCGTACCAGTTTATCTTCAAGAGAGGATTTCATTTGCCCCATATCTCACAGCAATAGTCAAAGTGAGGAAGTACACGGTGACGCTTAGTTTATGTAGTGATATGTTATTGTGTATTCCGGTATCAAACAGTAACTCATCTGAGTCTAAAACATAATAGTATATGCTATTATAGACAGCCATCATTTAAAAATTATGTGAAACACCGTGCTATGGGCCACGCCTCACCAACAGCTAACTCCCCGTAACAGCTAAGTTTGCAACTGTTACATAGTTATTGCCCTTGCCTATGTCATAGTTATTGCCCTTGCCTATATCATAGTTATTGCCCTTGTCTATATCATAGTTATTGCCCTTGCCTATATCATAGATATTGCCCTTGCCTATGTCATAGTTATTGCCCTTGCCTATATCATAGTTATTGCCCTTGCCTATATCATACTTTATGAATTATGCACACATACCCAATGTGCCATACTATTGGATTTGATACAACAAATCGCCTTGTATTAACTGTGAACAGTTGATACAAGTAAGCACGACGAAAATATTGAATCAACTGCTTCACAGTATCTGTTATTTCATCCGACTTTCGTGTTCGTGTTGCAAGTCGTGATAGCGCAGTAGAAGTGCGTTCGCTTCAGATGCGAACTACCAGGAGTTCGTGCCCAGCTGTAACCGTTACGATTGTGCCGTGCTCTTAGGCAAGGCATTTAAATTCCACATTGCCTCTTCTTCCTCCATCATGGTGATGGACTCCATCAGAAATGAGGTCTCGAGAGCGATTACTCTAATGTTGTAAAACACTTGTTTCGCAATCGAGCTAAAATAAATTTGCATACGCATAAACGACTTTCGTGTTCCATTGTATCAATGCTTCATAATAAAGAAACTGGTGTGCACCGGGTATGTTTAGTTAATGTTACAACAGGCAGTATAACTGATCTAATGACTAGACCGTCGTATTCGCGAATTTGTTTATCAACACACGAAATGTAAAAACGCACAGCGCGCATGCGTGAAACAACAGAAGATGTAGGACACAACGTATATATTTTGAACATGAAAGTATATCTATCTATCTTCCTCTAATGTCGAACCTCTCGCGGGGATGTAGAAATGTCCCTAAAAGACTTAGATAACAGAGGTATGAATCAACATATCAAGTAATTTAATTAAAAAAGACAACGTGGGACAAATGGGGACGCTGCATTCCGAATATAAACAAGTGTGGACAATGCGTTCCTGCTGTAAACAAGTGCGTGACCGATCGATTCGGAAAGTCCTACTTTCAGTTTCGAGTTTGTTTTATCGCAAAAAAACAGTTTACCAAATGAACATAAGCATACAAAGTATAATGTTAGAATGTGTAGCAGCATTGCTACCCATACGTAAAAAATTAATTTTTCAAATATCTTTTATTTCATACTATGTAATGCTGCATTAATTGTGTTAGTGTCGCCCTCTTGTTAATCGGGGTGTCGCCTCGATAGTTGTGTTAGTATTTTGTTTGGAGGATAGTGCAAGAGGATACAGAAGACGCTCCAATTCCAGAATAATCGTAGGCTATTGTACATACCCGGTGTGTAGCACCAATACGCACGTGACCTCGGTTTATAGTCCGGTCTGAAAGACTATCAATATCATTATGATCAGACTGGGGATTAAACCTACGATCCCTGGGTTCGCAGTCCAATGTGTTAATCATTGGACCACTAATCCATCTAAACGACAATCTGTACACATACATGTAGGAATTATACGTAATCTCACCGTTAGATTGTGTTTGCCAAATACCTTCAGCCAATCCCCAAATGACCGGCATCACGAAAATGAGAGAAACGTTATCAGGACTGGGCATCCACATATACAAGGTGACCAGTGTCCCTAGGTTCACGAGCCCGGCCAATGCAAATAAAGCGTATCTCCCTGTATATTGTGAGATTTGACTGAGACTGAGTGCGAAAAACGTCGTAGACCCACCGTACGCTGCCAAGACGAATCCAATCTTTTGAATTCCGATCGGACAGCTAACGAATGCCTGAAACAGGTGAAAAGTACAATGAATAGTCTTCATTAGCATGTTTAGTATTCTCGCTTCTCACCAATGCAACACAGGTTTTATTGTATGACAGTGAAGTATGTGAGATGGTAAGATGGTCGGACAGGTGTGGTTACTCCGTGTACTCCTGTTTCTCCCCTCACGAAGGACGACACATATACTTCCATCCGCGACAGTGTATGTGTGTGTATGTGCGCGTGCGTGCGTGTGTGTCTGTGTACGTGCGTCCGTCCGTGCGTGTGTGTTGGTGTGTTTGCGTGCGTGTATACGTGCGTGCGTGCGTTCGTGTGTGTGTTGGTGTGTGTGTGTGTATGTGTGCGCGCGCCTGTGTATACATGTCTATATGGTAGCAGTGTGTGTTGGTGTGTGTGTATATGTGTGTGTGCGCGCGCGCGCGTGTGTATGTCTATATGTTAGCAGTGTGTGTTGGTGTGTGTGTATGTGTGTGCGCGCGCGCGTGGTGTATGTCTATATGTTAGCAGTGTGTGTTGGTGTGTGTGTATATGTGTGTGTGTGTGTGTTTGTGTGTGCGCGCGCCGCGTGTGTGTATGTCTATATGTTAGCAGTGTGTGTTGGTGTGTGTGTATGTGTGTGCGCGCGCGCGGGTGTGTATGTCTATGTGTGGGTGTGTGTGTGTGTGTGTGGTGTGTGTGTGTGTGTGTGTGTGTGTGTGTGTGTGTGTGTGTGTGTGTGTGTGTGTGTGTGTGTGTGTGTGTGGTGTGTGGTGTGTGTGTGTGTGTGTGTGTGTGTGTGTGTGTGTGTGTGTGTGTGTGTGTGGTGTGTGTGTGTGTGGTGTGTGTGTGTGTGTGTGTGTGTGTGGTGTGTGTGTGTGTGTGTGTGGTGTGTGTGTGTGTGTGATGTGTGTATGTGTGTGTGGTGCAGTGTGTGTGTGGTATGTGTATGTGATGTGTGTGTGGTTTGTGTGTGAGCCTGTGGTGTGTGCGTGTGGTGTGTGTGTGTGGTATGTGCGTGTGGTATGTGCGTGTGGTATGTGCGTGTGTGGTGTGTGTGTGATGTGTGTTGTGTGGTGTGTGTGTGATGTGTGTGTGGTGTTTGTGTATGTGTGGTGTGTGTATGTGTGTGTGTGTGGTATTGTGTGTTGTGTGTGTGTGTGTGGTGTGTGTGTGGTATGTGCGTGTGGTATGTGCATGTGGTATGTGAGTGTGTGTATGGTGTGTGTTGTATGGTGTGTATGTGGTGTGTGCGTGTGGTTTGTGCGTGTGGTATGTGCGTGTGATATGTGCGTGTGGTATGTGCGTGTGTGGTGTGTGTGTGGTATGTGTGCGTGTGGTATGTGCGTGTGTGGTGTGTGTGTGTGGTGTGTGTGGTGTGTTTGTGGTATATGTGTATTCTGTGTGCGTGTGGTGTGTTTGTGTGGTGTAGTGTGTGTGTGTGTGTGTGGTTTGTGTGATGTATGTGTGTGTATGTGTGATGTGTGTATGTGTGTGTGGTGCAGTGTGTGTGTGGTATGTGTATGTGATGTGTGTGTGGTTTGTGTGTGAGCCTGTGGTGTGTGCGTGTGATGTGTGCGCATGGTGTGTACGCGTGGTGTGTGCGTGTGGTGTGTCCGTGTGGTGTATGCATGTGATATGTGCGTTTGGTGTGTGCGTGTGTGGTGTGTGTGTGTTGTGTGGTGTGTGTGGTGTGTGTGTGTGGTATGTGTGCGCGTGGTGTGTGCGCGTGGTGTGTGCGTGTGGTGTGTGTGTGTGGTATGTGCGTGTAGTATATGCGTGTGTGGTGTGTGTGGGTTGTGTGTGTGTGGTGTGTGTGTATGTGTGATGTGTGTATGTGTGTGTGGTGCAGTGTGTGTGTAGTATGTGTATGTGATGTGTGTGTGGTTTGTGTGTGAGCCTGTGGTGTGTGCGTGTGATGTGTGCGCGTGGTGTGTACGCGTGGTGTGTGCGTGTGGTGTGTGCGTGTGGTGTATGTGTGTGATATGTGCGTTTGGTGTGTGCGTGTGTGGTGTGTGTGTTGTGTGGTGTGTGTGGTGTGTGTGTGGTATGTGTGCGCATGGTGTGTGCGCGTGGTGTGTGCGTGTGGTGTGTGCGTGTGGTATGTGCGTGTGGTAGATGCGTGTGTGGTGTGTGTGCGTTGTGTGTGTGGTGTGTGTGTGTGTGGTGTGTGCGTGTGGTGTGTGCGTGCGTGCGTGCGTGCGTGTGTGCGTGTGTGCGTGTGTGCGTGTGTGTGTGTGTGTGTGTGTGTGTGGTGCGTGCGTGCGTGCGTGCGTGCGTGTGTGCGTGCGTGGTGTGCGTGCGTGTGCGTGTGTGTGCGTGTGTGTGTGTGTGGTGTGTGTGTCGTGCGTGCGTGCGTGCGTGCGTGCGTGCGTGCGTGCGTGCGTGCGTGCGTGCGTGCGTGCGTGCGTGCGTGCGTGCGTGCGTGCGTGCGTGCGTGTGTGCGCGCGCGCGCGTGTGTGTATGTATATGCGTTAGCAGCAGGATCACTAGAACAGTCGTAGATGAATTTTGATGAAACATTGTGGATATATAGAGGGTTGGTACAGGAGGGAGAACTCGGTCAATGTACATGGTCATGGCCCTGGGCCAGCCAAGCACAGGGGTTTGCATCTCAGCAGGTACTATTATCTAGCTGTTGTATGCTTTATTAGCATACTTGAAATTATTTGTAACATTGTTTTAAAGCGAGATTTCCGTAGCATATTTAAATAACATAATCTATATTGTGTTGTGTGGGCTAATTATTACAAATGTTAATTACTGAATTTCATGTTTATAATAAGTCAAAATACCTTAGTGTAGTCCGTCCATAGAATGGCTTGCTCCATCGCCATGAACATAATCAGGGGTATAAGGAGAGCAAGATTTACGTTGCTTAGGCCCCTTCCACAGGATGTGAGAGAATGCAAGATGTTTGCATTTTGATTGACTGGCTGTTTATTCAGTTGTGGAAGGAAACGCGATGCAATAAACACACCCAACACATCAAAAGCCAGAAATACTCCAAGCAGAACGTATACAACATTTCGCTCCGGTTCGACAATTTGGGTAGCATTTACCTCCCTTGGGCAATCTTCTCGTCCACAGAACTTCAATGTTTCATTTGCTGCTGAGCTATTGTAGCTACCTTGCTGAAGAACGAGCGAAGAAATTAAATTTCCAGTTATTTGAGTTGTTTCGTACATTGAGAAGAAAATCCCGTTGAATTTGCTCAGAACAGCATGCTCGTCCTTAGCAGTATTTGCCGCGTACGAATACGACATTTCTGCAAGATAAACGCTTTGCGACGTCCACATTGGTCCAGCAGTAAGACCTAACAACACAGAAGACGG
Source organism: Archivesica marissinica (assembly GCA_014843695.1). NCBI lineage: Eukaryota > Metazoa > Mollusca > Bivalvia > Venerida > Vesicomyidae > Archivesica > Archivesica marissinica. The sequence goes on from CM026403.1 coordinate 42,700,912, forward strand.
AATCAATGTCGCAAAACTCGGATAAAAATTAGTTCCAGTGTATATCACGTGACACATACATGAGATCACAAGCGTCCATTTTTCTCCAAAAATGTTGATAAATGTGGGCGCCATGATTCCGGATAGGATAATACAAGCGTACATACACGATAAAGAAATAAGTCCAAGTCCTTCCCCTTGATTAAGGCTACTCTGTAGGTTCTGGATAGCAAGATAGGCTGTAAAGACGGCAGTGACTGACCCAGAGAGAATGAGTACATTCTGGTATTCCTTTCCTCTCGTCTTCTTCAGTTCATTGGTGGAATCCATTTCCTCTTATTGACTATTAGGACGATATATAGTAGTGACTAGTTTCGTGCGTTCCTGCTCAACCCGATGTGACTACATGGCCTACGTAGCAAGACTGCGATGTAAGGTGTATTACAAGAGAATATGTCCCACTGAAATAATTATTACCAACAGCTCGATTAAGTAAATGGAGCTTACCACGGCGAGAATCGTCAAGCAATCAAGTCCACCCTAATAAAAACACTAACGTCATGGTTTACATTCCCATGGTATCGCGTTAGGTCCATCGTTGTATAATAAAGACTTCAGGAAGGTGATGGTACGATAACGCGATGGTACGATAACGCGATGGTACGATGATATGATGGTTATTGTGTGATGTATCATCCGCATCGTACCATCGTCATCGTACCATGACTTGTGACTGCATTCTTCATTATACCGCGATGGCCCTAACGAAACATCATAATTTTCCACTGAAACAGTCTTACCATAGATCTCTATGAGTTAGTAAGCTCTTATAAATATAGGTAATAGTATAGAACAACATCGCTACGACGGTTTATTAATATCTAAATAAATATACATAGGTTAACTGCCCCTATCTTTAAGTGTGTACATGCATACAAACGTACATACATACATACATACATACAACCACACATAAAGTACTCCAGTGTATTAAATAGATATTGTCCATATTGTTATCTGCAATAGAACAATATATAACATAAAGTTACATTTTGATTGATGGTAAGTAAATTAAAATAAGTATATACGTTATGCGCGTGGAATCCATTTGGTAGTAATGCTCTCTGTATATACATGTACAACTGAATACATCTTCTCGTGACGGCAGTACACTAGTACCAACGGGTCACATATGCAAACGAGCTATATCACTCTCGAGACCTGATGAACTACATCGCCATGAGAGAGAGGCAGGGAGAGAGATGGACATAGAGAGAGAGAGAGATGGACAGAGAGAGAGAGAGAGAGAGAGAGAGAGAGAGAGAGAAAAGAGAGATAAAAAAGAGAGAGAGATGGAGAGAGAGAGAGAGAGAGAGAGAGAGAAAGAGAGAGATGGGTGGACAGATGTATATTGTATAAATTTGCTGTGTCGGGCGTAAAATAAATAGACTAAATTGTGAAAAGATTAAACTGTTCTAATTTTGATAACTAAATCATGTGAAGAAATATTTTCCTGGTATGAATATAAAGATATATATAACCGAATAATGATGTGCACACAAAGTAGGAATTTACCTTGCTTATATCTGCAATAAAATATTGTTTAGTTTTGACTTGACAACATTGTGTTAATCACTCTCGAGACCTGATGAACTACATCGCCATGAGAGAGAGGGAGGGAGGGATGGAGGGAGAGAGATGGACAGAGAGAGAGAGAAAGAAAGAAAGAGGGAGATAGAGAGAGAGAGAGAGGGCGAGAGAGATGGAGAGAGATAGAGAAAGATAGAGTGATAGAGAAAGAGAGCGATGTACAGAGAGAGAGAGGGAGAGAAAAGAGAGAGAACAAGAGAAGAGAGATGGAGAGAGAGAGAAAGAGAGAGAGAGAAAAGGGAGAGAGAGAGAGAAAGAAAGAGAGAGAGATGGACATAAATAGAGAAAGAGAGAGATGGAGGGAGAGGGATAGAGAAAGAGAGAGTGATAGAGAAAGAGAGAGATGGACACAGAGAGAGAGAAAAGAGAGAGAAAGAGAGAGAGAGATGGACAGAGAGAGAGAGAGGATAAAAAGAGAGAGAACAGAGAGACTGAGAGAGAGAGAGCTAGAAAGCGAGAGAGATGGACAGAGAGAGAGAGATAGATAGAGAAAGAGAGAGATATGGACATAGAGATATAGAGAAAGAAAGATAGACAGAGAGAGAGAAAGAGAGAGATGGATACAGAGAGAGATAGAGAAAGAGAGAGATGGACCAATAGAGAGAAAGAGAGAGATGGACAGAGAGAGATAGAGAGAGAGAGAAAGAGAGAGATGGACATAGAGATAGAGATAGAGAACAAGAGAGAGATGGACAAAAAGAGAGAAAGAGAGAGAGATGGACAGAGAGAGATGGACAGAGAGAGAGAGAGGGGGAAAAGAGAGAGAGAGAGCAGCGAGAAAGAGATAGATATGGACAGAGAGATATAGAGAAAGAGAGATGGACAAATAGAGAGAAAGAGAGAGAGATGGACAGAGAGTAGAGAGAGAGATATAGAGGGGGAGAGAGATAGAGAGATAGACAGAGAGAGAAAGAGAGAGATCGACAGAGAAAGAGAGAGAGATAGAGAAAGAGAGATGGACAAATAGAGAGAAAGAGAGAGAGATGGACAGAGAGATAGAGAGAGAGATAGAGAGAGAGGAGAGAGAGAGAGAGAGGGAGAGAGAAAGAGAGAAAGAGAGAGATGGACAAGAGAGAGAAAGAGATAGAGAACGAGAGAGAGATGGACAAAGAGAGAGAAAGAGAGAGTGATGGACACAGAGAGATGAGAGATGGACACATAGAAAGATAGAGAGAGATGGAACGAGAGAGAGAGAGAAAGAGAGAGATGGACACAGATAGAGAGATGGATAGAGAGAGATGGATAGAGAGAGAGAGAGATGGATAGAGAGATGGATAGAGAGAGAAATGGACACAGAGAGAGAGAGAGAAAGAAAGAGAGAGCTGGACAGAGAGAGAGGGAGAGAGAGAGGGGGAAAGAGAGAGAGAGAGAGAGAGAGAGGGAGAGAGGGAGAGATAGGCAATATGGCATTTAAGTGCCTTAGCTAAGGACACACTCGTAACTGCTGCAGCTAAGGACACACTCGTAACGGCTGCAGCTAAGGACACACTCGTAACGGCTGCAGCTAAGGACACACTCGTAACGGCTGCAGCTAAGGACAAACTCGTAACGGCTACAGCTAAGGACACACTCGTAACGGCTGCAGCTAGGCGGGAATTCCGGGCCGTTCACCCCAGAAGCGAACGCATTACCGTTGCATCATTACGCCTTCCATAATCAGCATGTATTAATTTCCATATTGTATGTGAAACAATGTAATCGATTTAGCAAACTATGCGTAATATATCATCGTATTCCATAACATATTATATATAGTTTCTCTACTGTTCAGCTTTTATTACTTTTATTACAACTATTAACCGATGCCCTGCATGTATCGGTGTTAATAACCGGGGAAGTTTCTGGAATTGCATATTGCACTTTCCTCCAATCAATAATGTGACTAACATGCTGCTGGAGGTTTCGCCCCGAGCAACCAGGGATCGACGATAAATTAACCTGGAGGTTTCGCCTCGAGCAACCAGGGATCGACGATAAATTAACCTGGAGGTTTCGCCCCGAGCAACCAGGGATCGACGATAAATTAACCTGGAGGTTTCGCCTCGAGCAACCAGGGATCGACGATAAATTAACCTGGAGGTTTCGCCTCGGCACCGGATCGACGATAATTAACCTGGAGTTTCGCCTAGCAACCAGGGATCGACGATAAATTAACCTGGAGGTTTCGCCTCGAGCAACCAGGGATCGACGATAAATTAACCTGGAGGTTTCGCCTCGAGCAACCAGGATCGACGATATTACTGGAGGTTTGCCGAAACCAGGGATCGACGATAAATTAACCGGAGGTTTCGCCCGAGACCAGGATCGACGATAAATTACTGGGGTTTCGCCGAGCAACCAGGGATCGACGATAAATTAACCTGGAGTGGGGTTTCGCCTCGAGCACCAGGGATCGACGATAATTAACCTGGAGGTTTCGCCTCGAGCACCAGGATCGACGATAAATTAACCTGGAGGTTTCGCCTCGAGCAACCAGGGATCGACGATAAATTAACCTGGAGGTTTCGCCTCGAGCAACCAGGGATCGACGATAAATTAACCTGGAGGTTTCGCCTCGAGCAACCAGGGATCGACGATAAATTAACCTGGAGGTTTCGCCTCGAGCAACCAGGGATCGACGATAAATTAACCTGGAGGTTTCGCCTCGAGCAACCAGGGATCGACGATAAATTAACCTGGAGGTTTCGCCTCGAGCAACCAGGGATCGACGATAAATTAACATATAAACAAAATTCCATGTCTGTTTGTTAGTCAATTCACTTTATCTCTTGTGTTTTACGTTTATTTAACGTCGCTACCTGTTGCCCATATGAGCGACGCCTCCTGAAGAGTCATTTTAGATTTTTGGAGGATAGTGCAATGATGCAGACAGAGACCCATTCCAGAATCTCCTCTGGTTCGTTTACGTGCACGGTGTAAAGCACCCACACGAGACCTCGGTTTAAAGACCCATCTGATAGACTGTTAATTTTATTAGGGTCAGGCGGGGGATCGAACCTACGATCTCTTATCTCTTGTCAATCGATATCATGTCCTTATAATTGATGACAAACCTTCTTTAATTATAATAGAATCGATATACGGCGGGGTTAACAGTCAGTACACATAACTGATTGCGCTAAAACCAAAAATCGTGGTTTATGCAAAATTGAATAGCGATATATTACTGGTCATGCACAAGATGATCAAATTCAATAAGTACTAAACAGATTACGGAAAGAAACGTGTGAAAGATTTAGGAATACATATGAAAACGATAACGCATCCAAGGTAGAACTGATAGCAGGTTCGATCCCCCGTCTGGCTCTAATAATATTTACAGTCTTTCAGATGGGACATTAAACCGAGGTCTCGTGTGGGTGCGTTACACCGTGCACGCGAACAAACCAGAGGAGACTCTGGAATGGGTCTCTGTCTGTATCATTGCACTATCGTCCATCATCTAAAATGACTAATCTCTTCAGGAGGCGTCGCTCATATGGGTAACCGGTACCGACGATAAATACACGTAAAACACACACAACGTTGTGTCTATGCTATTTACATAGTTGAAACATGTTTACAATACGTGAGATCGTTTATCATGCGTGTGTTATGCAATCAGTTTATGCATTCATACATTTGCATGTTACGTGTGTGAAAATATATGAATGCTCATTACAGCATTCTCCATTATTGCTTTGTGCTTGGAATTTAAAGCAGCATCGACAGCTTAGGTCATATGGCGAATATACAACTGTTATGACGACTCTACAACTGTTATGACGACTCTACAACTGTTATGACGATTCTATAACTATCTGACGACTCTACAACTGTTATGACGACTCTACAACTGTTATGACGATTCTATAACTGTTCTGACGAATCTACAACTGTTATGACGACTCAACAACTGTTATGACGACTCTACAACTATTATGACGACTCTACAACTGTTATGACGACTCAACATCTGTTATGACGACTCTACAACATTTATGACGACTCAACAACTGTTATGACGACTATACAGCTGGTATGACGACTCTACAACTGTTATGACGACTCAACAACTGTTATGACGACTCAACAACTCAACAACTGTTATGACGACTCAACAACTGTTATGACGACTCTACTACTGTTCTGACGACTCTATAACTGTTATGACGACTATACAACTGTTATGACGACTCCAGTGTTCCAGACGGGAACCAGGATAGAACCACTGACCTTCCGTAAAGTAGATGAATAGCTTCCTCACGTGAAAGAATTCGACATCCCCAGTGTTATTCGAACCAACAGCGACAGGGAGCAAGTGAAATGATGCCAACAACCTTTAATAAACCGACACAACGTGTCTGCCTCTATTGCGAATAACCCGGCACAACGTGCTTGCCTCTATAACGAACATTCCGGCACAAAGTGCTTGCTTCTATAACGAATAACACGGCACAACAAGCTTGCTTCTATAGCGAATAACCCGGCACAACGTGCTTGCCTCTATAACGAACATCCCGGCACAAAGTGCTTGCTTCTATAGCGAATAACACGGCACAACATGCTTGCCTCTATAACGAACATCCCGACACAAAGTGCTTGATTCTATAGAGAATAACACGGCACAATGTGCTTGCCTATATAGCGAATAACCCGGAACAACGAGCATGTCTCTATAGTGAATAATACGGTACAACGTGCCTGCCTCTATGGAGAATAACACGGCACAACGTGCTTGCCTCTAAAAAGGAATATCCCGGCACAATGTGCCTGCATCTATAGAGAATAACACGGCATAACGTGCTTGCCTCTATAACGAACATCCCAGCACAACGTGCTTGCTTCTATAGAGAATATCCCGGCAAAACGTGCCTGCCTCTATAGTGAATAACCAGACACAACGTGTCTGCCTCTATAGAGAATAACACGGTACAACGTGCCTGCCTATATAGCGAATAACCCGGAACAACGTGCATGTCTCTATAGTGAATAACACGACACAACGTGTCTGCCTCTATAGCGAATAACACGGTACAACGTGCTTGCATCTATAAAGGAATATCCCGGCACAACGTGCCTGCCTCTATAGTGAATAACCAGACACAACGTGGCTGCCTCTATAGCGAATAACTCGGAAACACGTGCCTGCCTCAATAGCGAATAACAGGACACAACGTGTCTGCCTCTAAAGCGAATAACACGACACAACCTGTTTGCCTCTATAGCGAATATCCCGGCACACCGTGCCTGCCTCCATAGTGAATAACCCGACACAACGTGTCTGCCTCTATAGCGAAAAACCCGACACAACGTGCCTGCCTCTATAGCGAATAACACGGCACAACGTGCTTGCTTCTATAAATAATAATTCTGCACAACGTGCTTGTGTCTATAGCGAATAGCAGGCACAACGTGCAGGCCTCTATAACGAATATCCCGGTACAACGTGCCTGCTCTTATAGTGAATATCCCGGTACAACGTGTTTGCATCTATAGCGAATAACCCGGCACAACGTGCTTGCATCTATAGCGAATACAACGACACAATGTGCCTGCCTCTATAGCGAATATCCTCGCACAACGTGCCTGCCTTTATAGCGAAAAACCCGGCACAACGTGCTTGCTTCTATATCGAATATCCCGGCACAACGTACCTGCCTTTATAGCAAATAACCCGGCACAACATGCTTGCCTCTATAGCGAATAACCCGGAACAACGTGCCTGTCTCTAGAGCGAATAGCTTGGCACAACGTGTCGGCCTCTCTAGCGAATAACCAAACACAACGTGTCTGCCTCTATAGCGAATAACCCGGCCCAACGTGCTTGCCTCTATAGCGAATAACCCGGAACACAGTGCCTGTCTCTATTGCGAATAACCCGGCACAACGTGTGTGCCTCTATAGCTAATAACCTGACACAACGTGTCTGCCTCTATAGCGAATAACCCGACACAACGTGTCTGCCTCTATAGCGAATAACCCGGAACAACGTGTCTGCCTCTACAGCGAATAGCCCGGCACAACGTGTCTGCCTCTATAGCGAATAACCCGACACAATGTGTCTGCCTCTATAGCGAATAACCCGACACAACGTGTCTGCCTCTATAGCGAATAACCCGGCACCACGTATCTGCTTCTATTGCGAATAACCCGACAAAATGTGCTTGCTTCTATAAGGAATAACCCGGCACAACGTACCTGCCTTTATAGCAAATAACCCGGCACAACGTGCTTGCCTCTATATCGAATATCCCGGCACAACGTGCCTGTCTCAATAGCGAATAGCCCGGCACAACGTGCCTGCCTCTATAGCGAATAATCAGGCACACTGTGCCTGCCTCTCTAGCGAATAATCCGGAACAACGTGCTTGCCTCTATAGCGATAACCCGACACAACGTGTCTGCCTCTATAGCGAATAACCCGACACCACGTATCTGCATCTATTGCGAATAACCCGACAAAATGTGTCTGCCTCTATAGCGAATAACCCGGCACCACGTATCTGCTTTTATTGCGAATATCCCGACAAAATGTGCTTGCTTCTATAAGGAATAACCCGGCACAACGTGCTTTCCTCTATATCGAATATCCCGGCACAACGTGCCTATCTCTATAACGAATAGCCCAGCACAACGTGCCTGCCTCTATAGCGAATAAACCGGCACAACGTACCTGCCTCTCTAGCGAATAATCCGGAACAACGTGCTTGCCTCAATAGCGAATAACCCGACAAAATGGGTTTGCCTCTATAGCGAAAAACCCGGCACAACATACTTGCCTCTATAGCGAATAACCCGACACAACGTGCTTGCCTCTATAACGAATATCCCGGAATAAAATGCTTGCTTCTATAGCGAATAACCCGGCACAATGTGCCTTTCTCTATAGCGAATAACCCGGCCCAACGTGCTTGCCTCTATAGCGAATAACCCGGAACAACGTGCCTGTCTCTAGAGCGAATATCCCGGCACAACGTGTCGGCCTCTCTGACGAATAACCCGACACAACGTGTCTGCCTCTATAGCGAATAACCCGGCCCAACGTGCTTGCCTCTATAGCGAATAACCCGGAACACCGTGCCTGTCTCTATAGCGAATAGCCCGGCACAACGTGTCTGCCTCAATAGCGAATAACCCGACACAACATGTCTGCCTCTATAGCGAATAACCCGACAAAACGTGTCTGCCTCTATAGCGAATAACCCGGAACAACGTGTCTGCCTCTACAGCGAATATCCCGGCACAACGTGTCTGTCTCTATAGTGAATATCCAGGTACAACGTGACTGCCTCTATAGCGAATATCCCGTCACAACGTGCTTGCATCTATAGCGAATAACCCGACACAACGTGTCTGCCTCTGTAGCGAATAAACGGCACAACGTGCTTGCTTCTACAGCGAATAACCCGCCACAATGTGCCTGTTCTATAGCGAATAACCCAGCACAACGTGCTTGCTTCTATAGGGAATAACCCGACACAACGTGTCTGCCTCTATAGTGAATAACCCGACACAATGTGTCTGCCTCTATAGCTAATAACCCGGAACAACGTGTCTGTCTCTACAGCGAATAGCCCGGTACAACGTGTCTGCCTCTATAGCGAATAACCCAACACAATGTGTCTGCCTCTATAGCGAATAACCCGACACAACGTGTCTGCTTCTATTGCGAATAACCCGACAAAATGTGTCTGTCTCTATAGCGAATAACCCGGCACCACGTATCTGCTTTTATTGCGAATAACCCGACAAAATGTGCTTGCTTCTATAAGGAATAACCCGACACAACGTGTCTGCCTCTATAGCGAATAACCCGACACCACGTATCTGCATCTATTGCGAATAACCCGACAAAATGTGTCTGCCTCTATAGCGAATAACCCGACACAATGTGTCTGCCTCTATAGCGAATAACCCGACACAACGTGTCTGCCTCTATAGCGAATAACCCGGCACCACGTATCTGCTTCTATTGCGAATAACCCGACAAAATGTGCTTGCTTCTATAAGGAATAACCCGGCCCAACGTGCTTGCCTCTATAGCGAATAACCCGACACAACGTGTCTGCCTCTATAGCGAATAACCCGGCCCAACGTGCTTGCCTCTATAGCGTATAACCCGACACAACGTGTCTGCCTCTATAGCGAATAACCCGGAACAACGTGCCTGCCTCTATAGCGAATAAACCAGAACAACTTGATTGCCTCTATAGCGAATAACCCGACACAACGTGTCTGTCTCAATAGGGAACAACCCGGCACAACGTGCTTGCCTCTATAACGAATATTCCGGCACAACGCGCCTGCCTTTATAACGAATAACCCGGCACAACGTGCCTGTCTCTATAACCTATAGCGCGGCACAACGTGCCTGCCTCTCTAGCGAATAACGCGGCACAACGTGCCTGTCTCTATAACGAATAACCCGAAACAACGTGTCTTCCTCTATAGCGAATAACTCTGCAAAACGTGCTTACTTCTATAGCAAATAACCCGACACAACGTGCTTGCTTCGATAGCGAATAACCCGGTAAAACATGCGTGCCTCTATAGCGAAAAACCCGGCACAACGTGCCTACCTCTATAGCGAATAACCCAACAAAACGTGCTTGTTACTATAGCAAATATCCCGGCATAACGTGCTTGCTTCTCTAGAGAATATCCTGGCACAACCTGCTTGCTTCTATAGCGAATATCCCGGCCCAACATGCTTGTCTCCATAGCGAATATCCCGGCACGACGTGCCTGCTTCTAATCCGAATAACCCGGCACAACGTACTTGCTTCTATTGCGAATATCCCGGCACAACGTGTCTGTCTCTATAGTGAATATCCAGGCACAACGTGACTGCCTCTATAGCGAATATCCCGTCACAACGTGCTTGCATCTATAGCGAATAACCCGACACAACGTGTCTGCCTCTGTAGCGAATAAACGGCACAACGTGCTTGCTTCTACAGCGAATAACCCGCCACAATGTGCTTGTTCTATAGCGAATAACCCAGCACAACGTGCTTGCTTCTATAAGGAATAACCCGGCACAACGTGCTTGCTTCTATAGCGAATAACCCGGCACAACGTGTCTGTCTCTATAGCGAATAACCCGGCACAACGTGTCTGTCTCTATAGCGAATAACCTGGCACAACGTGCCTGCCTCTAGAGCGAATAGCCCTGCCCAACGTGCCTGCCTCTATAGCGAATAGCCCAGCCCAACGTACCTGCCTCTATAGCGAATATACCGGCACAACGTGCCTGCCTCAATTGCGAATATACCGGCACAACGTGCCTGCCTCTATAGCGAATATACCGGCACAACGTGCCTGCCTCTATAGCGAATATCATAGCCCAACGTGCCTGCATTTATAGCGAATAGCCCGGCACAACGTGCTTACTTCTATAGCGAATAAACGGCACAACGTGCTTGCTTCTATTGCGAATAACTCTGCACAACGTGCTTGCATCTGTAGCGAATAACCCGGCACAACGTGCTTGCCTCTATAGCGAATAACTCGGCACAACGTGCTTGCTTCTATAGCGAATAACCCGGCATAACGTCCCTGTCTCTATAGCGAATAACTCGGCACAACGTGCTTGCTTCTATAGCAAATAAACGGCACAATGTGCTTGTCTCTATAGCGAATAACTCGGCACAACGTGCTTGCTTCTATAGCGAATAACCCGGCATAACGTCCCTGTCTCTATAGCGAATAACTCGGCACAACGTGCTTGCTTCTATAGCGAATAACCCGGCATAACGTCCCTGTTTCTATAGCGAATAACTCGGCACAACGTGCTTGCTTCTATAGCGAATAACCCGGCATAACGTGCTTGTCTCTATAATGAAATACTCGGCACATCGTATCTGCTCTATAGCGAATAACCCGGCACAACTTGCTTGCTTCTGTAGCGAATATCCCTGCACAACGTGCCTGTCTCTATAGCGAATATCCTGGCCCAACGTGCCTGCTTCTATAGCGAATATCCCGGAACAACGTGCCTGCCTCTATAGCGAGCGAATATCCCGACACAACGTGCCTGCCTCTATGGCGAATATCCAAGCCCAACGTGCCTACCTATATAGCGAATATCCTGGCCCAACGTGCCTGTCTCTATAGCGAATATCCCGGCACAACGTGCCTGCCTATATAGCGAATATCCCGGCACAACGTGCCTACCTCTAAAGCAAATATCCAGGCCCAACGTGCCTGTCTCTATAGCGAATATCCCGGCAGAACGTGTCCGCCTCTATAGCGAATATCCTGGCCCAACGTGCCTGCCTCTATAGCGAATAACCCGGCACAACGTGCCTGCTTCTATAGCAAATAGCCCGGCACAACGTGTCAGCCTCTATAGCGAATAACCCGGCCCAAAGTGCCTGTCACTATAGCGAATAGCCCGGCCCAACGTGCCTGCCTCTATAGCGAATATCCCGGCCCAACATGCCTGCCTCTATAGCGAATATCCAGGCACAACATGCCTGCCTTTATAGCGAATACACCGGCACAACGTGCCTGTCTCTATAGCGAATAGCCCGGCCCAATGTGTCAGCCTCTATAACGAATTGCCCGGCCCAACGTGCCTGCCTCTATAGCGAATAACCCGGCACAACGTGCCTGCTTCTATAAGGAATAACCCGGCACAACGTGCTTGCTTCTATAGCGAATAACCCGGCACAACGTGTCTGTCTCTATAGCGAATAACCCGGCACAACGTGTCTGTCTCTATAGCGAATAACCCGGCACAACGTGTCTGTCTCTATAGCGAATAACCCGGCACAACGTGCCTGCCTCTAGAGTGAATAGCCCTGCCCAACATGCCTGCCTCTATAGCGAATATACCGGCACAACGTGCCTGCCTCTATAGCGAATAGCCCGGTCCAACGTGTCAGCCTCTATAGCGAATAGCCTGGCCCAACGTGCCTGTCTCTACAGCGAATATCCCGGCCCAACGTGCCTGCCTCTATAGCGAATAACCCAGCACAACGTGCTTGCTTCTATAAGGAATAACCCGGCACAACGTGTCTGTCTCTATAGCGAATAACCCGACACAACGTGTCTGTCTCTATAGCGAATAACCCGGCACAACGTGCCTGCCTCTAGAGTGAATAGCCCTGCCCAACGTGCCTGCCTCTATCGCGAATAGCCCAGCCCAACGTACCTGCCTATATAGCGAATATACCGGCACAACGTGCCTGCCTCAATTGCGAATATACCGGCACAACGTGCCTGCCTCTATAGCGAATATACCGGCACAACGTGCCTGCCTCTATAGCGAATATCATAGCCCAACGTGCCTGCATTTATAGCGAATAGCCCGGCACAACGTGCTTACTTTAATAGCGAATAAACGGCACAACGTGCTTGCGTCTATTGCGAATAACTCTGCACAACGTGCTTGCATCTGTAGCGAATATCCCGTCACAACGTGCTTGCATCTATAGCGAATAACCCGAAACAACGTGTCTGCCTCTGTAGCGAATAAACGGCACAACGTGCTTGCTTCTACAGCGAATAACCCTCCACAATGTGCCTGTTCTATAGCGAATAACCCAGCACAACGTGCTTGCTTCTATAAAGAATAACCCGGCACAACGTGCTTGCTTCTATAGCGAATAACTCGGCACAACGTGTCTGTCTCTATAGCGAATAACCCGGCACAACGTGCCTGCCTCTAGAGTGAATAGCCCTGCCCAACGTGCCTGCCTCTATAGCGAATAGCCCAGCCCAACGTACCTGCCTCTATAGCGAATATACCGGCACAACGTGCCTGCCTCAATTGCGAATATACCGGCACAACGTGCCTGCCTCTATAGCGAATATACCGGCACAACGTGCCTGTCTCTATAGCGAATATCATTGCCCAACGTGCCTGCATTTATAGCGAATAGCCCGGCACAACGTGCTTACTTTTATAGCGAATAAACGGCACAACGTGCTTGCTTCTATTGCGAATAACTCTGCACAACGTGCTTGCATCTGTAGCGAATAACCCGGCACAACGTGCTTGCCTCTATAGCGAATAACTCGGCACAACGTGCTTGCTTCTATAGCGAATAACCCGGCATAACGTCCCTGTCTCTATAGCGAATAACTCGGCACAACGTGCTTGCTGCTATAGCGAATAAACGGCACAATGTGCTTGCCTCTATGGCGAATAACTCGGCACAACGTGCTTGCTTCTATAGCGAATAACCCGGCATAACGTCCCTGTCTCTATAGCGAATAACTCGGCACAACGTGCTTGCTTCTATAGCGAATAACCCGGCATACCGTCCCTGTCTCTATAGCGAATAACTCGGCACAACGTGCTTGCTTCTATAGCGAATAACCCGGCATAACGCGCTTGTCTCTATAATGAAATACTCGGCACATCGTATCTGCTCTATAGCGAATAACCCGGCACAACTTGCTTGCTTCTGTAGCGAATATCCCTGCACAACGTGCCTGTCTCTATAGCGAATATCCTGGCCCAACGTGCCTGCTTCTATAGCGAATATCCCGGAACAACGTGCCTGCCTCTATAGCGAGCGAATATCCCGACACAACGTGCCTGCCTCTATGGCGAATATCCAAGCCCAACGTGCCTACCTATATAGCGAATATCCTGGCCCAACGTGCCTGTCTCTATAGCGAATATCCCGGCACAACGTGCCTGCCTATATAGCGAATATCCCGGCACAACGTGCCTACCTCTAAAGCAAATATCCAGGCCCAACGTGCCTGTCTCTATAGCGAATATCCCGGCAGAACGTGTCCGCCTCTATAGCGAATATCCTGGCCCAACGTGCCTGCCTCTATAGCGAATATCCTGGCCCACGTGCCTTCCTCTATAGCGAATATCCTGCCCAACGTGCCTGCCTCTATAGCGAATATCCTGGCCTAACGTGCCTGCCTCTATCGCGAATATCCTGGCCCAACGTGCCTGCCTCTATAGCGAATATCCTGGCCCAACGTGCCTGCCTCTATAGCGAATATCCTGGCCTAACGTGCCTGCCTCTATCGCGAATATCCTGGCCCAACGTGGCTGCCTCTATAGCGAATATCCTGGCCCAACGTGCCTGCCTCTATAGCGAATATCCCGGCCCAACGTGCCTGCCTCTATAGCGAATATCCCGGCCCAACGTGCCTGCCTCTATGGCGAATATCCCGGCACAACATGCCTGCCTCTATAGCGAATATACCGGCACAACGTGCCTGCCTCTATAGCGAATAGCCCGGTCCAACGTGTCAGCCTCTATAGCGAATAGCCCGGCCCAACGTGCCTGCCTCTATAGCGAATAACCCGGCACAACGTGCCTGCTTCTATAGTAAATAGCCCGGCACAACGTGTCAGCCTCTATAGCGAATAACCCGGCCCTAACGTGCCTGCCTCTATAGCGAATATCCAGGCACAACATGCCTGCCTTTATAGCGAATATACCGGCACAACGTGCCTGCCTCTATAGCGAATAGCCCGTCCCAATGTGTCAGCCTCTATAACGAATTGCCCGGCCCAACGTGCCTGTCTCTACAGCGAATAACCCGGCCCAACGTGCCTGCCTCTATAGCGAATAGCCATATATTGACATACATATGGGGAAATGTGTGAATCTTAGCCTCGTTTCTCCCATGTTTTGTCCGTTTATTCGTACATGTCTGCGCATCTGTACACGCACTGGAATACACATTATTATAGATCTTTTGTGCGTGTATTTTTTAGTAATCATATCCCATAAAATACTGAATACATTGGAAGGAAAGTGCAAACAACGTAGATCAAAATAAGCCGGCCCGTGGAGTAACGCCGAGTCTGATCAGGAGCTATATAATTATGTTGTGTTGCTATTCAAACAACGTGTTTTACTCCACTATCCGAAAGCATAAAGCCAGGTGTGCACGTGCTGTGCCGTCAGACGGATATGTAGTCCAGTGGTAACACGCTGGACTAGTAATCCAGGGATTGCAGGTTCGATCCCCCGTCTGTCCCTAATAAAATTAACAGTCTTTCGGATGGGACGTTAAACCGAGGTCTCATGTCGGTGCTTTACACCGTGCACGTAAAAGAACCAGAGGAGATTCTGGAATGGGTCTCTGTCTGTATCATGCACTATCCTCCAAAATCTAAAATAACTAATCTCTTCAGGAGGCGTCGCTCATATGGGCAACCAGTAGCGACGATAAATAAACGTAAAAAACACACTGTGCCGTCAGATCTTGCTCTATGCTGTTTGCAAAAGCAGATATAGTCGCGATTAGCATGTTACGGGTTAAATGAAGGGAACAACATTTCAACAGTTATACATCCTATTTGTACAATAAATTGACTGGGACCAACACTCACATGCATATCATGTCATGTTACCTTTCATTAGAAAGGGACATAATTCAGCAGAGAGCTAAAGTAAGGAATGGTCTGTCTTATCTCCCTTTATATATGTATCGTATTTGACATGGGTCGTGAGAAACGTTAGTTTGCATGGAAAAGTAATTCCTGAGCCCCACCCCCCACTTACCCCGAACCTACCCCACCCACCCTCACAATATGTACTGGAACACCTTGATCAGTGCATCATAAACATGGACAATTCTCAGAAATACAGTAAATATTACAGACTCGTAAAGTATTAAACGTGAGTTTTTTCCTCAAATGAAAAAATAAAACCAAATGTCATGCAATTACATGTTTGACCAACAGTAGCACACTCACTGAAACCATGTTTGACCAGCAGTAGCACAATCGCTGAAACCATGTTTGACCAGCAGTAGCACACACACTGAAACCATGTTTGACCAGCAGTAGCACTCACTGAAACCATGTTTGACCAGCAGTAGCACTCACTGAAACCATGTTTGACCAGCAGTAGCACAATCGCTGAAACCATGTTTGACCAGCAGTAGCACACACACTGAAACCATGTTTGACCAGCAGTAGCACTCACTGAAACCATGTTTGACCAGCAGTAGCACTCACTGAAACCATGTTTGACCAGCAGTAGCACACACACTGACACCATGTTTGACCAGCAGTAGCACTCACTGAGACCATGTTTGACCGGCAGTAGCACACTCACTGAAACCATGTATGGCTTTGGTTTATTTTGGTCGCGAAATTAAGTTAAGTTACCATAGACACAATCACGCTTGAAAAACTCCAATAATCACTAGATATTCACCCAACCCAGATTGAACTAAACTGTTATTTAATTATGGTCGTTATGGGTTACATAAAATAGAGCATCATTAATTATGGTCGTTATGGGTTACATAAAATAGAGCATCATTAATTATGGTCGCTATGGGTTACATAAAATAGAGCATCATTAATTATGGTCGTTATGGGTTACATAAAATAGAGCATCATTAATTATGGTCGATATGGGTTACATAAAATAGAGCATCATTAATTATGGTCGCTATGGGTTACATAAAATAGAGCATCATTAATTATGGTCGTTATGGGTTACATAAAATAGAGCATCATTAATTATGGTCGTTATGGGTTACATAAAATAGAGCATCATTAATTATGGTCGTTATGGGTTACATAAAATAGAGCATCATTAATTATGGTCGCTATGGGTTACATAAAATAGAGCATCATTAATTATGGTCGTTATGGGTTACATAAAATAGAGCATCATTAATTATGGTCGCTATGGGTTACATAAAATAGAGCATCATTAATTATGGTCGCAATGGGTTACATAAAATAGAGCATCATTAATTATGGTCGCTATGGGTTACATAAAATAGAGCATCATTAATTATAGTCGCTATGGGTTACATAAAATAGAGCATCATTAAGTATGGTCGCTATGGGTTACATAAAATAGAGCATCATTAATTATGGTCGATATGGGTTACATAAAATAGAGCATCATTAATTAACTGTTCGTGTAAGTCGTGAGAGCGCAGTGGTAGAACGTTCGCTTCATGTGCGAACTGCATGAAGTTTGAGCTCTGCTGTAGCCGTTACGAGTGTGCCCTTCCTTAGGCAAGGCATTTAAATTCCACGTTGCCTCTTCTCTCTCCCTCTCTCTCTCTCTCTCTCCCTCGTTGCGATTGATTTCGTTAGGAATGAGGTCTCGAGAGTGATTAATATAAATTGTAAGAACTTGTTTCGCAATCGAGCTAAAATAAATTTGTATAAACTAATACTTAACCATATAGTTTTAATCTCACGCTTTCATTTCTAATAGGCCAATAGTTAATTTAATAAAAATGAAATGTGACGATTATGCCGTAGTTGTTTATTTTCATTCAAAGTATTTATTTTTGTGTCAATGGCTGGCCCAACTTAGAAGCCATAGTCCCATAAGCAGTGCACTCTTATCTGTATGCATGTATAATTACCGCTATCGTCCGCTTCAGACGCAATCACAGACTAGTATTAAACAAGAGTTTCCAGCACTTTCACTTTCAATATTTCCAAGAAATACTCTGCTAATTATAGAAAGGGATGACACGAATGCCAACAGTTCTACAAATATTGTGACTTCTTATTGTCACGAAAAACCAATGCAACGTGTGGCAGGTTTTACAAAATGCAATAACATGAGATTAACGCTACAGATGGTGAGATCTCGGTTTATTAGCAGTAAATGTTAGTGCGTGTATAGTGAATGGCATGCTCGCACGAAACTACAATATAGAGGTAATATGCCATGTCAGCGACATTGACCCAAATCAAACAATAACAAATCGAAGACTATGAATTTGCACCAGGAATTCTACGTTCGACCGATTCTGTGCTACGGTTAAAGAAATGGTATGGAACGCCATACATACAACAGTTGTGTGCCACCTATGCTCGGTTCACATTGTTGAATATCAAACGCAGCTAAGAATGTTTAAGAAAAATATCTGACTGATCTCTGACTATCGACTTGTCTCAGTCCGATTAGCACAGTGGTTAGCGCGCTCGCTTCTCACCAATGCAACTCGGGTTCGATCCTCGGACAGGGAAGTATGTGAGAGTGTACGGTGGCCGCCATATTGGACAGGTGGGTTTTCTACGGATACTCCGGTTACATACCAAACGACTGACCACATATACTCTTTCATCCGCGCCAACGAGAGTGATCAATATAAGTTGTTAAAAGTTAAAACTTGTTTCGCAATCGTTGTAAAATAAATAAAGCTTAAACTTTCAAAAAATTCCAAATGTGTTCTTTTTCAATACACCGTAATGTGAGGGTACTAGTTTGGAGGACTGTGTTTGTGTTTTACGTTTATTTATCGTCGCTACCGGTTGCCCATATGAGCGACGCCTCCTGAAGATATTAATCATTTTAGATTTTGGAGGATAGTGCAATGATACAGAGAGAGACTAAATCCAGAGTCTCCTCTGGTTCTTTTACTTGCACGGTGTACATCACAGACACGAGACCTCAGTTTAACGTCCCATGTGAAAGATTGTTAATTGTATTAGGGTCAGACGGGGGATCGAACCTGCGATCCCTGTATTACCAGTCCAGCGTGTTACCACTGGGCTACAGATCCGTCTGTAAATGGAGGAATGTGACCAGGCCCCGGGGTTATAAAGCTGTACTCTAATCTCAAACTCAGACTATAGTTCTGAGTGGTTCAGCAGAGTGTAAATCTCAGACTAAACCAATCAAATCACTTGATCTCGAGTTTGAGATCTGAGAAAAGTTTTATAAGCTTGGACCCTAGCCTTGGGTCACGTCGCAGGCAATGCGGGTTAACGTGCATGTGTCCGACGAAGAGGTCGTCTAGCTGAGGATGTGAATGAGCTCAGGTTAATAGACGCGCCATATTGTCTCATTCCCATGTTCTACTCTGCTAGCCAATTCCATATATCATCATAT
>CM026403.1:42721332-42748489 GCA_014843695.1 Archivesica marissinica
CCTCTATAGTGAATAACCAGACACAACGTGCCTGCCTCTATAGCGAATAACTCGGAAACACGTGCCTGCCTCTATAGCGAATAACAGGACACAACGTGTCTGCCTCTAAAGCGAATAACACGACACAATCTGTTTGCCTCTATAGCGAATATCCCGGCACACCGTGCCTGCCTCTATAGTGAATAACCCGACACAACGTGTCTGCCTCAATAGCGAAAAACCCGGCACAACGTGCCTGCCTCTATAGCGAATAACACGGCACAACGTGCTTGCTTCTATGAATAATAAGTCTGCACAACGTGCTTGTGTCTATAGCGAATAGCAGGCACAACGTGCAGGCCTCTATAACGAATATCCCGGTACAACGTGCCTGCTCGTATAGTGAATATCCCGGTACAACGTGTTTGCATCTATAGCGAATAACCCGGCACAACGTGCTTGCATCTATAGCGAATACAACGACACAATGTGCCTGCCTCTATAGCGAATATCCTCGCACAACGTGCCTGCCTTTATAGCGAAAAACCCGGCACAACGTGCTTGCTTCTATAGCGAATAACCAGGCACAACGTGCTTACTTCTATAGCGAATAAACGCCAAAACGTGCTTGCTTCTATAGCGAATAACCCTGCACAACGTGCTTGCTTCTATAGCGGATAGCCCGACAAAACGTGCCTGCTTCTACAGGGAATAACACGACACAATGTGCTTGCCTCTATAGCGACTATCCCGGCACAACGAGCTTGTTTCCATAGCGAATAACACGGCACAACGTGCTTGTTTCTATAGCGAATATCCCGGCACAACGTGCCTGCCTCTGTAGCGAATAACACGGCACAGCGTGCCTTCCTCTATAGGGAATACCAAGGCAAAACGTGCTTGCCCCTATAGCGAATATCCCGACAAAATGTGCTTGCTTCTATAAGGAATAACCCGGTACAACGTGCCTGCCTCTATAGCGAATAACCCGGCACAACGTGTCTGTCTCTAGAGCGAATATCCTCGCACAACGTGCCTGCCTTTATAGCGAAAAACCCGGCACAACGTGCTTGCTTCTATAAGGAATAACACGGCACAACGTGCTTGCTTCTATAACGAATATCCCGGCACAACGTGTCTGCCTCTAGAGCGAATAGCCTCACACAACTTGCCTGTCTTTATAGCAAATAACCCGGCACAACGTGTTTGCCTCTATATCGAATATCCCGGCACAACGTGCCTGTCTCTATAGCGAATAGCCCGGTACAACGTGTCTGCCTCTATAGCGAATAACCCGGCACAACGTGCCTACCTCTATAGCGAATAATCCGGAACAATGTGCTTGCCTCTATATTGATAGCACGGCACAACGTGCCTACCTCTAGCGAATAAGCCGGCACAACGTGATTGCCTCAATAGCGAATAACACGGCACAACGTGCCTATCTCTATAGCGAATAAGCCGGCACAACGTGAATTCCTCTATAGCTAATAACCCGGCACCACGTATCTGCTTCTATTGCGAATAACCCGACAAAATGTGCTTGCTTCTATAAGGAATAACCCGGTACAACGTGTCTGCCTCTATAGCGAATAGCCTCGCACAACCTACCTGCCTTTATAGCAAATAACCCGGCACAACGTGCTTGCCTCTATATCGAATATCCCGGCACAACGTGCCTGTCTCTATAGCGAATAGCCCGGCACAACGTGCCGGCCTCTATAGCGAATAAACCGGCACAACGTGCCTGACTCTCTAGTGAATAATCCGGAACAACGTGCTTGCCTCAATAGCGATAGCACGGCACAACGTGCCTACCTCTATAGCGAATAAGCCGGTATAACGTGATTGCCTTTTTAGCGAAAAACCCGGCATAACGTGCTTGCTTCTATAAGGAATAACCCGGCACAACGTGCTTGCTTCTATAGCGAATAAACAGGCACAACGTGCTTGCTTCTATAGCGAATATCCCGGCACAACGTGTCTGCCTCTATAGCGAATAGCCTCCCACAACTTGCCTGTCTTTATAGCAAATAACCCTGTACAACGTGCCTGCCTCTATATCGAATATCCCGGCACAACGTGCCTGTCTCTATGGCGAATATCCCGGCACAACGTGTCTGCCTCTATAGCGAATAACCCGGCACAACGTGCCTACCTCTCTAGCGAATAATCCGGAACAACGTGCTTGTCTCTATAGCGATAACACGGCACAACGTGCCTACCTCTATAGTGAATAAGCCGGCACAACGTGATTGCCTCTATAGCGAATAACACGGCACAACGTGCCTACCTCTATAGCGAATAAGCCGGTATAACGCGCTTGCCTCTATAGCGAAAAACCCGGCACAACATACCTGCATCTATAGCGAATACAACGACACAATGTGCCTGCCTCTATAGCGAATATCCTCGCACAACGTGCCTGCCTTTATAGCGAAAAACCCGGCACAACGTGCTTGCTTCTATATCGAATATCCCGGCACAACGTACCTGCCTTTATAGCAAATAACCCGGCACAACATGCTTGCCTCTATAGCGAATAACCCGGAACAACGTGCCTGTCTCTAGAGCGAATAGCTTGGCACAACGTGTCGGCCTCTCTAGCGAATAACCAAACACAACGTGTCTGCCTCTATAGCGAATAACCCGGCCCAACGTGCTTGCCTCTATAGCGAATAACCCGGAACACAGTGCCTGTCTCTATTGCGAATAACCCGGCACAACGTGTGTGCCTCTATAGCGAATAACCTGACACAACGTGTCTGCCTCTATAGCGAATAACCCGACACAACGTGTCTGCCTCTATAGCGAATAACCCAGAACAACGTGTCTGCCTCTACAGCGAATAGCCCGGCACAACGTGTCTGCCTCTATAGCGAATAACCCGACACAATGTGTCTGCCTCTATAGCGAATAACCCGACACAACGTGTCTGCCTCTATAGCGAATAACCCGGCACCACGTATCTGCTTCTATTGCGAATAACCCGACAAAATGTGCTTGCTTCTATAAGGAATAACCCGGCACAACGTACCTGCCTTTATAGCAAATAACCCGGCACAACGTGCTTGCCTCTATATCGAATATCCCGGCACAACGTGCCTGTCTCAATAGCGAATAGCCCGGCACAACGTGCCTGCCTCTATAGCGAATAATCCGGCACAACGTGCCTGCCTCTCTAGCGAATAATCCGGAACAACGTGCTTGCCTCTATAGCGATAACACGGCACAACGTGCCTACCTCTATAGCGAATAAGCCGGTATAAGGTGATTGTCTTTATAGCGAATAACCCGGCACCACGTATCTGCCACTATTGCGAATAACCCGACAAAATGTGCTTTCCTCTATAGCGAAAAACCGGACACAACATACCTGTCTCTATAGCGAATAACCCGGCACAACGTGCTTGCCTCTATAACGAATATCCCGGCACAACGTGCCTGTCTCTATAGCGAATAGCCCGGCACAACGTGTCGGCCTCTCTAGCGAATAACCCGACACAACGTGTCTGCCTCTATAGCAAATAATCCGGCCCAACGTGCTTGCCTCTATAGCGAATAACCCGGAACACTGTGCCTGTCTCTATTACGAATAGCCCGGCACAACGTGTCTGCCTCTATAGCGAATAACCCGACACAACGTGTCTGCCTCTATAGCGAATAACCCGACACAACGTGTCTGCCTCTATAGCTAATAACCCGGAACAACGTGTCTGTCTCTACAGCGAATAGCCCGGTACAACGTGTCTGCCTCTATAGCGAATAACCCAACACAATGTGTCTGCCTCTATAGCGAATAACCCGACACAACGTGTCTGCTTCTATTGCGAATAACCCGACAAAATGTGTCTATCTCTATAGCGAATAACCCGGCACCACGTATCTGCTTTTATTGCGAATAACCCGACAAAATGTGCTTGCTTCTATAAGGAATAACCCGACACAACGTGTCTGCCTCTATAGCGAATAACCCGAAACCACGTATCTGCATCTATTGCGAATAACCCGACAAAATGTGTCTGCCTCTATAGCGAATAACCCGAAACAATGTGTCTGCCTCTATAGCGAATAACCCGACACAACGTGTCTGCCTCTATAGCGAATAACCCGGCACCACGTATCTGCTTCTATTGCGAATAACCCGACAAAATGTGCTTGCTTCTATAAGGAATAACCCGGCACAACGTACCTGCCTTTATAGCAAATAACCCGGCACAACGTGCTTGCCTCTATATCGAATATCCCGGCACAACGCACCTGTCTCAATAACGAATAGCCCGGCACAACGTGCCTGCCTCTATAGCGAATAATCCGGCACAACGTGCCTGCCTCTCTAGCGAATAATCCGGAACAACGTGCTTGCCTCTATAGCGATAACACGGCACAACGTGCCTACCTCTATAGCGAATAAGCCGGTATAAGATGATTGCCTTTATAGCGAATAACCCGGCACCACGTATCTGCCACTATTGCGAATAACCCGACAAAATGTGCTTTCCTCTATAGCGAAAAACCTGGCACAACATACCTGCCTCTATTGCGAATAACCCGGCACAACGTGCTTGCCTCTATAACGAATATCCCGGCACAACGTGCCTGTCTCTAGAGCGAATAGCCCGGCACAACGTGTCGGCCTCTCTAGCGAATAACCCGACACAACGTGTCTGCCTCTATAGCGAATAATCCGGCCCAACGTGCTTGCCTCTATAGCGAATAACCCGGAACACTGTGCCTGTCTCTATTACGAATAGCCCGGCACAACGTGTCTGCCTCTATAGCGAATAACCCGACACAACGTGTCTGCCTCTATAGCGAATAACCCGACACAACGTGTCTGCCTCTATAGCTAATAACCCGGAACAACGTGTCTGTCTCTACAGCGAATAGCCCGGTACAACGTGTCTGCCTCTATAGCGAATAACCCAACACAATGTGTCTGCCTCTATAGCGAATAACCCGACACAACATGTCTGCTTCTATTGCGAATAACCCGACAAAATGTGTCTGTCTCTATAGCGAATAACCCGGCACCACGTATCTGCTTTTATTGCGAATAACCCGCCAAAATGTGCTTGCTTCTATAAGGAATAACCCGACACAACGTGTCTGCCTCTATAGCGAATATCCCGGCACAACGTGTCTGTCTCTATAGTGAATATCCAGGTACAACGTGACTGCCTCTATAGCGAATATCCCGTCACAACGTGCTTGCATCTATAGCGAATAACCCGACACAACGTGTCTGCCTCTGTAGCGAATAAACGGCACAACGTTCTTGCTTCTACAGCGAATAACCCGCCACAATGTGCCTGTTCTATAGCGAATAACCCAGCACAACGTGCTTGCTTCTATAAGGAATAACCCGGCACAACGTGCTTGCTTCTATAGCGAATAACCCGGCACAACGTGTCTGCCTCTATAGCTAATAACACGGAACAACGTGTCTGTCTCTACAGCGAATAGCCCTGTACAACGTTTCTGCCTCTATAGCGAATAACCCAACACAATGTGTCTGCCTCTATAGCGAATAACCCGACACAACTTGTCTGCTTCTATTGCGAATAACCCGACAAAATATGTCTGTCTCTATAGCGAATAACCCGGCACCACGTATCTGCTTTTATTGCGAATAACCCGACAAAATGTGCTTGCTTCTATAAGGAATAACCCGACACAACGTGTCTGCCTCTATAGCGAATAACCCGACACCACGTATCTGCATCTATTGCGAATAACCCGACAAAATGTGTCTGCCTCTATAGCGAATAACCCGACACAATGTGTCTGCCTCTATAGCGAATAACCCGACACAACGTGTCTGCCTCTATAGCGAATAACCCGGCACCACGTATCTGCTTCTATTGCGAATAACCCGACAAAATGTGCTTGCTTCTATAAGGAATAACCCGGCCCAACGTGCTTGCCTCTATAGCGAATAACCCGACACAACGTGTCTGCCTCTATAGCGAATAACCCGGCCCAACGTGCTTGCCTCTATAGCGTATAACCCGACACAACGTGTCTGCCTCTATAGCGAATAACCCGGAACAACGTGCCTGCCTCTATAGCGAATAAACCAGAACAACTTGATTGCCTCTATAGCGAATAACCCGACACAACGTGTCTGTCTCAATAGGGAACAACCCGGCACAACGTGCTTGCCTCTATAACGAATATTCCGGCACAACGCGCCTGCCTTTATAACGAATAACCCGGCACAACGTGCCTGTCTCTATAACCTATAGCGCGGCACAACGTGCCTGCCTCTCTAGCGAATAACGCGGCACAACGTGCCTGTCTCTATAACGAATAACCCGAAACAACGTGTCTTCCTCTATAGCGAATAACTCTGCAAAACGTGCTTACTTCTATAGCAAATAACCCGACACAACGTGCTTGCTTCGATAGCGAATAACCCGGTAAAACATGCGTGCCTCTATAGCGAAAAACCCGGCACAACGTGCCTACCTCTATAGCGAATAACCCAACAAAACGTGCTTGTTACTATAGCAAATATCCCGGCATAACGTGCTTGCTTCTCTAGAGAATATCCTGGCACAACCTGCTTGCTTCTATAGCGAATATCCCGGCCCAACATGCTTGTCTCCATAGCGAATATCCCGGCACGACGTGCCTGCTTCTAATCCGAATAACCCGGCACAACGTACTTGCTTCTATTGCGAATATCCCGGCACAACGTGTCTGTCTCTATAGTGAATATCCAGGCACAACGTGACTGCCTCTATAGCGAATATCCCGTCACAACGTGCTTGCATCTATAGCGAATAACCCGACACAACGTGTCTGCCTCTGTAGCGAATAAACGGCACAACGTGCTTGCTTCTACAGCGAATAACCCGCCACAATGTGCTTGTTCTATAGCGAATAACCCAGCACAACGTGCTTGCTTCTATAAGGAATAACCCGGCACAACGTGCTTGCTTCTATAGCGAATAACCCGGCACAACGTGTCTGTCTCTATAGCGAATAACCCGGCACAACGTGTCTGTCTCTATAGCGAATAACCTGGCACAACGTGCCTGCCTCTAGAGCGAATAGCCCTGCCCAACGTGCCTGCCTCTATAGCGAATAGCCCAGCCCAACGTACCTGCCTCTATAGCGAATATACCGGCACAACGTGCCTGCCTCAATTGCGAATATACCGGCACAACGTGCCTGCCTCTATAGCGAATATACCGGCACAACGTGCCTGCCTCTATAGCGAATATCATAGCCCAACGTGCCTGCATTTATAGCGAATAGCCCGGCACAACGTGCTTACTTCTATAGCGAATAAACGGCACAACGTGCTTGCTTCTATTGCGAATAACTCTGCACAACGTGCTTGCATCTGTAGCGAATAACCCGGCACAACGTGCTTGCCTCTATAGCGAATAACTCGGCACAACGTGCTTGCTTCTATAGCGAATAACCCGGCATAACGTCCCTGTCTCTATAGCGAATAACTCGGCACAACGTGCTTGCTTCTATAGCAAATAAACGGCACAATGTGCTTGTCTCTATAGCGAATAACTCGGCACAACGTGCTTGCTTCTATAGCGAATAACCCGGCATAACGTCCCTGTCTCTATAGCGAATAACTCGGCACAACGTGCTTGCTTCTATAGCGAATAACCCGGCATAACGTCCCTGTTTCTATAGCGAATAACTCGGCACAACGTGCTTGCTTCTATAGCGAATAACCCGGCATAACGTGCTTGTCTCTATAATGAAATACTCGGCACATCGTATCTGCTCTATAGCGAATAACCCGGCACAACTTGCTTGCTTCTGTAGCGAATATCCCTGCACAACGTGCCTGTCTCTATAGCGAATATCCTGGCCCAACGTGCCTGCTTCTATAGCGAATATCCCGGAACAACGTGCCTGCCTCTATAGCGAGCGAATATCCCGACACAACGTGCCTGCCTCTATGGCGAATATCCAGGCCCAACGTGCTTGTCTATATAGCGAATATCCCGGCACGACGTGCCTGCTTCTAATCCGAATAACCCGGCACAACGTACTTGCTTCTATTGCGAATATCCCGGCACAACGTGTCTGTCTCTATAGTGAATATCCAGGTACAACGTGACTGCCTCTATAGCGAATATCCCGTCACAACGTGCTTGCATCTATAGCGAATAACCCGACACAACGTGTCTGCCTCTGTAGCGAATAAACGGCACAACGTGCTTGCTTCTACAGCGAATAACCCGCCACAATGTGCCAGTTCTATAGCGAATAACCCAGCACAACGTGCTTGCTTCTATAAGGAATAACCCGGCACAACGTGCTTGCTTCTATAGCGAAAAACCCGGCACAACGTGTCTGTCTCTATATCGAATAACCCGGCACAACGTGTCTGTCTCTATAGCGAATAACCCGGCACAACGTGCCTGCCTCTAGAGCGAATAGCCCTGCCCAACATGCCTGCCTCTATAGCGAATAGCCCAGCCCAACGTACCTGCCTCTATAGCGAATATACCGGCACAACGTGCCTGCCTCTATAGCGAATATCATAGCCCAACGTGCCTGCATTTATAGCGAATAGCCCGGCACAACGTGCTTACTTCTATAGCGAATAAACGGCACAACGTGCTTGCTTCTATTGCGAATAACTCTGCACAACGTGCTTGCATCTGTAGCGAATAACCCGGCACAACGTGCTTGCCTCTATAGCGAATAACTCGGCACAACGTTCTTGCTTCTATAGCCAATAACCCGGCATAACGTCCCTGTCTTTATAGCGAATAACTCGGCACAATGTGCTTGCTTCTATAGCAAATAAACGGCACAATGTGCTTGCCTCTATAGCGAATAACTCGGCACAACGTGCTTGCTTCTATAGCGAATAACCCGGCACAACGTGCTTGCCTCTATAGCGAATAACTCGGCACAACGTGCTTGCTTCTATAGCGAATAACCCGGCATAACGTCCCTGTCTCTATAGCGAATAACTCGGCACAACGTGCTTGCTTCTATAGCGAATAACCCGGCATAACGTGCTTGTCTCTATAATGAAATACTCGGCACATCGTATCTGCTCTATAGCGAATAACCCGGCACAACTTGCTTGCTTCTGTAGCGAATATCCCTGCACAACGTGCCTGTCTCTATAGCGAATATCCTGGCCCAACGTGCCTGCTTCTATAGCGAATATCCCGGAACAACGTGCCTGCCTCTATAGCGAGCGAATATCCCGACACAACGTGCCTGCCTCTATGGCGAATATCCAAGCCCAACGTGCCTACCTATATAGCGAATATCCTGGCCCAACGTGCCTGTCTCTATAGCGAATATCCCGGCACAACGTGCCTGCCTATATAGCGAATATCCCGGCACAACGTGCCTACCTCTAAAGCAAATATCCAGGCCCAACGTGCCTGTCTCTATAGCGAATATCCCGGCAGAACGTGTCCGCCTCTATAGCGAATATCCTGGCCCAACGTGCCTGCCTCTATCGCGAATATCCTGGCCCAACGTGCCTGCCTCTATAGCGAATATCCTGGCCCAACGTGCCTGCCTCTATAGCGAATATCCCGGCCCAACGTGCCTGCCTCTATAGCGAATATCCCGGCACAACATGCCTGCCTCTATAGCGAATATACCGGCACAACGTGCCTGCCTCTATAGCGAATAGCCCGGCACAACGTGTCTGCCTCTATAGCGAATAGCCCGGCCCAACGTGCCTGCCTCTATAGCGAATATCCCGGCCCAACGTGCCTGCCTCTATAGCGAATAACCCGGCACAACGTGCCTGCTTCTATAGCAAATAGCCCGGCACAACGTGTCAGCCTCTATAGCGAATAACCCGGCCCAAAGTGCCTGTCACTATAGCGAATATCCCGGCACAACGTGCCTGCCTATATAGCGAATATCCCGGCACAACGTGCCTACCTCTAAAGCAAATATCCAGGCCCAACGTGCCTGTCTCTATAGCGAATATCCCGGCAGAACGTGTCCGCCTCTATAGCGAATATCCTGGCCCAACGTGCCTGCCTCTATAGCGAATATCTGGCCCAACGTGCCTGCCTCTATAGCGAATATCCTGGCACAACGTGCCTGCCTCTATAGCGAATATCCCGGCACAACGTGCCTGCCTCTATAGCGAATATCCCGGCCCAACGTGCCTGCCTCTATAGCGAATATCCCGGCACAACGTGCCTGCCTCTATAGCGAATATCCCGGCACAACGTGCCTGCCTCTATAGCGAATAGCCCGGCCCAACGTGTCAGCCTCTATAGCGAATAGCCCGGCCCAACGTGCCTGTCTCTATAGCGAATAGCCCGGTACAACGTGTCTGCCTCTATAGCGAATAACCCGGCACAACGTGCCTGCTTCTATAGCAAATAGCCCGGCACAACGTGTCAGCCTCTATAGCGAATAACCCGGCCCAAAGTGCCTACTATAGCGAATAGGCCGGCACAACGTGATTGCCTCTATAGCGAATATCACGGCACAACGTGCCTGCCTCTATAGCGAATATCCAGGCACAACATGCCTGCCTTTATAGCGAATAAACCGGCACAACGTGCCTGCCTCTATAGCGAATAGCCCGGCCCAATGTGTCAGCCTCTATAACGAATTGCCCGGCCCAACGTGCCTGTCTCTACAGCGAATAACCCGGCCCAACATGCCTGCCTCTATAGCGAATAGCCATATATTGACATACATATGGGGAAATGTGTGAATCTTAGCCTCGTTTCTCCCGCCATGGTTGTGAAGAAGCCGATCCATGATGGCCCGATGCACGGTGTATTTGTCGACATGTTTTGTCCGTTTATTCGTACATGTCTGCGCATCTGTACACGCACTGGAATACACATTATTATAGATCTTTTGTGCGTGTATTTTTTAGTAATCATATCCCATAAAATACTGAATACATTGGAAGGAAAGTGCAAACAACGTAGATCAAAATAAGCCGGCCCGTGGAGTAACGCCGAGTCTGATCAGGAGCTATATAATTATGTTGTGTTGCTATTCAAACAACGTGTTTTACTCCACTATCCGAAAGCATAAAGCCAGGTGTGCACGTGCTGTGCCGTCAGACGGATATGTAGCCCAGTGGTAACACGCTGGACTAGTAATCCAGGTATCGCAGGTTCGATCCCCCGTCTGTCCCTAATAAAATTAACAGTCTTTCGGATGGGACGTTAAACCGAGGTATCATGTCGGTGCTTTACACCGTGCACGTAAAAGAACCAGAGGAGATTCTGGAATGGGTCTCTGTCTGTATCATGCACTATCCTCCAAAATCTAAAATAACTAATCTCTTCAGGAGGCGTCGCTCATATGGGCAACCGGTAGCGACGATAAATAAGCGTAAAAAACACACTGTGCCGTCAGATCTTGCTCTATGCTGTTTGCAAAAGCAGATTTAGTCGCGATTAGCATGTTACGGGTTAAATGAAGGGAACAACATTTCAACAGTTATACATCCTATGTGTACAATACATTGACTGGGGCCAACACTCGCATGCATATCATGTCATGTTACCTTTCATTAGAAAGGGACATAATTCATCAGAGAGCTAATGTAAGGAATGGTCTGTCTTATCTCCCTTTATATATGTATCGTATTTGACATGGGTCGTGAGAAACGTTAGTTTGCATGGAAAAGTAATTCCTGAGCCCCACCCCCCACTTACCCCGATCCTACCCCACCCACCCTCACAATATGTACTGGAACACCTTGATCAGTGCATCATAAACATGGACAATTCTCAGAAATACAGTAAATATTACAGACTCGTAAAGTATTAAACGTGAGTTTTTTCCTCAAATGAAAAAATAAAACCAAATGTCATGCAATTACATGTTTGACCAACAGTAGCACACTCACTGAAACCATATTTGACCAGCAGTAGCACAATCACTGAAACCATGTTTGACCAGCAGTAGCACAATCGCTGAAACCATGTTTGACCAGCAGTAGCACACTCACTGAAACCATGTTTGACCAGCAGTAGCACAATCGCTGAAACCATGTTTGACCAGCAGTAGCACACTCACTGAAACCATGTTTGACCGGCAGTAGCACACTCACTGAAACCATGTTTGACCAACAGTAGCACTCACTGAAACCATGTTTGACCAGCAGTAGCACTCACTGAAACCATGTTTGACCAGCAGTAGCACACACACTGACACCATGTTTGACCAGCAGTAGCACTCACTGAGACCATGTTTGACCGGCAGTAGCACACTCACTGAAACCATGTATGGCTTTGGTTTATTTTGGTCGCGAAATTAAGTTAAGTTACCATAGACACAATCACGCTTGAAAAACTCCAATAATCACTAGATATTCACCCAACCCAGATTGAACTAAACTGTTATTTAATTATGGTCGTTATGGGTTACATAAAATAGAGCATCATTAATTATGGTCGTTATGGGTTACATAAAATAGAGCATCATTAATTATGGTCGCTATGGGTTACATAAAATAGAGCATCATTAATTATGGTCGTTATGGGTTACATAAAATAGAGCATCATTAATTATGGTCGATATGGGTTACATAAAATAGAGCATCATTAATTATGGTCGCTATGGGTTACATAAAATAGAGCATCATTAATTATGGTCGTTATGGGTTACATAAAATAGAGCATCATTAATTATGGTCGTTATGGGTTACATAAAATAGAGCATCATTAATTATGGTCGCTATGGGTTACATAAAATAGAGCATCATTAATTATGGTCGTTATGGGTTACATAAAATAGAGCATCATTAATTATGGTCGCTATGGGTTACATAAAATAGAGCATCATTAATTATGGTCGCAATGGGTTACATAAAATAGAGCATCATTAATTATGGTCGCTATGGGTTACATAAAATAGAGCATCATTAATTATAGTCGCTATGGGTTACATAAAATAGAGCATCATTAAGTATGGTCGCTATGGGTTACATAAAATAGAGCATCATTAATTATGGTCGATATGGGTTACATAAAATAGAGCATCATTAATTAACTGTTCGTGTAAGTCGTGAGAGCGCAGTGGTAGAACGTTCGCTTCATGTGCGAACTGCATGAAGTTTGAGCTCTGCTGTAGCCGTTACGAGTGTGCCCTTCCTTAGGCAAGGCATTTAAATTCCACGTTGCCTCTTCTCTCTCCCTCTCTCTCTCTCTCTCTCCCTCGTTGCGATTGATTTCGTTAGGAATGAGGTCTCGAGAGTGATTAATATAAATTGTAAGAACTTGTTTCGCAATCGAGCTAAAATAAATTTGTATAAACTAATACTTAACCATATAGTTTTAATCTCACGCTTTCATTTCTAATAGGCCAATAGTTAATTTAATAAAAATGAAATGTGACGATTATGCCGTAGTTGTTTATTTTCATTCAAAGTATTTATTTTTGTGTCAATGGCTGGCCCAACTTAGAAGCCATAGTCCCATAAGCAGTGCACTCTTATCTGTATGCATGTATAATTACCGCTATCGTCCGCTTCAGACGCAATCACAGACTAGTATTAAACAAGAGTTTCCAGCACTTTCACTTTCAATATTTCCAAGAAATACTCTGCTAATTATAGAAAGGGATGACACGAATGCCAACAGTTCTACAAATATTGTGACTTCTTATTGTCACGAAAAACCAATGCAACGTGTGGCAGGTTTTACAAAATGCAATAACATGAGATTAACGCTACAGATGGTGAGATCTCGGTTTATTAGCAGTAAATGATAGTGCGTGTATAGTGAATGGCATGCTCGCACGAAACTACAATATAGAGGTAATATGCCATGTCAGCGACATTGACCCAAATCAAACAATAACAAATCGAAGACTATGAATTTGCACCAGGAATTCTACGTTCGACCGATTCTGTGCTACGGTTAAAGAAATGGTATGGAACGCCATACATACAACAGTTGTGTGCCACCTATGCTCGGTTCACATTGTTGAATATCAAACGCAGCTAAGAATGTTTAAGAAAAATATCTGACTGATCTCTGACTATCGACTTGTCTCAGTCCGATTAGCACAGTGGTTAGCGCGCTCGCTTCTCACCAATGCAACTCGGGTTCGATCCTCGGACAGGGAAGTATGTGAGAGTGTACGGTGGCCGCCATATTGGACAGGTGGGTTTTCTACGGATACTCCGGTTACATACCAAACGACTGACCACATATACTCTTTCATCCGCGCCAACGAGAGTGATCAATATAAGTTGTTAAAAGTTAAAACTTGTTTCGCAATCGTTGTAAAATAAATAAAGCTTAAACTTTCAAAAAATTCCAAATGTGTTCTTTTTCAATACACCGTAATGTGAGGGTACTAGTTTGGAGGACTGTGTTTGTGTTTTACGTTTATTTATCGTCGCTACCGGTTGCCCATATGAGCGACGCCTCCTGAAGATATTAATCATTTTAGATTTTGGAGGATAGTGCAATGATACAGAGAGAGACTAAATCCAGAGTCTCCTCTGGTTCTTTTACTTGCACGGTGTACATCACAGACACGAGACCTCAGTTTAACGTCCCATGTGAAAGATTGTTAATTGTATTAGGGTCAGACGGGGGATCGAACCTGCG
The DNA here is from genome assembly GCA_014843695.1 of Archivesica marissinica. Lineage (NCBI taxonomy): Eukaryota > Metazoa > Mollusca > Bivalvia > Venerida > Vesicomyidae > Archivesica > Archivesica marissinica. Next base: position 42,735,876 of record CM026403.1, read on the forward strand.
ATCCCTGTATTACCAGTCCAGCGTGTTACCACTGGGCTACAGATCCGTCTGTAAATGGAGGAATGTGACCAGGCCCCGGGGTTATAAAGCTGTACTCTAATCTCAAACTCAGACTATAGTTCTGAGTGGTTCAGCAGAGTGTAAATCTCAGACTAAACCAATCAAATCACTTGATCTCGAGTTTGAGATCTGAGAAAAGTTTTATAAGCTTGGACCCTAGCCTTGGGTCACGTCGCAGGCAATGCGGGTTAACGTGCATGTGTCCGACGAAGAGGTCGTCTAGCTGAGGATGTGAATGAGCTCAGGTTAATAGACGCGCCATATTGTCTCATTCCCATGTTCTACTCTGCCAGCCAATTCCATATATCATCATATTCCATTACATATTAAATATAGTTTCTCTATTTGTCAGCTTTTACATTACTATATTATTCTGTGCAGTTCTCACTTATAGTGCTATCGTTTGATTGCATTTGATTGTATATATGTTGAGGGCCTCATGGTGGATTAACTTTTGTTAAATTGAGTACTCTCGTTAAATAAAGTCTTTATTATTTATTATTATTATTATTATTATTATTATTATTATTATTATTATTATTATTATTATTATTATTATTATTATAGGTATATTGCTGCTATTACCACAATATCCGTTTATAAGTATTAGTTTTAGTATTATTATCTTCATTATCATCGTCGTCGTTGTCGTCAGCAGCAACAGCAGCAGCATGAGCAGCAGCAGCAGCAGCAGCAGTAGCATCCGCATCATCATCAACAACATCATTATTATTACTATTCAGATGTCACTAGTGAGAAGCAGACTAGTAAATTGTATAGACAAATTTACTGAAACTACTAAGTGTACAATATTGCGGGTTTGGCAGTGGATTCCGGAAGCTTCACGCCATATATCTAACTTCCGAAAATAAACACACTACTAACCCAGTACCGATGTAAACAGCACGCTATTCGGGAAGACGTTTATATACAGTATGACTTTCAAACAATATGTCAGTGTGATTGAGGAAGTGATTATATTATACAGCGTTTAATTTGCCAATGACTCGACAATCTTTACTTTACGACCATGCATGCTATGTGAAACTATCGCCAGGAAAGGTGTTCTCCCTCAAATCATTGAAAACTCAAATTTATGCGGAATGTAATTTCCTATTTTATGGTATAACCCCCCCCCCCCCCCGCTCCCAATATTTGCCTCAAAATCTGAGTATTTCAACTAATAAACAAGCGTCGTTTACGCAGTTTGTTGACATAACAAAATAATGTAAGCAGGGTCGACATACATGCTTAATACACAACCTGTGTATCCCGAATAACGAGATTTATGGTACAGATTTACCATTATATCTCACATTTGTGTCTATGCATATTTATGTGTAGAATAATCTTAGTTAATTAGAAGATAATCGTATAGAACAAATTGTGTTCAAGTTGGGAAACATTGGAAAACACCTAGACGAACTTGTGTTTATATATACAAGGTCATTTCTGGTAGACACGGTTTTACGGTGTGTCATGTTTTAATAGTAGTTTGTAAAAATGTATAAACTGTATTTACTATGCAATGACTGTGAAACAAACTTTAAGTATAGTATATATTGAGATGTCCAATGAGATCAAACTCGTATCATTTTCAACCAATCAGAAGCCAGATAGGCTTCAATGAATTCGCTCAGTTGGATACATTACGTGTGCTGTCATTGTGGTGATTTAATCGCAATGTGTTTGTATATATTATATATTATATTCTATAGCTTAGACCGCAAGTATTTCTTATTACACATTTAGCGGTTTTCTGATTCACCACTGTATAAGTTTAGTTTAAACAATATTTTGTATTTCAATGAATATACATAGTATAATGATCACAATAAGAAAATACATGTAGGATTGAGGAGAAAGCAACTTGCTTATGTGGTTACCTCTTTCCTACGAATCATTTACAAAACATACCGTTAGAATTAAGCAACAAAATTACTGTCAAATATTGAGTAACTCGTTAATTTTAGAAAGTCTCATCTATGTACATACATGTAATGCAAACACAAATGTAAATAATCAGATTAAAAGTACATAGCCATTCTGAATAGAATTATAAGAGACATATTGCAACAAAACATATCACATTATAAAATCCCACACTACTATTAGTTAATGCTTATTTACATTCTAAAGCCAAGAAACAGTTGCTAATTTATATTTAAATACGAAATAAAACAAAATGGTATAAAACACTAAATCGAAAAACAAGCACTAGTGCGCTATTAAGAAATATTTTACAAAATCAGTTATCACCCAGGATCAGATCGAGAATGACCTAATTAGCAGCTGCTTCTTGTAGTCTGTAAAAATCATAGATATATAGTATATATATAGTAAGATATGATGGTGATTGTGCTATATATCTCTCAATATATAAAACATACGAAACCAAGTAACATGGGCGTACCGGTATCAGTACCGTAGCCAGAGGCAATTTCAACGGAGGCAATCTAGGGAGTCAGGCGGCATGTCCCCCCATAAAAGTGTTTGGGTATAGAAGCGAGTTCGTGCGTTTTCTGATTTAATGAGTTTAGACGTATAATTACGTACTGACCTTTCAGCTCTCTAGCAGTCAACATTTTATAGAGCAAAGGGATATTTTTTGCATTTTATTTATTTAATTATTCATTTTTTTTTTTGGCTTTGGAAATTTTAACCGAGGCAACTACCTCGGTGTACCTCAGTGTGGCTACGGGCCTGGGTATTCGGTCACTTACGGTTTGACTGTGAATAACTTCTAGTCAATCTCTTTTATAATATTTTAATAATATAAAATACGGGAGAACACAATATTATTTAAACTTCTCTGTAAATTGTCTTTGCACTTTACATAATTTATGTTCATTTTGTTGGCTATAGATGTGTTTTGTATCATTTAATGCCTATGATATCTATGTTGTGTTATAGTAGATGATCATTAATGCATTTAATGTGCTTGACTAAACTCAGATTGCATAACATCTCTTGAAATAAAACCACAATTATACTTGCATGTGAATTCAACATGGCGTAAGCAAAACGAACCTACGTTTCGGACATCAATCAAATTGCATGTACCAGAAATATATTTTCTGGTATTGTCACATGATTGACACGTGACCTTGTAAAAGTCAAGTAGCTGACTTCACCCGTTACAAAAATAAACAAATATTTCTTTGCATATAAGGGATTTTTAGCGTACACGTGAATGAGACTTATGAAAAACATTAACATTTACATGTTTTCAAAATAAAATGGTGAATATTGATCTGTTTGCTCATTTTTGTGTTTGAATGATGATGATGATGATGATGATGATGATTGAGCTTATTTACCCTAGCCTCCGGCGAACCATATGGGCATGGATGCTTGTAGCTTCATCTATATTATGTACTACATGGTTCACAAGGATTAATGGAAAACATGCATGCATTCATCGTCATATAGTGTATTCCTATTTGCAGCTAGTTTGTACCGTCACCGTATGGACGGCAATTGTTTATTTATTTATTTGTCTGTTTGTTTGTTTATTTATTTGCTTGTTTGTTTGTTTCCTGCAACTTATATTAATCACTCTCGATACCTCATTCCTGATGGAATCCATCCTCGCGAGGGAGAGAGAAGAGGCAATGTGGAATTTAAATGCCTTGCCTAATGGCACAATTGTATCTACTACCGCTTATACAGCTTATGTCATATGGCGACTCTCCATCTATATTTATTGTGGAGTTGAGACCCCGGATGCCCATTCGAGCATGGTTCAGGCACGGGATGGCAATCGGGTAGAACCATCATATAAAGTGAGACCGTGTACAAACGGATATGCGTCCGCCTCCATGGTCGAGCGGTTACGGTCACTGACTTGTATACCACTGTAACCTATCATCACTGATGATCACGGGTTCGAGCCCCGCTCAGATCGTATCTCTTTCTATGAAAACGTTGGCAGTTTCTTACGGAGATTGGTGCACTAAGTACTGGTTAACCGCTGGAGTCTGCCCAGAAAGGTGTTGTTAGGTAAACTGCCCATCGTTCAAATGGGCAACCGGTAGCGACGTTAAAAAACCTTTAAAACGGATATGCATATAAGTTCGCATTTTTGACCGAATACTGGCCTGTTTGATTGGTATAGAAACAGCACACCCTGTAAATCCAATATATAGTCTAGAGCTACATCAATTTGAAGTGAGTGTATATACAGACTGATCTGTAGTCCAGTGGTAACATGCTGGACTGGTAATCCAGGGATCAAAGGTTCGGTCCCCCGTCTGACCCTAATAAAATTAACAGTCTTTCAGATGGGACTTTAAGCCGAGGTCTCGTCTCGTGTCGGTGCTGTACACCGTGCACGTAAAATAACCAGATGAGACTCTGGAATGGTTCTCTGTCTGTATCGTTGCACTATCCTCCACAAATCTAAAATGACCAAACTCTTCAGGAGGCGTCGCTCATATGGGCAACCGGTAGCGACGATACATAAACGTAAAACACACACACACAAGTGAGGCCATGTATCCGAACACAGATTGTTTCCTAAATGAAGATTTTGACACACGTCTGATATGTAAGATATCGCGATGTTGTGGTTTTTATAGTTGATAACTTTATTGAGAATAATATAACGTTTTCAGTTAATGAAACTAAATTTATTTTACTGCTTCGAGTTTGGTGCACAATCTGCCACATTATTCTGGATGTAAACATATACGGGGTATAATGGAAACTTAGTAAACAATGCGTATAAGCTTACGAGCACGAGCGAGCACACATGCGAATTGCTATCATACAATAATAATAATAATACTAATAATAAAGACTTTATTTAACGAGAGAACTCATTTGACAACAGTTAATCTACCATGAAGCCCTGAACATATATACAAATCAAATGCAATCAAAATATAGGACTATAAGTGAGAACTGCACATTGGAACTATATAGTAATAGTAGAGTAGAACATGGGAATGAGACAATTAATGATAATACATCTATCTATAAATGTGCAGATATGACTTATAGTGGTCTGTTTAAAATATGTATGAAATCAGCTTAGAGAGTATTACTCGATCAAGTTCTGGTGTAATGAAATCCAACAGTTTAAACATTTTCTTGGATATCTCATTAGTTTATACAAATTTATTTTAGCTCGATTGCGAAACAAGTACTTTCAACTTATATTAATCACTCTCGAGACCTCATTCCTTATGGAATCCATCGCCACGAGGAGAGAGAAGAGGCAACGTGGAATTTAAATGCCTTGCCTAAGGGCACAATCGTAACGGCTCTAGCGGGGCTCCAACTCCGGACATTTCGCACCTGAAGCGAACGCGCATCCACTGCGCTATCACGACTTCCAGTGTCATACTTGCTTATGCAAGCAATCTGCGGAAGCGAAGGTTCTAGCCCCCATCTGACCCTAATAAAACCAACAGTCTTTCAGATGGGACTTTAAACCGAGGTCTCGTGTCGGTGCTTTATACCGTGCACGTCAGTCCGGGAACAGGCGTTGATATATTTTGCCTGGTCAGTCATATAAATATATATTTAATACCGAGATCATTAATTGGGCCGTATTGAGTTTCTGATAATATCAATGTCATTTTGCCAGAAGTATATTAGTGAAAATTCGACAGACTGGAACCCAGGCTACGTGCACGTAAAAGAACCAGAGGACACTCTATGTATATATTCGAGTATTATCCCTATTCTATCCCCCGTCTGACCCTAATACAATTAACAGTCTTTCAGTTGGAACGTTAAACCGAGGTCTCGTGTCGGTGCTTTACACCGTGCACGTAAAAGAACAAGAGGAGACTCTGGAATGGGTCTCTGTCTGTATAATAGCACTATCCTCCAAAAATCTAAAATGACTAATCTTTTCAGGAGGCGCCGCTCATATGGGCAACCGGTAGCGACGAGAAATAAACGTAAAACACACACAGCAGTTTGCTGATTAAGCATAATAGGAAAATGATAAATATAATATAAAGTATTTCTAGTATGTTCTACTTCCGTATTGTTCAGTATGGTTGAATCACGCCTATTTTATGACAGCTATATATACAGGACAGGTACGTAGCCACACTGAGGCGAGTGAGGAAATAGACTATTGCTAGTAACGAAAACCAATATACATCAACTTTCTCGATGTTAATTGCTTTATCATAGCAAACTAGTCGCCAATGAATAATAATAATAATAATAATAAAGACTTTATTTAACGAGAGAACTCATTTGAACAATTAAGTCAATCTACCATGAGGCCCTCAACAAATTAAAACATGAAATAGCATAATGAAACATGTAAACAGTAACCAGTAAAACTTTCATAGGAAATAAGATATACGCTGCAATAACTAATACTTATATTCATGTATAATTGTATATTATCAGTTTATTACGTTATTGGTCTGTTCTTTGCACCACCTGACATATAAAGCTTTGAAAGTGTGGAACATAATGTGCTGTTTGGTGTGATAAGGGAGGGAATTACACAAGTGTGACTCTGAATATAAGAAAGATTTCCTAAACACTTCAGTAGTTGGCTTAGGAGGGTAAAGTTGGAGATTGGCGGATGATCGCAAGTTTTGAGTTCGAACATCGGAAGTAAATCTGACTGACTCTTGCAGATATACAGGTGCTAGGCCATTGATTGTTTTAAACATTAAGACTGCTTTTTTTGAAAGCTAAACAGGGGTGAAACAGGAGGCAGACTGTAGAAAGTGACATTTGTTTAGATCGTGTTAACACAGCTGTATATATACTAGAGGACATAGAAAACGCACACCTACATTATATGATTATTATTACATGAAAACGAAATACGAAGGATTCCATCAAAAATATATCACATCTTTATTACAAAACACAAACAACTAAAACTATTCCAAAATGTTTAAAACTATGTATTTATATAGTTATTGTTTTTCATGTAAAAACACACTTATCCGAAGTGTGCGTTTTCTATGTCCTCTAGTATACCTGCACTCTAGTTCGTCCCTGATGACTCGGTTCTATGTCCTCTAGTATACATGCACACTAGTTCGTCCCTGATAACTCGGTTCTATGTCCTCTAGTATACCTGCACTCTAGTCCGTCCCTGATGACTCGGTTCTATGTCCTCTAGTATACCTGCATTCTATTTCGTCACTGATGACTCGGTTCTCTGTCCTCTAGTATACCTGCACTCTAGTTCGTCCCTGATAACTCGGTTATATGTCCTCTAGTATACCTGCACTCTAGTTCGTCCCTGATGACTCGGTTCTATGTCCTCTAGTATACCTGCACTCTAGTTCGTCCCTGAAGACTCGGTTCTATGTCCTCTAGTATACCTGCACTCTAGTTCGTCCCTGATGACTCAGTTCTATGTCCTCTAGTATACCTGCACTCTAGTTCGCCCCTGATAACTCGGTTCTATGTCCTCTAGTATACCTGCACTTTAGTTCGTCCCTGATGACTCGGTTTTATGTCCTCTAGTATACCTGCACTCTAGTTCGTCCCTGATACTCGGTTCTATGTCCTCTAGTATACCTGCACTCTAGTTCGTCCCTGATGACTCGGTTCTATGTCCTCTAGTATACCTGCACTCTAGTTCGCCCCTGATGACTCGATTCTATGTCCTCTAGTATGCCTGCACTCTAGTTCGTCCCTGATGACTCGGTTATATGTCCTCTAGTATACCTGCACTCTAGTTCGTCCCTGATGACTCGGTTCTATGTCCTCTAGTATACCTGCACTCTAGTTCGTCCCTGATAACTCGGTTATATGTCCTCTAGTATACCTGCACTCTAGTTCGTCCCTCATGACTCGGTTCTATGTCCTCTAGTATACCTGCACTCTAGTTCGTCCCTGATGACTCGGTTATATGTCCTCTAGTATACCTGCACTCTAGTTCGTCCCTGATGACTCGGTTATATGTCCTCTAGTATACCTGCACTCTAGTTCGTCCCTGATGACTCGGTTCTATGTCCTCTAGTATACCTGCACTCTAGTTCGTCCCGATGACTCGGTTATATGTCCTCTAGTATACCTGCACTCTAGTTCGTCCCTGATGACTCGGTTATATGTCCTCTAGTATACCTGCACTCTAGTTCGTCCCTGATGACTCGGTTATATGTCCTCTAGTATACCTGCACTCTAGTTCGTCCCTGATGACTCGGTTCTATGTCCTCTAGTATACCTGCACTCTAGTTCGTCCCTGATGACTCGGTTATATGTCCTCTAGTATACCTGCACTCTAGTTCGTCCCTGATGACTCGGTTCTATGTCCTCTAGTATACCTGCACTCTAGTTCGTCCCTGATAACTCGGCTATATGTCCTCTAGTATACCTGCACTCTAGTTCGTCCCTCATGACTCGGTTCTATGTCCTCTAGTATACCTGCACTCTAGTTCGTCCCTGATGACTCGGTTATATGTCCTCTAGTATACCTGCACTCTAGTTCGTCCCTGATGACTCGGTTATATGTCCTCTAGTATACCTGCACTCTAGTTCGTCCCTGATGACTCGGTTATATGTCCTCTAGTATACCTGCACTCTAGTTCGTCCCTGATGACTCGGTTCTATGTCCTCTAGTATACCTGCACTCTAGTTCGTCCCTGATGACTCGGTTCTATGTCCTCTAGTATACCTGCACTCTAGTTCGTCCCTGATGACTCGGTTCGATGTCCTCTAGTATACCTGCACTCTAGTTCGTCCCTGATAGCTCGGTTCTATGTCCTCTAGTATACATGCACTCTAGTTCGTCCCTGATAACTCGGTTATATGTCCTCTAGTATACCTGCACTCTAGTTCGTCCCTGATGACTCGGTTCTATGTCCTCTAGTATACCTGCACTCTAGTTCGTCCCTGATAACTCGGTTCTATGTCCTCTAGTATACCTGCACTCTAGTTCGTCCCTGATAACTCGGTTATATGTCCTCTAGTATACCTGCACTCTAGTTCGTCCCTGATGACTCGGTTCTATGTCCTCTAGTATACCTGCACTCTAGTTCGTCCATGATGACTCGGTTCTATGTCATCTAGTATACCTGCACTCTAGTTCGTCCCTGATGACTCGGTTCTATGTCCTCTAGTATACCTGCACTCTAGTTCGTCCCTGATGACTCGGTTCTATGTCCTCTAGTATACCTGCACTCTAGTTCTTCCCTGATGACTCGGTTATATGTCCTCTAGTATACCTGCACTCTAGTTCGTCCCTGATGACTCGGTTCTATGTCCTCTAATATACCTGCACTCTAGTCCGTCCCTGATGACTCGGTTATATGTCCTCTAGTATACCTGCACTCTAGTTCGTCCCTGATGACTCGGTTCTATGTCCTCTAGTATACCTGCACTCTAGTTCGTCCCTGATGACTCGGTTCTCTGTCCTCTAGTATACCTGCACTCTAGTTCGTCCCTGATGACTCGGTTCTATGTCCTCTAGTATACATGCACTCTAGTTCGTCCCTGATAACTCGGTTATATGTCCTCTAGTATACCTGCACTCTAGTCCGTCCCTGATGACTCGGTTCTATGTCCTCTAGTATACCTGCACTCTAGTTCTTCCCTGATGACTCGGTTATATGTCCTCTAGTATACCTGCACTCTAGTTCGTCACTGATGACTCGGTTCTATGTCCTCTAGTATACCTGCACTCTAGTTCGTCCCTGATGACTCGGTTCTATGTCCTCTAGTATACCTGCACTCTAGTCCGTCCCTGATAACTCGGTTATATGTCCTCTAGTATACCTGCACTCTAGTTCGTCCCTGATGACTCGGTTCTATGTCCTCTAGTATACATGCACTCTAGTTCGTCCCTGATGACTCGGTTCTCTGTCCTCTAGTATACCTGCACTCTAGTTCGTCCCTGATGACTCGGTTCTATGTCCTCTAGTATACATGCACTCTAGTTCGTCCCTGATAACTCGGTTATATGTCCTCTAGTATACCTGCACTCTAGTTCGTCCCTGATGACTCGGTTCGATGTCCTCTAGTATACCTGCACTCTAGTTCGTCCCTGATAGCTCGGTTCTATGTCCTCTAGTATACATGCACTCTAGTCCGTCCCTGATGACTCGGTTCTATGTCCTCTAGTATACCTGCACTCTAGTTCTTCCCTGATGACTCGGTTATATGTCCTCTAGTATACCTGCACTCTAGTTCGTCCCTGATGACTCGGTTCTATGTCCTCTAGTATACCTGCACTCTAGTTCGTCCCTGATGACTCGGTTCTATGTCCTCTAGTATACCTGCACTCTAGTCCGTCCCTGATAACTCGGTTATATGTCCTCTAGTATACCTGCACTCTAGTTCGTCCCTGATGACTCGGTTCTATGTCCTCTAGTATACATGCACTCTAGTTCGTCCCTGATGACTCGGTTCTCTGTCCTCTAGTATACCTGCACTCTAGTTCGTCCCTGATGACTCGGTTCTATGTCCTCTAGTATACATGCACTCTAGTTCGTCCCTGATAACTCGGTTATATGTCCTCTAGTATACCTGCACTCTAGTTCGTCCCTCATGACTCGGTTCTATGTCCTCTGGTATACCTGCACTCTAGTTCGTCCCTGATGACTCGGTTATATGTCCTCTAGTGTACATGCACTCTAGTTCGTCCCTGATGACTCGGTTATATGTACTCTAGTATACCTGCACTCTAGTTCGTCCCTGATGACTCGGTTATATGTCCTCTAGTATACCTGCACTCTAGTTCGTCCCTGATGACTCGGTTCTATGTCCTCTAGTATACCTGCACTCTAGTTCGTCTCTGATGACTCGGTTCTATGTCCTCTAGTATACCTGCACTCTAGTTCGTCCCTGATGACTCGGTTCGATGTCCTCTAGTATACCTGCACTCTAGTTCGTCCCTGATAGCTCGGTTCTATGTCCTCTAGTATACATGCACTCTAGTTCGTCCCTGATGACTCGGTTATATGTCCTCTAGTATACCTGCACTCTAGTTCGTCCCTGATGACTCGGTTCTATGTCCTCTAGTATACCTGCACTCTAGTTCGTCCCTGATAACTCGGTTCTATGTCCTCTAGTATACCTGCACTCTAGTTCGTCCCTGATAACTCGGTTATGTCCTCTAGTATACCTGCACTCTAGTTCGTCCCTGATGACTCGGTTCTATGTCCTCTAGTATACCTGCACTCTAGTTCGTCCCTGATGACTCGGTTATATGTCCTCTAGTATACCTGCACTCTAGTTCGTCCCTGATGACTCGGTTCTATGTCCTCTAGTATACCTGCACTCTAGTTCGTCCCTGATGACTCGGTTCTATGTCCTCTAGTATACCTGCACTCTAGTTCGTCCCTGATGACTCGGTTCTATGTCCTCTAGTATACCTGCACTCTAGTTCGTCCCTGATGACTCGGTTCTATGTCCTCTAGTATACCTGCACTCTAGTTCGTCCCTGATGACTCGGTTCTATGTCCTCTAGTATACCTGCACTCTAGTTCGTCCCTGATGACTCGGTTCTATGTCCTCTAGTATACCTGCACTCTAGTTCGTCCCTGATGACTCGGTTCTATGTCCTCTAGTATACCTGCACTCTAGTTCGTCCCTGATGACTCGGTTCTATGTCCTCTAGTATACCTGCACTCTAGTTCGTCCCTGATGACTCGGTTCTATGTCCTCTAGTATACCTGCACTCTAGTTCGTCCCTGATGACTCGGTTCTATGTCCTCTAGTATACCTGCACTCTAGTTCGTCCCTGATGACTCGGTTCTATGTCCTCTAGTATACCTGCACTCTAGTTCGTCCCTGATGACTCGGTTCTATGTCCTCTAGTATACCTGCACTCTAGTTCGTCCCTGATGACTCGGTTCTATGTCCTCTAGTATATATGCACTCTAGTTCGTCCCTGATAACTCGGTTCTATGTCCTCTAGTATACCTGCACTCTAGTTCGTCCCTGATGACTCGGTTCTATGTCCTCTAGTATACCTGCACTCTAGTTCGTCCCTGATGACTCGGTTCTCTGCCCTCTAGTATACCTGCACTCTAGTTCGTCCCTGATGACTCGGTTCTATGTCCTCTAGTATACCTGCACTCTAGTTCGTCCCTGATGACTCGGTTCTCTGTCCTCTAGTATACCTGCACTCTAGTTCGTCCCTGATGACTCGGGTATACGGTACCACAACAATACAATATCAATTCATATTTTACCCAATCTGTGAGTCACACGAGAACGTGACGCAGCAGCAATACAAATGGTTACTAAACTGTCACGTAGAAGAATGTCGGTGTCAGATATCGGTGCGTGTTTACCTATACTAGTTGAATGCCATGAACAGTCACAGTGAAGCCTCAAGAACATAATTGCAGAGGAGCATGCCACTGGATCCCCCATAGAAGGTTCGCCTCTGTTATTTTCAGCTTCTGGCTACGACACTGTAGATTGATATTATTCTCAAGTGATTTGTTTAGAAGGAAGTGTTTGTGTCAGTGACCAACGTATCAACCGGGAAGAGTGTTATATATATTTAGATATGATTTATGTGGATTATTACGGGGGAAAGTTTGCGTTCATGAAATATATTTGAGCTTTAGAACATAACAATAATAATACTAATTAATAATAGGAAG
>CM026403.1:42749489-42774310 GCA_014843695.1 Archivesica marissinica
GTAGTAGTAGTATAATAGTAGTATAGTAGTATAATAATAGTAGTAGTAGTATAGTAGTAGTATAATAGTAGTAATAGTAGTAGTAGTATAATAGTAGTAGTAGAATAGTAGTAGTAGTAGTATAATAGTAGTAATAGTAGTAGTAGTATAATAGTAGTAGTAGAATAGTAGTAGTAGTAGTATAGTAGTAGTAGTATAGTAGTAGTAGTAGTATAGTAGTATTAGTAGTATAATAGTAGTAGTATAGTAGTAGTAGTAATATAATAGTAGTAGTATAGTAGTAGTATTAGTATAGTAGTAGTATAATAGTAGTAGTAGTAGTATAATAGTAGTAGTAGTAGTAGTATAGTAGTAGTATAATAGTAGTAGTAGTAGTAGTATAATAATAGTAGTAGTAGTATAATAGTAGTAGTAATAGTAGTAGTATTAGTATAGTAGTAGTAGTAGTATAGTAGTATTATAGTAGTAGTAGTAGTAGTAGTATAATAGTGGTAGTATAGTAGTAGTATAGTAGTAGTATTAGTAGTAGTAGTAGTATAGTAGTAGTAGTAGTAGTAGTAGTATAATAGTAGTAGTATAGTAGTAGTATATTAGTAATATTAGTAGTAGTAGAATAATAGTAGTAGTAGTATAGTAGTAGTAGTAGTAGTATAGTAGTAGTAGTATAGTAGTAGTATAGTAGTAGTAGTATAGTAGTAGTAGTAGTAGTATAGTAGTAGTAGTAGTAGTAGTATAATAGTAGTATAAGTAGTATAGTAGTAGTAGTATTAGTAGTAGTATAAGTAGGTAGTAGTAGTAGTAGTAGTAGTAGTAAGTAGTATAGTAGTAGTAGTAGTAGTAGTATAGTAGTAGTAGTAGTAGTAGTAGTAGTATAGTATTATTAGTAAATAGTAGTAGTAGTAGTAGTAGTAGTAGTATTAGTAGTAAAGTAGTATAGTAGTAGTAGAGTAGTATAATAGTAGTAGTAGTAGTAGTAGTAGTATATATAGTAGTAGTATAGTAGTAGTATTAGTAGTAGTAGTAGTATAGTAGTAGTAGTAGTAGTATAATAGTAGTGGTATAGTAGTAGTATAGTAGTAGTATTAGTAGTAGTAGAATAATAGTAGTAGTAGTATAGTAGTAGTAGTAGTAGTAGTATAGTAGTAGTATAGTAGTAGTATAGTAGTAGTATAGTAGTAGTAGTATAGTAGTAGTATAGTAGTAGTAGTAGTAGTAGTATGTAGTATAGTATAGTAGTAGTAGTATAGTAGTAGTAGTATATAGTAGTTAGTAGTATTAGTAGTAGTAGCGTAGTAGTAGTATAGTAGTAGTAGTATATAGTAGTATAGTAGTATAGTAGTATAGTAGTAGTAGTATAGTAGTAAGTAGTAGTATAGTAGTATAGATAGTAGTAGTCGTAGTAGTAGTAGTAGTATAGTAGTATAGTAGTAAGTATAGTAGTAGAATAGTAGTATAGTAGTATAGTAGTAAGTATAGTAGTAGAATAGTAGTATAGTAGTATAGTATAGTAGTATAGTAGATAGTAGTATATTAGTATAGTAGTATACAAGTATAGTAGTAGAAAAGTAGTAGTATAGTAGTATAGTAGTAAGTATAGTAGTAGTATAGTAGTATAGATAGTATAGTATAGTAGTATAGTAGTAGTAGTAGTATAGTAGTATAGTAGTAGTATAGTAGTATAGTAGTAGCATAGTAGTAGTATAGTAGTAGTATAGTAGTAGTATAGTAGTAGTATAGTAGTAGTATAGTAGTATAGTAGTAGTATAGTAGTAATATAGTAGTAGTAGTAGTAGTAGTAGTAGTAGTATAATAGTAGTAGTAGCATAGTAGTAGTATAATAGTAGTAGTAGTATAGTAGTAGTATAGTAGTAGTAGTAGTAGTATAGTAGTAGTAGTAGTAGTATAGTAGTAGTAGTAGTAGTATAGTAGTAGTAGTAGTATAGTAGTAGTATAGTAGTAGTAGTAGTAGTATAGTAGTAGTAGTATAGTAGTAGTATAGTAGTAGTATTAGTAGTATAATAGTAGTGGTATAGTAGTAGTATAGTAGTAGTATTAGTAGTAGTAGAATAATAGTAGTAGTAGTATAGTAGTAGTAGTAGTAGTAGTAGTATAGTAGTAGTATAGTAGTAGTATAGTAGTAGTATAGTAGTAGTAGTATAGTAGTAGTATAGTAGTAGTAGTATAGTAGTAGTAGTATAGTAGTAGTATAGTAGTAGTAGTATAGTAGTAGTAGTATAATAGTAGTAGTAGTAGTAATAGTATAATAGTAGTAGTATAGTAGTAGATAGTAGTAGTAATAGTAGTAGTATAATATTAGTATTAGTAGTAGTATAATAGTAGTATAATAGTAGTAGTATAGTAGTAGTAGTAGAAGTAGTAGTAGTATAATAGTAGTATAGTAGTAGAGTAGTAGTATATAGTAGTAGTAGTAGTAGTAGTAGTAGTAGTAGTAGTAGTATGTAGTAGTAGTAGTAGTAGTAAGTAGTAGTATTAGTAGTATGTAGTAGTAGTAGTGTAGTAGTATAGTATGTAGTAGTAATTAGTAGTAGTAGTAGTAGTAGGAGGAGGAGGAGGAGGAGAAGAAGAAGAAGAAGAACAACAACAACGAAGACTATATTTAACGAGAGAACTCATTTGAACAATTAAGTCAATTCACCATTCAACAAATTAAAACATGTAACTGACATAATGAAACATGTAAACATTAACCAGTAAGACTTTCATGGAAATGAGATATAAGCTGCAAGAACTAGTACTTATATACATGCATAATTATATTCATACGGTTTAATGGCTAAACGGTCTGTTCTCAGCACCACTTGATTTATACGGCTTTGAGGCGTGGAAAGGAATGTACTGTGTTGATGCGATAAGGGATATACTACATGTATAAGAACTATATCAAATGTTCACTATTTGGTCGAGGGGGAGGGGAGTTGGAGATTTGTTTTGACTGCAAGTTTTGAGTTCGAATATCGCAAGTAAATCTCGATGACATTTAGAGGTTGGTCAATGCTAGGCCACGGAGTGTATTAAACATTACTTAAGTTACTTACCTTTCTGGAAAAGTCATATCAAATTGAGTGTTGCGAGAGAAGTTCGGAAGACAGAGTGTAAAAACCTTTGTTAAGAATTAGTATTTCAGTTGTGATAGCGCATTCGCTTCAGGCGTGAAAGGCCCGGAGTTCGCACCCAGTTGTAGCCGTTACGATTGCGCCCTTGTGCAAGGTATATACATTCCACATTGCCTCTTCTTCTTTCCCCAGATGGCGAATGATTCCATTAGGAATGAGGTCTCGAGAGAGCGATGAATCTAATTTTGTAAATTGTTCGCAATCGAGCTAAAATAAATGTTTATAAAAGTCTTGTAACCCGTTTTTTTAATCTAAAATGTTTATCTTCTAAATATGCATTACTTACTTAATCCTCTTCGTCCCGTGTGGGACATAGGGATGTCACTACAGTTCTCCATCTGGGCCTATCCATTGCTGATCGTTTGGCTTCTACACATACTACGGTAGTAGATCGCAGCTAAGGGGTCAAGATCCTTCTCCATGCTTGGACTGATCGGTCTCTCTTCCTCTTGCCTTGCGGGTTCCCATCAAGAGCCTGCTTGGTGATGTTTGGGTTGTCCCTTCTCAAGGTATGTCCAACCCATCGCCACTTCCTGTCCGTGATGTCCTGCGTGATAGGTCGTTGGTTCGTCCTACGCCGGAGCTCTTGGTTAGTGATCTACTCCGGCCATCGTATACCCAGGATTTGTCGCAAGACCACTTTGGAATCTCTTGTCTATGGCCTTCGTATGTGCATTACAGTTCCCCCAAATAAAACAGTAATTGAGATGATGAACATAAACTAGAAATGCGCAGTATATACAGGTGACTTTGCACATCAACTCCGGTCACGTGTACTAACCCAAATAGCCAATGGTCAGCGGTCCTGTTACCAGCACATGACCCATATAGTTCACACGGTTGCTTGGCTCCGTTTGGCAATATTCACTACAATACTGAACCGGGCTGGTATTATGTACCATTTGAACAAAGTACATAGCAAGTAGTTTTTAAGTTCATATTTTCAACAAAATAGAATGAAATCATATCATCTTCTCACAAGTTATCTGCACTGTATGACCTATTAAGCATTTACGCGCCGTCATCAGACGATAATGTAGGATTTGTGTTGAGTAGCACGTCGGATACATTTACCTGTATGCAACTTTGTATTTAACGTTGGGTGTATGCCAGTCAACACAAAACATGAGTATGTTTAATTTTAATAACTCTTTATAATTAGCATTAAAAAATGCACGCGCTATATAGATGTCTAAATATAGTAACATATATACACATTTGTAAAGTTAAAAAGGTGTACACATGTTGAAAATGAGACATTAACTGCAATACTGAGAAATTAAATATAATACATTTTGTAGTTTATATAAATTTATTTTAGCTCGATTGCGAAACAAGTTCTTACAACTTATATACATCACTATTAGACCTCATTCCTGATGAGAGAGAGAGAGAAGAGCAATGTGGACTTTAAATGCCCCGCTCAAGGGCACAATCGTAACGGCTCCAGCGGGGTTCGAACAATTTCTGACCTGAAGCGAACGCGCTACCGTTGAGCTAGCACGACTTCCACAAGTGTAACTTTGTTTTGTGTAAAAACAATTTTAACGATCATATTTTGTAATTAGTGTGTATAACCACATTTACTATATAATGAAAGATATGTTCATGCTAAAAATACGAAATCGCAATTATATGTGAGTGTCCCTTTTTATGCAGACCTTAACGCTTAGTAAAAGAAAACATAGGTTGTGGGTGCCTGCCGTAATCAACAAAAGAATGAAGCACGGTGCTTGTTGCCACTTAGTACAACATGTGGAGCTTGCAAGGCCAAACTATCACGAGTACTACATGATGTCCCCCCCCCCGGAAATGGAGACAATACTGGTATGTGTGGGCCCATTATCAGCAGAGACGCATTTTACATGCAGACAAGCGGAGCAAATTCGCCTCTAATGGCGATATTTGTCCGTAGGGTTTTTAACCCTTTCAACACCACAGACCTCTAAATAGGCTTTAAAAAAGTGTAGATCCAGATGAGCCGGCTCGTGACGAGCCGTCTCATCAGGATCTGCACTTTTTACCAGTAATATTACTATTTTTAGACACAATTACCCATTTTGATAAATGAACTGGTCCAAATGTAATTTTCTCATTAATTTATTGGTCTAAGAATATCATGGACCAGTCCATGTCAGTTACTTGGTGTTGAATGGGTTAATCAGCGTAGTAATCTGCTCCGACGGAGACGTCAGATGAGTTCCCCAAAATATGCAACGTTAAGGCTCTTTAACAGCAGAACGGTTTCGTAACAGACGGATATGTATTCCAGTGGTAGCACTCTGGACTTGTAATCAATGGACGCAGGTTCGATCCCCCGTATGACGCTAATACAATTAACAGTCTCAGATGGGAAGTTAAACCGAGGTATTGTGTCGGTGCTTTACGCCGTGCACGTAAAAGAACCAGAGGAGACCCTGGAACGGGTCTCAGTCTGTATCATTGCACTATCCTCCAAACTCTAAAATGACGAATCTATTCAGGAGGCGTCGTTCATATCGGCAACCGGCAGCGACGATAAATAAACGTAAAACACACTGTTTCGTAGTTTGTAATTAAGCACAGAAGTCTGTATGATATACAGTCAAACATGCCTTACGCATACAACCAAGTGAATCACAGAGAATGGCTGCTTAGCACAGGGGGCTGCGTAATAGAGGTCAACAATGTAAATAAAACAACATTTTCGGAATCTGGAAACTAGCTGCTTCATGCAGGTTTGCTTCGTAATGGAGGTGACCACTAATACAGGTGTGACTGCACTCTGTAACACACATTTGACTATAATAATAATAATAATAATAAAGTGTTTATTTAACGAGAGAACTCATTTGAACAATTAAGTCAATATGCCACGAGGCCCTCAACAAATTAAAACATGAAATAACATAATGAAACATGCAAACAGTAACCAGTAAAACATGCAATAGCATAATGAAACATGTAAACAGTAACCAGTAAAACATGAAATAGCATAATGAAACATTTAAACAGTAACCAGTAAAACATGAAATAGCATAATGAAACATGTAAACAGTAACCAGTAAAACATGAAATAGCATAATGAAACATGTAAACAGTAACCAGTAAAACATGAAATAGCATAATGAAACATTTAAACAGTAACCAGTAAAACATGAAATAGCATAATGAAACATGTAAACAGTAACCAGTAAAACATGAAATAGCATAATGAAACATGTAAACAGTAACCAGTAAAACATGAAATAGCATAATGAAACATGTAAACAGTAACCAGTAAAACATGAAATAGCATAATGAAACATGTAAACAGTAACCAGTAAAACATGAAATAGCATAATGAAACATGTAAACAGTAACCAGTAAAACATGAAATAGCATAATGAAACATGTAAACAGTAACCAGTAAAATATGAAATAACAAACATGTAAACAGTAACCAGTAAAACATGAAATAGCATAATGAAACATGTAAACAGTAACCAGTAAAACATGAAATAGCATAATGAAACATGTAAACAGTAACCAGTAAAACATGAAATAACATAATGAAACATGTAAACAGTAACCAGTAAAACTTTCATAGGAAATAAGATATAAGCTGCAAGAACTAATACTTATATTCATGTATATTTATAATTTATCAGTTTATTAGGTCATTGGTCTGTTCTTTGCACATTATGATATATAAAGCTTTGAAGTGTGGAACATAATATGCTGTTTTGATGTGATAATGTAGGGAATTCCACAAGTGCGACTCTGAATATAAAAAAGATTTCCTAAAACTTCAATAGTTGGCTTAGGAGGGTAACGTTGGAGATTGGCGGATGATCGCAAGTTTTGAGAACATCGGAAGTAAATCTGAATGACTCTTGCAGATAGACAGGTGCTAGGCCATTGAGTGATTTAATCATTAAGACTGCTTTTGGAAAGCTAACCCGTTATGGGAAAATCATCCAGTGAAGTAATATACTCCTCTTAACATGCTCTGTATATCAACTGTCCGAACATTTAAAATCTAACGTTCTGTGAAAATTGTCAACTCTATTTTTACACTAAACAAAGTTACACTAATCAATGTTGTTTTACACAATACAGTTCTATCACTTGGACTAGAATACATTAGTCGCAATTTTAAAATAATATAGCTTATCCCAATTAAAGTTCATTAGAGTGGTTCCAGTTATAGGATGCACGTAACTTGCCCCTCGTTGCTCTAGTATCAAATTCCATATCATACCATGACGAGTGTGCATGTTCTACCCGGATGTATTCCAGTGCATGAAACAATTCCCGGATAGTTGTTCCGGGGGTCCTCAGCTGCAACGTAACACGCCGGAAGACAACCTCTCTCTCATGGCCTTAAGGTTGATGCATGAACTATAAACTAACTAAAACCTACACCAAACGGGCTTTACCGTTTCCCACAGTCTTGTTTAACTGGTTACCGGAAGCTGAAATAGTCGTCGTCGTTGGCGGTAAAGTTGCTGCATTGTCGGCGAATTTCCTTCCGGCAGCGGTATAGCCAATGACTATTGTTAACGATGTCTCGTCCCACACCGAGTTCCTCTTCTTAGTCTGGCCATGTTGTCGTAGAACAGAGAGTGTGCGCATAATAGGAATGCATTCGTACAGACCGTTGGAGCCGATGGCGTAGTGTAACATTCGTACAGCATTCCAAATAACAGATGGGAATCTATTGTCGTCACATGATGCATTGTAATACCATGGGCACGTAGACCGACCAATATTGTGTGCAGAAACAGTTTGCGGGCATACAAGCTCGTTGATATGGCTGTGTATAACCGTGGGAGCCACTGTTATCATCTGGTCTTGCGGATTGATCGTATCCTGTTGCTTTGAAGCATTATCGACGTTTGCTCTTCCGGTTGTTGTATGTTGTGAAGGAATACCGACGTCAGCTTTACCGATGGTTGCCTGCTGTTGTAAAGGAATATCGACACCAGTTTTACCGATGGTTCCCTGTAATTTTGACAGAATATCGACACCAGTTTTACCGATGGTTCCCTGTGATTTTGACAGAATATCGACACGAGTTGTATCGATGGTTCCCTTTGATTTTGACAAAATATCGACACCAGTTTTACCAATGGTTCCCTGTGATTTTGACAGCATATCGACACCAGTTGTATCGATGGTTCCCTTTGATTTTGACAGAATATCGACACCAACTTTACCAATGGTTCCCCGCGGTTGTGAAGCATTATCGATGTTAGCTCTTGCGGATGTTGTATGTGGTTGCGAATGATTAGTTAGTATGGTTCGTCTTGCAGCCGTATAACCAATGGTAATAGTAATGGTTGTGTCATCCCACACATACATTCCGTTCTGCTCTGAGTCCTTCTTTTTGAGTACTGGCATCGTATGCGTGATAGGAATGCATTCGTATAGTCCATTAGAAGCGATGGAGTAGCTACAGAGTGGCTTAGCATTCAGTATGACAGCTGGGAACCTTCCTGGAACACGTGATACGCTGTAGTACCAAGGGCAAGTCGATCGATGAAAGGCATAGTTCATACCGTTTGTCGGAACAGATTGTGGACATCCAGATTCGTTCCTGAAATTCGGTTTGCTAAGATTGGCCAGCTGTTCTTGAGCACTTGACCCGGAATCGTGTGCGAACGGGTTGATGGTGAATTCTGCGATACCTTTGGGTCGTTTCTGAATCGGAAAGGTATCGATGCCATCCAGCAACAGAAAGCAATACACAGCTAAATAGTCCAAGATGTCCGAACGAGTCATCTGAAAATGAAACATGTGTTCTGTCGCGGCTGTTTTCAAAATCCTGATTCAGCAATATTTTCTACACCTATCAATCTGCACAATGTTATACTATTGAATGAATATGAATATGAATGTGTTTGTTTTTATTATAGTGTCAATCCTGTCATCATGATTGTGGAAGTCGTGATAGCGCCGTGGTAGCGCGTTCGATTCAGGTGCGAAGTGCCCCCGAGTTCGCTCCCGGCTGTAGCCGTTACGATTATGCCCTTAGGCAAGGCATTTATATTCCACATTGCCTCCTCTCTCCCTCGTGGCTATGGATTACATCAGGAATGAGGTTTCGAGGGTGATTAATATAAGTTGTAATAACTTGTTTCGCAATCTAGCTAAAATAAATAAGTCTAAACTAATTATATCATTTCTGACTTACGAGACACAACTTATGAACATTATTACTTCCAGACACCTATCCTTGCAGGCCAGGTACCAGACTGGTAGCCAATCAGTAACCATTATTTAACTAGCTGGCGGCTCACCAACCGGCCATATCAGAATGAACCCCTGACGAGGATGAAACCTCCGACCTCATGGTCTGTAGGCGGACACCTTAATCACTACGCCACCCACGGAAACGGTACTAATATGTATATATTCGAGTATTACCCCTATTCGATCCCCCGTCTGACCCTAATAAAATTAACAGTCTTTCAGATGGAACGTTAAACCGAGGTCTCGTGTCGGTGCTTTACACCGTGCACGTAAAAGAACAAGAGGAGACTCTGGAATGGGTCTCTGTCTGTATCATTGCACTATCCTCCAAAAATCTAAAATAATTAATCTCTTCAGGAGGCGTCGCTCATATGGGCAACCGGTAGCGACGATAAATAACCGTAAAACACACACATTTTATCGAAGAGCACATCAGAATGTAACAGAGTATCAGAATGTAACAGAGTATCAGAATGTAACAGAGTATCAGAATGTAACAGAGTATCAGAATGTAACAGAGTATCAGAATGTAACAGAGTATCAGAATGTAACAGAGTATCAGAATGTATGTGTTAACATAAGATATGAGTATTACAATATGTATCCTTGAATACCGTGTTCCGACGCATCTACGCGAAGAATCAACAATGACATAACATAAAACGAATGAACTCATGTAAATAGTGTATTATCTGTATAAATAGATCCTTTTCTACATATTCAACGCGAGAAATTATGCTTATTATGCTTATTTAGTGTCAAAATATCACATGGACTCATGCCGCTATTGGGAATTCCTCTGAGCCGAGAAACGTCTATTACGACGCATTTCATTGGTTGACTAATGTCGTTCTAAATATAGTTAATTCACTCTCCTGTATCTGCTCTGCGCATTACATGTATTATACGTCATCTCAAACTAGCCTGAAAATTAATTCTGCATCACTAAATTACATTAAAACTGAGTGTACAACATGCCTTTATTTAATTATGCTAATAAACAGGAAAAGTGTCCTGTTTTGCCGTATATAAACTATAAATGAACAATTTGTAAATAATAACATTTAACTAGAAATTATGCCTTGCTGTTGTCCTTATAGCACTCCCAGTAGTCCGTACATGCATAAAAACAGTGGTCATAGAAGTTGCTGCATACTGTTTATTCTTGCGTTTGTGAGCCTGCACAGATATTGATTAGTTCGAGATCTATTTTACTATCACAGAAGGATCACAGCAATAACATATATAATGCATACACCTTTCCTAACAGTGAATCAATTGTCACGTGACCTACCGATACGCAGGGCTTAGCTGAGCAGACAGACCACAAATTGTTATGTTTGCAGTAGCATATTGCAAAATATTAGCTATTTAATGTAATGCACAAAGTTGCATTTGGAATTTGCTGTTAAAACAGACTGATTGCAATAACATTGATATAAAAATTATCTTGTAATCTCTCACTTTTCCACATTTAGTCTGGGGAATCCCGTATCATGTTTACAACCACTGCAGATGAAAATAACGTCACCGGATATTGTAAATATTGAAAACGAGGTCAAAACATAATACGCGTCGGATTACGTGAGCGTCGTTATAAGTTGTCGGACGATACTAAGAGAGCGTGGGCCTACATGTATTTACATTGCAACATAATACAGTCTACATCCGTTATGTCGAAGTCGGTTATGTTGAATTCTCCGGTTATCTCGAAGTCGGACCAAAGTCCCGTTTCAGAAACTATCATTTTACATATAACTGGATCTGTTTATATCGAATTTCGTTAAGTCAAACTTCGTAATAGGACAAGCTACGGCGAGTGTTATTTACAGTTTGTTTCAATTATTGAAAACAAATGCTTATAACAAAGTAACACTTTGAAATATTGTGTGAAACACTTCATGAAACTTTTGTTAAGTTAAATACTTGGATTAACTGGATAAAATAATGAGTGATAACGACAACTTGGACAACAAGACTCAAAATCAAAATGGCGTCCCGCTTGTTTTTATGAAAGAGGTTGACCTATTTGGCAACCGAAAACCTACACAAGGTGAATGGCTAAACCACATAGAAATGTATCAAGCCGTAGCGACATTAATAGAACCGCCACATATAGTCGGTATACAAAGAGTGAGAGGTATCTGACAATTTGGAAGATACAGTTGCTCTGATGGTCACGGGGGTACCTCTTAGGGGAAAACATATTCCAGTGTTGAGGACATATCCAAACCGCGTCGATGGTTCGAATACAATATATCCCGTTGTCGGTGGACGACTTGAACATTATTAGACCGTTAACATTAGTTTAAACATAATTTATTGCCAAATATATACAGCAAAATGTTTGGGCCACAAGTGCTATACACATTATAAAACGGCCCTCCCCAATACAATTCATTTACAGAAATAGATTATGGCTACACAAGTACAATTAAGAAAAAGATATGTTATTTTAAAGAAAAATGCCAGCAGAAGTATTCACGTGAATGTGCTCGTGTGATGCTCGCCCCGGTCCGCGACCTCGAAACCCCCCACGCATAATAAGAAATAGAAATACTATTATTACGCTAATTTGAGAACCTCGCAGTATCATGTATAAACTTTTGAACTGAATTAAAAATACTTAGGTAATACCGTTAACATTGAAAGGGATTGAAATAATTACTGCATACAGAGACAAATTACGAATAAATGGAAAACTAACAAATTGTGAAACGACAGACCGTATATGTATTGTGAAAACAACTACCCTTCAAGAGTCTCTCCCAAACTTCATGTCGTTTGGAATGTGGTTCAGCGGTAGGGCATTACACTTTGGGCAAACGAAACAGGCCCAGTAAAGGCAAAACCCTGTTCAAAATGTCTACAGGAGGGACATGGGTTCCATCAATGCCCACAATGACTGGACCTGCGCTAACTGCAAGAACTCCGGACATAAACTAGCAGATTGTACAAGACATCTCGGTGATAGTACCCTGTCGGAGGGTTCGTTATCCAATTCTGAGGACGACAAAGTCGTGATAGCGCAGTGGATGCGCGTTCGCTTCAGGTGCGAAAGGTCTTGAGTTCGAGCCCCTCTGGAGCCGTTACGATTGTGCCCTTAAGCAAGGTATTTAAATTCCACGTTGGCTCTTCTCTCTCACTCGTGGCGATGGATTCCATCAGGAACGAGGTCTCGAGAATAATTAATATAAGTTGTAAGAACTTGTTTCGCAATCGAGCTAAAATAAATTTGTATAAACTAATAAATGAACAGTCTTTCAGGTGGACCATGTATCGGTGCAATACACCGGACATGTAAACGAACCAGGGATGCTTCTGGAATTGTAGTGTCCTCTGGATCTTGCACTATCCTCTAAAATGACGTATACTTCTGGAGGTGTCACCTCGATTAATCAGGGGTGGAGGAGGGGGTGCAACGTTAACAACGTATCTGAACAAAGTACTGCCGTAAACACTTCTACACGTCAATCTTATTTCGCGTCTAGCAACGAGCAGACTATTATGCCGAGTGCGCAACGAGCACACTATTAAGCCGAGTGCGCAATAAGCACACTATTAAGCCGAGTGCGCAACGAGCAGACTAGTATGCCGAGTGCGCAACGAGCAGACTATTATGCCGAGTGCGCAGCGAGCAGACTATTATGCCGAGTGCGCAACGAGCAGACTATTAAGCCGAGTGCGCAACGAGCAGACTATTAAGCCGAGTGCGCAACGAGCAGACTATTATGCCGAGTGCGCAGCGAGCAGACTATTATGCCGAGTGCGCAACGAGCAGACTATTAAGTCGAGTGCGCAACGAGCAGACTATTAAGCCGAGTGCGCAACGAGCAGACTATTATGCCGAGTGCGCAGCGAGCAGACTATTATGCCGAGTGCGCAACGAGCAGACTATTAAGCCGAGTGCGCAACGAGCAGACTATTAAGCCGAGTGCGCAACGAGCAGACTATTAATAAGAAGTGCAACTAATCCTTTCCCCTCGGCGTTTGACGTTTTGTCAACTTTTAAACTGAATGTGTTGGACAGTGTTGAATTCTGAATTGTTTACGAAAATAACAGTGTGACAGGAGGCGTGGCTAAAATTCTTTATAATTTTATTAATATTGGTCATGATTATACATTATTCTGCCAACGTGAACTATTAATACATACATTTATTATTGTTTGAATAAAATTATTAATAAATTCTGGCTAATATTGAAAATTAGCATTAGATTTTTAGAAAATCTTTATTTCAGGGAGGTAATTTGTAAAGTCGTCAGCCAAATCACGGAAAGGAGAGAAATTAGGCGGCACGCCGACAAAGTAACACGCACATTTCTTCGTTCATAGCTTTATATTGTGTCATGTTAAAATGGAACTATTATTTGTCTTGCCGTACGGCCTGAGTGGTTTATTCCTACGCATCAGAACTCCAAACCGTGGTTTATTCCTACGTATCAGAACTCCAAACCGTGGTTTATTCGCCGATATACCACAACAAGACAAATATTATTTCCTAAATGGAAAAAAAAAATTGAAATACGTAAACAGTTAATATGGGGTAACCTAGCAATTAAATCCAAGAATCTTTTATTTAAAACCTGGATTAACTCGGGGATTTTATTTATTAATGATACGGTGTTATTGACGAAGAGTTTATTTTAAATAAACTGCTCATTAAATCTAATTGGATAGCAGAACTAAGTACACTTCAGAAATCAATCTCAAACGTGTGGGAACAAGTTATGAAAACAGATGCATCTTTAAAAACAAATGTTCAAACCAAGCTTGAGACATTACCAAACAGTCGATATACATTCAACAACATGAAACAAAAAACAACGCTACCATATATACATGCGTTCTGGGAAAACAAATTCTCTGTGCAGATCACGTGGCCAACTATTTATGTAGCACTTTAGAGCAGTGTAGATACTAGATATAAGCAAGACAACTATACACTCATAAATAACATGTTACTAATGTTACCAACTGGATATTATTTATGTGGTTTAATCCTTGTATTCCCACTTGCTGTTGTCCAGTAGTACTCTTATTCCCACTTCATAGGTAAATGACAATTCCAAATAGTTGGCGAATGCACAAGTTCAAATTGAGTTTGTCCGCAACAAACGCGGTGGACAAAGTCTTGTTGTTGGTGGTTACAGGTTCATGATATGTATATATATATATATATATATATATATATATAGTTGTTGTCTGTCTGCGTGTCTGTTCGTCCGTCCGTTTGATTGTATTTGATCTTAAACACTCTTATGCACACTGCAACACAAACCCTCTTATTCCCACACCCGTTTTTACCTAATTTTATATAAGTGGGAACAATAGGACTACACCATGGAAATTAGCAAATTCTCCAAATTGTCGACTATGCAACAGTGTAGATAACTCCCAACATGCTTTCCTCTCGTGTAATTCCTTTCTGACAAAATATCATACACATTCTCAATCAATACGGGATAGAAACTGATATTTATGGATTGTAATAATAATAATAATAATAAAGACTTTATTTAACGAGAGTACTCATTTAACAAAAGTTAATCTACCATGAGGCCCTCAACATATATACAATCAAATGCAATCAAAAGATAGCACTATAAGTGAAAACTGCACATTGGAATAATATAGTAATGTAAAAGCTGAAAAATAGAGAAACTATATTTAATATGTAATGGAATATGATGATATATGGACTTGGCTAGCAGAGTAGAAAATGGGAATGAGACAATTAATTGTCAGCCATTGTTTTAGCTTACAAGATGAACACTTCGGAATACTCTGATATTAATTTGTTATTTACTATAAATGGATTATCTATAATTATATAAGGCAGACATCATTACCGAAAACAGAAAGAAGCATGTTAATACAATGAACTCAATGAAATATGAAATAGCAGTTATATATATGAATATTTCAAAATTAAAAACAAATACTCGTTATATAAAAGAATAAATAGCATATTTAAGCCTCGTTTATAGAAATCGATATATGCGTACATGTACATTACTAACTACCTAGTAGTATGTCCTATCATGTATGTATTTATCATCGATAATCGTGTATTATTCTTGTAAATGTTTGTAAATAAACGAGTACAATTTTTTTGTCTAAGCTAAAAAAGAGAGTCAAACTTCGGCTATGTCGAAGTATTTTGTTCTGTCCC
Source organism: Archivesica marissinica (assembly GCA_014843695.1). Taxonomy (NCBI): domain Eukaryota; kingdom Metazoa; phylum Mollusca; class Bivalvia; order Venerida; family Vesicomyidae; genus Archivesica; species Archivesica marissinica. The sequence goes on from CM026403.1 coordinate 42,765,016, forward strand.
ACGGATGTAGACTGCGTGTGAATATTGCAATATGATCTAAGACAGCAGCGGCGGTTTCTATTCAAACATAATCTGTCGATATTGCAGTATATACTAATAATAAAGCTGTGGTGATTTCGCTATAAACTACACCAGATCCATTTTAAATATGAAGAATACTGTATACACTGTATTGTAAAACAAACGAAATTAGAATATGTACACGAGCAATATGTGCACGAGCAATATGTGCACGAGCAATATGTACACGAGCAATATGTGCACGAGCAATATGTACACGAGCAATATGTACACGAGCAATATGTGCACGAGCAATATGTGCACGAGCAATATGTACACGAGCAATATGTGCACGAGCAATATGTGCACGAGCACAATATGTGCACGAGCAATATGTGCACGAGCAATATGTGCACGAGCAATATGTACACGAGCAATATGTACACGAGCAATATGTACACGAGCAATATGTGCAAATTAGGTACATGTATAACATGTGTTTGACACTTTGTGGTATTCACTCACTACTGTAGGCACGAATCCCACTAGGGGTGTCACAATAGTTCATGTGAGGAAGCTATCCAGCTAGCTTGATGAAGGTCGGTGGTTCTACCCGGGTGTCCGTCCGTGTCTGAAATACTGCTCGGAGGGGCACCCAGGGTTTTCCACCACCAATACTAGTTGGAGGGTCGCCATGTGACCTAAGCTGTCGGTATTACCTTAAACCCAAGGAGCAAAACAAAAGTGGTGGTACATGTATTGTTACGTACACATAGTGTATTGTTTGGCATCATTAAACTGAGACATTTGCATATTCCGTGTACTTACTTCGTTAATAATCGGATTTCCGAAGTAAACTAAGAGCTTTAGATTATGGTACACTTACTTACTGACTTGATTCAAATATTAACGGTAAAAACCTAACGCATGTCCTGGTCGTAGTTCACGGAAACTTACGAAGGCTTTGGCGGAGATTAATGAGTCTCAGTTTAATGTTGCCAAGCAATAGCAGTGTGATGTATACTACATCAATAGTACTAATCTAGTGTCATACCAATGCTGATATGCTATTGTGTTCATTGTGTTGGTTGTATCACGGCAAAACACATACACTTGTTATAGGATGCACCGTTGTCAGTAGGACAGTAAGATAAAAAATGTCACAGTAGTCTACTTACAGTGCTGTACTAGATTTGATCCTGTAGCGCAGTATACCTGTCTTGCAAAGTAACTCGATATAAATGTACAACTTGTATTTATATATTTGCGGTGTCTTTTTTTAGTTTTTAGTTTTACGTGGATTAAGTTAGTATAATGCTAGCCGGCGGACAATCCAGCTTATCACGATAAAACAGTTGGTCCAATAAACCGTTAGCTTCCGCGAAGATATTCAACATTAAAAAAATTAAAACCAGGATATTATTTAATTATCTTGCTGTAATACAATTTTACTTTTCCTCACACACGACTATCGTCATTCAATGTTCCGCACACGACTATAGTCACGTTTCCACACACGACAATGTTCAGTCACGATTAAGAAATTGAGGGTTAGAACAGAACATTCGCTTTATTGAAATCAGGTTCATATAACAACATGATTATGCCACAATATATCAATACATACTAACTGTAGGTGCTTACATAACATGCAATCATATACATGTATATAGACGTACATGGATGCAAATGGTTGCACACACATATACATGTATATAGACGTACATGGATGCACATGGTTGCACACACATATACATGTATATAGACGTACATGTATGCACATGGCTGCACACACATATACATGTATATAGACGTACATGGATGCAAATGATTGCACACACACATACATGTATATAGACGTACATGGATGCAAATGGTTGCACACACATATACATGTATATAGACGTACATGGATGCAAATGATTGCACACACACATACATGTATATAGACGTACATGGATGCAAATGGTTGCACACACATATACATGTATATAGACGTACATGGATGCACATGGTTGCACACACATATACATGTATATAGACGTACATGTATGCACATGGTTGCACACACATATACATGTATATAGACGTACATGGATGCAAATGATTGCACACACACATACATGTATATAGACGTACATGGATGCAAATGGTTGCACACACATATACATGTATATAGACGTACATGGATGCAAATGATTGCACACACACATACATGTATATAGACGTACATGGATGCAAATGGTTGCACACACATATACATGTATATAGACGTACATGGATGCAAATGGTTGCACACACATATACATGTATATAGACGTACATGGATGCACATGGTTGCACACACATATACATGTATATAGACGTACATGGATGCACATGGTTGCACACACATATACATGTATATAGACGTACATGGATGCACATGGTTGCACACACATATACATGTATATAGACGTACATGGATGAACATGGTTACACACACATATACATGTATATAGACGTACATGGATGCAAATGATTGCACACACATGTAATTTGTTCATAACTTTATTGCATGACATAATGTCACATATCATTTTGGTCAATTGTGTGCGTGGGGATTACTACGCATTTCCTTTATAGCGTAATATTCGCACGTTGATTTCATTCATTTACTATAAGTGTGACGTAAGAAAAACTACTGTGTGTTGACGTAAGAAAAACTACTGTGTGTTTTACGTTTATTTATCGCCTCTATCGGTTGCCCATATGAGCGACGCCTCCTGAAGAGATTAGTCATTCTAGATTTTCGGAGGATAGTGCAATGATACAGACAAAGACCCGTTCCAGAGTCTCCTCTGGTTCGTTTCAGAGGGGCTCCGTGCGAGTGTAACTTTTCTAGCTGAGGACGAGGGGCTCCGTGAGAGTGTGACTTTTCTAGCTGAGGGCGAGGGGCCCCGTGCGAGTGTGACTTTTCTAGCTGAGGGCGAGGGGCCCCGTGCGAGTGTGACTATTCTAGCTGAGGGCGAGGGGCCCCGTGCGAGTGTGACTTTTCTAGCTGAGGGCGAGGGGCCCCGTGAGAGTGTGACTTTTCGAGAGAAAAGAAGGGAACTCCTGCGCAGTTCTTCGTGTTAATTTCTAGATTCTCCTCGAATTGTGTTATATACGTGGGCGGTACTTTTTTGTTTATTTCCTCAATAAAAATCGAGTAGGTGTGAACAAGAGTGGATGTGAACAAGAGTGGGCGTGAACAAGAGTGAATATGAGTGGGTGTGAACAAGAGTGGGTGTGAACAAGAGTGGGTGTGAAGAAGTGTGGGTGTGAACAAGAGTGGATGTGAACAAGAGTGAACATGAGTGGGTGTGAACAAGAGTGGGTGTGAACAAGAGTGGATGTGAACAAGCGTGGGTGTGAACAAGAGTGGGCGTGAACAAGAGTAGGCGTGAACAAGAGTGGGCGTGAACAAGAGTGTGTGTGAACAAGAGTGGGTGTGAACAAGAGTGGATGTGAACAAGTATGGGTGTAGACAAGTGTGGGTGTGAACAAGTGTGGGTGTGAACAAGAGTGGGTGTGGACAAGAGTGGATGCGAACAAGTGTGGGTGTGAACAACAGTGGATGTGAACAAGAGTGGATGTGAACAAGAGTGGGTGTGAACAAGAGTGGGTGTGAACAAGAGAGGGTGTGAACAAGAGAGTGGGTGTGAACAAGAGTTGATGTGAACAAGCGTGGGTGTGAACAGAGTGGGTGTGGACAAGAGTGGATGCGAACAAGAGTGGGTGTGAACAAGAGTGGGTGTGAACAAGTGTGGGTGTGAACAAGTGTGGGTGTGAACAAGAGTGGGTGTGGACAAGAGTGGATGCGAACAAGTGTGGGTGTGAACAACAGTGGATGTGAACAAGAGTGGATGTGAACAAGAGTGGGTGTGAACAAGAGAGTGGGTGTGAACAAGAGTGGGTGTGAACAAGTGTGGGTGTGAACAAGAGTGGGTGTGAACAAGAGTGGGCGTGAACAAGAGTGGATGTGGACAAGTGTGGGTGTGAACAAGAGTGGGTGTGAACAAGAGTGGGTGTGAACAAGAGTGGGTGTGAACAAGAGTGGGTGTGAACAAGAGTGAACAAGAGTTTGTGTGAACAAGAGTGGGTGTGAACAAGAGTGGGTGTGAACAAGAGTGGGTGTGAACAAGAGTGGGTGTGAACAAGAGTGGGTGTGAACAAGAGTGGGTGTGAACAAGAGTGGGTGTGAACAAGAGTTTGTGTGAACAAGAGTGGGTGTGAACAAGAGTGGGTGTGAACAAGAGTGGGTGTGAACAAGAGTGGATGTGAACAAGAGTGGGTGTGAACAAGAGTGGGCGTGAACAAGAGTGGATGTGAACAAGAGTGGATGTGAACAAGAGTGGGTTTGAACAAGAGTGGATGTGAACAAGAGTGGGTGTGAACAAGAGTGGATGTGAACAAGAGTGGGCGTGAACAAGAGTGGATGTGAACAAGAGTGGATGTGAACAAGAGTTGGTGTGAACAAGTATGGGTGTGAACAAGAGTGGGTGTGAACAAGTGTGGGTGTGAACAAGAGTGGGCGTGAACAAGAGTGGGTGTGAACAAGAGTGGGTGTGGACAAGAGTGGGTGTGGACAAGTGTGGGTGTGAACAAGAGCAGGTGTGTGTAGATTACACATCAACTGACCATTAATGTGTGTGTTTTTCGTTTATTTATCGTCACTACCGGTTGCCCGTATGAGCGACGCCTCCTGAAGAGATTAGCAATTTTAGATTTGTGGAGGATACTGCCATGATACAGACCCATTCCAGAGTCTCCTCTGGTTATTTTACGTGCACGGTATAAAGCACCGACACGAAACCACGATTTAAAGTCCCATTTGAAAGATTGTTAATATTATTAGGGTCAGACGGGGGATCGAACCTGCGATCCCTGGGTTCGCAGATAGCTCTTCCTTAGATGCGCTTACTGTTTTCATTTTTTGATAATATTTTATTGCTGTATATACATGTATGTATCAATTACAAACAAATTACAAATACCGGTTGCCCATATGAGCGACGCCTCCTGAAGAGATTAATCATTTTAGATGTTGGAGGATAGTGTATGATACAGACAGAGACCCATTACAGGGTCACCTCTGGTTCTTTTACGTGCACGGTGTAAAGCACCGACATGAGACCTTGGTTTAACGTCCCATCTGAAAGACTGTTCATTTTATTAGGGTCAGACGGGGGATCGAACCTGCGATCCCTGGATTACCAGTCCAGTGTGTTACCACTGGACTACAGATCCGTCTGTATTATACTATTAATAATACCACATTATTTATATATCTGCATCAATCCATCGTAGCAGAATAGTAGACGACATATTGGGATGGTGTTAAATCTGGTCGCGTTTAATTATTATTACCCGCACCTGCTAGCCTGGGTACAGGTGTCGATATATGTTGCCTGGTCAGTCAAATACATATATTTTAACACCGAGACTATTAATTGGGCCGTATTGAATTTCTGATCATGTCATTTTGCCAGAAGTTAAAAAGTGAAAAATCGACAGATTTGAACCCAGGCTACGCACCTGCATGTATTGATAGGAATGCACGAACTGTAGCTAACTTCATCAGATGTTTGCAAAAATGTAAACCATCGCGACTTATTAGCTTTGCTAGATTCATGAGTTTATGTCACGAACTATTCATTATATTATCAAAAGGTGTATAGCAACCGGCTTACCATTGTCATACGTTGCGTACAGCCGTTCCTAACAGTTTTTTACAATTAATAATGAATGTTAAAAGTTAGACGTAATCAGAAATGTAGGAGTACTAGATAAGAACGGTTGGTGACGTCCTCACTACAGTTCATGTTTATCAATAGAGTTGGAATGGTATGTGCTACTGTAGCACCGATCTACGTGAATCCGGAAATGATGTGTACTAATGTAGCACCGATCTACGTGAATCCGGAAATGATATGTACTAATGTAGCACCGATGTACGTGAATCCGGAAATGCTTTGGTGCACTGTAATTGCATTGTACTCCGTTGATTGGTTATTAACTACACAAACTGAAGATAACAGATAGTTATGGAATAGTTATGTTCGATGTTCGACTTAAAGGCAGACATTTAACAAGCGACATAGCATCGCAAAAAGTAAAATAATGCACGTGTTCTATACTCTAAATAGCATAGATACGTCTTCCCGAATAATTTTAATAATTCATTTTCATCAGTAAACGAGATTTATGCGATCTACATATATAAATAATTTAATAATAGAAAGTACGCCGAGTATAGATTTCACCAATCTAGAAGCTATATCAATTTCACTGTTAATTTACCGAGTATAGATGCCACCAATCTAGAAGCTATATCAATTTCACTGTTAATTTACCGAGTATAGATTTCACCAATCTAGAAGCTATATCAATTTCACTGTTAATTTACCGAGTATAGATGCCACCAATCTAGAAGCTATATCAATTTCACTGTTAATTTACCGAGTATAGATGCCACCAATCTAGAAGCTATATCAATTTCACTGTTAATTTACCGAGAATAGATGCCACCAATTTAGAAGCTATACCAATGTCACTGTTAATTTACCGAGAATAGATGCCACCAATCTAGAAGCTATATCAATTTCACTGTTAATTTACCGAGAATAGATGCCACCAATTTAGAAGCTATACCAATGTCACTGTTAATTTACCGAGAATAGATGCCACCAATCTAGAAGCTATATCAATTTCACTGTTAATTTACCGAGTATAGATGCCACCAATCTAGAAGCTATATCAATTTCACTGTTAATTTACCGAGTATAGATGCCACCAATCTAGAAGCTATATCAATTTCACTGTTAATTTACCGAGTATAGATGCCACCAATCTAGAAGCTATATCAATGTCACTGTTAATTTACCGAGTAGAGATGCCACCAATCTAGAAGCTATATCAATGTCACTGTTAATTTACCGAGTAGAGATGCCACCAATCTAGAAGCTATATCAATGTCACTGTTAATTTACCGAGTATAGATGCCACCAATCTAGAAGCTATATCAATGTCACTGTTAATTTACCGAGTATAGATGCCACCAATCTAGAAGCTATATCAATGCCACTGTTAATTTACCGAGTATAGATGCCACCAATCTAGAAGCTATATCAATGTCACTGTTAATTTACCGAGTATAGATGCCACCAATCTAGAAGCTATATCAATGTCACTGTTAATTTACCGAGTAGAGATGCCACCAATCTAGAAGCTATATCAATGTCACTGTTAATTTACCGAGTAGAGATGCCACCAATCTAGAAGCTATATCAATGTCACTGTTAATTTACCGAGTAGAGATGCCACCAATCTAGAAGCTATATCAATGTCACTGTTAATTTACCGAGTAGAGATGCCACCAATCTAGAAGCTATATCAATGTCACTGTTAATTTACCGAGTAGAGATGCCACCAATCTAGAAGCTATATCAATGTCACTGTTAATTTACCGAGTAGAGATGCCACCAATCTAGAAGCTATATCAATGTCACTGTTAATTTACCGAGTAGAGATGCCACCAATCTAGAAGCTATATCAATGTCACTGTTAATTTACCGAGTAGAGATGCCACCAATCTAGAAGCTATATCAATGTCACTGTTAATTTACCGAGTAGAGATGCCACCAATCTAGAAGCTATATCAATGTCACTGTTAATTTACCGAGTAGAGATGCCACCAATCTAGAAGCTATATCAATGTCACTGTTAATTTACCGAGTAGAGATGCCACCAATCTAGAAGCTATATCAATGTCACTGTTAATTTACCGAGTAGAGATGCCACCAATCTAGAAGCTATATCAATGTCACTGTTAATTTACCGAGTAGAGATGCCACCAATCTAGAAGCTATATCAATGTCACTGTTAATTTACCGAGTATAGATGCCACCATCTAGAAGCTATATCAATGTCACTGTTATTTACCGAGTAGAGATGCCACCAATCTAGAAGCTATATCAATGTCACTGTTAATTTACCGAGTAGAGATGCCACCAATCTAGAAGCTATATCAATGTCACTGTTAATTTACCGAGTAGAGATGCCACCAATCTAGAAGCTATATCAATGTCACTGTTAATTTACCGAGTAGAGATGCCACCAATCTAGAAGCTATATCAATGTCACTGTTAATTTACCGAGTATAGATGCCACCAATCTAGAAGCTATATCAATGCCACTGTTAATTTACCGAGTAGAGATGCCACCAATCTAGAAGCTATATCAATGTCACTGTTAATTTACCGAGTAGAGATGCCACCAATCTAGAAGCTATATCAATGTCACTGTTAATTTACCGAGTAGAGATGCCACCAATCTATATATATATAATGAATGCAATAAAATATGATTAAGCTAAACAGTATTAGGTGCATGTACAGTTACCAAGCAACTATTACGTTTCCAAGCGTTAACTGCATGAATACATACACATTGTGCACAGTTATAAATTGGAGGTATTAGGCCTATATACACATTTCTGCATGGTATACCGTGGTATTATATCACACATGGTACACCGTGGTATTATATCACACATGGTACACCGTGGTATTATATCGCACATGGTAGACCGTGGTATTATATCACACATGGTACACCGTGGTATTATATCGCACATGGTAGACCGTGGTATTATATCACACATGGTAGACCGTGGTATTATATCACACATGGTAGACCGTGGTATTATATCGCACATGGTACCCCGTGGTATTATATCGCACATGGTAGACCGTGGTATTATATCACACATGGTAGACCGTGGTATTATATCGCACATGGTAGACCGTGGTATTATATCGCACATGGTAGACCGTGGTATTATATCGCACATGGTAGACCGTGGTATTATATCACACATGGTACCCCGTGGTATTATATCGCACATGGTAGACCGTGGTATTATATCACACATGGTACACCGTGGTATTATATCGCACATGGTAGACCGTGGTATTATATCACACATGGTACACCGTGGTATTATATCGCACATGGTACACCGTGGTATTATATCACACATGGTACACCGTGGTATTATATCACACATGGTAGACCGTGGTATTATATCACACATGGTACACCGTGGTATTATATCACACATGGTACACCGTGGTATTATATCACACATGGTAGACCGTGGTATTATATCACACATGGTACACCGTGGTATTATATCACACATGGTACACCGTGGTATTATATCGCACATGGTAGACCGTGGTATTATATCACACATGGTAGACCGTGGTAT
>CM026403.1:42775310-42830855 GCA_014843695.1 Archivesica marissinica
AATCATGGTTAGCTGTATTATAAACATGTACCGACAGTACATCCACTACCCGGCTAATCATGGTTAGCTGTATTATAAACATGTACCGACAGTACATCCACTACCCGGATAATCATGGTTAGCTGTATTATAAACATGTACCGACAGTACATCCACTACCCGGCTAATCATGGTTAGCTGTATTATAAACATGTACCGACAGTACATCCACTACCCGGATAATCATGGTTAGCTGTATTATAAACATGTACCGACAGTACATCCACTACCCGGCTAATCATGGTTAGCTGTATTATAAACATGTACCGACAGTACATCCACTACCCGGATAATCATGGTTAGCTGTATTATAAACATGTACCGACAGTACATCCACTACCCGGCTAATCATGGTTAGCTGTATTATAAACATGTATTGTTAAAGTGACACTTGGTTGAGCTTATGTGAGTAATTTGATAGTGAGCCCACGTCATTATATAAGACGAAACACATTACAGACGGATCTGTAGTCCAATGGTAACACGCTGGATTGGTAATCCAGGGATCGCAGGTTCGATCCCCCGTCTGACCTGTGCCATTGTATGTATTTGGTTATTTCGCACCTGGCGAGAACGCTGTGCCATTGTATGTATTTGGTTATTTCGCACCTGGCGAGAACGCTGTGCCATTGTATGTATTTGGTTATTTCGCACCTGGCGAGAACGCTGTGCCATTGTATGTATTTGGTTATTTCGCACCTGGCGAGAACGCTGTGCCATTGTATGTATTTGGTTATTTCGCACCTGGCGAGAACGCTGTGCCATTGTATGTATTTGGTTATTTCGCACCTGGCGAGAACGCTGTGCCATTGTATGTATTTGGTTATTTCGCACCTGGCGAGAACGCTGTGCCATTGTATGTATTTGGTTATTTCGCACCTGGCGAGAACGCTGTGCCATTGTATGTATTTGGTTATTTCGGAGGTCGTAATATTTAATTAATGAATTTTACGTACATTTTAGTTGTTTCTATGTTTATAGTAAGCTTTACTATTACTGGTATTATTAATTTAGTTACAGTAAACACTATACCAAATGTCACTTTAAGAATGCTACGCTTCATTGAGCTGGTTAATGACACGAACTTTAGGTAAACATAATAATGACCGCAACATAAACCGAAATGTTAATTATATCGAAATAAAAATAAAACAATCTGGCATGAAAATAAAAAAGACATAAAGCACTAAATCGCAAATAAAAAACAACACAATGTAAAATATTGTAAACTTAGAGAAATGTTAAAATGAAACAACCCTTTAGACGTATGTAAGAGGATATTAAATCAATAATAAATGGGTGTAAAAGACAGTTCCGTAGCATAAACAGGTTGCCAACAGAGCATGTGGTTAGGTTTGTTTCACAAAGATCGGACGGGTTAATTAAATCCTTATTTACGCACGAACCCGTGGATTCGAGAACGGGGTAACAGCTAATAGCCAATTGCTATTATTTGAGAGGCGGCATAGGCAGAATAGGAGAATAGTTCTATCTTATATAAATCGTTCGTCAGTGTCATTTCTTCCGTATTAATGTTGTTGTAAATAAATTTCAGGAAAGAATGCTTAAAGACATTGATGGACATTGGTGGAGATGGAGAGGTGGTGTTATGGTCTGTTATGCAATATTTGTGAAATTCAAGCATTTCACTGTCCGTCAACATTACAGATATAGAAGGGGTCGGATGTGCCTTTAACTAAGCATGCAATTGATATATTTTAAAATGTCTAGGTGAATCGTACGGAACTAAATATCTAATTGAACGCTACACTGCTACTGGACGAAATATCCTAGTGCGTATTATAAATATGTTTACGTCACACGAATGATATTAAGATAAATCTGACTTGACTTGAAAACACGATTGTCATAACGACGTATACATAAATGTACTCTAATATACGAACACGGGCGTTCAGGAAATAAAAACCTAATTTGACATACATATTACACTATTTCTACTCACTATGATGTAATGCTGACCAATTTGGTCAAACAAGATAATGTCCATTGACTCGGACTAGGATACCTTACTGGCATGTTTATAGCTTATCTGCACTCATGTCCGTCACCGCTTTGCCCAGGGTGCTGCACCACCGGAAGCCGTAGTCGGTGTTGTTGTTGTTGGAGACGCTGCGTTATTCCCAAGTCTTCTTCCGCCGGAAGTGAAGCCGCTCACTACTGACATTGTTGTTTCGAGCCACACATAGTTGTTGTCTTGGTCGAGCGTCTTCTGTTGTTTGAGAATATCAATGGTATGAGTGAGTGGGATGCACTCATGCATGCCATTAGACCCGATTGCGTAATCACACAGCGGCTCTGCTTTCAAAATAACCGCCGGAAATCGTGTTGGGTCATGCGTAGAACTGTAGTACCAAGGACAGGTAGATCGCTTATAGATTGGGTCGTTAATGCCGGTTGACACTGTCTTTGGACATATAAAGTCGTAGTTGTGCGCATCTTTACTGGCCGTGACTAACGGATGCGCATGGTCACTTGTTCTCGCTATGCTCGAGTATGACTCATGATTCATGAAGAATTCCACTACGGCAGACGATCGTTTGTGGATTCGTGAAGTACGAGAGAAAATGTTGCTTCCCGGCCGCTTCATGATTGGTACCCCGCTGGTGTACTGCAGAAGTACGACGCAGACGACAACGAATACATACATCATCTGAAACATATAAATAAAGGTCTATTAATTATTTCAAATAATTAAATAAAATGGATCCATAAGGCCTAAAGTGTAACACTGTTCGTTTAATTATTAATTTAGTAAACTTGTAAATTTTCAAATTTGTTTATATTCAAATTGCAAACAATATATAAAACAGGTTTGATTAATTACATAACTATTGCATATTACTGCATATTGTATGGTTCGAGCCGCGCTCAGACCGTGTCTCATTTATATGAAACAGTTGGCAGTTTCTTACGGAGGTTGGTGCACCAAGTACCGGTTAACCACCGGAGCCTGCCCAGGAAAAGTATTGTTAGGTAAACTGCCCGTCGCTCAAATGGGGAAACCGGTATCGACGTTAAATAAACTTAAATAAAACATAGTATATGTAATAGTGCATACATATAGGCATTGCATATACAATCTAATTACATGTATATTAAAATAATGCAAACTACTTACAATTAATTGATTCCTTTAATCGTTTAATCCCACGTTTATTTAATACTATATCACAAACTCTTTGTTTATTATTTAGTGACGTATTATTATATTTATCTCGTTGTATCTTTTCTTTTTTCTATGTTTCAGTGATCGTTTCAGCTTAAACAGTTGCAGAACTACCGCCATGGTGGTCGTTATATATTCTTTGGTGAAGGCTAAACCCCATAATCTAAAAATAACCCATCCAATAACCATAACGGATGCAGACAATACGTCAGTAGATAGACCAGGAACCAAGGATTGGATAATTTAACCTCGATCAAATCTTAAAGCCCCTCAAATCAGCTGTCTAAATATAGCAAATGAACGACTACTTCGGAAGTTATTTATAAAACATTTATTTACAGTTTGTATATGTTATCAAACCGTGTCGAGTGTCGAGATTTACGACGGAAGGTATTGACAACTGTATGGAGAATATTGCCCTCTAATCTAATATAATCTAAACAGGTCTAACTGATTGACAGAATGACCAGAACACATGCAATCGTGTCTCCAAACTCCTGTAACCAATTAGTTTAAAACTTTAAACTGAATTTAAACTTTAAATTGAATTTATTCAATCATAAATTTTACAAAAAAGTATATATACAATATCATTGTCCGTCCGTCCGTTTTCCAGCCATGAGCTACACAAATTCCTGTACGTATTCCCGTACGTCGCCTAGATCTCGTGAACTTCTCCAGTGTGCGTGCGTGCGTGCGTACGTGCGGCGTGCGTGCGGCGTACGTACGTGCGTAAAGATATATTGTGGAGACAGTACAAGCAGATCCTTTAAGCACAAACCAAAGTGTTCAATTGGTCTCTCATTTTACTGATATGAAATAAGCCAATGAAAATAACTATGTGTCGGCTACTCCCCGTGAACTATTGTGTCTGCATTTGTCCAGCCCCCCCCCCCGACATACCAGGTGGAGGATCACACAAGTATACATGTGTCGGCTACTCCCCGTGAACTATTGTGTCTGCATTTGTCCAGCCCCCCCCCCCGACATACCAGGTGGAGGATCACAAAAGTATACATGTGTCGGCTACTCCTCGTGAACTATTGTGTCTGCATTTATCCGTTCTCCCCCTCCCCCCGACATACCAGGTGGAGGATCACAAAGATACATTGGATCTCCTCCCAAAGGAGGAAAAAAGTATACATGTGTCGGCTACTCCTCGTGAACTATTGTGTCTGCATTTATCCGTTCTCTCCTCCCCCGACATACCAGGTGGAGGATCACAAAAGTATACATGTGTCGGCTACTCCTCGTGAACTATTGTGTCTGCATTTATCCGTTCTCTCCTCCCCCGACATACCAGGTGGAGGATCACAAAAGTATACATGTGTCGGCTACTCCTCGTGAACTATTGTGTCTGCATTTGTCCAGCCCCCCCCCCCCGACATACCAGGTGGAGGATCACAAAATATACATGTGTCGGCTACTCCTCGTGAACTATTGTGTCTGCATTTTTCCAGCTCCCCCCCCCCCCACCCCGTCATACCAGGTGGAGGATCACAACAGTATACATGTGTCGGCTACTCCTCGTGAACTATTGTGTCTGCATTTGTCCGTCCTACCCTAAGGTAGGAATTAACAGGACTTGAGTGCATCGACTACTCCTTGGCAGCCTCAGTAGATGCTACAGTCGTTCACTTGCCCCTCAGTCACCACTCTAGGTTCGAATCCCACTGGGGTTGTCGAATTATGTCAAGTGAGGAAGATGTTCAGCTGACTTGCGAGCGGTCGCTGGTTCTACCCTGGTACGCGCCCGTGTGAGAAATATTGCTCTGAGGGGCACTGGGTTTCCTCCAGCAATACTAGCTGGAGAGTCCTAAGCTGTCTAACCGCAACATCTGGTTAGAAAACAATAGTAAAAACAACGGATTCAAACAAAATGGACCAATATATATTTCGGGATAAATCAGACTTTATCGGTCAAGGGAGGTAATAAAACACAAGTAATGTCTCTCATTGTAATTATAATTAAGGAAAGTGATTCAAGTGACCCTGCCACCCAATCCGTACTTACTTGTTACAACTATGTCTATGCTATGTCTTATGCCAGTTTTACCAGTATTTGTGTTTCGCCAGATCGGACAGGTGGGTTATCTCCGGGTAGTCCGGTTTCAATTTAAATCACATTTATCATAAGACACCATCTGCCGGTAACTAGTGGTATCTAACGGTTATGGAACATCAGCAAAAACAAAGGATTGCAACTAATATAACAACTATACATTTCGGAATAAATCGGATTTTATCTGTCAAGGGAGGTAATATCGATGTCTCTCATAGTACTCGCTACACAGCCAGTATGCTTCAATACACAAATCCAAACTTTGCATTATATGTAAAGTATAATTATTTTATGTTATGTATATAGTTTTACAGCAAACTATTTAAACATGTACACTCGTATATAAAAGCCATACAAATCTTTGCACCTACATCTGATCGTTAAATAGAATCTGCCTGATAATATCTACATAAGAATACACTACTACATTCGAATTTCGGGCGGGGATGCAGAGGGACCGGGTTAAGACAGCGATGGATTTTTTTTTCTCTTTTCTTTCCACATTTTCCCAATTGTTTCATTTTTAGTAACTTCTTTTCATTAAATTATTGATGGATATTTATGAAAATAGTTTGTTATTTTCGAATCCTTCGTCTTTATTTCTCATTTTCGTCTTTAAAATTAACATTACAGACCTATCAAATTTCGAAATTTATGTTTCCAGTTAATCAATATCAACTATAATTGATACTACTGAGACGATGTTGCACATTTTGTTAAAATAAAATTTGATTATTGGGAAGGGCCGTTTTCTAACTGGAGCCGTTACGATTGTGCCCTTAGGCAAGGCATTTAAATTCCACGTTGCCTCTTCTCTCTCCCTCGTTGCGATGGATTCCATCAGGAATGAGGTCTCGAGAGTGATTTATATAAGTTGAAATAACTTGTTTCGCAATCGAGCTAAAATAAATTTGTATAAACTAATGTTGGCCCGACCCTTTTGCTATGTTTCTCAAATGTATATAATCTGTTAACTTATTTCACATCTGATTCATGCTCGTATGTAATATTGTATTGTCGAATGTATTACATATGCAATAAAATATGGTTAAATCAAAATATAGTTTTACGTTGACCATAGTCTTTTTTCGTTCAGTTCTCGGCCTAGATCGTTTTCCCCAAAACCAATCCTAATAGCAAAGAAGCGGAAGTCGTGATAGCGCAGTGGATGCGCGTTCGCTTCAGATGCGAAAGGTCCGGAGTTCGAGCATCGCTGGAGCCGTTACGAGTGTGCCCTTAGGCAAGGCATTTAAGCTCCACGTTGCCTCTTCTCTCTCCCTCGTGGCGATGGATTCCATCAGGAATGAGGTCTCGAGCGTGATGAATATAAGTTGTAAGAACTTGTTTCGCAATCGAGCTAAAATAAATGTGTATAAACTAATTGCAAAGAAATGAATGTGCGCAACTCGCGTTTTAATAAAATCGCCGGTTATACCGCCATCACGTGTTCTCACTACGTCCTCAAAAATTGCGAAAAACTGAGTGGACGCAGCAGTAAGAACTTGTGCAACATAGTAGGAGCGCATTAGAAACGGATAAGGACGTGGTATGGTCTCCATGGACGCGGATGACGTGGTATGGTCTCCATGGACGTGGGTGACGTGGTATGGTATACATGGACGTTGATGACGTGGTATGGTCTCCATAGACGCGGATGACGTGGTATGGTCTCCACGGACGCGGATGACGTGGTATGGTGTCCATGGACGCTGATGACGTGATATGGTCTCCATGGACATGGGTGATGTAGTATGGTCTCCATGGACGTGTAGGACGTGGTTTATCTTTGAACACGTTCAAAACAATCGTAGAGAGGACGTGGTTGACGCAGGACGTAGTAAGAACTTAATAAGAACGTAGTAACAGCGGCATGGGTGTAGTAACAGCGGCATGGACGTAGTAACAACGGCATGAACGTAGTAACAGCGGCATGGATGTAGTAACAGCGGCATGGACGTAGTAACAGCGGCATGGACGTAGTAACAGCGGCATGAACGTAGTAACAGCGGCATGGGTGTAGTAACAGCGGCATGGACGTAGTAACAACGGCATGAACGTAGTAACAGCGGCATGGATGTAGTAACAGCGGCATGGATGTAGTAACAGCGGCATGGACGTAGTAACAGCGGCATGAACGTAGTAACAGCGGCATGCACGTAGTAACAGCGGCATGAACGTAGTAACAGCGGCATTGACGTAGTAACAGCGGCATGGACGTAGTAACAGCGGCATGAACGTAGTAACAGCGGCATGGACGTAGTAATAGCGGCATGGATGTAGTAACAGCGGCATGGACGTAGTAACAGCGGCATGGACGTAGTAACAGCGGCATTGTTGCGGCATGGATGTAGTAACAGCGGCATGGACGTAGTAACAGCGGCATAGAGATAGAGATAGATTTCTTTATTTAGATAGATTTCTTTATTTATAGAGGGTGACCTAATTAGTTTTAAACTAATCCTCCTTAGGCCCCTCTTCAATTTGTTAACACCATAGAATAAATGTACATACACAATAATTATTACATAGTTTCGCCGTACAATATACATGCATAATGTTGTACAATGTAACTTAAACAACAGCCTAAATAAATCAGGTACTTTGATAGAAATACAAAACGACATAAGCATATTGATTTACAATCATTATATATATATAACTGTCTAGTGTCTACCGATTAAAACGTTGTATCCATACTTTACATTTTATCTTGAATATATTTAAAGATCTGGACGTCTTAATTTCAAATGGTAGACAATTCCATATCTTTGGACCAGAGTATTCTAATGATTTCTTATACATTTCACATCTAGGTCTTGAAATATAGAGATCCATATTTGAAACAGTTCTCAATGTCTGATCTGAAGTAACTGAATTGCAATGTCTTAATTGAAAATGTTCATTCAAATAATTCGGTACAAGATTGTTCATAATTGTGTACATTGTAGTAACAGCTGCATGCACGTAGTAACAGTGGCATGGGTGTAGTAACAGCGGCATAGATGTAGTAACAGCGGCATGAACGCAGTAGCGATGTAACTCAATCCTAGTAGGGACTTTATTGGCGTAGTACAAACATGGAGCAGGATGGGAAAGATTTCATTATAGTCTTACTGCGTTGTTACAGCGCAATTTCTGTACATGATATGACGTTAATGTATACCCGAAACGCTATTGAATAAATTACTCAACTGTAGCTTGACTTCCGCAGATATACGTTTACCTTATTAAAGCGACATTACATCCGGTAAACATTTTACGCATAGCTAGCATAAGCAAATTCTTCCGAAATAATTCGAACGCTTATACAAGGCGCTGGTACCATAATCAATGGTATGGTCTGCATCCTGCCTCTCTGAATCCGATAACAACTAGATCCTGGACGTCGTGATAGCGCAGTGGATGCGCGTTCGCTTCAGGCGCGAACGGTTCGGAGTTCAAGCCCCGTTGGAGCCGTTACGATTGTGCCTTTAGGCAAGGCATTTAAATTCCACGTTGCCTCTTCTCTCTCCCTCGTGGCGATGGATTCCATCAGGAATGAGGTCTCGAGAGTGATTAATATAAGTTGTAAGGACTTATTTCGCAATCGAGCTAAAATAAATTTGTATACACTAACTACAACCTTATATGTATCTGTAGCATAACCGAAGGCTCTGTACGGGTGTGAATTGTAATCACTGAATGCCGAGTCAAACAAGTCCAGACTCGAGATAGCGCATCGGTTACGTGTTAAATTTGCACAGAGTCTGAACAGTGTGGCGGCCGTGGTCCAATGGTAGAGCGTCGGATTTGGAATCGAGCGGTCCCGGGTTCGATACTCGGTCAGGACACGTATGTAGTGTCATTGAGCAAGGCACCTCACACACATTGCTTAGTACTGGTTAACCACTTAGGTCGACTAAGCCTGCCCAGGAAAACATGTCTAGGTCCCCGCTAGGGGTTTGACATTAATGGAACATACATACATACAACAAAACTGCCATTATTGACTTTGCGCTATGTACAATAAACACGGACAACATTACAGGCATATTTCATTTGCGCAAACTATCATTTAAAATCATTCATCCATAACATTCCAGTTGCAACTATTAGTCCAAAAGAACTTGCTCAAATTGAACATAAGATTGTATTACATTCACGGATAAACAAGAACGAATATAAATTTGGAAGTAGTATGTACTTGTTTCATCTTATGGATATTCTAATTTACAGTTCATGATTAAAACGTTTACCTACCATTATTTCAAATTTAAATAAATAGTTTAGAAAAAAGTAAAACATTGTCATATCGCAATTGCATTAAGTACCTTGCTATAGGAGAAGACCTCTATAAGCTATAATAGCTTTCGGTTCTAATCGCTTTTCATTCATGCATCTAAATTTTGTGTAAACTGTATAATTGTATATGCTGTATGATTTGAAATAAACTATGTTTAAACTATTTGCATGTACATGTATATATTACCCACAGGGCCGTCGCTGGGGCTATTTTGATGATACGCACGGCCAAATATGCTTGCTTGTCGAGTGAGCATAGCGAGCGAGTACACTAGGGGGGGGTCCGGGGGAGATTTTTTGAAATGAGGAAGCAATTTCAATGCATTTTGTAACATACAATTGTAGGACTAAAGTTCTTACGACAATCGGTATAAAGTAAGGCTAGATGTATACTATACATGATCTATCGCTCTTATAAATTAAACAAGTACGTAAAATAGCACAAACTAAATTTCGAAATACACCATATTTGCAATGGGCTCAATTATTCCACCACTCCCACACATTACGGCGTCTATGTACCCCCGCCCCCCCCCCCCCGGTTTTAATGCATTTTTGGAGTTTTCATTTTCTGAGACCAATGATACGCACGTGCGTACTTGCGTATGCCCAGCGACGGGCCTGACCCATGTACATTTTCACCTGTGTATCAACGTTTCGGTGGGTATTATCCCACCTTTCTCAAGGTTTACTCAAGCTTCAGCAATATAAAAAACGCAAGTGCCGTCTGCATATTTATGTACGCATGTCTCCTACATGTTATCTATAGACGGTATGAGTACGATAGTTAGGTATGATATCTTACGATAGTTAGGTACAATATTGTACGATAGTTAGGTACGATATTGTACGATAGATATGTACGATATTGTACGATAGTTAGGTACGATATTGTACTATGGTTAGGTACGATATTGTACGATAGTTAGGTACGATAGTTAGGTACGATATTGTACGATAGTTAGGTACGCTATTGTACGATAGTTAGATACGATATTGTACGATAGTTAGGTACGATATTGTACGCTAGATAGGTACGATATTGTACGATAGATAGGTACGATATTGTACGATAGTTAGGTACGGTACGATAGTTATACGGTATGATAGTTATGTACGATATTGTACGATAGATTGGTCCGATATTGTACGATAGATAGGTACGATATTGTACGATTGTTAGGTACGATATTGTACGATAGTTAGGTACGATATCGTACGATAGTTGGGTACGGTACGATAGTTATACGGTATGATAGTTAAGTACGATAGTGTACGATATAGTTTTGATTCTTGTAGACAATTACTTCCGATTTTCATTTTGCTGGGGATAAAACTTGATTAGACCTTGAGAAAGAAAGGTCGGTAAGACTGTGTTACAGAACACTTTATGTAACATATTATTTAAACTTTACTTATTTCACAACGATTGCGAAGCAAGTTTTAACAACTTATACTAATCACTCTCGCTGGTGCGGATGAAAGCGTATACATGGTCATTCATGTGGGAGGAAACCGGAGTACCCGGAGAAAGCCCACCTGTCCGATTTGGCGAACACAGTACCAGCTCACATACTTCCAGGTTCGAGGATCGGACCCGGCGGGTTACATTGGTGAGAAGCGAGCGCGCTAACCACTGCGCTAATCGAACAGCCTATATAACATATCTCAGAGATCATTAGAACAGCATTAATAGTCGTATTACTTCTAAAAGAACAAGTCAATCGGCACGATCTATACGATCTCATTATCTAACCGCTCATCTGTATACGTACACATGTAAAACACAGCAAGACAGTGTCCGGTTTGAGGGGGAAGATTTATCAATAACGTATACATCGCTACTGCAACCACAAATATGTATGAGGGATTTCCCCTGAATTAAATTGTCTTTCACGACTACCAGAAATCGAACATCCGGAGAATATGCGGGTACGAGCCATATATAGTTCAATGGCCAATGACGAAACATATACACCACGCACCTTAATCCCCAAAACACCCAAATGCATAATGACTAGTCTTTGTTTATGTTACCATATTTAATATTGTGCTTAATAACATATTACAAATTTACAAAATACGCCAGGTAAGCAAGTACTCCCACACTAGTATCACTGTGTGTGTGTTTACGTTTATTTATCGTCACAACCGACTGTTCATTTCAGAGACACCTTCTGAAGATATTAGTGAGTATAGATGATACAGATAGAGACCCATTCCAGTGTCCTCTTGTTCTTTCACGTGCACAGTGTAAAACACCGACACGAAACCTCAGTTTAAAGTCCCATCTGAAAGACTGTTAATATTATAATGGTCAGAGTTGGGATCGAACCTGCGATCCCTGAACTCGAAGTTCAACGTGTTAACCACTGGACCATTGGCAGGTGTATCTTATTGTTTAATTCATCCACATTTGGAAGTCGTGATAGCGCAGTGGATGCGCGTTCGCTTCAGGTGCGAAAGGTCCGCAGTTCGAGCCCCGCTGGAGCCATTACGATTGTGTCCTTAGGCAAGGCATTTAAATTCCACATTGCCTCTTCTCTCTCCTTCATGGCGATATATTCCATCAGGAATGAGGTCTCGAGAGTGATTAATATAAGTTGAACGAACTTGTTTCGCAATCGAGCTAAAATAAATGTGTATAAACTACATAGCTGTATAATACGTCTGTATACAAGCGTCATGACGTACATCAAACATGTGTACAATGTACCGTCTATATATATCTAACAACTCTCACCATTCCTACAGTACACTGTACCGTCTATATACATCTAACAACTCTCACCATTCCTACAGTACACTGTACCGTCTATATACATCTAAAAAACTCTCACCATTCCTACAGTACAATGTACCGTCCATATCTAACCATTCCTACAGTACACTGTACCGTCTATATACATCTAACAACTCTCACCATTCCTACAGTACACTGTACCGTCTATATACATCTGACAACTCTCACCATTCCTACAGTACAATGTACCGTCTATATACATCTAACAACTCTCACCATTCCTACAATACAATGTACCGTCCATATCTAACCATTCCTACAGTACAATGTACCGTCTATATACATCTAACAACTCTCACCATTCCTACAGTACAATGTACCGTCCATATCTAACCATTCCTACAGTACAATGTACCGTCTATATACATCTAACAACTCTCACCATTCCTACAGTACACTGTACCGTCTATATACATCTAACAACACTCACCATTCCTACAGTACAATGTACCGTCCATATCTAACCATTCCAATAGTACAATGTACAGTCTATATACATCTAACAACTCTCACCATTCCTACAATACAATGTACCGTCCATATCTAACCATTCCTACAGTACAATGTACCGTCTATATACATCTAACAACTCTCACCATTCCTACAGTACACTGTACCGTCTATATACATCTAACAACACTCACCATTCCTACAGTACAATGTACCGTCCATATCTAACCATTCCAATAGTACAATGTACAGTCTATATACATCTAACAACTCTCACCATTCCTACAGTACAATGTACCGTCCATATCTAACCATTCCAACAGTACAATGTACCGTCTATATACATCTAACAACTCTCACCATTCCTATAGTACAATGTACCGTCCATATCTAACCATTCCAACAGTACAATGTACCGTCCATATCTAACCATTCCTACAGTACAATGTACCGTCTATATACATCTAACAACTCTCACCATTCCTATAGTACAATGTACCGTCCATATCTAACCATTCCAACAGTACAATGTACCGTCCATATCTAACCATTCCTACAGTACAATGTACCGTCTATATACATCTAACAACTCTCACCATTCCTACAGTACAATGTACCGTCTATATACATCTAACAACTCTCACCATTCCTACAGTACAATGTACCGTCTATATACATCTAACAACTCTCACCATCCCTACAGTACAATGTACCGTCTATATATATCTAACATCTCTCACCATTCCTACAGTACAATGTACCGTCTATATACATCTAACAACTCTCACCATTCCTACATTACACTGTACCGTCTATATACATCTAACAACTCTCACCATTCCTACAGTACAATGTACCGTCCATATCTAACCATTCCTACAGTACACTGTACCGTCTATATACATCTAACAACTCTCACCATTCCTACAGTACACTGTACCGTCTATATACATCTGACAACTCTCACCATTCCTACAGTACAATGTACCGTCTATATACATCTAACAACTCTCACCATTCCTACAATACAATGTACCGTCCATATCTAACCATTCCTACAGTACAATGTACCGTCTATATACATCTAACAACTCTCACCATTCCTACAGTACAATGTACCGTCCATATCTAACCATTCCTACAGTACAATGTACCGTCTATATACATCTAACAACTCTCACCATTCCTACAGTACACTGTACCGTCTATGTACATCTAACAACACTCACCATTCCTACAGTACAATGTACCGTCCATATCTAACCATTCCAATAGTACAATGTACAGTCTATATACATCTAACAACTCTCACCATTCCTACAATACAATGTACCGTCCATATCTAACCATTCCTACAGTACAATGTACCGTCTATATACATCTAACAACTCTCACCATTCCTACAGTACACTGTACCGTCTATATACATCTAACAACACTCACCATTCCTACAGTACAATGTACCGTCCATATCTAACCATTCCAATAGTACAATGTACAGTCTATATACATCTAACAACTCTCACCATTCCTACAGTACAATGTACCGTCCATATCTAACCATTCCAACAGTACAATGTACCGTCTATATACATCTAACAACTCTCACCATTCCTATAGTACAATGTACCGTCCATATCTAACCATTCCAACAGTACAATGTACCGTCCATATCTAACCATTCCTACAGTACAATGTACCGTCTATATACATCTAACAACTCTCACCATTCCTATAGTACAATGTACCGTCCATATCTAACCATTCCAACAGTACAATGTACCGTCCATATCTAACCATTCCTACAGTACAATGTACCGTCTATATACATCTAACAACTCTCACCATTCCTACAGTACAATGTACCGTCTATATACATCTAACAACTCTCACCATTCCTACAGTACAATGTACCGTCTATATACATCTAACAACTCTCACCATCCCTACAGTACAATGTACCGTCTATATATATCTAACATCTCTCACCATTCCTACAGTACAATGTACCGTCTATATACATCTAACAACTCTCACCATTCCTACATTACACTGTACCGTCTATATACATCTAACAACTCTCACCATTCCTACAGTACAATGTACCGTCCATATCTAACCATTCCTACAGTACAATGTACCGTCTATATATATCTAACAACTCTCACCATTCCTACAGTACAATGTACCGTCTATATACATCTAACAACTCTCACCATTCCTACAGTACAATGTACCGTCTATATACATCTAACAACTCTCACCATTCCTACAGTACAATGTACCGTCTATATATATCTAACAACTCTCACCATTCCTACAGTACAATGTACCTTTTATATACATCTAACAACTCTAACCATTCCTACAGTACACTGTACCGTCTATATACATCTAACAACTCTCACCATTCCTACAGTACAATGTAACGTCTATATACATCTAACAACTCTCACCATTCCTACAGTACACTGTACCGTCTATATACATCTAACAACTCTCACCATTCCTACATTACACTGTACCGTCTATATACATCTAACAACTCTCACCATTCCTAGAGTACAATGTACCGTCCATATCTAACCATTCCTACAGTACAATGTACCGTCTATATACATCTAACAACTCTCACCATTCCTACAGTACAATGTACCGTCTATATACATCTAACAACTCTCACCATTCCTACAATACAATGTACCGTCTATATACATCTAACAACTCTCACCATTCCTACAGTACACTGTACCGTCTATATACATCTAACAACTCTCACCATTCCTACAGTACAATGTACCGTCTATATACATCTAACAACTCTCACCATTCCTAGAGTACAATGTACCATCCATATCTAACCATTCCTACAGTACAATGTACCATCTATATACATCTAACAACTCTCACCATTCCTACAGTACACTGTACCGTCTATATACATCTAACAACTCTCACCATTCCTACAGTACAATGTACCGTCTATATACATCTAACAACTCTCACCATTCCTACAGTACAATGTACCGTCTATATATATCTAACAACTCTCACCATTCCTACAGTACAATGTACCGTCTATATACATCTAACAACTCTCACCATTCCTACAGTACAATGTACCGTCTATATACATCTAACAACTCTCACCATTCCTACAGTACAATGTACCGTCTATATACATCTAACAACTCTCACCATTCCTACAGTACAATGTACCGTCTATATACATCTAACAACTCTCACCATTCCTACAGTACAATATACCGTCTACATCTAACCATTCCAACAGTACAATGTACCGTCCATATCTAACCATTCCAACAGTACAATGTACCGTCCATTCTCACCATTCCAACAGTACAATGTACCGCCCATATCTAACCATTCTCACCATTCCTACAGTACAATGTACCGCCCATATCTAACCATTCTCACCATTCCAACAGTACAATGTACCGCCCATATCTAACCATTCTCACCATTCCTACAGTACAATGTACCGCCCATATCTAACCATTCTCACCATTCCAACAGTACAATGTACCGCCCATATCTAACCATTCTCACCATTCCTACAGTACAATGTACCGCCCATATCTAACCATTCTCACCATTCCAACAGTACAATGTACCGCCCATATCTAACCATTCTCACCATTCCTACAGTACAATGTACCGCCCATATCTAACCATTCTCACCATTCCAACAGTACAATGTACCGCCCATATCTAACCATTCTCACCATTCCTACAGTACAATGTACCGCCCATATCTAACCATTCTCACCATTCCTACAGTACAATGTACCGCCCATATCTAACCATTCTCACAATTCCAACAGTACAATGTACCGCCCATATCTAACCATTCTCACCATTCCAATAGTACAATGTATCGTCCATATCTAACCATTCCAACAGTACAATGTACCGTCCATATCTAACCATTCCTACAGTACAATGTACCGCCCATATCTAACCATTCCAACAATACAATGCAACGTCCATATCTAACCATTCCAACAGTACAATGTACCGTCCATATCTAACCATTCTCACCATTACTACAGTACAATGTACCGACCATACCTCACCATTCCAAAAGTACAATGTACCGTCCATATCTAACCATTCTCACCATTCCAACAGTACAATGTACCGCCCATATCTAACCATTCCTAGAGTACAATGTGCCGTCCATATCTAACCATTCCAACAGTACAATGTACCGTCCATATCTAACCATTCCAACAGTACAATGTACCGTCCATATCTAACCATTCCAACAGTACAATGTACCGTCCATATCTAACCATTCCTACAGTACAATGTACCATCCATATCTAACCATTTCTACAGTACAATGTACCGTCCATATCTCACCATTCCAAAAGTACAATGTACCGTCCATATCTAACCATTCTCACCATTCCAACAGTACAATGTACAGTCCATATCTAACCATTCCTACAGTACAATGTACCGTCCATACCTCACCATTCCAAAAGTACAATGTACCGTCCATATCTAACCATTCTCACCATTCCAACAGTACAATGTACCGCCCATATCTAACCATTCCTAGAGTACAATGTGCCGTCCATATCTAACCATTCCAACAGTACAATGTACCGTCCATATCTAACCATTCCAACAGTACAATGTACCGTCCATATCTAACCATTCCAACAGTACAATGTACCGTCCATATCTAACCATTCCTAGAGTACAATGTACCGTCCATATCTAACCATTCCAACAGTAAAATGTACCGTCCATATCTCACCATTCCAAAAGTACAATGTACCGTCCATATCTAACCATTCTCACCATTCCAACAGTACAATGTACCGTCCATATCTAACCATTCCTACAGTACAATATACCGTCCATATCTAACCATTCCTACAGTACAATGTACAGTCCATATCTAACCATTCCTACAGTACAATGTACCTTCCATATCTAACCATTCTCACCATTCCAACAGTACAATATACCGTCCATATCTAACCATTCCTACAGTACAATGTACCGTACATATCTCACCATTCCTACAGTACAATGTATCGTCCATATCTAACCATTCCTACAGTACAATGTACCGTCCATATCTAACCATTCCTACAGAACAATGTACAGTCCATATCTAAACATTCCTACAGTACAATGTACCGTCCATCCATATCTAACCATTCCAACAGTACAATGTACCGTCCTTATCTAACCATTCCTACAGTACAATGTACCGCCCATATCTAACCATTCCAACAGTACAATGTACCGTCCATATCTACCCATTCCAACAGTAAAATATACCGTCCATATCTAACCATTCCTACAGTACAATGTACCGCCCATATCTAACCATTCCAACAGTACAATGTACCGTCCTTATCTCACCATTCTCAACATTCCAACGGTACAATGTACCGTCCATATCTAACCATTCCTACAGAACAATGTGCCGTCCATATCTCACCATTCCAACAGTACAATGTACCGTCCATATCTAACCATTCCAACAGTACAATGTACCGTCCATATCTAACCATTCCAACAGTACAATGTACCGCCCATATCTAACCATTCTCACCATTCCAACAGTACAATGTACCGTTCATATCTAACCATTCTCACCATTCAAACAGTACAATGTACCGTCCTTATCTAACCATTCTCACCATTCCAACAGTACAATGTACCGTCCTTATCTAAACATTCTCACCATTCCAACAGTACAATGTACCGTCCATATCTAACCATTCCAACAGTACAATGTACCGTCCATATCTAACCATTCTCACCATTCCAACAGTACAATGTACGGTCCATATCTAACCATTCCAACAGTAAAATGTACCGTCCATATCTAACCATTCCAACAGTACAATGTACCGCCCATATCTAACCATTCTCACCATTCCAACAGTACAATGTAACGTCGATATCTAACCATTCCTACAGTACAATGCACCGTCCATATCTAACCATTCTCACCATTCCAACAGTACAATGTACCGTCCATATCTCACCATTCCAACAGTACAATGTACCGTCCATATCTAACCATTCCAACAGTACAATGTAACGTCCATATCTAACCATTCCAAATGTACAATGCACCGTCCATATCAAACCATTCTCACCATTCCAACAGTACAATGCACCCTCCATATCTAACCATTCTCACCATTCCAACAGTACAATGTACCGTCCATATCTAACCATTCTCACCATTCCTGTAGTACAATGTACCGTCCTTATCTAACCATTCTCATCATTCCTACAGTACAATGTACCGTCCATATCTAACCATTCTCACCATTCCTACAGTACAATGTACCTTCCATATCTAACCATTCCAACAGTACAATGTACCGTCCTTATCGCACCATTCTCACCATTCCAACAGTACAATGTACCGTCCATATCTAACCATTCCAACAGTACAATGTAACGTCCATATCTAACCATTCCAACAGTACAATGTAACGTCCATATCTAAACATTCCTAGAGTACAATGTACCGCCCACATCTAACCATTCTCACCATTCCTACAGTACAATGTACCGTCCATATCTAACCATTACTACAGTACAATATACCGTCCATATCTAACCACTCTCACCATTCCTACAGTACAATGTACCGCCCATATCTAACCACTCTCGCCATTCCTACAGTACAATGTACCGTCCATATCTAACCATTCCACCATTCCTACAATACAATGTACCGCCCATATCTAACCACTCACCATTCCAACAGTACAATGTACCGTCCATATCTAACCATTCCTACAGTACAATGTACCGTCCATATCTAACATTTCCTACAGTACAATGTACCGTCCATATCTAACCTTTCCAACAGTACAATGTACCGCCCATATCTAACCATTCCAACAGTACAATGTACCGTCCATATCTAACCATTCCTACAGTACAATGTACCTCCCATATCTAACCATTCCTACAGTACAATGTACCGTCCATATCTACCATCTCACCATTCCAACAGTACAATGTACCGCCCATATCTAACCATTCCAAGAGTACAATGTACCGTCCATATCTACATCCAACAGTACAATGTACGTCCATATCTACCATTCCTACAGTACAATGTACCGTCCATATCAACCATTCCAAACAATGTACCCATAACCATTCTCACCATTCAACAGTACAATGTACCGTCCATATCTAACCATTCTCACCATTCCAACAGTACAATGTACCGTCCATATCTAACCACTCTCACCATTCCTACAGTACAATGTACCGTCCATATCTAACCATTCTCACCATTCCTACAGTACAATGTACCGCCCATATCTAACCACTCTCACCATTCCAACAGTACAATGTACCGTCCATATCTAACCACTCTCACCATTCCTACAGTACAATGTACCGTCCATATCTAACCATTCTCACCATTCCTAATGTACAATGTACCGTCCATATCTAACCATTCCTACAGGACAATGTACCGCCCATATCTAATCATTCCTACAGTACAATGTACCGTCCATATCTCACCATTCTCACCATTCCAACAGTACAATGTACCGCCCATATCTAACCATTCCTACAGTACAATGTACCGTCCATATCTAACCACTCTCACCATTCCTACAGTACAATGTACCGTCCATATCTAACCATTCTCACCATTCCTACAGTACAATGTACCGTCCATATCTAACCATTCCTACAGGACAATGTACCGCCAATATCTAATCATTCCTACAGTACAATGTACCGCCCATATCTAACCATTCCTACAGTACAATGTACCGTCCATATCTCACCATTCTCACCATTCCAACAGTACAATGTACCGCCCATATCTAACCATTCCAAGAGTACAATGTACCGTCCTTATCTAACCATTCCAACAGTACAATGTATCGTCCATATCTACCAATTCCTACAGTACAATGTACCGTCCATATCTAATCATTCCAAGAGTACAATGTATCGTCCTTATATAACCATTCTCACCATTCGAACAGTACAATGTACCGTCCATATCTAACCATTCTCACCATTCCAACAGTACAATGTACCGTCCATATCTAACCAGTCTCACCATTCCAACAGTACAATGTACCGTCCTTATCTAACCATTCTCACCATTCCAACAGTACCATGTACCGTCCTTATCACACCATTCCTACAGTACAATGTACCGTCCATATCTAACCATTCCAACAGAACAATGTACCGTCCATATCTAACCATTCTCACCATTCCAACAGTACAATGCACAGTCCATATCTAACCACTCCAACAGTACAATGTACCGCCCATATCTAACCATTCCAACAGTACAATCTACTGCCCATATTTAACCATTCCAACAGTAAAATGTACCGTCCATATCTAACCATTCCTAAAGTACAATGTACCGCCCATATCTAACCATTCTCACCATTCCAACAGTAAAATGTACCGTCCTTATCTACCCATTCTCACCATTCCTAAAGTACACTGTACCGTCCATATCTAACCATTCCAACAGTACAATGTACCGTCCATATCTAACCATTCCAACAGTACAATGTAACGTCCATATCTAACCATTCCAACAGTACAATGTACCATCTATATCTAACCATTCCTAGAGTACAATGTACCATCCATATCTAACCATTCCAACAGTACAATGTACCGTCCATATCTAACCATTCCAACAGTACAATGTACCGTCCATATCTAACCATTCTCACCATTCCAACAGTAAAATGTACCGTCCTTATCTAACCATTCTCACCATTCCTACAGTACAATGTACCGTCCATATCTAACCATTCCAACAGTACAATGTACCGTCCATATCTAACCATTCCAACAGTACAATGTACCGTCCTTATCTAACCATTCCTAGAGTACAATGTATCGTCCATATCTAACCATTCCAACAGTACAATGTACCGTCCATATCTAACCATTCTCACCATTCCAACAGTACAATGTACCGCCCATATCTAACAATTCCAACAGTAAAATGTACCGCCCATATCTCACCATTCCTACAGTACAATGTACCGTCCATATCTAACCATTCCAACAGTAAAATGTACCGCCCATATCTAACCATTCCAACACTACAATGTACCGCCCATATCTAACCATTCCTACAGTACAATGTACCGTCCATATCTAACCATTCCTACAGTACAATGACCGTCCATATCTAACCATTCCTACAGTACAATGTACCGTCCATATCTAACCATTCCAACCGTACAATGTACCGTCCATATCTAACCATTGTCACCATTCCTACAGTACAATGTACCGCCCATATCTAACCATTCTCACCATTCCTACAGTACAATGTACCGTCCATATCTAACCATTCCAACAGTACAATGTACCGTCCATATCTAACCATTCTCACCATTCCTACAGTACAATGTATCGCCCATATCTAACCATTCCTACAGTACAATGTACCGACCATATCTAACCATTCCTACAGTACAATGTACCGCCCATATCTAACCATTCTCACCATTCCTACAGTACAATGTACCGTCCATATCTAACCATTCCTACAGTACAATGTACCGCCCATATATAACCATTCTCACCATTCCAACAGTAAAATGTACCGTCCTTATCTAACCATTCTCACCATTCCTAAAGTACAATGTACCGTCCATATCTAACCATTCCAACAGTACAATGTACCGTCCATATCTAACCATTCTCACCATTCCTACAGTACAATGTACCGCCCATATCTAACCATTCCAACAGTACAATGTACCGTCCATATCTAACCATTCCAACAGTACAATGTACCGTCCATATCTAACCATTCCAACAGTAAAATATACCGTCAATATCTAACCATTCTCACCATTCCTACAGTACAATGTACCGTCCATATCTAACCACTCTCACCATTCCTACAGTACAATGTACCGCCCATATCTAACCACTCTCACCATTCCTACAGTACAATGTACCGTCCATATCTAACCATTCTCACCATTCCTACAGTACAATGTACCGCCCATATCTAACCATTCTCACCATTCCTACATTACAATGTACCGTCCATATCTAACCATTCTCACCATTCCTACAATACAATGTACCGCCCATATCTAACCATTCCAACAGTACAATGTATCGTCCATATCTACCCATTCCAACAGTACAATGTACAGTCCATATCTAACCATTCCAACAGTACAATGTACCGTTCATATCTAACCATTCTCACCATTCCTACAGTACAATGTACCGTCCATATCTAACCATTCCAACAGTACAATGTACCGTCCATATCTAACCATTCCAACAGTACAATGTACCGTCCTTATCTAACCATTCCTACAGTACAATGTACCGTCCATATCTAACCATTCCAACAGTACAATGTACCATCCATATCTAACCATTCTCACCATTCCAACATTACAATGTACCGCCCATATCTAACAATTCCTACAGTACAATGCATCGTCCATATCTAACCATTCCAACAGTACAATGTACCGTCCATATCTAACCATTCCAACAGTACAAAGAACCGTCCATATCTTACCATTCCAAAAGTAAAATGTAACGCCCATATCTAACCATTCCAACAGTACAATGTACCGCCCATATCTAACCATTCCAACAGTACAATGTACCGTCCATACCTAACCTTTCTTACAGTACAATGTACCGTCCATATCTAACCATTCCTACAGTACAATGCACCGTCCATATCTAACCATTCTCACCATTCCTACAGTACAATGTACCGCCCATATCTAACCATTCCTACAGTACAATGTACCGTCCATATCTAACCATTCCAAAAGTACAATGTACCGTCCATATCTAACCATTCCAAGAGTACAATGTACCGTCCATATCTAACCATTCTCACCATTCCAACAGTACAATGTACCTTCATATCTAACCATTCTCACCATTCCTACAGTACAATGTACCGTCCATATCTAACCATTCTCACCATTCCTACAGTACAATATGCCGTCCATATCTAACCATTCCAACAGTACAATTTACCGTCCATATCTAACAATTCTCACCATTCCTACAATACAAAGTACCGTCATTATCTCACCATTCCTACAGTGCAATGTACCTTCCATATCTAACCATTCCAACAGTACAATGTACCGTCCATATCTAACCATTCTCACCATTCCAACAGTACAATGTACCGTCCATACCTAACAATTCCTACAGTACAATGCATCCTCCATATCTAACCATTCCAACAGTACAATATACCGCCCATATCTAACTATTACTACAGTACAATGCATCGTCCATATCTAACCATTCCAACAGTACAATGTACCGTCCATATCTGACCATTCCTACAGTTCAATGTACCGTCCATATCTAACCATTCCTACAGTACACTGTACCGTCCATATCTAACCATTCCAACAGTAAAATGTACCGTCCATATCTAACCATTCCAAGAGTACAATGTACCGTCCATATCTAACCATTCCTACAGTACAATATACCGCCCATATCTAACCATTCCAACAGTACAATGTACCGTCCATACATAACCATTCCAACAGTACAATGTACCGTCCATATCTAACCATTCCAACAGTACAATGTACCGTCCATATCTAACCATTCTCACCATTCCTACAGTACAATGTACCGCCCATATCTAACCACTCTCACCATTCCTACAGTACAATGTACCGTCCATATCTAACCACTCTCACCATTCCAACAATACAATGTACCATCCATATCTAACCATTCCAACAGTACAATGTACCGTCCATATCTAACCATTCTCACCATTCCTAAAGTACAATGTACCGTCCATATCTAACCATTCTCACCATTCCTAAAGTACAATGTACCGCCCATATCTAACCACTCTCACCATTCCTACAGTACAATGTACCGTCCATATCTAACCATTCTCACCATTCCTACAGTACAATGTACCGCCCATACATCTCACCATTCCTACAGTACAATGTACCGTCCATATCTAACCACCCACCATTCCTACAGTACAATGTACCGTCCATATCTAACCATTCCACCACCACAGTACAATGTACCGTCCATATCTAACCATCCACAACAAACCCAATCTAATCATTCCTACAGTACAATGTACCGCCCATATCTAACCATTCCTACAGTACAATGTACCGTCCATATCTAACCATTCTCACCATTCCAACAGTACAATGTACCGTCCATATCTAACCATTCCAAAAGTACAATGTACCGTCCATATCTAACCATTCTCACCATTCCTACAGTACAATGTACCGTCCTTATCTAACCATTCTCACCATTCCTACAGTACAATGTACCGTCCATATCTAACCATTCCAACAGTACAATGTAACGTCCATATCTAACCATTCCAACAGTACAATGTAACGTCCATATCTAACCATTCCTACCGTACAATGTACCGCCCATATCTAACCATTCTCACCATTCCTACAGTACAATATACCGTCCATATCTAACCATTTCTACAGTACAATGTACCGTCCATATCTAACCACTCTCACCATTCCTACAGTACAATGTACCGCCCATATCTAACCATTCCAACAGTACAATGTACCGCCCATATCTAACCACTCTCACCATTCCTACAGTACAATGTACCGCCCATATCTAACCATTCTCACCATTCCTACAATACAATGTACCGCCCATATCTAACCATTTCTAGAGTACAATGTACCGTCCATATCTAACCACTCTCACCATTCCTACAGTACAATGTACCGCCCATATCTAACCATTCTCACCATTCCTACAGTACAATGTATCGTCCCTATCTAACCATTTCTACAGTACAATGTACCGTCCATATCTAACCTTTTCTTCAGTACAATGTACCGTCCATATATAACCACTCTCACCATTCATACAGTACTAAGTACCGTCCATATCTAACCATTCTCACCATTCCTACAGTACAATGTACCGTCCATATCTAACCATTCCTACAGTACAATGTACCGCCCATATCTAACAATTCCTACAGTACAATGTACCGTCCATATCTAACCATTACTACAGTACAATGCATCGTCCATATCTAACCATTCTCACCATTCCAACAGTACAATGTTC
Organism: Archivesica marissinica; assembly: GCA_014843695.1. Lineage (NCBI taxonomy): Eukaryota > Metazoa > Mollusca > Bivalvia > Venerida > Vesicomyidae > Archivesica > Archivesica marissinica. Next base: position 42,801,270 of record CM026403.1, read on the forward strand.
CGTCCATATCTAACCATTCCCACAGTACAATGTAACGTCCATATCTCACCATTCCCACAGTACAATGTACCGCCAATATCTAACCATTCCTATAGTACAATGTACCGCCCATATCTAACCATTCCTACAGTACAACGTACCGCCCATATCTAACCATTCCAACAGTACACTGTACCGCCCATATCTAACCATTCCTATAGTACAATGTACCGCCCATATCTAACCATTCCTACAGTACAATGTACCGTCCATATCTAACCATTCCTACAGTACAATGTACCGTCCATATCTAACCATTCCAACAGTACAATGTACCGTCCATATCTAACTATTCTCACCATTCCTACAGTAAAATGTACCGTCCATATCTAACCATTCCAACAGTACAATGTACCGCCCATATCTAACCACTCTCACCATTCCAACAGTACAATGTACCGTCCATATCTAACCATTCCAACAGTACAATGTACCGCCCATATCTAACCATTCTCAACATTCCTACAGTACAATGTACCGCCCATATCTAACCATTCCAACAGTACAATGTACCGTCCATATCTAACCATTCCAACAGTACAATGTACCGCCCATATCTAACCATTCTCACCATTCTTACAGTACAATGTACCGCCCATATCTAACCATTCCTACAGTACAATGTACCGCCCATATCTAACCATTCCAACAGTACAATGTACCGTCCATATCTAACCATTCCAACAGTACAATGTACCGTCCATATCTAACCATTCACACCATTCCTACAGTACAATGTACCGTCCATATCTAACCACTCTCACCATTCCTACAGTACAATGTACCGTCCATATCTAACCATTCTCACCATTCCTACAGTACAATGTACCGTCCATATCTACCCATTCCTACAGTACAATGTACCGTCCATATCTAACCATTCCAACAGTACAATGTACCGTCCATATCTAACCATTCCAATAGTACAATGTACCGTCCATATCTAACCATTCTCACCATTCCTACAGTACAATGTACCGTCCTTATCTAACCATTCTCACCATTCCAACAGTACAATGTACCGTCCATATCTAACCATTCTCACCATTCCTACAGTACAATGTACCGTCCATATCTAACCATTCCTACAGTACAATGTACCGTCCATATCTAACCATTCCAACAGTACAATGTACCGTCCATATCTAACCATTCCAACAGTACAATGTACCGTCCATATTTAACCATTCTCACCATTCCTACAGTACAATGTACCGTCCATATCTAACCATTCCTACAGTACAATGTAACGTCCATATCTAACCATTCCTACAGTACAATGTACCGTCCATATCTAACCATTCTCACCATTCCTAGAGTACAATGTACCGTCCATATCTAACCATTCTCACCATTCCTACAGTACAATGTACCGTCCATATCTAACCATTCTCACCATTCCTACAGTACAATGTACCGTCCATATCTAACCATTCCTACAGTACAATGTACCGCCCATATCTAACCATTCCAACAGTACAATGTACCGTCCATATCTAACCATTCCAACAGTACAATGTACCGTCCATATCTAACCATTCTCACCATTCCTACAGTACAATGTACCGTCCATATCTAACCATTCCTACAGGACAATGTACCGCCCATATCTAATCATTCCTACAGTACAATGTACCGCCCATATCTAACCATTCCTACAGTACAATGTACCGTCCATATCTCACCATTCTCACCATTCCAACAGTACAATGTACCGCCCATATCTAACCATTCCTACAGTACAATGTACCGTCCATATCTAACCACTCTCACCATTCCTACAGTACAATGTACCGTCCATATCTAACCATTCCTACAGGACAATGTACCGCCCATATCTAATCATTCCTACAGTACAATGTACCGCCCGTATCTAACCATTCCTACAGTACAATGTACCGTCCATATCTCACCATTCTCACCATTCCAACAGTACAATGTACCGCCCATATCTAACCATTCCAAGAGTACAATGTACCGTCCTTATCTAACCATTCCAACAGTACAATGTATCGTCCATATCTACCAATTCCTACAGTACAATGTACCGTCCATATCTAACCATTCCAAGAGTACAATGTATCGTCCTTATATAACCATTCTCACCATTCGAACAGTACAATGTACCGTCCATATCTAACCATTCTCACCATTCCAACAGTACAATGTACCGTCCATATCTAACCAGTCTCACCATTCCAACAGTACAATATACCGTCCTTATCTAACCATTCTCACCATTCCAACAGTACCATGTACCGTCCTTATCTCACCATTCCTACAGTACAATGTACCGTCCATATCTAACCATTCCAACAGAACAATGTACCGTCCATATCTAACCATTCTCACCATTCCAACAGTACAATGCACAGTCCATATCTAACCACTCCAACAGTACAATGTACCGCCCATATCTAACCATTCCAACAGTACAATCTACTGCCCATATTTAACCATTCCAACAGTAAAATGTACCGTCCATATCTAACCATTCCTACAGTACAATGTACCGTCCATATCTAATCATTCCTACAGTACAATGCACCCTCCATATCTAACCATTCTCACCATTCCAACAATACAATGTACCGTCCATATCTAATCATTCCTACAGTACAATGCACCATCCATATCTAACCATTCTCACCATTCCAATAGTACAATGTACCGTCCATATCTAACCATTCCAACAGTACAATGTACCGTCCATATCTAACCATTCTCACCATTCCAACAGTACAATGTACCGTCCATATCTAACCATTCTCACCATTCCTACAGTACAATGTACTGTCCATATCTAACCATTCTCACCATTCCAACAGTACAATTTACCGTCCATATCTAACCATTCTAACCATTTCTACAGTACAATGTACCGCCCATATCTCACCATTCCAACAGTACAATGTACCGTCCATATCTAACCATTCCAAAAGTACAATGTAACGTCCATATCTAACCATTCCAACAGTACAATGCACCGTCCATATCTAACCATTCTCACCATTCCAACAGTATAATGCACCGTCCATATCTAACCATTCTCACCATTCCAACAGTACAATGTACCGTCCTTATCTAACTATTCTCACCATTCCAACAGTACAATGTACCGTCCATATCTTACCATTCCAAAAGTACAATGTACCGTCCATATCTAACCATTCTCACCATTCCTACAGTACAATGTACCGTCCTTATCTAACCATTCTCACCATTCCTACAGTACAATGTACCGTCCATATCTAACCATTCCAACAGTACAATGTAACGTCCATATCTAACCATTCCAACAGTACAATGTAACGTCCATATCTAACCATTCCTACCGTACAATGTACCGCCCATATCTAACCATTCTCACCATTCCTACAGTACAATATACCGTCCATATCTAACCATTTCTACAGTACAATGTACCGTCCATATCTAACCACTCTCACCATTCCTACAGTACAATGTACCGCCCATATCTAACCATTCCAACAGTACAATGTACCGCCCATATCTAACCACTCTCACCATTCCTAGAGTACAATGTACCGCCCATATCTAACCATTCTCACCATTCCTACAATACAATGTACCGCCCATATCTAACCATTTCTTGAGTACAATGTACCGTCCATATCTAACCACTCTCACCATTCCTACAGTACAATGTACCGCCCATATCTAACCATTCTCACCATTCCTACAGTACAATGTATCGTCCCTATCTAACCATTTCTACAGTACAATGTACCGTCCATATCTAACCTTTTCTTCAGTACAATGTACCGTCCATATATAACCACTCTCACCATTCATACAGTACTAAGTACCGTCCATATCTAACCATTCTCACCATTCCTACAGTAGAATGTACCGTCCATATCTAACCATTCCTACAGTACAATGTACCGCCCATATCTAACAATTCCTACAGTACAATGTACCGTCCATATCTAACCATTCCTACAGTACAATGCATCGTCCATATCTAACCATTCTCACCATTCCAACAGTACAATGTTCCGTCCATATCTAACCATTCCAACAGTACAATGTACCGTCCATATCTCACCATTCCCACAGTACAATGTACCGCCCATATCTAACCATTCCTATAGTACAATGTACCGCCCATATCTAACCATTCCTACAGTACAACGTACCGCCCATATCTAACCATTCCAACAGTACACTGTACCGCCCATATCTAACCATTCCTATAGTACAATGTACCGCCCATATCTAACCATTCCTACAGTACATTGTACCGTCCATATCTAACCATTCCTACAGTACAATGTACCGTCCATATCTAACCATTCCAACAGTACAATGTACCGTCCATATCTAACTATTCTCACCATTCCTACAGTAAAATGTACCGTCCATATCTAACCATTCCAACAGTACAATGTACCGCCCATATCTAACCACTCTCACCATTCCAACAGTACAATGTACCGTCCATATCTAACCATTCCAACAGTACAATGTACCGCCCATATCTAACCATTCTCAACATTCCTACAGTACAATGTACCGCCCATATCTAACCATTCCAACAGTACAATGTACCGTCCATATCTAACCATTCTCACCACCACAGTACAATGTACCGTCCTTATCTAACCATTCTCACCATTCCTACAGTACAATGTACCGTCCATATCTAACCATTCCAACAGTACAATGTAACGTCCATATCTAACCATTCCAACAGTACAATGTAACGTCCATATCTAACCATTCCTACCGTACAATGTACCGCCCATATCTAACCATTCTCACCATTCCTACAGTACAATATACCGTCCATATCTAACCATTTCTACAGTACAATGTACCGTCCATATCTAACCACTCTCACCATTCCTACAGTACAATGTACCGCCCATATCTAACCATTCCAACAGTACAATGTACCGCCCATATCTAACCACTCTCACCATTCCTAGAGTACAATGTACCGCCCATATCTAACCATTCTCACCATTCCTACAATACAATGTACCGCCCATATCTAACCATTTCTTGAGTACAATGTACCGTCCATATCTAACCACTCTCACCATTCCTACAGTACAATGTACCGCCCATATCTAACCATTCTCACCATTCCTACAGTACAATGTATCGTCCCTATCTAACCATTTCTACAGTACAATGTACCGTCCATATCTAACCTTTTCTTCAGTACAATGTACCGTCCATATATAACCACTCTCACCATTCATACAGTACTAAGTACCGTCCATATCTAACCATTCTCACCATTCCTACAGTAGAATGTACCGTCCATATCTAACCATTCCTACAGTACAATGTACCGCCCATATCTAACAATTCCTACAGTACAATGTACCGTCCATATCTAACCATTCCTACAGTACAATGCATCGTCCATATCTAACCATTCTCACCATTCCAACAGTACAATGTTCCGTCCATATCTAACCATTCCAACAGTACAATGTACCGTCCATATCTCACCATTCCCACAGTACAATGTACCGCCCATATCTAACCATTCCTATAGTACAATGTACCGCCCATATCTAACCATTCCTACAGTACAACGTACCGCCCATATCTAACCATTCCAACAGTACACTGTACCGCCCATATCTAACCATTCCTATAGTACAATGTACCGCCCATATCTAACCATTCCTACAGTACAATGTACCGTCCATATCTAACCATTCCTACAGTACAATGTACCGTCCATATCTAACCATTCCAACAGTACAATGTACCGTCCATATCTAACTATTCTCACCATTCCTACAGTAAAATGTACCGTCCATATCTAACCATTCCAACAGTACAATGTACCGCCCATATCTAACCACTCTCACCATTCCAACAGTACAATGTACCGTCCATATCTAACCATTCCAACAGTACAATGTACCGCCCATATCTAACCATTCTCAACATTCCTACAGTACAATGTACCGCCCATATCTAACCATTCCAACAGTACAATGTACCGTCCATATCTAACCATTCACCAAAAGTACAATGTACCGTCCATATCTAACCATTCACACCATTCCTACAGTACAATGTACCGCCCATATCTAACCACTCTCACCATTCCTACAGTACAATGTACCGTCCATATCTAACCATTCTCACCATTCCTACAGTACAATGTACCGCCCATATCTAACCATTCCTACAGTACAATGTACCGTCCATATCTAACCACTCTCACCATTCCTACAGTACAATGTACCGTCCATATCTAACCATTCTCACCATTCCTACAGTACAATGTACCGTCCATATCTAACCATTCCAACAGTACAATGTACCGTCCATATCTAACCATTCCAACAGTACAATGTACCGTCCATATCTAACCATTCCTACAGTACAATGTACCGTCCATATCTAACCATTCCACCATTCCTACAGTACAATGTACCGTCCATATCTAACCATCCTACAACAAACCCCATCTACAATTCCTACAGTACAATGTACCGTCCATATCTAACCATTCCTACAGTACAATGTACCGTCCATATCTAACCATTCCAACAGTACAATGTACCGTCCATATCTAACCATTCCAACAGTACAATGTACCGTCCAAACCACCCATCCTAAGTACAATGTACCGCCATATCTAACCATTCCACAGTACAAGTACCGCCATATCTAACCATTCCAACAGTACACTGTACCGCCCATATCTAACCATTCCTACAGTACAATGTACCGCCCATATCTAACCATTCCTACAGTACAATGTACCGTCCATATCTAACCATTCCTACAGTACAATGTACCGTCCATATCTAACCATTCCAACAGTACAATGTACCGTCCATATCTAACCATTCTCACCATTCCTACAGTACAATGTACCGTCCATATCTAACCATTCCAACAGTACAATGTACCGCCCATATCTAACCACTCTCACCATTCCAACAGTACAATGTACCGTCCATATCTAACCATTCCAACAGTACAATGTACCGTCCATATCTAACCATTCTCACCATTCCTACAGTACAATGTACCGCCCATATCTAACCATTCCAACAGTACAATGTACCGTCCATATCTAACCATTCCTACAGTACAATGTACCGTCCATATCTAACCATTCCAACAGTACAATGTACCGCCATATCTAACCATTCCAACATACAATACCGCCATTCTAACCATTCCTACAGTACAATGTACCGTCCATATCTAACCATTCCTACAGTACAATGACCGTCCATATCTAACCATTCCTACAGTACAATGTACCGTCCATATCTAACCATTCCAACAGTACAATGTACCGTCCATATCTAACCATTTCACCATTCCTACAGTACAATGTACCGTCCATATCTAACCATTCTCACCATTCCTACAGTACAATGTACCGCCATATCTAACCATTCCAACAGTACAATGTACCGTCCATATCTAACCATTCTCACCATTCCTACAGTACAATGTACCGTCCATATCTAACCATTCTCACCATTCCTACAGTACAATGTACCGTCCATATCTAACCATTCCTACAGTACAATGTACCGCCCATATCTAACCATTCCAACAGTACAATGTACCGTCCATATCTAACCATTCCAACAGTACAATGTACCGTCCATATCTAACCATTCTCACCATTCCTACAGTACAATGTACCGTCCATATCTAACCATTCCTACAGGACAATGTACCGCCCATATCTAATCATTCCTACAGTACAATGTACCGCCCATATCTAACCATTCCTACAGTACAATGTACCGTCCATATCTCACCATTCTCACCATTCCAACAGTACAATGTACCGCCCATATCTAACCATTCCTACAGTACAATGTACCGTCCATATCTAACCACTCTCACCATTCCTACAGTACAATGTACCGTCCATATCTAACCATTCTCACCATTCCTACAGTACAATGTACCGTCCATATCTAACCATTCCTACAGTACAATGTACCGTCCATATCTAACCATTCCAACAGTACAATGTACCGCCCATATCTAACCATTCCTACAGTACAATGTACCGTCCATATCTAACCATTCCAACAGTACAATATACCGTCCATATCTAACCATTCCAACAGTACAATGTACCGTCCATATCTAACCATTCCTACAGTACAATGTACCGTCCATATCTAACCATTCCTACAGTACAATGTACTATCCATATCTAACCATTCCAACAGTACAATGTACCGTCCTTATCTAACCATTCTCACCATTCCAACAGTACAATGTATCGTCCATATCTAACATATGTCACCATCCCAACCGTGCAATGTACCATCCATATAGATCTAACAACTCTTGTGAGGAGCTTGACATACAGACGAGCGGACGGACATTGAGGTTTATTAGCTAATGTATTTGTCCAGACAGTGTTTAAAGGCTATTTATAACCTCCTAACCCTAGTGGCTGGGAAAATCTAGACGGACGGTAAAACAATATCCCTCCCACTATTGAAAATGATTTTACAAGTGTGAGGAAAATAAAAGTTCACACAACCCAGAGTTGTTTCGAGAGACTCATACAAGTAGTTACATAGCCGTTGTAAATGTGGGGCACAGACGGATCTGTAGTCCAGTGGTAACACGCTGGACTGGTAATCCAGGGATCGCAGGTTCGATCCCCCGTCTGATCCTAATAAAACAGTCTTTCAGAAGGGACGTTAAACCGAGGTCTGGTGTCGGTGCTTTACACCATGCACGTAAAAGAACTAGAGGAGATTCTGGATGGGTCTCTCTCTGTATCATGCACTATCCTCCAAATTCTAAAATAACTAATCTCTTCAGGAGGCGTCGCTCATATGGGCAACCGGTAGCGACGATAAATAAACGTCAAAACACAACACATATGTGGGGCGGGGTTACAGTTCGGCTTATGAAATTGATTACCTGCGGAAGGATCCGTTTATTGGCCGGTGGGAAGAATCATGTATCTGTATGACGACAGAGTTATAAGGAAGTACTTATTCTGTATTGCGGTAATAGAATAGCTGTAACACTGTGCAAAAAGCATTTAAGTGGGTTAGTGGGACAACAGTGTAAACTTGTCAGTGGGTTAGATCATGTTAAACGATTGTTATCAATAGCATCTAAATTGTGTTTGTTTATTTGCTTTTGGTGGCTAAAATCGCACAAACAGATGATGTCATGTTGGCGAATATACATGTATCACTGGTGGAAGAAGACTCTACATGTATCACTGGTGGAAGACTCTACAGGTATCACTGGTGGAAGACTCTACATGTATCACTGATGGAAGAAGACTCTACATGTATCACTGGTGGAAGAAGACTCTACATGTATCACTGGTGGAAGACTCTAAATGTATCACTGGTGGAAGAAGACTCTACATGTATCACTGATGGAAGACTCTACATGTATCACTGGTGGAAGAGTCTACATGTATCACTGGTGGAAGACTCTACAGGTATCACTGGTGGAAGAAGACTCTACATGTATCACTGATGGAAGACTCTACATGTATCACTGGTGGAAGTCTCTACATGTATCACTGGTGGAAGAAGTCTCTATAGGTATCACTGGTGGAAGACTCTACATGTATCACTGATGGAAGACTCTACATGTATCACTGGTGGAAGAAGAATCTACATGTATCACTGGTGGAAGACTCTACAGGTATCACTGGTGGAAGACTCTACAGGTATCACTGTTGGAAGAAGACTATACAGGTATCACTGGTGGAAGAAGACTCTACATGTATCACTGGTGGAAGAGTCTACATGTATCACTGGTGGAAGACTCTACAGGTATCACTGGTGGAAGACTCTACAGGTATCACTGGTGGAAGACTCTACATGTATCACTGGTGGAAGACTCTACATGTATCACTGGTGGAAGACTCTACATGTATCACTGGTGGAAGACTCTACATGTATCACTGGTGGAAGACTACATGTATCACTGATGGAAGACCTACATGTATCACTGTGGAAGACTCTACATGTGTCACTGGTGGAAGACTTTACATGTATCACTGGTGGAAGACTCTACATGTATCACTGGTGGAAGAAGACTCTAGAGGTATCACTGGTGGAAGACTCTACATGTATCACTGGTGGAAGAAGACTCTACAGGTATCACTGGTGGAAGAAGACTCTACATGTACCACTGGTGGAAAACTCTACAGGTATCACTGGTGGAAGAGTCTACATGTATCACTGGTGGAAGACTCTACAGGTATCACTGGTGGAAGAAGACTCTACAGGTATCACTGGTGGAAGACTCTACAGGTATCACTGGTGGAAGAAGACTATACAGGTATCACTGGTGGAAGAAGACTCTACATGTATCACTGGTAGAAGACTCTACATGTATCACTGATGGAAGACTCTACATGTATCACTGGTGGAAGACTCTACATGTATGACTGGTGGCAGACTCTACATGTATCACTAGTGGAAGACTCTACATGTACCACTGGTGGAAGACTCTACAGGTATCACTGGTGGAAGAAGACTCTACATGTATCACTGGTGGAAGACTCTACAGGTATCACTGGTGGAAGACTCTACATGTATCACTGATGGAAGAAGACTCTACATGTATCACTGGTGGAAGAAGACTCTACATGTATCACTGGTGGAAGACTCTAAATGTATCACTGGTGGAAGAAGACTCTACATGTATCACTGGTGGAAGTCTCTACATGTATCACTGGTGGAAGAAGTCTCTATAGGTATCACTGGTGGAAGACTCTACATGTATCACTGATGGAAGACTCTACATGTATCACTGGTGGAAGAAGACTCTACATGTATCACTGATGGAAGACTCTACAGGTATCACTGGTGGAAGACTCTACAGGTATCACTGGTGGAAGAAGACTATACAGGTATCACTGGTGGAAGAAGACTCTACATGTATCACTGGTGGAAGAGTCTACATGTATCACTGGTGGAAGACTCTACAGGTATCACTGGTGGAAGACTCTACAGGTATCACTGGTGGAAGACTCTACATGTATCACTGGTGGAAGACTCTACAGGTATCACTGGTGGAAGACTCTACATGTATCACTGATGGAAGACTCTACATGTATCACTGGTGGAAGACTACATGTATCACTGATGGAAGACTCTACATGTGTCACTGGTGAAAGACTTTACATGTATCACTGGTGGAAGACTCTACATGTATCACTGGTGGAAGAAGACTCTAGAGGTATCACTGGTGGAAGACTCTACATGTATCACTGGTGGAAGAAGACTCTACAGGTATCACTGGTGGAAGAAGACTCTACATGTACCACTGGTGGAAAACTCTACAGGTATCACTGGTGGAAGAGTCTACATGTATCACTGGTGGAAAACTCTACAGGTATCACTGGTGGAAGAAGACTCTACAGGTATCACTGGTGGAAGACTCTACAGGTATCACTGGTGGAAGAAGACTATACAGGTATCACTGGTGGAAGAAGACTCTACATGTATCACTGGTAGAAGACTCTACATGTATCACTGATGGAAGACTCTACATGTATCACTGGTGGAAGACTCTACATGTATGACTGGTGGCAGACTCTACATGTATCACTAGTGGAAGACTCTACATGTACCACTGGTGGAAGACTCTACAGGTATCACTGGTGGAAGAAGACTCTACATGTATCACTGGTGGAAGACTCTACAGGTATCACTGGTGGAAGGAGACTCTACAGGTATCACTGGTGATAGACTATACATGTATCACTGGTGGAAGAAGACTCTACAGGTATCACTGGTGGAAGAAGACTCTACATGTATCACTGGTGGAAGACTCTACATGTATCACTGGTGGAAGACTCTACATGTATCACTGGTGGAAGACTATACATGTATCACTGGTGGAAGACTCTACATGTATCACTGGTGGAAGACTCTACATGTATCACTGGTGGAAGAAGACTCTACATGTATCACTGGTGGAAGACTATACATGTATCACTGATGGAAGACTCTACATGTATCACTGGTTGAAGACTCTACATGTATCACTGGTGGAAGACTCTACAGGTATCACTGGTGGAAGAAGACTCTACAGGTATCACTGATGGAAGACCCTACATGTATCACTGGTGGAAGAAGACTCTACATGTATCACTGGTGGAAGACTCTACAGGTATCACTGGTGGAAGACTCTACAGGTATCACTGGTGGAAGAATACTCTACAGGTATCACTGGTGGAAGAAGACTCTACATGTATCACTGGTGGAAGAGTCTACATGTATCACTGGTGGAAGACTCTACATGTATCACTGGTGGAAGACTCTACATGTATCACTGGTGGAAGACTACAGGTATCACTGGTGGAAGAAGACTCTACAAGTATCACTGGTGAAAGACTATACATGTATCACTGGTGGAAGAAGACTCTACATGTATCACTGGTGGAAGACTCTACTTGTATCACTGGTGGAAGAGTCTACATGTATCACTGGTGGAAGACTCTACAGGTATCACTCGTGGAAGAAGACTCTACAGGTATCATTGGTGGAAGACTCTAAATGTATCACTTGTGGAAGAAGACTATACAGGTATCACTGGTGGAAGAGGACTCTACATGTATCACTGATGGAAGACTCTACAAGTATCACTGGTGGAAGAAGACTATACAGGTATCACTGGTGGAAGAAGACTCTACATGTATAACTGGTGGAAGACACTACATGTATCACTGATGGAAGACTCTACATGTATAACTGATGGAAGACTCTACATGTATCACTGGTGGAAGACTCTACATGTATCACTGGTGGAAGACTACATGTATCACTGGTGGAAGACTCTACAGGTATCACTGGTGGAAGACTCTACATGTATCACTGGTGGAAGACTCTAAATGTATCACTGGTGGAAGACTCTACATGTATCACTGGTGGAAGACTCTACATGTATCACTGGTGGAAGAAGACTCTACATGTATCACTGGTGGAAGACTCTACATGTATCACTGATGGAAGACTCTACATGTATCACTGGTGGAAGAAGACTCTACAGTTATCACTGGTGGATGAACACTCTACATGTATCACTGGTGGAAGACTCTACAGGTATCACTGGTGGAAGAGTCTATATGTATCACTGGTGGAATACTCTACAGGTATCACTGGTGGAGGAAGACTCTACAGGTATCACTGGTGGAAGAAGACTCTACATGTATCACTGGTGGAAGATTCTACAGGTATCACTGGTGGAAGACTATACAGGTATCACGGGTGAAAGACTCTACATGTATCACTGGTGGAAGACTCTACATGTATCACTGATGGAAGACTCTACATGTATCACTGGTGGAAGACTCAACATATATCACTGGTGGAAGACTCTACATGTAGCACTGGTGGACGACTCTACATGTATCACTAGTGGAAGGCTCTACATGTAGCACTGGTGGAAGACTCTACATGTAGCACTGGTGGACGACTCTACATGTATCACTGGTGGAAGACTCTACATGTATCACTTGTGGAAGAAGACTCTACAGGTATCACTGGTGGAATAGGACTCTACATGTATCACTGGTGGAAGACTCAACAGGTATCACTGGTGGAAGAAGACTCTACAGGTATCATTGGTGGAAGACTCTAAATGTATCACTTGTGGAAGAAGACTATACAGGTATCACTGGTGGAAGAGGACTCTACATGTATCACTGGTGGACGACTCTACAGGTATCACTGGTGGAAGACTCTACAGGTATCACTGGTGGAAGAAGACTCTACAGGTATCACTGGTGGAAGAAGACTCTACATGTATCACTGGTGGAAGAGTCTACATGTATCACTGGTGGAAGACTCTACATGTATCACTGGTGGAAGACTCTACATGTATCACTGGTGGAAGACTCTACTGTTCACTGGTGGAAGATCTACATGTATCACTGGTGGTATCAGTGGGACTTACAGTATCACTGGTGGAACTACATGTATCACTGGTGGAAGAAGACTCTACAGGTATCACTGGTGAAAGACTATACATGTATCACTGGTGGAAGAAGACTCTACATGTATCACTGGTGGAAGACTCTACTTGTTTCACTGGTGGAAGAGTCTACATGTATCACTGGTGGAAGACTCTACAGGTATCACTCGTGGAAGAAGACTCTACAGGTATCATTGGTGGAAGACTCTAAATGTATCACTTGTGGAAGAAGACTATACAGGTATCACTGGTGGAAGAGGACTCTACATGTATCACTGGTGGAAGACTCTACAAGTATCACTGGTGGAAGAAGACTATACAGGTATCACTGGTGGAAGAAGACTCTACATGTAGCACTGGTGGAAGACTCTACATGTATCACTGATGGAAGACTCTACATGTATAACTGATGGAAGACTCTACATGTATCACTGGTGGAAGACTCTACATGTATCACTGGTGGAAGACTCTACATGTATCACTGGTGGAAGACTACATGTATCACTGGTGGAAGACACTACATGTATCACTGGTGGAAGACTCTACATGTATCACTGGTGGAAGACTCTACATGTATCACTGGTGGAAGACTCTACATGTATCACTGGTGGAAGACTCTACATGTATCACTGGTGGAAGAAGACTCTACATGTATCACTGATGGAAGACTCTACATGTATCACTGTTGGAAGAAGACTCTACAGGTATCACTGGTGGAAGAACACTCTACATGTATCACTGGTGGAAGACTCTACAGGTATCACTGGTGGAAGAGTCTATATGTATCACTGGTGGAATACTCTACAGGTATCACTGGTGGAGGAAGACTCTACAGGTATCACTGGTGGAAGAAGACTCTAAATGTATCACTTGTGGAAGAAGACTATACAGGTATCACTGGTGGAAGAGGACTCTAAATGTATCACTGGTGGAAGACTCTACAAGTATCACTGGTGGAAGAAGACTATACAGGTATCACTGGTGGAAGAAGACTCTACATGTATCACTGGTGGAAGACTCTACATGTATCACTGATGGAAGACTCTACATGTATAACTGATGGAAGACTCTACATGTATCACTGGTGGAAGACTCTACATGTATCACTGGTGGAAGACTCTACATGTATCACTGGTGGAAGACTACATGTATCACTGGTGGAAGACACTACATGTATCACTGGTGGAAGACTCTACATGTATCACTGGTGGAAGACTCTACATGTATCACTGGTGGAAGAAGACTCTACATGTATCACTGGTGGAAGACTCTACATGTATCACTGATGGAAGACTCTACATGTATCACTGTTGGAAGAAGACTCTACAGGTATCACTGGTGGAAGAACACTCTACATGTATCACTGGTGGAAGACTCTACAGGTATCACTGGTGGAAGAGTCTATATGTATCACTGGTGGAATACTCTACAGGTATCACTGGTGGAGGAAGACTCTACAGGTATCACTGGTGGAAGAAGACTCTACATGTATCACTGTTGGAAAATTATACAGGTATCACTGGTGGAAGACTATACAGGTATCACGAGTGGAAGACTCTACATGTATCACTGGTGGAAGACTCTACATGTATCACTGATGGAAGACTCTACATGTATCACTGGTGGAAGACTCAACATGTATCACTGGTGGAAGACTCTACATGTAGCACTGGTGGACGACTCTACATGTATCACTAGTGGAAGGCTCTACATGTAGCACTGGTGGAAGACTCTATATGTAGCACTGGTGGACGACTCTACATGTATCACTGGCGGAAGACTCTACATGTATCACTTGTGGAAGAAGACTCTACAGGTATCGCTGGTGGAAGAGGACTCTACATGTATCACTGGTGGAAGATTCAACAGGTATCACTGGTGGAAGAAGACTCTACAGCTATCACTGGTGGAAGATTCTACATGTATCTCTGGTGGAAGAAGACTCTACAGGTATCACTGGTGGAAGAAGACTCTACATGTATCACTGGTGGAAGAAGACTCTACATGTATCACTGGTGGAAAATTCTACAGGTATCACTGGTGGAAGACTATACAGGTATCACGGGTGGAAGACTCTACATGTATCACTGGTGGAAGACTCTACATGTATCACTGATGGAAGACTCTACATGTATCACTGGTGGAAGACTCAACATGTATCACTGGTGGAAGACTCTACATGTAGCACTGGTGGACGACTCTACATGTATCACTAGTGGAAGGCTCTACATGTAGCACTGGTGGAAGACTCTACATGTAGCACTGGTGGACGACTCTACATGTATCACTGGCGGAAGACTCTACATGTATCACTTGTGGAAGAAGACTCTACAGGTATCGCTGGTGGAAGAGGACTCTACATGTATCACTGGTGGAAGACTCAACAGGTATCACTGGTGGAAGAAGACTCTACAGCTATCACTGGTGGAAGATTCTACATGTATCTCTGGTGGAAGAAGACTCTACAGGTATCACTGGTGGAAGAAGACTCTACATTTATCACTGGTGGAAGAGTCTACATGTATCACTGGTGGAAGACTCTACAGGTATCACTGGTGGAAGAAGACTCTACATGTATCACTGGTGGAAGAAGACTCTACATGTATGGTAACCCATGTCATATTTATGTTAAAGGGACATAATTATTGATATTTAGTACATGTACATTATAATGTTTCCAAACCCTGCTGCAAGCGTACCGCCCAATAGTTTCCCTTACATGGCCTTATTAAAATCACTGGTCTGAATCATATCATAATTATATAGCCTGGTCCCATACTATGTCTTTGTATAATATATACTAGTCTTCACTACTATTGTGTATAAAGTATTATGGGTGAGTGATTGTGAGTGACAATCAGGTCAGATGTGTGAATGAGTGAACTAACTCAACTAATTAGATGCACTTTCCAACTAACTTGTTCAAGACCCTTATCCCACACTCTTACTCTACTAGTCAAACGGATAAGTTGAAAAGCTATCCTGGTTACTTTAATATATACTATACTAGTAAATATATACATATATACATTATATGTATCAGCTGATAGCCGGACTCTGGCTCTTTATATCCATATATACGAAAATACGGAAACAACCAGAGTTTGTCATTTCTATAAACTCCCCGGTCTACAAATGGCTCCCAGTCAAGGAATGCTAGAAGAGAGTCAGAGTCGGCAAAATGCTTACAGGCCGTAAAACTGCGCACGAGAAAGTTGGGGTCTACGGCATATCATCACGAATGGGAACAGTAGTGATATCACCACTGTGGATTCGAATGGCGCCAGGAGGATGTTTCATGTGGAAGTGTTTTTTTAAACGGGAAAGTGTGTTTTACAAGTGTGTTTTTTTAAGTGTAAGGTGTAAATATTTAGATGTACAGTGATTAATTAATCTGAAGTGTTAAAACTGTGTATACAGGAATATTGTTTAAGGATATTGTCACGTAAGTGTTTTGTATTATGTATTGTCTATATTGTTGTGCTTTTGAAAGGTATCGGTTCGTACCAGTCATTTTGTAAATTTCATTTTAAAAGCATTTGTATTTCATTAGTCTACTTCATTTACTAGGCTTTTCATACTAGGTGTGTAGTTATTGTTAAAACTGTACATGATCTATTAATTGATAGTCATGGTAAATTCATTTGACGGTTATTTTTTATTCCACGTATTGTATTCTCGTGTGATTGTGAACCGATATATTTCAAAATTGTATACATGTAATTAGTGTGCTACATTTGTAAATTCATTTACTATACATTATTTAATTATCATCATTCTGTGAATGTGTCACTAGAGTTTGGTAGTGACCTACTTCTGAAAAATACGGTACCATATTTATTCAATTAAGTGTATGTTATTTATACAAATCGGTGTCGACATAGAAGTTCGATTACCTGGTTGTATAAATAGGGTTTCTTTATTCTGTATTACTAACACACATCCCTGCATGTCATTATTCACAAGTTGCACATATTAATTAAACGTATTGTTCCGGCAACATTGAATCGTGAGTAGCAGAAAGAAAGGTATGTAAGTGAGTAGATGTTGTTGTAGTATCGGATAGATCTATATTGTATATTATATTTATGTGATCTGTGTTACCCCATATATTCCTACGCCCCAGTATAATATTACCCATATAACTAGGTTATATATACGCCCTTGCTAAGGCCTGTGGTGGTCATTCTTTTCAGAGGGTAATGTTGTTCCAAATTTCGTGTTTCAGGTATAGATAGATGCCAGTAGGAGCACCAATTTCTATTAGCCATACAACATATTGTATAATCACTGTTAAATCAATTAAATTTATTTTCAGGATTATATGTATATTGTGTTACAGTCCAGTAATTGTGTATTCTTTTACAGTCCATTAAATTTTGTGTTGTGTGTATTGTGTTAAAATATAGTCTGTGTTTATTTACAGGTATACAGTATTGATTGTGGATAGGTTAAATTCCTGATCTGTTTACATACAATCAGTTTACACCTTTTCATTGTGACCTACTTATTTATTGGTCAGTTCAGCCTTTATATTGAAGGTGTTACATTGTATAGACAGTTATAATTAGCTACTGTTGATTCTCAACAGAGTATTAAAGGCCAACTATACATTTGTTTTATAGCATATATAATTCTTGCGTTTGTAATTTTTTTGCGAAATATTTTTGCGTTTCAACAATTATTTATCGCGATATTACGTACGGTTGCGACGGTATTTTTGCGCCGTATTCGCGTGTCCACTATTGATTTTGTTGCATATTTTTGTGCAACTCTTGTATTTATTGTCCTTATATCCTGGTTATAATTTTTATAATGGATACACCAGGAAAGGAGAGCACTCCTGGAGGATTACCCCCGGGGATGATGGACCAGGTTTATAAACAGTTGAGTGAGCATTTTGACTTGGTTCCAAAGTCGGCTCAAGCACCCCCACCGCCCTTGCCCTTCACTTCTTTCAGAGGCAGACGGTTTGACATTCCAGACAACCTTGCAGATAGTACCCCACCAGTGCAGTCTTTTCTTAATAGACCACCTTCTGGATTTCCTTTTGTTTCAACCCCCAATGTACTTCCATATCCGACACAGTTTTCATCCAACCCTCCTAAGATACCCAGCTTCTCGGGTGATGAACCTATCAACAAGGGGGAGGTGCCTTATGTTATATGGAGATATGAAGTCCAATGTATGATGAACAATCCGGAAATATCAGCCACCAACCTGTTGTACACTGTGCGCAGCTCCCTTCGTGGTTCTGCCCGTATGATGGTGATTCCGCTAGGTCAGGAGTCAACACTTGTCCAGATTATGGATAAGCTAGACTGCATGTTCTCAGATGCATCGACCAAAGAGGACCTGATGACAGAATTTTTTAATTCCTCTCAGGCAGCGGACGAATCAGTAATATCCTATGCATGCCGCCTAGAAACGTTGTTACAGGCCATCATCAATAAGGGTCAGTTACCAGGTGTTGCAAGGAATGACATACTTCGTCATAAGTTCTGGACAGGGTTATCCTCGGATATGTTGCGACTGCAAACCCGCCACAAGTATGATACCCTGGCGGACTACAACCAATTACTTCGAGAAATCCGCAAAGTTGAGAAAGAGATGTTGCGCACTTCGACTTCTTCTAATCTCAACTCTTCTTCAACTGGTAATGTTCTACAGACAACTCCTTTCTCTAAGAAGGTTTCTGTTAAGAGCAATACAGTTACTGCGGACTCAGACGTGCAACAACAGTTTTCTTTATTGGAAAAGAAAATGCAGTCTCGCTTGGATCAGTTCGATACCAAACTCACTTCCTGGGAGAACATGATGGACAAGAAGATCAACTCCAAGTTCGACCAGATTTTACAGAAGCTGGACTCTACCCACAACCAGCAACAACAACATCAGTCATTCTCTCTACCACCACAGCCATTTAGTACCAACAGAGGTCGCGGTCATAGACCTGGGAGATACAATGGTGGCAACCAAGCTTCTGGTTATAGTCAGCAGGATTACAATCCGCAAGGATCACACCTGCAGCCGAACTCCGGACCAAGATCATTTGGTCGCGGAAGAGGCAATTTCCCAATATCGCCAATCGTTAAACTAGATACCGTCGCTGTTGAGGGCCAAACAGGGACTGGTGATCAAGTTGCCCAAACGAACCCACACCCACCAAAACAACAATTTGTGAACCGTCTTATAGGTTCACCGAATGAACAGGATATTGTTATCAACGGCAGTTCTTTTAAAGCCTTGATTGATACTGGTAGTCAAGTAACAACTCTTTCTCTTTCTTGTTTCAAGAGACTTTCAGATGTTGTATTACAGCCTCTCACCACTCTTGGTCTTGACTTATCAATTGCTGATGGTTCACGCATGGAGTACTCAGGTTATTTTGAGTCTACCATCACATTACCGTTTTTATCTGTTTTTAAATTGGATATTCCTGTTCTGGTCATCCCAGACAATAGTTTTAACAGAACGTGTCCCGTCATTGTGGGAACAAACGTTCTTAGAAGGTGTAAGACATTTTTGTCCCCATCTTCAGACAATTCTACTGTTGACATCCCAGTAGAATGGAAGTTGGCGATGGATATCCTCGACTCCCGGACCTTCTCAGTAAAAGCGTGCGGTACCAAAACGATTACGGTAGCACCATATGAGACAGTTACTATCAATGGGATAGTCCGTAATTTCGACAACAACATCTCATCTGTTGTCACTGAGACACCGGAAACTGTTACAGGTTATACAGTATGTCCTCGGATTGTTAAAGTCAATAAACAATCCACAGTTAAAGTCCCAGTCAGGATTTGTAATATGACTGCGAAGACTTTATCTTTTAAACCCAAAACACAGATTTGTGAAATTTCTGAAGCAACAGTTGTGGATGATCTTTCTACATATATTTGCCAGGATACATCTTCAGATACCTCTCTCGAAGACCTGGGTGTCAACGTTGACAATACAAATTTGTCTCCGTCTCAAGTTTTGCGGTTTCAACAAGTCCTGGGTAAATGGAAACATGTATTTTCAAAAGACAGTCAGGACTTGGGTAAAACAAATCTTGTACAGCACAAGATAGTGTTAGAGGACAATACACCGTTTAAAGACCCATACAACCTCCAGCTTTGCGAAAGCATAATCACCCTGGATTGCTGCCTCCGACGATACCTAGGATGGTTCCTGCGACTACTGGTAGTCCAACACATATTCCTAGCCGTATCGTCGAGAACAATCCAGGAGTGCAACACTCAACCAGATCTAACTCTGCGACATCTCAACCCTCTGTACACAGTTTACTTGGTACCGGTAGTACGATACCTGAATCTTCACAAATTCATGATATATCTTATAACACCACCTCGGAACCATCGGTACAGAGATCTGTCTCACATTTAGAGTCCATACTAGACCAACCTGTTGTCGTCCCTGCTGGCAATGCCCAAACTCCTGAACCGACCCGTCGTCCGGTGCGCCAAAGGAAGCCACCGGACCGGTATGGAGAATGGGTGGTCCCATTGACGGCAGTACCAAACACTGACAAGGTTGTGTACTATGTGTAAGACGGCGTCAGATATTGAGTTTTTAATTGTTTCAAAATATACTGTATTCTGGTATTTTACTGTGTAAGTGCAATGTTTGAATCATTCTATGTCAGTATATATACAATGCGCGTACATTAGTATTACATTTCATTATGTCATTTGAAATGGTTGTTTTTATTTCATAGTAAATGTTCATGTTTGTACAATTTGAAGGTTAATCTCTTTACAGGTCTCCACATAGTTGGAACAGATTTGTAGCATATGTCCATTATTGTGGACATCTACCTTTAAGCCAGCCATATTGAACATACCCATGCACGGTGTAATACTTAACTAATGATCGTTACATTAGTATCTTTAATTACATTGTATTGGTTGTTATGTTTTTATTTCAGTTTGTAAAATTATTTCAGCTGACAATGTCGGATGTTGGATAGTGAATGATGCAGTAAATAAAATTGTTATTATATAGCTTGATTATTTGGATTGATCTACAATATTCATTTAGTTTCAGGTAATTAAAACATCAGGAGACCTTTTCTCCAAGAGGGGGAACTATGTAACCCATGTCATATTTATGTTAAAGGGAAATAATTATTGATATTTAGTACATGTACATTATAATGTTTCCAAACCCTGCTGCAAGCGTACCGCCCAATAGTTTCCCTTACATGGCCTTATTAAAATCACTGGTCTGAATCATATCATAATTATATAGCCTGGTCCCATACTATGTCTTTGTATAATATATACTAGTCTTCACTACTATTGTGTATAAAGTAGTATGGGTGAGTGATTGTGAGTGACAATCAGGTCAGATGTGTGAATGAGTGAACTAACTCAACTAATTAGATGCACTTTCCAACTAACTTGTTCAAGACCCTTATCCCACACTCTTACTCTACTAGTCAAACGGATAAGTTGAAAAGCTATCCTGGTTACCTTAATATATACTATACTAGTAAATATATACATTGTATATATAATATTGTATTTTACAGGCTCTTTATATCCATATATACGAAAATACGAAAAAAACCAGAGTTTGTCATATCTATAAACTCCCCGGTCTACATGTATCACTGGTGGAAGAAGACTCTACAGGTATCACTGGTGGAAGACTCTACAGGTATCACTGGTGGAAGACTCTACATGTATTACTGGTGGAAGACTCTACATGTATCACTGGTGGAAGACTCTACATGTATCACTGGTGGAATACTCTACATGTATCACTGGTGGAAGACTCTACATGTATCACTGGTGGAATACTACAGGTATCACTGGTGGAAGAAGACTCTACAGGTATCACTGGTGAAAGACTATACATGTATCACTGGTGGAAGAAGACTCTACAGGTATCACTGGTGGAAGAAGACTCTACATGTATCACTGGTGGAAGACTCTACTTGTATCACTGGTGGAAGAGTCTACATGTATCACTGGTGGAAGACTCTACAGGTATCACTGGTGGAAGAATACTCTACAGATATCACTGGTGGAAGAAGACTCTACAGGTATCACTGGTGGAAGAGGACTCTACATGTATCACTGGTGGAAGACTCTACATGTATCACTTGTGGAAGAAGACTATACAGGTATCACTGGTGGAAGAAGACTCTACATGTATCACTGATGGAAGACTCTACATGTATCACTGGTGGAAGACTACAGGTATCACTGGTGGAAGACTCTACAGCTATCACTGGTGGAAGACTCTACATGTATCACTGGTGGAAGACTCTACATGTATCACTGGTGGAAGACTCTACATGTATCACTGGTGGAAGACTCTACATGTATCACTGGTGGAAGAAGACTCTACATGTATCACTGGTGGAAGACTCTACATGTATCACTGGTGGAAGACTACAGGTATCACTGGTGGAAGACTCTACAGGTATCACTGGTGGAAGACTCTACATGTATCACTGGTGGAAGACTCTACATGTATCACTGGTGGAAGACTCTACATGTATCACTGGTGGAAGACTCTACATGTATCACTGGTGGAAGAAGACTCTACATGTATCACTGTTGGAAGACTCTACATGTATCACTGATGGAAGACTCTACATGTATCACTGGTTGAAGAATCTACATGTATCACTGGTGGAAGACTCTACATGTATCACTGGTGGAAGACTCTACAGGTATCACTGGTGGAAGAAGACTCTACAGGTATCACTGATGGAAGACTCTACATGTATCACTGGTGGAAGAAGACTCTACAGGTATCACTGGTGGAAGAAGACTCTACATGTATCACTGGTGGAAGACTCTACAGGTATCACTGGTGGAAGAGTCTACATGTATCACTGGTGGAAGACTCTACAGGTATCACTGGTGGAAGAAGACTCTACATGTATCACTGGTGGAAGAAGACTCTACATGTATCACTGGTGGAAGACTCTACATGTATCACTGGTGGAAGACTACAGGTATCACTGGTGGAAGACTCTACAGGTATCACTGGTGGAAGACTCTACATGTATCACTGGTGGAAGACTCTACATGTATCACTGGTGGAAGACTCTACATGTATCACTGGTTGAATACTCTACATGTATCACTGGTGGAAGACTCTACATGTATCACTGGTGGAAGACTCTACATGTATCACTGGTGGAAGAAGACTCTACAGGTATCACTGGTGGAAGAAGACTCTACATGTATCACTGGTGGAAGACTCTACAGGTATCACTGGTGGAAGAGTCTACATGTATCACTGGTGGAAGACTCTACAGGTATCACTGGTGGAAGAAGACTCTACATGTATCACTGGTGGAAGAAGACTCTACATGTATCACTGGTGGAAGACTCTACATGTATCACTGGTGGAAGACTACAGGTATCACTGGTGGAAGACTCTACAGGTATCACTGGTGGAAGACTCTACATGTATCACTGGTGGAAGACTCTACATGTATCACTGGTGGAAGACTCTACATGTATCACTGGTGGAATACTCTACATGTATCACTGGTGGAAGACTCTACATGTATCACTGGTGGAAGACTACAGGTATCACTGGTGGAGAAGACTCTACAGGTATCATTGGTGAAAGACTATACATGTATCACTGGTGGAAGACTCTACATGTATCACTGGTGGAAGAGTCTACATGTATCACTGGTGGAAGACTCTACAGCTATCACTGGTGGAAGACTCTAAATGTATCACTTGTGGAAGAAGACTATACAGGTATCACTGGTGGAAGAGGACTCTACATGTATCACTGGTGGAAGACTCTACAGGTATCACTGGTGGAAGAAGACTCTACAGGTATCACTTGTGGAAGAAGACTATACAGGTATCACTGGTGGAAGAGGACTCTACATGTATCACTGGTGGAAGACTCTACAGGTATCACTGGTGGAAGAAGACTCTACAGGTATCACTGGTGGAAGAAGACTCTACATGTATCACTGGTGGAAGACTCTAATTGTATCACTGGTGGAAGAGTCTACATGTATCACTGGTGGAAGACTCTACAGGTATCACTGGTGGAAGAAGACTCTACATGTATCACTGGTGGAAGACTCTACATGTATCACTGGTGGAAGACTACAGGTATCACTGGTGGAAGACTCTACAGGTATCACTGGTGGAAGACTCTACATGTATCACTGGTGGAAGACTCTACATGTATCACTGGTGGAAGACTCTACATGTATCACTGGTGGAAGAAGACTCTACATGTATCACTGGTGGAAGACTCTACATGTATCACTGGTGGAAGACTACATGTATCACTGGTGGAAGACTCTACAGGTATCACTGGTGGAAGACTCTACATGTATCACTGGTGGAAGACTCTACATGTATCACTGGTGGAAGACTCTACATGTATCACTGGTGGAAGACTCTACATGTATCACTGGTGGAAGACTCTACATGTATCACTGGTGGAAGAAGACTCTACATGTATCACTGTTGGAAGACTCTACATGTATCACTGATGGAAGACTCTACATGTATCACTGGTTGAAGAATCTACATGTATCACTGGTGGAAGACTCTACATGTATCACTGGTGGAAGACTCTACAGGTATCACTGGTGGAAGAAGCTCTACAGGTATCACTGATGGAAGACTCTACATGTATCACTGGTGGAAGAAGACTCTACATGTATCACTGGTGGAAGAAGACTCTACATGTATCACTGGTGGAAGACTCTACATGTATCACTGGTGGAAGACTCTACATGTATCACTGGTGGAAGACTCTACATGTATCACTGGTGGAAGACTCTACATGTATCACTGGTGGAAGACTCTACATGTATCACTGGTGGAAGAAGACTCTACATGTATCACTGGTGGAGAAGACTCTACATGTATCACTGGTGGAAGACTCTACAGGTATCACTGGTGGAAGACTCTACATGTATCACTGGTGGAAGACTCTACAGGTATCACTGGTGGAAGAAGACTCTACATGTATCACTGGTGGAAGACTCTACAGGTATCACTGGTGGAAGAGTCTACATGTATCACTGGTGGAAGACTCTACAGGTATCACTGGTGGAAGACTCTACATGTATCACTGGTGGAAGACTCTACATGTATCACTGGTGGAAGACTCTACATGTATCACTGGTGAAGACTACAGTATCACTGGTGGAAGACTCTACAGGTATCACTGGTGGAAGACTCTACATGTATCACTGGTGGAAGACTCTACATGTATCACTGGTGGAAGACTCTACATGTATCACTGGTGGAAGACTCTACATGTATCACTGGTGGAAGACTCTACATGTATCACTGGTGGAAGACTCTACAGGTATCACTGGTGGAAGACTCTACATGTATCACTGGTGGAAGACTCTACATGTATCACTGGTGGAAGACTACATGTATCACTGGTGGAAGACTCTACATGTATCACTGGT
Source organism: Archivesica marissinica (assembly GCA_014843695.1). Classification (NCBI taxonomy): domain Eukaryota; kingdom Metazoa; phylum Mollusca; class Bivalvia; order Venerida; family Vesicomyidae; genus Archivesica; species Archivesica marissinica. The sequence goes on from CM026403.1 coordinate 42,827,698, forward strand.
GGAAGACTCTACATGTATCACTGGTGGAAGACTCTACATGTATCACTGGTGGAAGAAGACTCTACAGGTATCACTGGTGGAAGACTCTACATGTATCACTGGTGGAAGAAGACTCTACAGGTATCACTGGTGGAAGAGACTCTACATGTATCACTGGTGGAAGACTCTACAGGTATCACTGGTGGAAGAGTCTACATGTATCACTGGTGGAAGACTCTACAGGTATCACTGGTGGAAGAAGACTCTACAGGTATCACTGGTGGAAGACTCTACAGGTATCACTGGTTGGAAGACTATACAGGTATCACTGGTGGAAGAAGACTCTACATGTATCACTGGTGGAAGACTCTACATGTATCACTGGTGGAAGACTCTACATGTATCACTGGTGGAAGACTCTACATGTATCACTGGTGGAAGACTCTACATGTATCACTGGTGGAAGACTCTACATGTATCACTGGTGGAAGACTCTACAGGTATCACTGGTGGAAGAAGACTCTACATGTATCACTGGTGGAAGACTCTACATGTATCACTGGTGGAAGACTCTACAGGTATCACTGGTGAAAGACTCTACATGTATCACTGGTGGAAGAAGACTCTACAGGTATCACTGGTGGAAGAAGACTCTACATGTATCACTGGTGGAAGACTCTACATGTATCACTGGTGGAAGACTCTACATGTATCACTGGTGGAAGACTCTACATGTATCACTGGTGGAAGACTCTACATGTATCACTGGTGGAAGACTCTACATGTATCACTGGTGGAAGACTCTACATGTATCACTGGTGGAAGACTCTACATGTATCACTGGTGGAAGAATCTACATGTATCACTGGTGGAAGACTCTACATGTATCACTGGTGGAAGACTCTACATGTATCACTGGTGGAAGAAGACTCTACATGTATCACTGGTGGAAGACTCTACATGTATCACTGGTGGAAGACTCTACATGTATCACTGGTGGAAGACTCTACATGTATCACTGGTGGAAGACTCTACATGTATCACTGGTGGAAGACTCTACATGTATCACTGGTGGAAGACTCTACATGTATCACTGGTGGAAGAAGACTCTACATGTATCACTGGTGGAAGACTCTACATGTATCACTGGTGGAAGACTACATGTATCACTGGTGGAAGACTCTACAGGTATCACTGGTGGAAGACTCTACATGTATCACTGGTGGAAGACTCTACATGTATCACTGGTGGAAGACTCTACATGTATCACTGGTGGAAGACTCTACATGTATCACTGGTGGAAGAAGACTCTACATGTATCACTGGTGGAAGACTCTACATGTATCACTGATGGAAGACTCTACATGTATCACTGGTGGAAGAAGACTCTACATGTATCACTGGTGAGAAGACTCTACATGTATCACTGGTGGAAGACTCTACATGTATCACTGGTGGAAGACTCTACATGTATCACTGGTGGAAGACTCTACATGTATCACTGGTGGAAGACTCTACATGTATCACTGGTGGAAGACTCTACATGTATCACTGGTGAAGAAGACTCTACAGGTATCACTGGTGGAAGAAGACTCTACATGTATCACTGGTGGAAGACTCTACATGTATCACTGGTGGAAGACTCTACAGGTATCACTGGTGGAAGACTCTACATGTATCACTGGTGGAAGACTCTACATGTATCACTGGTGGAAGACTCTACATGTATCACTGGTGGAAGACTCTACATGTATCACTGGTGGAAGACTCTACAGGTATCACTGGTGGAAGACTCTACATGTATCACTGGTGGAAGACTCTACATGTATCACTGGTGGAAGACTCTACATGTATCACTTGGAAGACTTACAGGTATCACTGGTGGAAGACTCTACATGTATCACTGGTGGAAGACTCTACATGTATCACTGGTGGAAGACTCTACATGTATCACTGGTGGAAGACTCTACATGTATCACTGGTGGAAGACTCTACATGTATCACTGGTGGAAGACTCTACATGTATCACTGGTGGAAGACTCTACATGTATCACTGGTGGAAGACTCTACATGTATCACTGGTGGAAGACTCTACATGTATCACTGGTGGAAGACTCTACATGTATCACTGGTGGAAGACTCTACATGTATCACTGGTGGAAGAAGACTCTACATGTATCACTGGTGGAAGAGACTCTACATGTATCACTGGTGGAAGACTCTACAGGTATCACTGGTGGAAGAAGACTCTACAGGTATCACTGGTGGAAGAAGACTCTACATGTATCACTGGTGGAAGACTCTACATGTATCACTGGTGGAAGAGTCTACATGTATCACTGGTGGAAGACTCTACAGGTATCACTGGTGGAAGAAACTCTACAGATATCACTGGTGGAAGACTCTACATGTATCACTTGTGGAAGAAGACTATACAGGTATCACTGGTGGAAGAAGACTCTACATGTATCACTGGTGGAAGACTCTACATGTATCACTGGTGGAAGACTACAGGTATCACTGGTGGAAGACTCTACAGGTATCACTGGTGGAAGACTCTACATGTATCACTGGTGGAAGACTCTACATGTATCACTGGTGGAAGACTCTACATGTATCACTGGTGGAAGACTCTACATGTATCACTGGTGGAAGACTCTACATGTATCACTGGTGGAAGACTACAGGATATCACTGGTGGAAGACTCTACATGTATCACTGGTGGAAGACTCTACATGTATCACTGGTGGAAGACTCTACATGTATCACTGGTGGAACTCTACATGTATCACTGGTGGAAGACTCTACATGTATCACTGGTGGAAGACTCTACATGTATCACTGTGGAAGACTCTACATGTATCACTGGTGGAAGACTCTACATGTATCACTGGTGGAAGACTCTACATGTATCACTGGTGGAAGACTCTACAGGTATCACTGGTGGAGAGACTCTACAGGTATCACTGGTGGAAGACTCTACATGTATCACTGGTGGAGAAGACTCTACATGTATCACTGGTGGAAGACTCTACATGTATCACTGGTGGAAGACTCTACATGTATCACTGGTGGAAGACTCTACAGGTATCACTGGTGGAAGACTCTACATGTATCACTGGTGGAAGACTCTACAGGTATCACTGGTGGAAGACTCTACATGTATCACTGGTGGAAG
>CM026403.1:42831855-42863248 GCA_014843695.1 Archivesica marissinica
AGAAAATCTATCCAAATTGTGTACACAGCGAGCCGGCAGAACATCTATCCAAATTGTGTACACAATGAGCCGGCAGAACATCTATCCGGATTGTGTACACAACGAGCCGGCATAGCATCTATCCGGATTGTGTACACAACGAGCCGGCAGAACATCTATCCAAATTGTGTACACAACGAGCCGGCAGAACATCTATCCGGATTGTTTACACAACGAGCCGGCAGAACATCTATCCAAAGTGTGTACACAACGAGCCGGCAGAACATCTATCCAAATTGTGTACACAACGAGCCGGCAGAACATCTATCCAAATTGTGTACACAACGAGCCGGCATAGCATCTATCCGGAGTGTGTACACAACTAGCCGGCAGAACATCTATCCAAATTGTGTACACAACGAGCCGGCAGAACATCTATCCGGATTGTTTACACAACGAGCCGGCAGAACATCTATCCAAAGTGTGTACACAACGAGCCGGCAGAACATCTATCCAGATTGTATACACAACGAGCGGACCGGACATCTAACCAGATTGTGTACACAACGAGCCGACATGGCATATATCCAGATTGTGTACACAAGCCGGTGGGACATCAATCCAGATTTTGTATACAACGAGCCGGTCGGACATGAATCCTGATTGTGAACACATATCGTCTCCGGCAAACACGTGAACGTGAATAACATGCTTGTGTACAATGCAAACACATATATTTCAAATATATTAACCCAGAATAAAGACAGCGACATTATACAACAACGTTTACGACAGTTCAACCGCTAAATCGTATAGTTTTCAATATATTTTTTGCAATTTTGCCTACTAGTTCAACGCATGCGCCACACTGGAAACCAAAGTGTTCATCAATCACAAAGCTATGTAATTAACTGTTTCGTCAAGGAAGTCTGTGTTACAGACATCTGATGGGTTTTACACTCTTGGGGGTTATTTATCAAGTCGGGCAAAAGATTTTGGGAAGGGTTCGTTCACCCAATGCAGCATTACACTCTTGCGTATAACCACATGGTTTTGGAGTCTCAACAGTTACTCAACTACCCGCTTTGCAGCACTGGCTATATTGAGACTAGATCTAGGAGGAAGTGATAGGATTTTAGAAGATATCGATCACCGTAACTATGTACGGTCAGGGCGGCATGTGCCAAATACCAGCACGGGGCTTGCATCTCTCATGTGAAAGATATTTGTATCTCTCAAGTGGCAAATACCAGCGCGGGGCTTGTATCTCTCATGTGGTAAATACCAGCATGGGGCTTATATCTCTCATGTGACAGATATTTGTATCTCTCATGTGGTAAATACCAGCACGGGGCTTGTATCTCTCATGTGACAGATATTTGTATCTCTCATGTGGTAAATACCAGCACGGGGCTTATATCTCTCATGTGACAGATATTTGTATCTCTCATGTGGTAAATACCAGCGCGGGGCTTGTATCTCTCATGTGACAAATGTTTGTATCTCTCATGTGGCAAATACCAGCGCGGGGCTTGTATCGCATATGTGACAAATGTTTGTATCTCACATGTGGCAAATACCAGCGCGGGGCTTGTATCTCTTATGTGGCAAATACCAGCGCGGGGCTTATATCTCTCATGTGACAAATGTTTGTATCTCTCATGTGGCAAATACCAGCGCGGGGCTTGTATCGCATATGTGACAAATGTTTGTATCTCACATGTGGCAAATACCAGCGCGGGGCTTGTATCTCTCATGTGGCAAATACCAGCGCGGGGCTTGTATCTCTCATGTGGCAAATACCAGCGCGTGGCTTGTATCTCTCATGTGGCAAATACCAGCGCGGGGCTTGTATCTCTCATGTGGCAAATACCAGCGCGGGGCTTGTATCTCTCATGTGGCAAATACCAGCGCGGGGCTTGTATCTCTCCGAGTGCTATTCTCTGTTTCATTAATAACATGCATATGACCAAAGCTGTTTGTGCGACGTTAGTCTCCCAAAACAAACAACTTCAGTACCCTGTGGTATTATACTGTGAAATGCATAACTCATCCACATATAAAGTATATCTAAGAAAGAGAATTGTTATCAACCTGTCGTCTGCGGGATGCATTTAGACAACATTATGAGCGTTATTTGCTTAACCTTTCTTTGTTGTTGTTATTGTGGTAGGGCGCAGTGGCAGGGTGATAGGGCGCAGTGGTAGGGCGCAGTGGCAGAGTTGTAGGGCGCAGTGGCAGAGAGGTAAGGCGCAGTGGTAGGCGCAGTGGCAGGGTGGTAGGGCGCAGTGGTAGGGCGCAGTGGCAGAGTGATAGGGGCGCAGTGGTAGAGTGTTAGGGCGCAGTGGTAGAGTGTTAGGGCGCAGTGCCAGAGTGGTAGGGCGCAGTGGCAGAGTGTTAGAGCGCAGTGGCAGAGTGGTAGGGCGCAGTGCCAGAGTTGTAGGGCGCAGTGATTGGGTGCAGTGGTAGGGCGCAGTGACAGAGTGGTAGGGCGCAGTGGCAGAGTGGTAGGGCGCAGTGGTAGAGTGGTAGAGCGCAGTGGTAGAATGTTAGGGTAGAGTTGTGGGCGCCGTGTTGTAGGGCGCCGTGGTAGAGTTGTAGGGCGCCGTGGTAGAGTGTAGGGCGCCGTGGTAGAGTTGTAGGGGAGCAGTAGTAGAGTTGTAGGGCGCAGTGGTAGAGTTGTTGGGCGCCGTAGTAGAGTTGTAGGGCGCAGTGGTAGAGTTGTAGGGCGCAGTGGTAGAATTGTAGGGCGCCGTGTTGTAGGGCGCAGTTGTAGAGTTGTAGGGCGCCGTGGTAGAGTTGTAGGGCGCCGTGTTGTAGGGCGCAGTGGTAGAGTTGTAGGGCGCCGTGTAGTAGGGCGCAGTGGTAGAGTTGTAGGGCGTCTTGTTGTAGGGCGCAGTGGTAGAGTTATAGGGCGCCGTGGTAGAGTTGTAGGGCGCCGTGTTGTAGGGCGCAGTGGTAGAGTTGTAGGGCGCAGTGGTAGTGTGGTAGGGCGCAGAGATAGGGCGCAGTGGTAGGGCGCAGTGACAGAGTGGTAGGGCGCAGTGGCAGAGTGGTAGGGCGTAGTGGTAGAGTGGTATGGCGCAGTGGTAGAGTGGTAGGGCGTAGCGGTAGAGTGGTGTGTCATAGTGGTATAGTGGTAGAGCGCAGTGGTAGAGTGGTAGGGCGTAGTCGTAGAGTGGTAGGTCGTAGTGGTAGAGAGGTAGGGCGCAGTGATAGAGTGGTAGGGCGCAGTGGTATAGTGGTAGGGCGCAGTGGTAGAGAGGTAGGGCGCAGTGGTAGAGTTGTTGGGCGCAGTGGTAGAGTTGTAGGGCGCCGTGGTAGAGTTGTTGGGCGCAGTGGTAGAGTTGTAGGGCGTAGTGGTAGAGTTGAAGGGCGCCGTGGTAGAGTTGTTGGGCGCCGTGGTAGAGTTGTTGGGCGCAGTGGTAGAGTTGTTGGGCGCCGTGGTAGAGTTGTTGGGCGCAGTGGTAGAGCTGTAGGGCGTAGTGGTAGAGTTGTAGGGCGCCGTGGTAGAGTTGTTGGGCGCAGTGGTAGAGTTGTTGGGCGCCGTGGTAGAGTTGTAGGGCGCAGTGGTAGAGTGTTGGGCGCAGTGGTAGAGTTGTTGGGCGCAGTGGTAGAGTGTTGGGCGCTGTGGTAGAGTTGTAGGGCGACGTGTTGTAGGGCGCCGTGGTAGAGTTGTTGGGCGCAGTCGTAGAGTTGTAGGGCGGCGAGTTGTAGGGCGCCGTGGTAGAGTTGTAGGGAGCCGTGGTAGAGTTGTAGGGCGGCGTGTTGTAGGGCGCCGTGGTAGAGTTGTTGGGCGCAGTCGTATAGTTGTAGGGCGGCGTGTTGTAGGGCGCCGTGGTAGAGTTGTTGGGCGCAGTGGTAGAGTTGTTGGGCGCCGTGGTAGAGTTGTAGGTCGGCGTGTTGTAGGGCGCCGTGGTGGAGTTGTAGGGCGCCGTGGTAGAGTTGTAGGGCGCAGTGGTAGAGTTGTAGGGCGCCGTGGTAGAGTTGTAGGGCGCAGTGGTAGAGTTGTTGGGCGCCGTGGTAGAGTTGTAGGGCGCCGTGTTGTAGGGCGCCGTGGTAGAGTTGTTGGGCGCCGTGGTAGAGTGATAGGGCGCAGTGGCTGAGTTGTTGGGCGCAGTGGTAGAGTGATAGGGCGCAGTGGCTGAGTTGTTGGGCGCAGTGGTAGAGTTGTTGGGCGCAGTGGTAGAGTTGTTGGGCGCAGTGTTAGAGTTGTAGGGCGCAGTCGTAGAGTTGTTGGGCGCCGTGGTAGAGGTGTAGGGCGCAGTGGTAGAGTGGTAGGCCGCAGTGGTAGAGTTGTAGGGCGCAGTGGTAGAGTTGTAGGGCGCCGTGGTAGAGTTGTAGGGCGCCGTGGTAGAGTTGTAGGGCGCCGTGTTTTAGGGCGCCGTGGTAGAGTTGTTGGGCGCCGTGGTAGAGTTGTTGGGCGCCGTGGTAGAGTTGTTGGGCGCCGTGGTAGAGTTGTTGGGCGCCGTGGTAGAGTTGTAGGGCGCAGTGGTAGAGTTGTAGGGCGCCGTGGTAGAGTTGTTTGGCGCCGTGGTAGGGTTGTTGGGCGCCGTGGTAGAGTTGTTGGGCGCCGTGGTAGAGTTGTAGGGCGCAGTGGTAGAGTTATAGGGCGTAGTGGTAGAGTTGTACGGCGCAGTGGTAGAGTTGTAGGGCGCAGTGGTAGAGTTGTTGGGCGCCGTGGTAGAGTGAAAGGGCGCAGTGGCTGAGTTGTTGGGCGCTGTGGTAGAGTTGTAGGGCGCAGTGGACGAGTTGTAGGGCGGCGTGTTGTAGGGCGCCGTGGTAGAGTTGTAGGGTGCAGTGGCTGAGTTGTTGAGCGCAGTGGTAGAGTTGTAGGGCGCAGTGGTAGAGTTGTAGGGCGGCGTGTTGTAGGGCGCCGTGGTAGAGTTGTAGGGCGCCGTGATAGAATTGTAGGGCGCCGTTGTAGAGTTGTAGGGCGCCGTGATAGAGTTGTTGGGCGCCGTGGTAGAGTTGTAGGGCGCCGTGGTAGAGTTGTTGGGCGCCGTGGTAGAGTGATAGGGCGCAGTGGCTGAGTTGTTGGGCGCAGTGGTAGAGTTGTAGTGCGCAGTGGTAGAGTTGTAGGGCGGCGTGTTGTAGGGCGCTGTGGTAGAGTTGTAGGGCGCCGTGATAGAGTTGTAGGGCGCCGTAGTAGAGTTGTAGGGCGCCGTGATAGAGTTGTTGGGCGCCGTGGTAGAGTTGTAGGGCGCCGTGGTAGAGTTGTAGGGCGCAGTGGTAGAGTGGTAGGGCGCAGTGGTAGAGTTGTAGGGCGCAGATGTAGAGTTGTAGGGCGCCGTAGTAGAGTTGTTGGGCGCAGTGGTAGAGTTGTAGGGCGCAGTGGTAGAGTTGTAGGGTGCAGTGGTAGAGTGGTAGGGCGCAATGGTAGAGTGATAGGGCGCAGTGGTAGAGTGATAGGGCGCAGTGGTATAGTGGTATGGCGCAGTGGCAGAGTGGTAGGGCGCAGTGGTAGAGTAGTAGGGCGCAGTGGTAGAGTAGTAGAGCGCAGTGGTAGAGTGGTAGGGCGCAGTGGTAGAGTTGTAGGTCGCAGTGGCATAGTAGTAGGGCGCAGTGGTAGAGTGGTAGGGCGCAGTGGTAGAGTAGTAGGGCGCAGTGGTAGAGTAGTAGGGCGCCGTGGTAGAGTAGTAGGGCGCAGTGGTAGAGTAGTAGGGCGCAGTGGTAGAGTAGTAGGGCGCAGTGGTAGAGTGGTAGGGCGCAGTGGCAGAGTGGTAGGGCGCAGTGGTAGAGTAGTAGGGCGTAGTGGTAGAGTGGTATGACGCAGTGGTAGAGTAGTAAGGCGCAGTGGTAGGGTGGTAGGGCGCAGTTGTAGAGTAGTAGGGCGCAGTGGTAGAGTAGTAGGGCGCAGTGGCAGAGTGGTAGGGCGCAGTGGTAGAGTGGTAGGGCGCAGTGGTAGAGTAGTAGGGCGCAGTGGTAGAATGGTAGGGCGCAGTGGTAGTGTTGTAGTGCGCAGTGGTAGAGTGGTAGGGCGCAGTAGTAAAGTAGTGGGCGCAGTGGTAGAGTAGTAGGGCGCAGTGGCAGAGTGGTAGGGCGCAGTGGTAGAGTGGTAGGGCGCAGTGGCATAGTAGTAGGGCTCAGTGGCAGAGTGGTAGGGCGCAGTGGTAGAGTGGTAGTGCGCAGTCGCAGAGTAGTAGGGCGCAGTGGTAGAGTGGTAGGGCGCAGTGGTAGAGTAGTAGAGCGCAGTGGTAGAGTGGTAGGGCGCAGTGGTAGAGTGGTAGGTCGCAGTGGCATAGTAGTAGGGCGCAGTGGCAAAGTTGTAGGGCGCAGTGGTAGAGTGGTAGGGCGCAGTGGTATAGTAGTAGGGTGCAGTGGTATAGTAGTAGGGCGCAGTGGTATAGTAGTAGGGCGCAGTGGCAGAGTAGTAGGGCGCAGTGGTAGAGTAGTAGGGCGCAGTGGTAGGGTGGTAGGGCGCAGTGGCAGAGTGGTAGGGCGCAGTGGTAGAGTGGTAGGGCGCAGTGGTAGAGATGTAGGGCGCAGTGGTAGAGTTGTAGGGCGTAGTGGTAGAGTTGTTGGGCGCAGTGGTAGAGTTGTTGGGCGCAGTTGTAGAGTTGTAGGGTGCAGTGGTAGAGTTGTAGGGCGCAGTGGTAGAGTTGTTGGGCGCAGTGGTAGAGTTGTTGGGCGCAGTGGTTGAGTTGTTGGGCGCAGTCGTAGAGTTGTAGGGCGCCGTGTTATAGTTGTAGGGCGCCGTGGTAGAGTTGTAGGGCGCAGTGGTTGGGTTGTTGGGCGCCGTGGTAGAGTTGTTGGGCGCCGTGGTAGAGTTGTAGGGCGTAGTGGTAGAGATGTAGGGCGCAGTGGTAGAGTTGTAGGGTGCAGTGGTAGATATATAGGGCGCAGTGGTAGAGTTGTTGGGCGCCGTGGTAGAGTTGTAGGGCGTAGTGATAGAGTTGTTGGGCGCAGTGGTAGAGTTGTTGGGCGCAGTGGTAGAGTTGTAGGGCGCAGTCATAGAGTTGTAGGGCGCCGTGTTAGAGATGTAGGGCGCCGTGGTAGAGTTGTTGGGCGCCGTGGTAGAGTTGTAGGGCGTAGTGGTAGAGTTGTTGGGCGCAGTGGTAGAGTTGTTGGGCGCAGTGGTAGGGTTGTAGGGTGCAGTGGTAGAGTTGTAGGGCGCAGTGGTAGAGTTGTTGGGCACAGTGGTCGAGTTGTTGGGCGCAGTGGTTGATTTGTTGGGCGCAGTCGTAGAGTTGTAGGGCACCGTGGTAGAGTAGTAGGGCGCCGTGGTAGAGTTGTAGGGCGCAGTTGTTGGGTTGTTAGGCGCCGTGGTAGAGTTGTTGGGCGCCGTGTTAGAGTTGTAGGGCGCCGTGGTAGAGTTGTAGGGCGGCGTGTTGTAGGGGGCCGTGGTAGAGTTGTAGGGCGCCGTGATAGAGTGGTAAGGCGCAGTGGTAGAGTTGTAGGGCGCCGTGGTAGAGTTTTTGGGCGCAGTGGTAGAGTTGTTCGGCGCCGTGGTAGAGTTGTAGGGCGCAGTGGTAGAGTTGTTGGGCGCCGTGCTAGAGTTGTTGGGCGCAGTGGTAGAGTTGTAGGGTGCAGTGGTAGAGTTGTAGGGCGCAGTGGTAGAGTTGTTGGGCGCAGTGGTAGAGTTGTTGGGCGCAGTGGTAGAGTTGTAGGGTGCAGTGCTAGAGTTGTAGGGCGCAGTGGTAGAGTTGTAGGGCGCCGTGGTAGAGTTGTAGGGCGCCGTGGTAGAGTTGTATGGCGCAGTGGTTGGGTTGTTGGGCGCCGTGGTAGAGTTGTTGGGCGCCGTGGTAGAGTTGTAGGGCGCCGTGGTAGAGTTGTAGGGCGGTGTGTTGTAGGGCGCCGTGGTAGAGTTGTCGGGCGCCGTGATAGAGTGGTAGGGCGCAGTGGTAGAGTTGTAGGGCGCCGTGGTAGAGTTGTAGGGCGCCGTGGTGGAGTTGTAGGGCGCCGTGGTAGAGTGGTAGGGCGCAGTTGTAGAGTTGTAGGGCGCAGTGGTAGAGTTGTAGGGCTCAGTGGTAGAGTGGTAGGGCGCAGTGGTAGAGTGGTAGGGCGCGGTGGTAGAGTTGTAGGGCGCAGTGGTAGAGTTGTTGGGCGCAGTGGTAGAGTTGTAGGGCGCCGTGTTTTAGGGCGCAGTGGTAGAGTTGTAGGGCGCCGTGTTTTAGGGCGCAGTGGTAGAGTTGTAGGGCGCCGTGTTGTAGGGCGCAGTGGTAGAGTTGTAGGGCGCCGTGTTGTAGGGCGCAGTGGTAGAGTTGTAGGGCGCAGTGTTAGAGTTGTTGGGCGCCGTGTTGTAGGGCGCAGTGGTAGAGTTGTTGGGCGCCGTGGTAGAGTTGTAGGGCGCAGTGGTAGCGTTGTAGGGCGCCGTGGTAGAGTTGTAGGGCGCCGTGGTAGAGTTGTAGGGCGCTGTGGTAGAGTTGTAGGGCGCAGTGGTAGAGTTGTAGGGCGCAGTGGTAGAGTTGTTGGGCGCAGTGGTAGAGTTGTAGGGCGCAGTGGTAGAGTTGTAGGGCGCCGTGTTGTAGGGCGCAGTGGTAGAGTTGTAGGGCGCGTGTTGTAGGGCGCAGTGGTAGAATTGTAGGGCGCAGTGGTAGAGTTGTAGGGCGCAGTGGTAGTGTTGTAGTGCGCCGTGGTAGAGTTGTAGGGCGCCGTGTTGTAGGGCGCCGTGGTAGAGTTGTAGGGCGCCGTGTTGTAGGGCGCAGTGGTAGAGTTGTAGGGCGCCGTGTTGTAGGGCGCAGTGGTAGAATTGTAGGGCGCAGTGGTAGAATTGTAGGGCGCCGTGGTAGAGTTGTAGGGCGCCGTGTTTTAGGGCGCCGTGGTAGAGTTGTAGGGCGCAGTGGTAGAGTTGTAGGGCGCAGTGGTAGAGTTGTAGGGCGCCGTGGTAGAGTTGTAGGGCGCAGTGGTAGAGTTGTTGGGCGCAGTGGTAGAGTTGTAGGGCGCAGTGGTAGAGTTGTAGGGCGCCGTTGTAGAATTGTTGGGCACCGTGGTAGAGTTGTTGGGCGCAGTGGTAGAGTTGTAGGGCGCCGTGGTAGAGTTGTAGGGCGCCGTGGTAGAGTTGTTGGGCGCCGTGGTGAGTTGTAGGGCGCAGTGGTAGAGTTGTAGGGCGCAGTGGTAGAGTTGTAGGGCGCCGTGGTAGAGTTGTAGGGCGCCGTGGTAGAGTTGTAGGGCGCAGTGGTAGAGTTGTAGGGCGCAGTGGTAGAGTGGTTGGGCGCAGTGGTAGAGTTGTAGGGCGCAGTGGTAGAGTTGTAGGGCGCAGTGGTAGAGTTGTAGGGCGCCGTGTGTAGGCGCAGTGGTAGAGTTGTAGGGCGCCGTGGTAGAGTTGTAGGGCGCCTGTTGTAGGGCGCAGTGGTAGAATTGTAGGGCGTGGTGGTTGTAGGGCGCAGTGGTAGAGTTGTAGGGCGCAGTGGTAGAGTTGTAGGGCGCCGTGGTAGAGTTGTAGGGCGCCGTGTTGTAGGGCGCCGTGGTAGAGTTGTAGGGCGCAGTGGTAGAGGTGTAGGGCGCCGTGGTAGAGTTGTAGGGCGCAGTGGTAGAGTTGTTGGGCGCAGTGGTAGAGTTGTAGGGCGCAGTGTTGATCGTCCCTCTCTCGCCCTCAATCCTCATTTGCCCTCAACAAAGTTGATCGTCCCTCTCCCGCCCTCAACCACAACCCCACATGTGCATCTGATTTGTGATAAGCGGAATTTTACATTATCTGACTTCAATCGTGTACATTATATGTGAAATCACACGTCAGTCATGTACATTATATGTGAAATCACATGTCAGTCGTGTACATTATATGTGAAATCACATGTCAGTCGTGTACATTATATGTGTAAGCACATGTCAGTCATGTAAATTATTTGTGAAATCACACGTCAGCCATGTACATTATATATAAAATCACATGTCAGTTATGTACATTATATGCAAAATCATATGTCAGTGGTGTACATTATATTATATGTGAAATCACATGTCAGTTATGTACATTATATGCGAAATCACACCTCAGTCATGTAAATTATATATATAATCACATGTCAGTTATGTACATTATATGCGAAATCACAGGTCAGTCGTGTACATTATATGTGAAATCACATGTCAGTTATGTACATTATATGTGAAATCGAAATCACATGACAGTCGTGTACATTATATGCGAAATCACATGTCAGTTATGTACATTATATGTGAAATCACATGTCAGTCGTGTATATTATATGTGAAATCAGATGCCAGTCGTGTACATTATATGCGAAATCATACGTCAGTCGTGTACATTATATGTGTAAGCACATGTCAGTCGTGTACATTATATGTGAAATCACATGTCATTCGTGTACATTATATGTGAAATCACATGTCAGTCGTGTACATTATATGTGAAATCACATGTCAGTCGTGTACATTATATGTGTAAGCACATGTCAGTCGTGTACATTATATGTGAAATCACACCTCAGTTGTGTACATTATATGTGAAATCACATGTCAGTCGTGTATATGATATGTGAAATCATATGTCAGTGGTGTACATTAAATGTGAAATCAAATGTCAGTCGTGTACATTATATGTGAAATCATATGTTAGTCGTGTACATTATATGTGAAATCACATGTCAGTCGTGTACATTATATGTGAAATCACATGTCAGTCGTGTACATTATATGTGAACTCACATGTCAGTCGTGTACATTATATGTGAAATCACATGTCAGTCGTGTATATTATATGTGAAATCATATGTCAGTGGTGTACATTAAATGTGAAATCATATGTCAGTCGTGTACATTATATGTGAAATCATATGTCAGTCGTGTACATTATATGTGAAATCACATGTCAGTCGTGTACATTATATGTGAAATCACATGTCAGTCGTGTACATTATATTTGTAAGCACATGTCAGTCGTGTACATTATATGTGAAATCACATGTCAGTCGTGTACATTATATGTGTAAGCACATGTCAGTCGTGTACATTATATGTGAAATCACACCTCAGTCGTGTACATTATATGTGAAATCACATGTCAGTCGTGTATATTATATGTGAAATCATATGTCAGTCGTGTACATTATATGTGAACTCATATGTCAGTCGTGTACATTATATGTGAAATCACATGTCAGTCGTGTACATTATATGTGAAATCACATATCAGTCGTGTACATTATATGTGTAAGCACATGTCAGTCGTGTACATTATATGTGAAATCACACCTCAGTCGTGTACATTATATGTGAAATCACATGTCAGTCGTGTATATTATATGTGAAATCATATGTCAGTCGTGTACATTATATGTGAACTCATATGTCAGTCGTGTACATTATATGTGAAATCACATGTCAGTCGTGTACATTATATGTGAAATCACATATCAGTCGTGTACATTATATGTGTAAGCACATGTCAGTCGTGTACATTATATGTGAAATCACACCTCAGTCGTGTACATTATATGTGAAATCACATGTCAGTCGTGTATATTATATGTGAAATCATATGTCAGTCATGTACATTATATGTGAAATCACACGTCAGCCATGTACATTATTTGTGAAATCACACGTCAGTCATGTACATTATATGTGAAATCACACGTCAGTCGTGTACATTATATGTGAAATCACATGTCAGTCATGTACACTATGTGTGATATCACTCGTCAGTCATGTACATTATATGTGAAAGCACATGTCAGTCATGTACATTATATGTGAAATCACACATCAGTCGTGTACATTATATGTGAAATCACATGTCAGTCGTGCACACTATGTGTGAATTCACACGTCAGTCATGTACATTATATGTGAAATCACATGTCATTCTTGTACATTATATGTGAAATCACATGTCAGTCATGTACATTATCTGTGAAATCACACATCAGTCATGTACATTATATGTGAACTCACATGTCAGTCATGTACATTATATGTGAAATCACATGTCAGTCGTGTACATTATATGTGAAATCACACGTCAGTCGTGTACATTATATGTGTAATCACATGTCAGTCGTGTACATTATATGTGAAATCACACGTCAGTCATGTACATTATATGTGAAATCACATGTCAGTCATGTACATTATATGTGAAATCACATGTCAGTCGTGTACATTATATGTGAAATCACACGTCAGTCGTGTACATTATATGTGAAATCACATGTCAGTCATGTACATTATATGTGAAATCATATGTCAGTCGTGTACATTATATGTGAAATCACACGTCAGTCATGTACATTATATGTGAAATCACATGTCAGTCGTGTACATTATATGTGAAATCACACATCAGTCATGTACATTATATGTGAACTCACATGTCAGTGATGTACATTATATGTGAAATCATATGTCAGTCGTGTACATTATATGTGAAATCACACATCAGTCATGTACATTATATGTGAACTCACATGTCAGTCATGTACATTATATGTGAAATCATATGTCAGTCGTGTACATTATATGTGAAATCACACGTCAGTCATGTACATTATATGTGAAATCACACATCAGTCATGTATATTATATGTGAAATCACATGTCAGTCGTGTACATTATATGTGAACTCACACGTCAGTCGTGTACATTATATGTGAACTCACACGTCAGTCGTGTACATTATATGTGAAATCATATGTCAGTCGTGTACATTATATGTGAATTCACACGTCAGTCGTGTACATTATATGTGAAATCATATGTCAGTCGTGTTCATTATATGTGAAATCACACGTCAGTCATGTACATAATATGTAAAATCACATGTCAGTCGTGTACATTATATGTGAAATCACACGTCAGTCGTGTACATTATATATGTCATCTCATGTCAGCCATGTACATTATATGTGAAATCACACATCAGTCATGTACATTATATGTGAAATCACACGTCAGTCATGTATATTATATGTGAAATCACATGTCAGTCGTGTACATTATATGTGAACTCACACGTCAGTCGTGTACATTATATGTGAACTCACACGTCAGTCGTGTACATTATATGTGAAATCATATGTCAGTCGTGTACATTATATGTGAATTCACACGTCAGTCGTGTACATTATATGTGAAATCATATGTCAGTCGTGTTCATTATATGTGAAATCACACGTCAGTCATGTACATTATATGTGAAATCACACATCAGTCGTGTACATTATATGTGAATTCACACGTCAGTCATGTACATTATATGTGAAATCACACATCAGTCATGTACATTATATGTGAAATCACATGTCAGTCGTGTACATTATATGTGAAATCACATGTCAGTCATGTATATTATATGTGAAATCACATGTCAGTCTTGTACATTATATGTGAACTCACATGTCAGTCATGTACATTATATGTGAAATCATATGTCAGTCGTGTACATTATATGTGAAATCACACGTCAGTCATGTACATTATATGTGAAATCACATGTCAGTCGTGTACATTATATGTGAAATCACACATCAGTCATGTACATTATATGTGAACTCACATGTCAGTGATGTACATTATATGTGAAATCATATGTCAGTCGTGTACATTATATGTGAAATCACACATCAGTCATGTACATTATATGTGAACTCACATGTCAGTCATGTACATTATATGTGAAATCATATGTCAGTCGTGTACATTATATGTGAAATCACACGTCAGTCATGTACATTATATGTGAAATCACATGTCAGTCGTGTACATTATATGTGAAATCACACATCAGTCATGTACATTATATGTGAACTCACATGTCAGTGATGTACATTATATGTGAAATCATATGTCAGTCGTGTACATTATATGTGAAATCACACATCAGTCATGTACATTATATGTGAACTCACATGTCAGTCATGTACATTATATGTGAAATCATATGTCAGTCGTGTACATTATATGTGAAATCACACGTCAGTCATGTACATTATATGTGAAATCACATGTCAGTCGTGTACATTATATGTGAAATCACACATCAGTCATGTACATTATATGTGAACTCACATGTCAGTCATGTACATTATATGTGAAATCACATGTCAGTCGTGTACATTATATGTGAAATCACACATCAGTCGTGTACATTATATATGTCATCTCATGTCAGCCATGTACATTATATGTGAAATCACACGTCAGTCATGTACATTATATGTGAATTCACACGTCAGTCGTGTACATTATATGTGAAATCATATGTCAGTCGTGTTCATTATATGTGAAATCACACGTCAGTCATGTACATTATATGTGAAATCACACATCAGTCGTGTACATTATATGTGAAATCACACGTCAGTCATGTACATTATATGTGAAATCACACATCAGTCATGTACATTATATGTGAAATCACATGTCAGTCGTGTACATTGTATGTGAAATCACATGTCAGTCATGTATATTATATGTGAAATCACATGTCAGTCTTGTACATTATATGTGAACTCACATGTCAGTCATGTACATTATATGTGAAATCATATGTCAGTCGTGTACATTATATGTGAATTCACACGTCAGTCATGTACATTATATGTGAAATCACATGTCAGTCGTGTACATTATATGTGAAATCACACATCAGTCATGTACATTATATGTGAACTCACATGTCAGTCATGTACATTATATGTGAAATCACATGTCAGTCGTGTACATTATATGTGAAATCATACGTCAGTCGTGTACATTATATATGTCATCTCATGTCAGCCATGTACATTATATGTGAAATCACACGTCAGTCATGTACATTATATGTGAAATCACACGTCAGTCATGTATATTATATGTGAAATCACATGTCAGTCGTGTACATTATATGTGAAATCACACATCAGTCATGTACATTATATGTGAAATCACATGTCAGTCGTGTATATTATATGTGAAATCACACATCAGTCATGTACATTATATGTGAACTCACATGTCAGTGATGTACATTATATGTGAAATCATATGTCAGTCGTGTACATTATATGTGAAATCATTCATCAGTCATGTACATTATATGTGAACTCACATGTCAGTCATGTACATTATATGTGAAATCATATGTCAGTCGTGTACATTATATGTGAAATCACACGTCAGTCATGTACATTATATGTGAAATCACATGTCAGTCGTGTACATTATATGTGAAATCACACATCAGTCATGTACATTATATGTGAACTCACATGTCAGTCATGTACATTATATGTGAAATCACATGTCAGTCGTGTACATTATATGTGTAATCACACGTCAGTCGTGTACATTATATATGTCATCTCATGTCAGCCATGTACATTATATGTGAAATCACACGTCAGTCATGTACATTATATGTGAAATCACACGTCAGTCATGTATATTATATGTGAAATCACATGTCAGTCGTGTACATTATATGTGAACTCGCACGTCAGTCGTGTACATTATATGTGAACTCACACGTCAGTCGTGTACATTATATGTGAAATCACATGTCAGTCGTGTACATTATATGTGAACTCACACGTCAGTCGTGTACATTATATGTGAAATCACATGTCAGTCGTGTACATTATATGTGAATTCACACGTCAGTCGTGTACATTATATGTGAACTCATATGTCAGTCGTGTTCATTATATGTGAAATCACACGTCAGTCATGTACATTATATGTGAAATCACACATCAGTAGTGTACATTATATGTGAAATCACACGTCAGTCATGTACATTATATGTGAAATCACACGTCAGTCGTGTACATTATATGTATTATATGTACACTACATCCGTTGAATAATATATTTACTTTTGATATCAAATCCTTTCAAAGCAGTATGTAACGTCATTCTGTTTGTGTAGTATTTCAGTGGTCATTATGTAGCGTCATTCTGTTTGTGTAGTATTTCAGTGGTCAGTATTTAACTTCATTCTGTTTGTGTAGTATTTCAGTGGTCAGTATGTAACCTCATTCTGTTTGTGTAGTATTTCAGTGGTCAGTATATAACGTCATTCTGTTTGTGTAGTATTTCAGTGGTCAGTATGTAACTT
Organism: Archivesica marissinica; assembly: GCA_014843695.1. Taxonomy (NCBI): domain Eukaryota; kingdom Metazoa; phylum Mollusca; class Bivalvia; order Venerida; family Vesicomyidae; genus Archivesica; species Archivesica marissinica. The sequence goes on from CM026403.1 coordinate 42,847,838, forward strand.
CATTCTGTGTGTGTAGTATGTCAGTGGTCAGTATGTAACCTCATTCTGTTTGTGTAGTATTTCAGTGGTCAGTATATAAACGCCATTCTGTTGGTGTAGTATTTCAGTGGTCAGTATGTAACGTCATTCTGTTTGTGTAGTATTTCAGTGGTCAGTATGTAACGTCATTCTGCTTGTGTAGTATTTCAGTGGTCAGTATGTAACGTCATTCTGTTTGTGCAGTATTCCAGTGGTCAGTATGTAACGTCATTCTGTTTGTGCAGTATTCCAGTGGTCAGTATGTAACGTCATTCTGTTTGTGTAGTATTTCAGTGGTCAGTATGTAACGTCATTCTGTTTGTGTAGTATTTCAGTGGTCATTATGTAGCGTCATTCTGTTTGTGTAGTATTTCAGTGGTCAGTATTTAACTTCATTCTGTTTGTGTAGTACTTCAGTGGTCAGTATGTAACCTCATTCTGTTTGTATAGTATTTCAGTGGTCAGTATATAACGTCATTCTGTTTGTGTAGTATTTCAGTGGTCAGTATGTAACGTCATTCTGTTTGTGTAGTATGTCAGTGGTCAGTATGTAACATCATTCTGTTTGTGTAGTATTTCAGTGGTCAGTATATAAACGCCATTCTGTTGGTGTAGTATTTCAGTGGTCAGTATGTAACGTCATTCTGTTTGTGTAGTATTTCAGTGGTCAGTATATAAACGCCATTCTGTTGGTGTAGTATTTCAGTGGTCAGTATGTAACGTCATTCTGTTTGTGTAGTATTTCAGTGGTCAGTATGTAACGTCATTCTGCTTGTGTAGTATTTCAGTGGTCAGTATGTAACGTCATTCTGTTTGTGCAGTATTCCAGTGGTCAGTATGTAACGTCATTCTGTTTGTGTAGTATTTCAGTGGTCAGTATGTAACGTCATTCTGTTTGTGTAGTATTTCAGTGGTCATTATGTAGCGTCATTCTCTTTGTGTAGTATTTCAGTGGTCAATATGTAACGTCATTCTGTTTGCCTATAATGGCATTCAATGGTCAAGCTATGGTGGACGATATAGTGCAAGAGTGCGAACTGTCTTCTGCACGCATACATTTATGGATGCTTGTTTAATTGTTCACTATTTTAAAATTGTGATAGCACCCACACAATATATGTCTAAGCATGCTGGTGAGTGAGTGGATTGTGAGTACCAGATATTTGGTACATATGGGCCATGTAGTACACCATACATTGTTGTTCTCGTGGACGCTAATTAATTCCCCCAAGAGCTGACTATTATACGCTGTCAGTTAGCTGTGCTAGCTGGAGATATATCGTATGTAGGATGTCAATTTGTGTATTTCCCAGTTAAATAATAAAAAGGGCAAATAGCTCCTAAAGTTTCGAACACTGGTCATTAGTGACATTGATCAATTCTATCCAGGACATTGCTGTCTGAAATCTGTTTCCCAGGCAACCAAATTTAGCAGCACTTTTAGCAATTATGCTAAGACTAAAATATACCCAGCGTTGCCAGGATTAGTAGCCAGAAGCCAGGATTAGTTGCCAGGATTAGTTGCCAGGATTAGTTGCCATGATAATTGCCAGGATTAGTTGCCAGGATTAGTTGCAAGGATTAGTTGCCACGATTAGTTGCCAGGATTAGTTACAAGGATTAGTTGCCATAATAATTGCCAGGATTAGTTGCCAGGATTAGTTGCCAGGATTAGTTGCCAGGATTAGTTGCCATGATAATTGCCAGGATTAGTTGCCAGGATTAGTTGCAAGGATTAGTTGCCACGATTAGTTGCCAGGATTAGTTACAAGGATTAGTTGCCATAATAATTGCCAGGATTAGTTGCCAGGATTAGTTGCCAGGATTAGTTGCCATGATAATTGCCAGGATTAGTTGCCAGGATTAGTTGCAAGGATTAGTTGCCACGATTAGTTGCCAGGATTAGTTACAAGGATTAGTTGCCATAATAATTGCCAGGATTAGTTGCCAGGATTAGTTGCCAGGATTAGTTGCCAGGATTAGTTGCCATGATAGTTGCCAGGATTAGTTACCACGATTAGTTGCCAGGATTAGTTACCACGATTAGTTGCCAGGATTAGTTGCCAGGATTAGTTGCCAGGATTAGTTACCACGATTAGTTGTCAGGATTAGTTGCCAGGATTAGTTGCCAGGATTAGTTGCCAGGATTAGTTGCCAGGATTAGTTACCACGATTAGTTGCCAGGATTAGTTGCCAGGATTAGTTGCCAGGATTAGTTGCCAGGATTAGTTACCACGATTAGTTGCCACGATTAGTTACAAGGATTAGTTGCCACGATTAGTTACAAGGATTAGTTGCCAGGATTAGTTGCCACGATTAGTTGCCACGATTAGTTGCCAGGATTAGTTACAAGGATTAGTTGCCAGGATTAGTTGCCACGATTAGTTGCAAGGATTAGTTGCAAGGATTAGTTGCAAGGATTAGTTGCCACGATTAGTTGCCACGATTAGTTACAAGGATATACTCAGAATTATCAGGATTAACCGTCCGAGTGTTTACTCATAGACTATGCTATACATAGTTTACAAAGGAGAAGATACAATACTGTATAATTTTGTATGTTTTTTACGTTTATTAATCGTCGCTAACGGTTGCCCATATTAGCGAAGCCTCCTGAAGAGATTAGTCATTTTAGATGTTTGGAGGATAGTGCAATGATACAGACAGAGACCCATTCCAGAGTCTCCTCTGGTACTCATGCACGGTGTACAACACCGACACGAGACCTTGGTTTAAAATCCCATCTGAAAGACTGTTAATTTTATTAGGGTCAGCCGGGGGATCGAACCTGCTATCCCTGGATTAGCAGTCCTGTATGCTACCACTGGACTACAGATCTGTCTGTAAATTAAATAATTATGTTATAATCCACTTATAATACTTACTTAATCCTCTTCGCGCTGGGACGACCGCTACGAGAGTTCGTCAATGTGCCCGGTCCCTTGTCCAGGTCTATGCCTGGCCCCATGTCCATTTCACCGCCTTCATCTCTTTCTCAACAGCTCTTCTCCAAGTTTCCTTTGGTCGACCTCTCTTCCTCCGTCCAATTGGTGTCGCATATCAACTCTGGGGACTTCATGTAGAAGACATACATTGCCAATCCTTCTGTGCTTGATTTCTGTAGGAACGGGAGTTGTTCATGTACTGCGATGGAGGTATGTGTTGAAGATAGTGTTTGGCCAGACGAAGTTCAAGAACAACATCTTTTCAGAAAGACATAAACCTTATGGCAATGGAAGTATTGCATGGTCAGTTGTATTTGGTATGCATTTTGACCTCAACATTAAAATTTATTTCTTAACTCGAGAATACAAAAACCCATTCCAGAAACAATGGGAATGGATATATGTTTCGTGATAATTGTTGCGGCTTGCGAAATAATAGGTTTGTTTTAATAAAAAAGGTTTAAACTTTATTTATTTTACGATTGCGAAGCAAGTTTTAGCAACTTTTATTAATCACCCTCGTTGGCGCGGATGAAAGCGTAACTGTAGTCAGTCGTTTGGGAGGAAACCGGAGTACACGGATAAAACCCACATGAGCGATCTGGCGACCACCGTACCATCTCACATACTTCCCGGTCCGAGGATCGAACCCGGGTTGCATTGGTGAGAAGAGCGCTAACCACTGCGCTAATCGGACAATCGTAAGTAAGTAAGTAAGTAAGTAACGTAGGCTTGTTCTGAACTGTGGAAGACCAGGAATCGCCAGTTCTTCCCCCCCCCCGTCGGACCCTAATAACATGAACAGTCATTCAGACGGGAATATAAACCGATATGTGGAGATTGTATCGTGCTTTGTACAACGGGCATGTAAAAGAAGCAGAGCTGTTTCTGCAATGGGAACGTATTCTGTATCATTCACTATTCGTCACAAAATAAAATCATTTATATACTTCTTGGGGCGTCGCCCCGATCAACCAGAGTAGGGGTGCATAACGTATCCAACAAGTGTGCATGGCATCTTGGTTTGCATAACAGTTGTGCATATTTCACATATATTCCACATAGATGAAACGGGATCAGCTGCGTACTATTTAGGACGATGACATAATAGTTTATTAAAATGTTCCACCGCATAAATGCATTTGGGCGACTACTAACGCTCTTTCAATTCTAGCTCTATTAGGTAACCGCTTTTTTAAAACTTTATTTATTTTACAACGATTGCGAAGTAAGTTTTAACAACTTTTATTAATCACCCTCGTTGGCGCGGATGAAAGCGTAACTGTAGTCAGTCGTTTGGGAGGAAACCGGAGTACACGGATAAAACTCACATGAGCGATCTGGCGACCACCGTACCATCTCACATACTTCCCGGTCCGAGGATCGAACCCGAGTTGCATTGGCGAGAAGCGAGAACCGTTTGGATAATAACAGCCCATTCTGTAAACTTCCAGGTGGGCAAGAGCCAGCTATACTAGGCACAATTATATTCATGCTACAGCTAAATGGTTTACTTTTTTCCTGATAATATAAACTCATTAACTGGGATGTCTTTTTTATGCCCTTATATCATTTCCGTTATTGATCTTTTAGCACAGTACTGTTCATACGAAATGTCCGTATGTAGGACACTCAATTGTGCTATTCGTTGCTGCATCTTGCATCTAGTGTGTACGTTGTTATTTAGTGTAGATCAGCACAGCAAGTTAGCCTGGGAACAGGCGTTGATATATTTTGCCTGGTCAGTCATATAAATATATTTTAATACGGAGATCATTAATTGGGCCGTATTGAGTTTCTGATAATGTCATTTTCCCAGAAGTAAATTAGTGAAAAATTGACAGACTGAAACCCACGCTACAGCCAAGTATGTCTTTACAAACAATTTTCTCACATTTATGACACGTTTTTGTCCACACTTGTAGCCAATTTATTTTCTTCACATTTGTCACCTCTTTCGATATAAAAAGATCCAGTTATATGTAAAATGTTAGTGTCTGAAACGGGACTTTGATCCGACTTCGAGATAACCGGATAATTCGACATAAGCGACTTTGACATAATGGATGTAGACTATACTTGTCTATGGTATGCAGTTACTTACATTCCGTGCATGGGAGAACGTGACTCAAGATGCCAAAGTCGTTTAGCTTCTGATATTTGGAAACTTTGAATGTTACAGTTATGGGATTTCATGCCATATTCTGTAACTCCTACTACAGGACAACTTAGTCTGGCGTCTGACAAGATATACTCATTAATGCTAGGAAGTCCTATAGCAATAAAGTGCATACCGGTAGCCATCGTCTCTTGCCGACAGACGCTTGGGGTCTGAACAAATGTTTGCGGGTTCAAAACCACAAAACTAAGAATTTTTTTTTTGGCTTTTAAGAACACTATGATACTAAAGATAACCAGGTCACAAATGTAAACAAACCGCGTGGTACACATTTAACGGCCGTACTATGCCGGTATCTAGTATTATAGCCTTGATAGTGATGGGGTGTCATTTTTAAACTTGCTTGGAATGGTGTAATAAAGTTTTATGTATAGTGTCAAGCCTATAGTGTATCATAGTGTTCTTAAAACAAATAGAAACGTTTCTTAGTTTTGTGGTTTTGATCCCGAAAACATTTGTCTAGACAACTGTTACGATGTGGACTCGGCGAGGCTCTCTGGACGTAATCACAGCAACAACAAAGTCTTATTAGTATTTAATTACTTCTAAGAGCCGACATTATAACCAACACAGAGACGCTAGTCTCAATAGTAACCAACCAGGCTCTCTCCCTGCCAAAGCTGTCCGAGATGGTTTTATAGACAATTGTGAGGAGAGCTATAAGCTCTGCCCACAGTTCTTTTAACTAATCAAATTCATTTAGCTTTTAAATTGTTGACAATTTGGCATAGTATATCAAATAGACTTGATCACACGATCATGCGTTTCCATGACCCTGTGGCCCCGTCCGTGTCTACTGCCAGAGAGAGTGCAACACCTCTGCAAACCATGCATTAATTCCGGCTTGCACCAGTCAATTCATTGTGTGTACGCTGCTTAGTAAGCACTCTATCACCACATGTCTGGCGAAATCCCATATGATGGTCGCGTGATCCAAACAATGGAATTCGACCATCCATTTGATCAAGTGCAGACATGTATATCAGATATCTCCAACAAAGGACACACCACACGCACGCACGCACGCACGCACGCACGCACGCACGCACGCACGCACGCACGCACGCACGCACGCACGCACGCACGCACGCACGCACGCACGCACGCACGCACGCACGCACGCACGCACGCACGCACGCACGCACGCACGCACACGCACGCACGCACGCACGCACGCACGCACGCACGCACGCACGCACGCACACGCACGCACGCACGCACGCACGCACGCACGCACGCCACGCACGCACGCACGCACGCACGCACGCACGCACGCACGCACGCACGCACACGCACGCACGCACGCACGCACACGCACGCACGCACGCACGCACGCACGCACGCACGCGCGCGCTCAAAATCTAAAATAACTAATCTCTTCAGGAGGCGTCGCTCATATGGGCAACCGGTAGCGACGATAAATAAACGTAAAAACACACACGATCAATTTAACCAAACTAAGCCACACTGAGAACTGCCATCTCTTTCAAATGCCCATACTTTTTTTTATTTTCAGAGATAATAAATTATATTTATCATGAACGTAACATATTATAATAAAACAATACAGTAACACCAGAGCTAAACACATCCGACTAATGACCACGTGGTTTTCTTAGAATCTATGTTGCTATATCATCGATGAAAGTCATATGTTAGGTTCAGTGTTGCAAGCCGGATTCACCTCAGGACAGTATTACAGACACGGACGTGAACCCCGGATTCACCTCAGGACAGTATCACAGACACGGACATGAACCACGGATTCACCTCAGGACAGTATTACAGACACGGACATGAACCACGGATTCACCTCAGGACAGTATTACAGACACGGACATGAACCACGGATTCACCTCAGGACAGTATTACAGACACGGACATGAACCACGGATTCACCTCAGGACAGTATTACAGACACGGACATGAACCACGGATTCACGTCAGGACAGTATTACAGACACAGACATGAACCACGGATTCACCTCAGGACAGTATTACAGACACGGACATGAACCACGGATTCACGTCAGGACAGTATTACAGACACGGACATGAACCACGGATTCACCTCAGGACAGTATTACAGACACAGACATGAACCACGGATTCAGCTCAGGATAGTATTACAGACACGGACATGAACCACGGATGCACACCAGGACAGTATCACAGAAACGGACGTGAACCCCGGATTCACATCAGGACAGTATTACATACACGGACGTGAACCCCGGATTCACCTCAGGACAGTATCACAGACACGGACGTGAACCCATGATTCACCTCAGGACAGTATCACAGACACGGACATGAACCCCGGATTCACCTCAGGACAGTATCACAGACACGGACATGAACCACGGATTCACCTCAGGACAGTATCACAGACACGGACATGAACCACGGATTCACGTCAGGACAGTATTACAGATACGGACATGAACCACGGATTCACCTCAGGACAGTATTACAGACACGGACATGAACCACGGATTTACCTCAGGACAGTATTACAGACACGGACATGAACCACGGATGCACACCAGGACAGTATTACAGACACGGACGTGAACTCATTATTCACCTCAGGACAGTATTACGATTGTGCCCTTAGGCAAGGCATATAAATTCCACAGTGCCTCTTCTCTCCTCGTGGCGATGGGTTCCACCAGGAAGAGAGTGATTAATATAAGTTGTAATAACTTGTTTCGCAATCGAGCTAAATTTGTATAAACGAAAAGGCTTACATCCAGTATAACTGCTTGACATAAATTTTAAAGGTTTACATCAGGTACTTGTTGGGAAATCAAGCGTAAATACATATATTCAATTGTTGTAAATGCTACACAAAGGTTCAGCATGTTGCACACAGGACCAATTTGTGTGGCTCCAAGGTTAAGGTCGTACCGGTAGGTCAAACGTGTAATACTACAATGCTTTGTATGAGGGCTATACCTAGTAAACCATCAGCACTAATGTTCATCCTAGTGAAACGATCTGTCTAAACCAACGCGGCTGTATCTCTAAACCTAATCTTCCAGGTTACTGGCGCGTTCAGAATGTCTAATCCCTAGTCTACATGTGACTGGCGGGCTCAGTATGTCTAAACCCTAGTCTACATGTGACTGGCGGGCTCAGCATGTCTAATCCCTAGTCTACATGTTACTGGCGGGCTCAGCATGTCTAATCCCTAGTCTACATGTGACTGGCGGGCTCAGCATGTCTAAATCCTATTCTACCAGGTGACTGGCTGGCTCAGCATGTCTAAATCCTAGTCTACATGTGACTGGCGGGCTCAGCATGTCTAATCCCTAGTCTACCAGGGACTGGCGGGCTCAGCATGTCTAATCCCTAGTCTACATGTGACTGGCGGGCTCAGCATGTCTAATCCCTAGTCTACATGTGACTGGCGGGCTCAGCATGTCTAATCCCTAGTCTACATGTGACTGGCGGGCTCAGCATGTCTAATCCCTAGTCTACATGTGACTGGCGGGCTCAGCATGTCTAATCCCTAGTCTACATGTGACTGGCGGGCTCAGCATGTCTAAACCCTATTCTACCAGGTGACTGGCTGGCTCAGCATGTCTAATCCCTAGTCTACCAGGTGACTGGCGGGCTCAGCATGTCTAATCCCTAGTCTACATGTGACTGGCGGGCTCAGCATGTCTAATCCCTAGTCTACATGTGACTGGCGGGCTCAGCATGTCTAATCACTAGTCTACAAGTGACTGGCGGGCTCAGCATGTCTAATCCCTAGTCTACAAGTGACTGGCGGGCTCAGCATGTCTAATCCCTAGTCTACCAGGTGACTGGCGGGCTCAGCATGTCTAATCCCTAGTCTACATGTGACTGGCGGGCTCAGCATGTCTAATCCCTAGTCTACATGTGACTGGCGGGCTCAGCATGTCTAATCCCTAGTCTACATGTGACTGGCGGGCTCAGCATGTCTAAACCCTAGTCTACCAGGTGACTGGCGGGCTCAGCATGTCTAAATCCTAGTCTACAGGTGACTGGCGGGCTCAGCATGTCTAAATCCTAGTCTACAGGTGACTGGCGGGCTCAGCATGTCTAAACCCTAGTCTACCAGGTGACTGGCGGGCTCAGCATGTCTAAACCCTAGTCTACCAGGTGACTGGCGGGCTCAGCATGTCTAAACCCTAGTCTACCAGGTGACTGGCGGGCTCAGCATGTCTAAACCCTAGTCTACCAGGTGACTGGCGGGCTCAGCATGTCTAAATCCTAGTCTACAGGTGACTGGCGGGCTCAGCATGTCTAAATCCTAGTCTACAGGTGACTGGCGGGCTCAGCATGTCTAAATCCTAGTCTACAGGTGACTGGCGGGCTCAGCATGTCTAAATCCTAGTCTACAGGTGACTGGCGGGCTCAGCATGTCTAAACCCTAGTCTACAGGTGACTGGCGGGCTCAGCATGTCTAATCCCTAGTCTACATGTGACTGGCGGGCTCAGCATGTCTAATCCCTAGTCTACATGTGACTGGCGGGCTCAGCATGTCTAAACCCTAGTCTACATGTGACTGGCGGGCTCAGCATGTCTAATCCCTAGTCTACATGTGACTGGCGGGCTCAGCATGTCTAATCCCTAGTCTACATGTGACTGGCGGGCTCAGCATGTCTAAACCCTAGTCTACCAGGTGACTGGCTGGCTCAGCATGTCTAAATCCTAGTCTACAGGTGACTGGCGGGCTCAGCATGTCTAAACCCTAGTCTACATGTGACTGGCGGGCTCAGCATGTCTAATCCCTAGTCTACATGTGACTGGCGGGCTCAGCATGTCTAATCCCTAGTCTACATGTGACTGGCGGGCTCAGCATGTCTAATCCCTAGTCTACATGTGACTGGCGGGCTCAGCATGTCTAAACCCTAGTCTACCAGGTGACTGGCGGGCTCAGCATGTCTAAATCCTAGTCTACAGGTGACTGGCGGGCTCAGCATGTCTAAACCCTAGTCTACATGTGACTGGCGGGCTCAGCATGTCTAAACCCTAGTCTACAGGTGACTGGCGGGCTCAGCATGTCTAATCCCTAGTCTACATGTGACTGGCGGGCTCAGCATGTCTAAACCCTAGTCTACATGTGACTGGCGGGCTCAGCATGTCTAATCCCTAGTCTACATGTGACTGGCGGGCTCAGCATGTCTAATCCCTAGTCTACATGTGACTGGCGGGCTCAGCATGTCTAAACCCTAGTCTACATGTGACTGGCGGGCTCAGCATGTCTAAACCCTAGTCTACATGTGACTGGCGGGCTCAGCATGTCTAAACCCTAGTCTACCAGGTGACTGGCGGGCTCAGCATGTCTAAATCCTAGTCTACAGGTGACTGGCGGGCTCAGCATGTCTAAACCCTAGTCTACCAGGTGACTGGCGGGCTCAGCATGTCTAAACCCTAGTCTACCAGGTGACTGGCGGGCTCAGCATGTCTAAACCCTAGTCTACCAGGTGACTGGCGGGCTCAGCATGTCTAAACCCTAGTCTACCAGGTGACTGGCGGGCTCAGCATGTCTAAATCCTAGTCTACAGGTGACTGGCGGGCTCAGCATGTCTAAATCCTAGTCTACAGGTGACTGGCGGGCTCAGCATGTCTAAATCCTAGTCTACAGGTGACTGGCGGGCTCAGCATGTCTAAATCCTAGTCTACAGGTGACTGGCGGGCTCAGCATGTCTAAACCCTAGTCTACATGTGACTGGCGGGCTCAGCATGTCTAAACCCTAGTCTACATGTGACTGGCGGGCTCAGCATGTCTAATCCCTAGTCTACATGTGACTGGCGGGCTCAGCATGTCTAATCCCTAGTCTACATGTGACTGGCGGGCTCAGCATGTCTAAACCCTAGTCTACAGGGACTGGCGGGCTCAGCATGTCTAACCTAGTCTACAGTGACTGGCGGCTCAGCATGTTAACCTATCTACAGGTGACTGGCGGGCTCAGCATGTCTAATCCTAGTCTACAGGTGACTGGCGGGCTCAGCATGTCTAATCCTAGTCTACATGTGACTGGCGGGCTCAGCATGTCTAATCCCTAGTCTACATGTGACTGGCGGGCTCAGCATGTCTAATCCCTAGTCTACATGTGACTGGCGGGCTCAGCATGTCTATCCCTAGTCTACATGTGACTGGCGGGCTCAGCATGTCTAATCCCTAGTCTACATGTGACTGGCGGGCTCAGCATGTCTAAACCCTAGTCTACCAGGTGACTGGCGGGCTCAGCATGTCTAAACCCTAGTCTACCAGGTGACTGGCGGGCTCAGCATGTCTAAATCCTAGTCTACAGGTGACTGGCGGGCTCAGCATGTCTAAATCCTAGTCTACAGGTGACTGGCGGGCTCAGCATGTCTAAACCCTAGTCTACCAGGTGACTGGCGGGCTCAGCATGTCTAATCCCTAGTCTACATGTGACTGGCGGGCTCAGCATGTCTAAACCCTAGTCTACAGGTGACTGGCGGGCTCAGCATGTCTAAACCCTAGTCTACCAGGTGACTGGCGGGCTCAGCATGTCTAAACCCTAGTCTACAGGTGACTGGCGGGCTCAGCATGTCTAAACCCTAGTCTACAGGTGACTGGCGGGCTCAGCATGTCTAATCCTAGTCTACAGGTGACTGGCGGGCTCAGCATGTCTAAACCCTAGTCTACAGTGACTGGCGGGCTCAGCATGTCTAATCCCTAGTCTACATGTGACTGGCGGGCTCAGCATGTCTAAACCCTAGTCTACAGTGACTGGCGGGCTCAGCATGTCTAATCCCTAGTCTACATGTGACTGGCGGGCTCAGCATGTCTAAACCCTAGTCTACCAGGTGACTGGCGGGCTCAGCATGTCTAAATCCTAGTCTACAGGTGACTGGCGGGCTCAGCATGTCTAAACCCTAGTCTACCAGGTGACTGGCGGGCTCAGCATGTCTAAACCCTAGTCTACCAGGTGACTGGCGGGCTCAGCATGTCTAAACCCTAGTCTACCAGGTGACTGGCGGGCTCAGCATGTCTAAACCCTAGTCTACAGGTGACTGGCGGGCTCAGCATGTCTAAATCCTAGTCTACAGGTGACTGGCGGGCTCAGCATGTCTAAACCCTAGTCTACCAGGTGACTGGCGGGCTCAGCATGTCTAAACCCTAGTCTACCAGGTGACTGGCGGGCTCAGCATGTCTAAACCCTAGTCTACCAGGTGACTGGCGGGCTCAGCATGTCTAAACCCTAGTCTACCAGGTGACTGGCGGGCTCAGCATGTCTAAATCCTAGTCTACAGGTGACTGGCGGGCTCAGCATGTCTAAATCCTAGTCTACAGGTGACTGGCGGGCTCAGCATGTCTAATCCCTAGTCTACATGTGACTGGCGGGCTCAGCATGTCTAATCCCTAGTCTACATGTGACTGGCGGGCTCAGCATGTCTAATCCCTAGTCTACATGTGACTGGCGGGCTCAGCATGTCTAATCCCTAGTCTACATGTGACTGGCGGGCTCAGCATGTCTAATCCCTAGTCTACATGTGACTGGCGGGCTCAGCATGTCTAAACCCTAGTCTACCAGGTGACTGGCGGGCTCAGCATGTCTAAACCCTAGTCTACAGGTGACTGGCGGGCTCAGCATGTCTAAACCCTAGTCTACCAGGTGACTGGCGGGCTCAGCATGTCTAAACCCTAGTCTACCAGGTGACTGGCGGGCTCAGCATGTCTAAACCCTAGTCTACCAGGTGACTGGCGGGCTCAGCATGTCTAAACCCTAGTCTACCAGGTGACTGGCGGGCTCAGCATGTCTAAACCCTAGTCTACAGGTGACTGGCGGGCTCAGCATGTCTAAATCCTAGTCTACAGGTGACTGGCGGGCTCAGCATGTCTAAATCCTAGTCTACAGGTGACTGGCGGGCTCAGCATGTCTAAATCCTAGTCTACAGGTGACTGGCGGGCTCAGCATGTCTAATCCCTAGTCTACATGTGACTGGCGGGCTCAGCATGTCTAATCCCTAGTCTACATGTGACTGGCGGGCTCAGCATGTCTAATCCCTAGTCTACATGTGACTGGCGGGCTCAGCATGTCTAATCCCTAGTCTACATGTGACTGGCGGGCTCAGCATGTCTAATCCCTAGTCTACATGTGACTGGCGGGCTCAGCATGTCTAAACCCTAGTCTACCAGGTGACTGGCGGGCTCAGCATGTCTAAATCCTAGTCTACAGGTGACTGGCGGGCTCAGCATGTCTAAACCCTAGTCTACCAGGTGACTGGCGGGCTCAGCATGTCTAAACCCTAGTCTACCAGGTGACTGGCGGGCTCAGCATGTCTAAACCCTAGTCTACCAGGTGACTGGCGGGCTCAGCATGTCTAAACCCTAGTCTACCAGGTGACTGGCGGGCTCAGCATGTCTAAATCCTAGTCTACAGGTGACTGGCGGGCTCAGCATGTCTAAATCCTAGTCTACAGGTGACTGGCGGGCTCAGCATGTCTAAATCCTAGTCTACAAGTGACTGGCGGGCTCAGCATGTCTAAACCCTAGTCTACCAGGTGACTGGCGGGCTCAGCATGTCTAAACCCTAGTCTACCAGGTGACTGGCGGGCTCAGCATGTCTAAACCCTAGTCTACCAGGTGACTGGCGGGCTCAGCATGTCTAAACCCTAGTCTACCAGGTGACTGGCGGGCTCAGCATGTCTAAACCCTAGTCTACCAGGTGACTGGCGGGCTCAGCATGTCTAAATCCTAGTCTACAGGTGACTGGCGGGCTCAGCATGTCTAAATCCTAGTCTACAGGTGACTGGCGGGCTCAGCATGTCTAAATCCTAGTCTACAGGTGACTGGCGGGCTCAGCATGTCTAAACCCTAGTCTACAGGTGACTGGCGGGCTCAGCATGTCTAATCCTAGTCTACATGTGACTGGCGGGCTCAGCATGTCTAATCCCTAGTCTACATGTGACTGGCGGGCTCAGCATGTCTAATCCCTAGTCTACATGTGACTGGCGGGCTCAGCATGTCTAATCCCTAGTCTACATGTGACTGGCGGGCTCAGCATGTCTAAACCCTAGTCTACATGTGACTGGCGGGCTCAGCATGTCTAAACCCTAGTCTACCAGGTGACTGGCGGGCTCAGCATGTCTAAACCCTAGTCTACATGTGACTGGCGGGCTCAGCATGTCTAAACCCTAGTCTACCAGGTGACTGGCGGGCTCAGCATGTCTAAACCCTAGTCTACCAGGTGACTGGCGGGCTCAGCATGTCTAAACCCTAGTCTACCAGGTGACTGGCGGGCTCAGCATGTCTAAACCCTAGTCTACCAGGTGACTGGCGGGCTCAGCATGTCTAAATCCTAGTCTACAGGTGACTGGCGGGCTCAGCATGTCTAAATCCTAGTCTACAGGTGACTGGCGGGCTCAGCATGTCTAAATCCTAGTCTACAGGTGACTGGCGGGCTCAGCATGTCTAATCCCTAGTCTACATGTGACTGGCGGGCTCAGCATGTCTAATCCCTAGTCTACATGTGACTGGCGGGCTCAGCATGTCTAAACCCTAGTCTACCAGGTGACTGGCGGGCTCAGCATGTCTAAACCCTAGTCTACCAGGTGACTGGCGGGCTCAGCATGTCTAAACCCTAGTCTACCAGGTGACTGGCGGGCTCAGCATGTCTAATCCCTAGTCTACAGGTGACTGGCGGGCTCAGCATGTCTAATCCTAGTCTACAGGTGACTGGCGGGCTCAGCATGTCTAAATCCTAGTCTACAGGTGACTGGCGGGCTCAGCATGTCTAAACCCTAGTCTACAGGTGACTGGCGGGCTCAGCATGTCTAATCCCTAGTCTACATGTGACTGGCGGGCTCAGCATGTCTAATCCCTAGTCTACATGTGACTGGCGGGCTCAGCATGTCTAAACCCTAGTCTACATGTGACTGGCGGGCTCAGCATGTCTAAACCCTAGTCTACAGGTGACTGGCGGGCTCAGCATGTCTAAATCCTAGTCTACAGGTGACTGGCGGGCTCAGCATGTCTAAACCCTAGTCTACCAGGTGACTGGCGGGCTCAGCATGTCTAAACCCTAGTCTACCAGGTGACTGGCGGGCTCAGCATGTCTAAACCCTAGTCTACCAGGTGACTGGCGGGCTCAGCATGTCTAACCCTAGTCTACCAGGTGACTGGCGGGCTCAGCATGTCTAAACCCTAGTCTACAGGTGACTGGCGGGCTCAGCATGTCTAAATCCTAGTCTACAGGTGACTGGCGGGCTCAGCATGTCTAAACCCTAGTCTACAGGTGACTGGCGGGCTCAGCATGTCTAAAC
>CM026403.1:42873515-43043636 GCA_014843695.1 Archivesica marissinica
AAATACTCCTTGATACCAAACAACTCCACTTCGTACTCCGTAGTAAATATTCCTTGATACCAAACAACTCCACGTCGTACTCCGTAGTAAATACTCCTTGATACCAAACAACTCATCTTCGTACTCCATAGTAAATAATCCTTGATACCAAACAACTCCATGTCGTACTCCGTAGTAAATACTCCTTGATACCAAACAACTCCACTTCGTACTACGTAGTAAATACTCCTTGATACCAAACAACTCCACTTCGTACTCCGTAGTAAATACTCCTTGATACCAAACAACTCCACTCGTATCCTAGTAAATATTCCTTGATACCCAAACAACTCCACGTCGTTACCCCATAGTAAGTAATATATTCCTTGATACCAAAATACTCCACTTCGTCTACGTAGTAAATACTCCTTGATACCCAACATCCCCACTGTATCGTAGGTAAATACTCATTGTACCACCCAAACTCCACGTTCCTACTCCGTAAGGAAAATCCTTGATACCAAACAACTCCACGTCGTACTCCGTAGTAAATACTCCTTGATACCAAACAACTCCACTTCGTACTCCGTAGTAAATACTCCTTGATACCAAACCACTCCACGTCGTACTCCGTAGTAAATACTCCTTGATACCAAACATCCCCACTTCGTACTTCGTAGTAAATATTCCTTGATACCAAACAACTACACGTCGTACTCCGTAGCAAATACTCCTTGATACCAAAAAACTCCACTTCGTACTCCATAGTAAATTCTCCTTGATACTAAACAACTCCACGTCGTACTCCGTAGTAAATACTCCTTGATACCAAACAACTCCACTTCGTACTCCGTAGTAAATACTCCTTGATACCAAACAACTCCACTTCGTACTCCTTAGTAAATACTCCTTGATACCAAACAACTCCACTTCGTACTCCGTAGTAAATAGTCCTTGACACCAAAAACTCCACTTCGTACTCCGTAGTAAATACTCCTTGATACCAAACATCACCACTTCGTACTCCGTAGTAAATACTCCTTGATACCAAACAACTCCACGTCGTACTCCGTAGTAAGATCCTTGATACTAAAAAACTCCACTTCGTACTCCTTAGTAAATACTCCTTGATACCAAACAAAACTCAAATTCGTACTCCGTAGTAATACTCCTTGATACCAAAAACTCCACTTCGTACTCCCTAGTATATACTCCTTGATACCAAACAACTCCACTTCATACTCCGTAGTAAATACTCCTTGATACAAACAACTCCACGTCGTACTCCGTAGTAAAAATACTCCTTGATACCAAACAACTCCACGTCGTACCCGTAGTAAATACTCCTTGATACCAAACCAATCCACTTCGTTTTACGTAGTAAATACTCCTTGATAACAAACATCTCACTTCGTACTCCGTAGTAAATACTCCTTGATACCAAACAACTCCACTTCGTAATCCGTAGTAAATATTCCTTGATACCAAACAACTCCACTTCGTACTACGTAGTAAATACTCATTGATACCAAACAAATCCACTTCGTACTCCGTAGTAAATACTCCTTGATACCAAACATCCCCACTTCGTACTCCGTAGTAAATACTCCTTGATACAAAACAACTCCACTTCGTACGCCGTACTAAATACTCTTTGATACCAAACAACTCCACTTCGTACTCCGTAATAAATACTCCTTGATACCAAACATCCCCACTTCATACTCCGTAGTAAATACTCCTTGATACCAAAAAACTCAATGTCGTACTCCGTAGTAAATACTCCTTGATACCAAACAACTCCACTTCGTACTCCGTAGTAAATACTCCTTGATACCAAACAACTCCACGTCGTACTCCGTAGTAAATACTCCTTGATACCAAACAACTCCACGTCGTACTCCGTGGTAAATATTCCTTGATACCAAACAACTCCACTTTGTACCCCATTGTAAATACTCCTTGATACCAAACAACTCCACTATGTATTCCGTAGTAAATACTCCTTGATACCAAACAACTCCACGTCGTACTCCGTAGTAAATACTCCTTGATACCAAACAACTCCACGTCGTACTCCGTAGTAAATACTCCTTGATACCAAAAAACTCCATTTCGTACTCAAGAATAAATACTCCTTGATACCAAACAACTCCACTTCGTACACCATAGTAAATATTCCTTGATACTAAACAACTCCACTTCGTACCCCGTTGTAAATACTCCTTGATACCAAACAACTCCACTTCATACTCCGTAGTAAATATTCCTTGATACCAAACAACTCCACGTCGTACTCCGTAGTAAATACTCCTTGATACCAAACAACTCATCTTCGTACTCCATAGTAAATAATCCTTGATACCAAACAACTCCATGTCGTACTCCGTAGTAAATACTCCTTGATACCAAACAACTCCACTTCGTACTACGTAGTAAATACTCCTTGATACCAAACAACTCCACTTCGTACTCCGTAGTAAATACTCCTTGATACCAAACAACTCCACTTCGTAATCCGTAGTAAATATTCCTTGATACCAAACAACTCCACGTCGTACCCCATAGTAAATACTCCTTGATACCAAAAAATTCCACTTCGTACTCCGTAGTAAATACTCCTTGATACCAAACATCCCCACTTCGTACTCCGTAGTAAATACTCATTGATACCAAACAACTCCACGTCGTACTCCGTAGTAAATACTCCTTGATACCAAAACACTCCATGTCGTACTCCGTAGTAAATACTCATTGATACCAAACAACTCCACTTCGTACTCCGTAGTAAATACTCCTTGATACCAAACAATTCCACTTCGTACTCCGTAGTAAATACTCCTTGATACCAAACAACTCCACGTCGTACTCCGTAGTAAATACTCCTTGATACCAAACAACTCCACGTCGTACTCCGTAGTAAATACTTCTTGATACCAAACAACTCCACTTCGTACTCGGTAGTAAATACTACTTGATACCAAACAACTCCACGTCGTACTCCGTAGTAAATACTCCTTGATACCAAACAACTCCACTTCGTACTCCGTAGTAAATACTCCTTGATACCAAACATCCCCACTTCGTAATCCGTAGTAAATACTCCTTGATACCAAACAACTCAACGTCCTACTCCGTAGTAAAGACTCCTTGATACCAAAAATCTCCACTTCGTACTCCGTAGTAATTACTCCTTGATACCAAACAACTCCACTTCGTACGCCGTACTAAATACTCTTTGATACTAAACAACTCCACTTCGTACTCCGTAGTAAATACTCCTTGATACTAAAAAACTCCACTTCGTACTCCTTAGTAAATACTCCTTGATACCAAACAACTCCACTTCGTACTCCGTAGTAAATACTCCTTGATACCAAACAACTCCACTTCGTACTCCGTAGTATATACTCCTTGATACCAAACAACTCCACTTCATACTCCGTAGTAAATACTCCTTGATACCAAACAACTCCACGTCGTACTCCGTAGTAAATACTCCTTGATACCAAACAACTCCACGTCGTACTCCGTAGTAAATACTCCTTGATACCAAACAACTCCACTTCGTATTACGTAGTAAATACTCCTTGATACCAAACAACTCCACTTCGTACTCCGTAGTAAATACTCCTTGATACCAAACAACTCCACTTCGTAATCCGTAGTAAATATTCCTTGATACCAAACAACTCCACTTCGTACTACGTAGTAAATACTCATTGATACCAAACAAATCCACTTCGTACTCCGTAGTAAATACTCCTTGATACCAAACATCCCCACTTCGTACTCCGTAGTAAATACTCCTTGATACAAAACAACTCCACTTCGTACTCCATAGTAAATACTCCTTGATACGAAACAACTCCACTTCGTACTCCTTAGTAAATACTCCTTGATACCAAACAACTCCACTTCGTACTCCGTAGTAAATACTCCTTGATACCAAACAACTCCACTTCGTACTCCTTACTAAATACACTTTGATACCAAACAACTCCACTTCGTACTCCGTAATAAATACACCTTGATACTTAACATCCCCACTTCGTACCCCGTAGTAAATACTCCTTGATACCAAAGAACTCCACTTCGTACTCCGTAGTAAATACTCCTTGATACCAAACAACTCCACTTCGTACTCCGTAGTAAATACTCCTTGATTCGAAACAACTCCACTTCGTACTCCGTAGTAAATACTCCTTGATACCAAACAACTCCAGGTCGTACTCCGTAGTAAATACTCCTTGATACCAAACAACTCCACTTCGTACTCCGTAGTAAATACTCCTTGATACCAAACAACTCCACTTCGTACTCCGTAGTAAATACTCCTTGATACCAAACAACTCCACTTCGTAATCCGTAGTAAATATTCCTTGATACCAAACAACTCCACTTCGTACTCCATAGTAAATACTCAATGATACCAAACAACTCCACTTCGTACTACGTAGTAAATACTCCTTGATACCAAACAACTCCACTTCGTACTCCGTACTAAATACACTTTGATACCAAACAACTCCACTTCGTACTCCGTAATAAATACTCCTTGATACTTAACATCCCCACTTCGTACTCCGTAGTAAATACTCCTTGATACCAAACAACTCCACTTCGTACTCCGTAGTAAATACTCCTTGATAGCAAGCAACTCCACGTCGTACCCCGTAGTAAATACTCCTTGATACCAAACAACTCCACTTCGTACTCCGTAGTAAATACTCCTTGATACCAAACAACTCCACTTCGTACTCCATAGTAAATATTCCTTGATACCAAACAACTCCACGTCGTACTCCGTAGTAAATACACCTTGATACCAAACAACTCCACTTCGTACTACGTAGTAAATACGCATTGATACCAAACAACTCCACTTCGTACTCCGTAGTAAATACTCCTTGATACCAAACATCCCCACTTCGTACTCCGTAGTAAATACTCCTTGATACAAAACAACTCCACTTCGTACTCCATAGTAAATACTCCTTGATACGAAACAACTCCACTTCGTACTCCTTAGTAAATACTCCTTGATACCAAACAACTCCACTTCGTACTCCGTAGTAAATACTCCTTAATACGAAACAACTCCACTTCGTACTCCTTAGTAAATACTCCTTGATACCAAACAACTCCACTTCGTACTCCGTAGTAAATACTCCTTGATACCAAACAACTCCACTTCGTACTCCGTACTAAATACACTTTGATACCAAACAACTCCACTTCGTACTACGTAGTAAATACTCCTTGATACCAAACAACTCCACTTCGTACTCCATACTAAATACACTTTGATACCAAACAACTCCACTTCGTACTCCGTAATAAATACTCCTTGATACTTAACATCGCCACTTCGTACTCCGTAGTAAATACTCCTTGATACCAAACAACTCCACTTCGTACTCCGTAGTAAATACTCCTTGATAGCAAACAACTCCACGTCGTACCCCGTAGTAAATACTCCTTGATACCAAACAACTCCACTTCGTACTCCGTAGTAAATACTCCTTGATACCAAACAACTCCACTTCGTACTCCGTAGTAAATATTCCTTGATACCAAACAACTCCACGTCGTACTCCGTAGTAAATACACCTTGATACCAAACAACTCCACTTCGTACTACTAGTAAAACTCATTGATTGTACCAAACAACTCCACTTCGTACTCCGTAGTAAATACTCCTTGATACCAAACATCCCCACTTCGTACTCCGTAGTAAATACTCCTTGATACAAAACAACTCCACTTCGTACTCCATAGTAAATACTCCTTGATACGAAACAACTCCACTTCGTACTCCTTAGTAAATACTCCTTGATACCAAACAACTCCACTTCGTACTCCGTAGTAAATACTCCTTGATACCAAACAACTCCACTTCGTACTCCGTACTAAATACACTTTGATACCAAACAACTCCACTTCGTACTCGTAGTAAAAATAGCTGATACCAAACCAAAAACTCCACTTCGTACTCCGTAGTAAATACTCCTTGATACCAAACAACACCACTTCGTACTCCGTAGTAAATACTCCTTGATACCAAACAACTCCAGGTCGTACTCCGTAGTAAATACTCCTTGATACCACACAACTCCACTTCGTACTCCGTAGTAAATACTCCTTGATACCAAACAATTACACGTCGTACTCCGTAGTAAATACTCCTTGATACCAACAAACTCCACTTCGTACTCCGTAGTAAATACTCCTTGATACCAAACAACTCCACTTCGTACTCCTTAGTAAATACTCCTTGATACCAAACAACTCCACTTCGTACTCCGTAATAAAAATATCCTTGATACTTAACATCCCCACTTCGTACTCCGTAGTAAATACTCCTTGATACCAAACAACTCCACTTCGTACTCCGTAGTAAATACTCCTTGATACCAAACAACTCCACTTCGTACTCCGTAGTAAATACTCCTTGATTCCAAACAACTCCACTTCGTACTCCGTAGTAAATACTCCTTGATACCAAACAACTCCACTTCGTACTCCGTAGTAAATACTCCTTGATACCAAACAACTCCACTTCGTACTCCGTAGTAAATACTCCTTGATACAAAACAACTCCACTTCGTACTCCATAGTAAATACTCCTTAATACGAAACAACTCCACTTCGTACTCCTTAGTAAATACTCCTTGATACCAAACAACTCCACTTCGTACTCCGTAGTAAATACTCCTTGATACCAAACAACTCCACTTCGTACTCCGTACTAAATACACTTTGATACCAAACAACTCCACTTCGTACTCCGTAATAAATACTCCTTGATACTTAACATCCCCACGTCGTACTCCGTAGTAAATACTCCTTGATACCAAACAACTCCACTTCGTACTCCGTAGTAAATACTCCTTGATACCAAACAACTCCAGGTCGTACTCCGTAGTAAATACTCCTTGATACCAAACAACTCCACTTCGTACTCCGTACTAAATACACTTTGATACCAAACAACTCCACTTCGTACTCCGTAATAAATACTCCTTGATACTTAACATCCCCACGTCGTACTCCGTAGTAAATACTCCTTGATACCAAACAACTCCACTTCGTACTCCGTAGTAAATACTCCTTGATACCAAACAACTCCACTTCGTACTCCGTAGTAAATACTGCTTGATACCAAACAACTCCACTTCGTACTCCGTAGTAAATACTCCTTGATACCAAACAACTCCACTTCGTACTCCGTAGTAAATACTCCTTGATACCAAACAACTCCACTTCGTACTCCGTAGTAAATACTCCTTGATACCAGACAACTCCACGTCGTACTCCGTAGTAAATACTCCTTGATACCAAACAACTCCACTTCGTACTCCGTAGTAAATACTCCTTGATACCAAACAACTCCACGTCGTACTCCGTAGTAAATATTCCTTGATACCAAACAACTCCACTTCGTACTCCGTAGTAAATACTCCTTGATACCAAACAACTCCACTTCGTAATCCGTAGTAAATATTCCTTGATACCAAACAACTCCACTTCGTACTACGTAGTAAATACTCATTGATACCAAACAACTCCACTTCGTACTCCGTAGTAAATACTCCTTGATACCAAACATCCCCACTTCATACTCCGTAGTAAATACTCCTTGATACAAAACAACTCCACTTCGTACTCCATAGTAAATACTCCTTGATACGAAACAACTCCACTTCGTACTCCTTAGTAAATACTCCTTGATACCAAACAACTCCACTTCGTACTCCGTAGTAAATACTCCTTGATACCAAACAACTCCACTTCGTACTACGTAGTAAACACTCATTGATACCAAACAACTCCATTTCGTACTCCGTAGTAAATACTCCTTGATACCAAACATCCCCACTTCGTACTCCGTAGTAAATACTCCTTGATACCAAACAACTCCACGTCGTACTCCGTAGCAAATACTCCTTGATACCAAAAAACACCACTTCGTACTCCATAGTAAATACTCCTTGATACCAAACAACTCCACTTCGTACTCCGTAGTAAATACTCCTTGATACCAAACAACTCCACGTCGTACTTCGTAGTAAATATTCCTTGATACCAAACAACTCCACTTCGTACTCCGTAGTAAATACTCCTTGATACCAAACAACTCCACTTCGTACACTTCGTACTCTGAACCGCCGCGTGGCCAGCTTTGAGTACTTGTGTGTATCAACTGTATATATATATTTACATTGCCATTGAACCGCCGCGTGGCCAGCTTTGAGTACTTGTGTGTATCAACTGTATATAAAGATCTACATTGCCATTGAACCGCCTCGTCGACAGCTTTGAGTACTTAGGTGTATCGACTGTAGAAATCTACATTGCCATTGAACCGCCTCGTAGCCAGCTTTGATTACTTGTGTGCATCGACTGTAGAGATCTACATTGCCATTGAACCGCCTCCTGGTCAGCTTTGAGTACTTGTGTGTATCGACTGTAGAAATCTACATTGCCATTGAACTGCCTCGTGGTCAGCTTTGAGTACTTGTGTGTATCGACTGTAGAAATCTACATTGCCATTGAACCGCCTCGTGGCCAGCTTTGAGTAATTGTGTGTATCGACTGTAGATATCTACATTGCCATTGAACCGCCTCCTGGTCAGCTTTGTGTACTTGTGTATATCGACTGTAGAAATCTACATTGCCATTGAACTGCCTCGTGGTCAGCTTTGAGTAATTGTGTGTATCGACTGTAGATATCTACATTGCCATTGAACCGCCTCGTGGCCAGCTTTGAGTACGTAGGTATATCGACTGTAGAAATCTACATTGCCATTGAACCACCGCGTGGCCAGCTTTGAGTACTTAGGTATATCGACTGTAGAAATCTACATTGCCATTGAACCACCGCGTGGCTAGCTTTGAGTACTTGTGTGTATCGACTATAGAGATCTACATTGCCATTGAATCACCGCGTGGCCAGCTTTGAGTACGTAGGTATATCGACTGTAGAAATCTACATTGCCATTGAACCGCCGCGTGGCCAGCTTTGAGTACTTAGGTATATCGACTGTAGAAATCTACATTGCCATTGAACCGCCTCGTGGCCAGCTTTGAGTACTTGTGTGTATCAACTGTAGAGATCAACATTGCCATTGAACCACCGCGAGGCCAGCTTTGAGTACTTGTGTGTATCGACTGTAGGGATCTACATTGCCATTGAACCGCCTCGTGGCCAGCTTTGAGTACGTGTGTGTATCGACTGTATATATCTACATTGCATGTGTATCAACTGTACATATATCTACATTGCCATTGAACCGCCTCGTGACCAGCTTTGAGTACCCCTGTGTATCGACTGTAGAGATCTACATTGCCATTGAACCGCCTCGTGGCCAGCTTTGAGTACTTGTGTGTATCAACTGTACATATATCTACATTGCCATTGAACCGCCTCGTGGCCAGCTTTGAGTACTTGTGTGTATCGACTATCTACATTGCTATTGAACCGCCTCATGGCCAGCTTTGAGTACTTGTTTGTATCGACTGTATATATATATCTACATTGCCATTGAACCGCCTCATGGCCAGCTTTGAGTACTTGTGTGTATCGACTGTATATATATCTACATTGCCATTGAACCACCTCGTGGCCAGCTTTGAGTACTTGTGTGTATCGACTGTATATATATCTACATTGCCATTGAACCACCTCGTGGCCAGCTTTGAGTACTTGTGTGTATCGACTGTATATATATCTACATTGCTATTGAACCACCTCGTGGCCAGCTTTGAGTACTTGTGTGTATCGACTGTATATATCTACATTGCTATTGAACCGCCTCGTGGCCAGCTTTGAGTACTTGTGTGTATCGACTGTATATATATCTACATTGCTATTGAACCGCCTCGTTAGTTGAACGTTAGTGTTGTATTCTTATGTAGAATTTGTAGCAGCAATAACAGTACGTTTTTATTTTTGCGATGTAAGGTCGCTTTAATACTCAGATGAACTTATCCCCGAATGACTTATTTTGAGCCAATCAGATAACTCAATCAAGTGTACATTATAATGCTTAATTTATCAATAGTATGTGTGTTGTTAAAATCTCTCTCTCCCTCGTGGTGATGTAATCCAACATGCTTGGTGTCTGTAGAGCGATTAGACGAATGTTCTAAGAACTTTCTTCGCAATGAAGCTAGCAGGAATGCGTATTAGTACACGCTACTAGGGGCGAGCGTCTTCACAATCTTCAAAAAACAAAATGGCTGCCATACTTCTGGACTCTCCATTCCCTCTCAATATTAAACCAGCGGTGACGATAAGCACACTCCTATTGTCTGTACCAATATTCCACTGCACAAAGATTTCAATAAGGGGCCTGCATTTAGATGCAACCGAAGTGGCGGAGGTCGTAGAAGAAATGACAAGTGCAGAAGAATTTAACTTTAACATCGACGTGAAGTTAAGCTATTACAACACATGCACAATAGACACATTTTTTTGGCCCTATGGTCATATAGTAAGTAATGCTTACTGAAGGCAACCAAAGGAAATAAAACATGCATGCAGAAACATCGACGAGAAACTAGGTTAAAACGACCAGATCACTGATATGTCCTTGTGGTCCCGATCGAAAGACCTTATTCTATCAACAAATACTTTTTACTTGAAGGAGATCAGTCAAATAACACCAGAATGGCACATTGTTCCATCGTGAATAGCAGGAAATGCAATGTTGTCGAGTTCGCTTGGCAGTTGCTCAAGTTTGCACCGAGACACATTCAATATACTCGAATATTCTCTTCGATGAAGTGGCCCAACGCAGTTTTATAAGCCAGAGACTTGCCGAAACATTGAATGTAAAGCCCAGTGGTAATACCATCATTAGTTTAGCAGCATTTGGAGAGTCGTCGCAAACAGTACGACATCTAGAAACTACGACTATACATCTGCTTTAGTAGAGAGGCAGGATCCCAAAATGACAAAATCAGTTTGTGAAAGACAGGTACACCCACCCCTGATAGCTTGTATATAGGCTGGTGCACCTGCCCAGGGTGGATGTATAAAAATATGTTTCCAGAATCCGCTAATTTTAACACATTTTCAGAAATTTGCCGATACTGCAAAACATTGAAATTTAAGTGTTGATACGCCGATTATTGGTGGGGGGGGGTGGTAGGAGAAACGGTAAGTATTCATCATAGAGTAAGTATTTAAAAAAATGAAAATGAGGTGTATCATGTCGTTAACAGATTAAATATGCCAAACAATTATGGATTCTTTCCAATGGTCACAGGAGGTTGAAAGGTCATGTGAGCCTGCAAACCCCGAAATTTCGGAAATATTTCAATTTTGACCATTTACAAGCACAATGTACTGTAAAATAAATTCTATTTACACTTGATACAGTGTTGATATCACGGAGGAAATCAACTTGATATCGCCATTAGGGTATGAATAGTGGGGGTTCCAAATGGGTTGTGCTAAAAATTGCAAAACTGTTGATAAGTCGATTATAGGTGAGTAAAGGAGAAATTCCTATCAAACGGTAAGTATTCATTATCAGTAATAAATGACCACTCAACAGATACAATATACCATAACAATATGGATTTGTTCTAAGGGTTTATGTGGGTTGACATGTCACTTGAGTCTGCAAACCCCGCAATTTCGGATATTTTTCACATTTGGCCATAATCACAATGTTGTACTGTAAAATCAACCCAATGTACACCTGATTCATACAGTGTTCATATCAAGGAATGTTTTGATTTAAATAAATAACTTGATATCGCCATTGTGTTACGAATAGTGGGTGTCCAAACAGACGTTTCTCACTACAATTGACACACATGTTGATCGAGTATATGTGGGGGAAGGAGAAACTCCTATCAAACAGGACATATTCATCATATAGTTGATAACAGTACAGGTAAAGCCCAACGGACACTGGGGTTTAAAGGCCTGCAAGTTGACCTATATTTGACCTTAAACACACGAGGAATAGCGGTACAAATCTGACGGTCGACGCACTAAACACACGAGGAATAGCGGTACAAATCTGACGGTCGACGCACATCGTATTTGCCACATGCGAGGCCCTGCATGGTATACATCTAATACATGAGCACCACTTATATCTATTATGACACACGTACATATCAGAGGTTATAAATTGCTGAAATTGAAGTTCTGTATTTTTATATGATCATATTAGCGAAGAAAGACGGTCATCCTGTGATATTGCTCTAACCGAAGAGCTTCAGTTAAACGGGCCTGATAACTCAATAGACTTGGTAACAGATGCACGGCACAGTACTCGGCGAAACTCCAAGTTCACTGACGTTGCCTGTCTTGGGTATAATACTAAACAAGTAATACATCACGAAATAGTCAGCCGTGCTGACGACCCATGTGCACAGCGACATGACCTTCTGGGCACAAAAAGAATATATGCCCACCTTGAAACAAAACAAATTAATGTTCGACGCCATGGTCACGATCGTAATACAAGTGTTAGCAAATATATCAGAGAAAATCAGCAACGTACAGTAAATCAATATGACACATGGCATGCATCCGTATCCCTTGAAAAGCAACTGAAACAGATATCAAGTGGTGCAAAATGCCGAGAGGGCAAAACCTGGTCCATTCAACTTTCCGACAAAGTTGGACCGGTCAAAACACATATGCAATATGCTATGCGTAATTGCAATGGTGACCAATCCATACTTCGAACAAAATGGAATGTATTGTCAAACATTACCAAAATGACCACACAGACTGTTCACCCGAGTCTCGGTGTAAAATAGATCCCAACTATATCCCCAGCCGTCAAATACTTACAAGTCCTGTTGCTGTATAACTGTTGCTGTCATGTGTTAGAAAATGCTATGTTTATAAGGAAGCGCAAAATTATATCTACCACATGGACACTAGTAGCGTGGAATCATTCAACAACAGCTTGAATGTTTTCCATGACAAACGTATCGGAACCTTCTCTGCTCTTCACTACACTATACGCTCAAATTTGGCAATATGTCAATGGAATGAGACAGTGCAAGTCAAGAATAATACAAGACTCCGTTGTACGCTCCAGTTCAAATCCAACATTTGGGCAAGGTATAAACAGGCATTATTTTCACACTTAATCTGGCGGCCTTTTTAAACCAGATGATACATGAAAGTGACAGAACAGAATATGAAAGTGACGAAACTCCGACCTTACAAACAACATAGATCCTGATCAGTTTAACAGTTTATTCGTAATTCAAGGCCTCCGGCCCATACACATATATTATATACATGCATACAAATTATCAGTCTCAGTGATTACGCTACGGCTGATGAGGCACCTACATAACATGTAATCTATGTCCCTGGGCTGATCTGGATTATGTAGTTTGAATACTCATAACTATCAATTTTCTTTACAATCAATAATATACGTTTACTTAAATTGTCAGGGCCTCATTTTGACTAATTCTCAGCTCACAGAGTGATCGTGCATATTAACCGTTAGAAAATACCTACATACGCCAAATTATACTGAATGTACTGCTACATTGTTGATACAAGCCACTAATCACATGGAACAGGTAGTAAAGTATAAATCTTTACAATTGGACGGGGTCAAACTGTCCAACTGACCCCGTCCAATTGTAAAGATTTATACTTTACTACCTGTTCCATGTGAGTAGTGGCTTGTATCAACAATGTAGCAGTACATTCAGTATAATTTGGCGTATATAGGTATTTTCTAACGGTTGATATGCACGATCACTCTGTGAGCTGAGAATTAGTCAAAATGAGGCCCTGGCAATTTAAGTAAACGTATATTATTGATTGTAAAGAAAATTGATAGTTATCTAATCCAGATCAGCCCAGGGACATAGATTACATGTTATGTAGGTGCCTCATCAGCCGTAGCGTAATCACTGAGACTGATAATTTGTATGCATGTATATAATATGTATGTATTTATATGAATAAACTATATGTGTTCGTTATATGGTAACCTTCATACTTCATTTAATTATATATCTACAGTATTATTCGCAAGTTTTCTGTTATATTTTAAATATTTCTCTGTGTCAGTGTGTGTTTACCGATATTGATGCTACATAATAATCACAGTGAATGCTATGAGTACATGTATAATATTATAATTATAATCTCTTGAACATACGAGTATTACACATATTCTGCCGATTTCTACAAGATGCCATTGAGTAAAATAACAATGTATGTAACTGATGAGCAGAGAAAAGAATTGCTGACTTTCTTGCAAAATAAGAACTGGGACGTAGAGATGGAAATAGAAGAAACAGCCACCGCCATGCCCGTTGCAGAGGCTGCTTACGTACCTCCCCCTATGCCTCAGCATGCTGAAGGTGTTGCTGAGTGTCCACTGTGCTTGTGTTCCCCTTGCATAATAAATGAACAGAACAAACAACTTTGGTGGCCTGCTAATAATCGTCCACCGCATAATCTAAATTCACATGAGAGAAAGCTTCTATACAGGAGGTTTTGGGCAATGCTATATAATTGTGGCGCATGGAAAGATGTCAGATATATAGAGAGAAAAGTAGCGGCTAGAAGAGGAGACTGTACTTGGCATAAGAGGGAACTGATGCCTGAATGTGTGGTACAGCAATGCAGGAACTGGCTGCCTAACCCGCGCAACCAGCCTTATTTGGGCCATAAGTGGAGTTGAATTGTTTATACCAGTTGTAAGTACTATAAAAATACAGAACTTCAATTTCAGCAATTTATAACCTCTGATATGTACGTGGGTCATAATAGATATAAGTGGTGCTCATGTATTAGATGTATACCATGCAGGGCCTCGCATGTGGCAAATACGATGTGCGTCGACCGTCAGATTTGTACCGCTATTCCTCGTGTGTTTAGTGCGTCGACCGTCAGATTTGTACCGCTATTCCTCGTGTGTTTAAGGTCAAATATAGGTCAACCTGCAGGCCTTTAACTTGAAATTGTGTCCATCTTCGGTTAAAGAAAGCGGTTACCAAGTGATGGTCTGCCCCAAGTTAGAATACTCTTGTCCAATATGGAATCCACAACAATAAACCCAATTAAAGCACATTGAACAGATCATAGGTAATGCGGCCAGATTTGTTGCCAACAAACCCTTCAATCCACATAAACAATACAGGTTATCTTCCATCATTCCATCTCTCCATTAGCCATATTTACAACAACGACGCCAACACTCTGATTTGGTTCTTAGTGCAGTACATTTAGCCAACAAAAATGACCGAACCAGAGAAAAAATTGAACTGATAGTACAGTACACCTATATTGTCATCATCTATGAGGTTTCATCTTTCAGATAAAATTAAAAAAACTTTCTGAGCGTGGTGGATATATAATTGTGTTCAAGGTCAAGGTCACCAGGAATGGTACATGTAAAAGCATGAAGTGGCGATATATAGCATTATCCAAATATATGTAGGCACTAACAGTTAATACTCCGTAGGCCCCTAAATACGCATTTGAATATAATGATGTAAACAAATTAAGAAAGTGTACAGTCATTTAAGGATGACCTTGACACCCATTTTCACGATCAAGGTCAAACCACTGACATGTTTACGAAGTTTCACTTGCTTTACTGCTGTTATATTTATTATTATATTCAAAACGATTTATATAAGCTTTTTTCGGATATTGTGTATGTAAACAGTAGTCTTAGAACTCAGTTTGAAGCAGACTTGGTAGTGTACAGAACCGGTAAGTACAATGTAATACTATTGAACATAATAAGAATTCATATATCCGAATCATAATAAAACCTTTTGGTAATATTTTAAGCATATTTTCAGTAATACATAATTATTCTAAACATTTTGAACTGGGTACTTGTTCCTTCTATATCATGACATGTCACGTTCTCTGTTAGATACATTAAATGAACTAGGGAGTTTGTAGTTCCTATCGGGACGTGCTACGGTATGAACAGAACGCAGCCTTGACACAAACTCTTGAAATTCCAATATGCTCTACAGAGGTATTCATGGACTTGTTGCAGTGCCTGCCTCGTATATACCGTATCCTGCACTCATTCGTTCAACTAGTCATAGTAACGAGATGAAGTTCATTGCCGCCTGAATGTCTACCAGCACTCGTGTTTTACGAGTACGATACAAATCTGGAACAACGTGCCACACCACTGTTGTGACTACCCCGGACACATTCAAGTTAATTATCCAGTCTCTCCCTGCATTCCGGGACTAGTGATGAATAATATATACTGTATAGTGTAAATACAAATTGGCGTGAGTTATCGTTTGAGTTGGGTGCACTCCACACTCAGCCGTGTGCGTTCTTTTAACCCTCTTCAGTATATGTCGTCAGTGGCGTTGGGGAGTACCTCGTTTAAGTTGATAAATGACCACTTAAAATGAAGAGTTTCAAGTCTTCAACAAAGCGAAATCTCCAGAAAATGGTTTATCGAGCCTGTTTTTGTTTTACATTTACATCCCAGCAATATTCAATATGATGTCTGAAAATCTGGGACTGCACTCTACAGATATAACATTAAATATTTTTGACTATGCACTGTGTTGCAAACAAAGGGATTTGCTTGGATAAAGTTCGCTTGGATAAAAAAAGATGTACTGAATGCTTCCATGCTACAAAAATCTTTATGAAGGCCATAGGACAGCACCCAGACGCATCAGTTCTGAGTGATATATTGGTTGAAGATGGTATGTTTGGGGAAAATACGACTCCCAATATGAGGCATAATGTCCACAGCAAGGATGTGCGATGTCACAAACTAACTCGTTAGTGGATACTGTGGCCACTGTTTCTGTTATGGGCGAAGAAATATGGGAAAGTATTTGGTGAAGAACTCAATGAACATGTTGAGTAAGTCATATCACACTTTGTTAACCATAAGGCTGAAGAGGTGACAACGTCGTTTGAAATACTAGTTGATACAACAAGTAGCAGTGCATGGTTACTGGAAGTTGATACAAGTAGCAGTGCATGGTTACTGGAAGTTGATACAAGTAGCGGTGCATGGTTACTGGAAGTTGATACAAGTAGCGGTGCATGGTTACTGGAAGTTGATACAAGTAGCGGTGCATGGTTACTGGAAGAATATGATTCTTACAATGTGATAATTGGAGCAATAAAGTATAGAGACATTGCATGGAGATGGTCTCAATCCTCATGGGATTCATTCATGCTGATCGGGAAGGAAACTGGGAATTATACTTTGAACAATTTCAAATATGCTACCATGGTTTGCACTCTATAATCACACCACTTATGCGTGTTGGGGTTCGGTTTACGTGGCAGACATGAACCAGCTAGAAAGTACCGACACAGATGTACACGTGGAGTTCTTGGCAGGGCGGTTCTCGATCAAAAGATCAAGCAGGCCATATTGCCAAGTGGCGATGGACACAGTTCTGGAGCATATTGACAAAATAGCCAACGTAACTGGATGCATCGTAAGCATAACATAGCTAGATTTAATTAGGGAACATTCAATTTGGTACTTAACATAACAGTGAAAGAGCTCAACTATCGGATGATACCCATCCAATGCTTTGCATTCAACTGGAGAACGTAAAGGACGGTTGGGACCACAGAGATGCAGCTACTCTGGTCGAAAGCGCGATTAGCAAGATGCATCAAACCGTATCACTGAATTTGGAGTTTATTTCCCATGCTGGTGATGACCACAAAAGTCTGTCCACAAAATTAATGGTTTGACACCAGAGGAAGTGAAGACTGAGATGTTAACTGCCTGGCAACAGTGTGACACTCTTGTTCAGGAATCAGCGTCACGTACTGTGGATAACAGGGTATACTATTATTTAAAAAATCCTCAGAACAAGACCAACACTCTTAGTTCAATATACAATGGAATGTTCCAATGGCATAGTATACGTCGAAAGCTGACCGAGAACTTCTAAGAAGGTTGCTGCAGATAGTGACACCATTCTACAGCATGAACTTGAACTGTTTCACTAGCACTTGCTGGAACAAATCACATTTTACTTTCTACAAACAGTGCTGAATGTGTTGAGTTGTTAACACACATTATTTGTATTTAGAATGTACTTCAGAACAGTGCGATGAACACATTGATGGATTTGATAATTTATGGTAGTTGGAAAAAAGGTCCACGTAAATATATTTGTATCCATCTTAAACATAGTTGACCTCTCCAATGCAATCATTGTTCGTACCCCGGTAACAATAACATGTTCATTTGTTCACTAATGATCCTTTGATAGTATATACATTGTATATTTAGTCTCTATGAATCAATCGTGAAAAATAATTTCTTTTTAATTAAAATACTGTATTTTAAAGCGACACGAAATCAGCGAAGACACACATTTCTACAGAGTGTATTTTCCTATTATATGGCATCATTTCCCCCCAAATATTTGAGTATTTCAACTAATAAACAAACGTCGTATACGCTGTTTGTTGACATAACAAAATAATGTAAACATACATGCGTAATACAACTAGTGTATCCTGAATAACACGATTTATGGTACAGATTTACCGTTATATCTCACATGTGTGCCAATTTATTTGTAGACTATTCTTAGTTAAATTATCTCTAACCGACATTATTTCGCGTTTAGTATTGATTCAGATAACAAACAAACGTCAATTCAGGAGCGTGGATGACCATTATATGAAACCATACTTTCAATCCACAAAAACACTGTGTATTGATTAAATGTTAATGTTCGAATGTATTCGGATGAATTTGTAGTAGCAATGCATTTATACGTTAAAACGAAATTTAAATTATTTAATTATATGTGTTAAATGAGGGGGGTGCAATGAACAGTGAATTTTGATCACTGTGACCCTTAAAATATATTAATATATTAATTTCTGGAGATTTAATCTTGTTGAGGACATTAAGCTCTTCATGTTGAGTGGTTATATATTATTACTCTATGATGAGTACTTACCGTTTGATAGGAATTTCACCTCCATGCACCAACATTTTGGGTCAAGAGTAGCAAACATGGTATGTTTAGAAGCCCCACTATTCATATCCAAGAGTAGCAAACATGGTATGTTTAGAAGCCCCACAATTCATATCCAAGAGTAGCAAACATGGTATGTTTAGAAGCCCCACAATTCATATCCAAGAGTAGCAAACATGGTATGTTTAGAAGCCCCACAATTCATATCCAAGAGTAGCAAACATGGTATGTTTAGAAGCCCCACAATTCATATCCAAGAGTAGCAAACATGGTATGTTTAGAAGCCCCACAATTCATATCCAAGAGTAGCAAACATGGTATGTTTAGAAGCCCCACAATTCATATCCAAGAGTAGCAAACATGGTATGTTTAGAAGCCCCACAATTCATATCCAAAAGTCCATATCTGGATCACTTAATTTTCCAAAACCTCTTTGATATGGACACTGTATATATGAATCAAGTGTAAAACAGGTTTATTTTACAGTACAACATTGTGATTGCGGGCTAAATTTGAAAATTCTGTGAATTATTGGGATTTGCACGCTCAAGTGACCTTTCAGTCCTCTGTGACCATTAGAAACAATCCATAAGTGTTTGGAATATTTTATTTGTTGATTCCATGAAACCGTTCATATCCATGTGTCATATATCTATCATGAATACTTACCGCTTAATAGGAGTTTCTCATCCCCGCACCTATAATACACTAATTAATCGTCATATTTTTACAAATGTGAGCAAAATGGTCCTGTATGGATCCCCCATTATTCGTACCTTAATGCCATATCAGATTCATCATTGTTTAAGAAACTGCCTTAATATGGATACTGTGTGAATCAAGTGTAACAAAGGTTTAGTTTAAGGTACAACGTTGTGTTTAGGGGTTATGTTTGGAAATAAAAGTGATATTTAGGGATTTTCAGGCCCGCGTGACCTTTCAAACCCCTGTGACCATTATAAAAAAGTCCATAATTGTTTGACATAATTCATCTTGTACTGGACATAAACAGCGTCATTCTGAGCAGTTATTTATTATTTTATTTTGAGAATTACCTTTTTATGGGCAGTTTGTCCACCCCCTACCGCTATGTTTCAATGTTTTGCCGTATCAGCAAATTTCTGAAAATGTGTTAAAATTGGCGGATTCTGGAAAATGATTTTTATACATCCACCCTGGGCAGGTGTACAACCCTATATACAAGCTATCTGGATGTACCACTCTTTCACAACATGATTTTGATTCATTATCTAGGCCACTTTCTCAGTTCTGCCTCACTACTACTTACCGACACCGGGTCTAAGATACCCCTTCAAGTGATAATCGTTCCTACAATTGCCATCCCATTACGTAACGTACCCCCAGTCAGTGACGTCCTTGCCACACGTTCGAAACCTGAAGTTTGCCCATTCGGTGATAAACGAGGACAAGTTCGAGATTTGGCTATTTAATAGGAGTTGACCATTATTGGAACAGCATAGGAAGCCAGACGATTCGAGGGAGCGGTCCCACAGCAGTCAGTTCAAGTATCGGATATGTGTTGTCAGGTCCCATTGAAACGACCGACGTAGTAACGCAGTCCTGTTTCGCCCATAATGCAATGCCTATAGACTAGAGAGACTTTGGAAACTAGAGTCCATTGGAATCAGCCCCGAAGAAGACGAAAGTGTAGATATATTACAGACTTATCAGCAGAACTCTATCAAGTGTATCAACCCCGAAGAAGACGAAAGTGTAGATATATTACAGACTTATCAGCAGAACTCTATCAAGTGTATCAACCCCGAAGAAGACGAAAGTGTAGATATATTACAGACTTATCAGCAGAACTCTATATCAAGTTTATTGACGGGAAATATGAAGTCAACAAACTGCCATGGAAAGAAGACCACGCCCCTCTTCCCACAAACTACGAAGTGACCAAAAGAAGAACTGATTCCCTTATTAATAGACTTCGACGTGAACCCCAGATCCTAGAGAACTGATGCATATATAATACATTCAAGAACAAGTGAAATGAGATTGCATCGAGAAAGTTGACGATAATGAGAAGCTGCCCAAACACGTGCATTACATACCCCATCATGCAGTCAAGAAAGGGTCAGCCACGACACCTATACGCATAGTATATGAATGCATTACATACCCCCCATCATGCAGTCAAGAAAGAGTCAGTCACAACACCTATACGCATAGTATATGAATGCATTACATACCCCATCATGCAGTCAAGAAAGAGTCATGCACGACGCCTATGCGCATAGTATATGAATGCATTGCATACCCCCCATCATGCAGTCAAGAAAGGGTCAGCCACGATGCCTATGCGCATAGTATATGAATGCATTACATACCCCAGCATGCAGTTAAGAAAGAGTCAGCCACCAACAATAACAGTGTTAATTACTACATAACACTAGCAACCGTTGCCATTGCACGTAGTTTGCAATACTAATAACAGTGTTAATTACTACATAACACTAGCAACAGCTGCCATTGCACGTAGTTTGCTATAATAATATAGAACTAGCAACAGCTGCCAGTGCACGTAGTTTGCTATAATAATATAGAACTAGCAACAGCTGCCAGTGCACGTAGTTTGCCTTAATAATATAGAACTAGCAACAACTGCCATTGCACGTAGTTTGCTATAATAATATATCGAACTAGCAACAACTGCCATTGCACGTAGTTTGCTATAATAATATAGAACTAGCAACAACTGCCATTGCACGTAGTTTGCTATAATAATAACAGTGTTAATTACTACATAACACTAGCAACAGCTGCCATTGCACGTAGTTTGCTATAATAATATATCGAACTAGCAACAACTGCCATTGCATGTAGTTTGCTATAATAATATAGAACTAGCAACAACTGCCATTGCACGTAGTTTGATATAATACTAACAGTGTTAATTACTACATAACACTAGCAACAGCTAGTAAACTGACCTTCACGAAACTCCCTAGTATTCCTCGGGTGTATGCTTCGGTAAAACCTGCCGGTCACAGTATATGGTCACCATCGGCCAGTGAAAACGATGAGTCATTAGCTGAGCGTGGGTCTGTAGTCATGGTAAACAGTAAAACATCCAGAACACGGAAAACATGGCGTTTATTTGTTTATTAGGTTATTGTCCTAGTGCCACATACGGGACAACCGGAAAGCCCACCAGACCATCCTCATCCCCATACATCGGCTTACATGGAATATCAGCAACTGGCACCCTCATACGAGGTGCAGTCTCAGTTCCCATCTGACTCTGACCACTAACATCCAAGGTCTTGCAATAGGCAGAACGTTTCATACCCATTACCCGCTGTCACATAGTGGGTACCGGGCCATAGTAATCATGACCTCCATCCAAAGTCTGTTCCAGAGATACAGGAACTACGCTACAATCAACTATCAATTCCTACTTCGATTAAATATAGACGGAATTAATGAATTAAGTTGATTTCGCCGTACCTTCAATTGGTTCCCCACTCAGTTCCAATAACGGATCTGGCCCAATGTCACAAGGTATGGCTACGCACTTCTCGCCTCCGTATTAGGATAGTGGACATATGGGAACCTCGTAGTCGGACTACTCACGACCACCAGTGGTATCCCCAATATCCAGACTAACGGGATACTCAACAGTAATATCAGTGCTAAGGACGTGTTGAGAAAGCATCTACACATTCAACGGGGTCCCAAGAGTGATGAGGACCTATGTCTAGATGTAACCCGTTTGAATCAGCTGTAGTGTCATGACGAACTGGGAACCTGGACACACGCACGGAGACTGCCTCCCACAGACCCGCAAACCAAATGGACATCCAACCAATGGAAGATCCCATGCTCTCGCTTGCACATGAGAACAGACACAGTAACAAGTAACTAAGGACCAACATATTAAACCGATGAGAACAGACACAGCAACAAGTAACTAAGGACCAACATATTAAACCGATGAGAACAGACACAGCAACAAGTAACTAAGGACCAACATATTAAACCGATGAGAATAGACACAGCAACAAGTAACTAAGGACCAACATAGTAAACCGATGAGAACAGACACAGCAACAAGTAACTAAGGACCAACATAGTAAACCGATGAGAACAGACACAGCAACAAGTAACTAAGGACCAACATATTAAACCGATGAGAACAGACACAGCAACAAGTAACTAAGGACCAACATATTAAACCGATGAGAATAGACACAGCAACAAGTAACTAAGGACCAACATATTAAACCGATTTCCAAGCATTGTACTTTCAGTGTCTAACATCAGTCCAATATAAGTCACAACTGCCACCAGACAACCATTCCCAAATACAAGGGTTTCGCCAATCATACAAGGCACCTCCACAGGGACTAGACTCTTTTTTAATTTGTACGTGAATTTTCTGTTTAAGTAAACTGTGCCATTTCCTACAGCCGACCAAAAATAAAGGAATTATGTCAATTGTTTTGTTATATTCAGAGTCTAAATCCTTGCTCATCCAGTCCTTTATTGGAACAACATGTGTACTACTACATTGGCCATTTTGATATAATGTATAACGATAACCCCTGTCCGGTAGTATGCATTTTGACCCTATATATTACCAGGAGATTACCCCCATTACTTCGGGCTTAGCCTTGCTAGACGTCATATAATGAATACTAAGCACGAGAGACATGTGTCGTTCACAGCATCATAGGGCATTTTATTGACATGGCCCTCTGTGCCGCAGTGATAAAATGGTCTTACAATATTGGACATAATCCGAGACCTTGCTCTTTTGACGTGCCAACGTGCTAGTGGTTTTAGTCAAGTTCCCTACAACCAGGTCCTATTTTGCTCCCCTAGCTTTCACCAGGCCCTATAATTATAGTGACTCCTAACGAAAAGAGAGTGGCATCCATATGACGGGATATTATATCAGGCCTTTCCCCCTGAAACATTCCAATCCTTCATCTTTGCTTTGTGACTGCCAATTTATAATGAAAAACTAATGTAGGTGTTGATCAACCTTAATACAGATTTTGTCGACCTACCTACCTACCTGCCTGCCTGCCTGCCTGCCTGCCTGCCTGCCTGTCTGCCTGCCTCTGCCTGCCTGCCTGCCTGCCTGCCTGCCTGCCTGCCTACCTACCTACCTACCTACCTACCCAACCACCCACCCAACCACCCACCCACCTACCTACCCACCCACCCAAATAACCCACCCACCCGCCCAAATAAAAAACCCAAATCACCCACCGACCCAATTCCTATCCACCCACCTACCTACCCACCCCCCACCCACCTAATCACTCACCCACCCACGTTGATATGATCAGAAACTCAATACGGCCTAATTAATAGTCTCGGTTAGCCTGGGAACAGGCGTCGATATATTTTGCCTGGTCAGCCCAATAAATATATATTTAACACCGATACTATTAATTGGGCCGTATTGAGTTTCTGATCATATCAACGCCTGGGGAAAGTGGGGCATTGTCCGTGTAATTATTGACTCGCATTAATCCTATTAATAGGCACATTAGCACGTGACTTAATTAATGACGTACTGGAATCGAAAGCGAGGCACTGCAATGTTAATAAAACTTTATAATTGGCCGCCATTGTTTACAGGTCAACAGAACGATAAATAGTTTTAAAAAGTACAATGTGCGTCTGATTTGACATATTTACTCAATATTTAAAGCAGAATTACATCGTATGAAATAAAAGATATTTGAAAAATTCAATTTGTACGTATGGGTAGCAATGCTGCTACACATTCTAACATTATACTTTGTATGCTTATGTTCATTTGGTAAACAGTGTTATTTTGCGATAAAACAAGCTCGAAACCGAAAGTAGGAGTTTCCGAGACGATCGGTCACGCACTTGTTTACAACCGGAAAGCATCGTCCGCACTTGTTTGCATGTTTCACGCATGCGCACTCTGCGTGTTTACATTTCGTGTGTTGATAAACAAATTCGCGTATACGACGGTTTAAATTTATTGGAATTTTATCGTTTCTGAGCAACTATTTCGATTGTAAACACACACACATTAGTATTTATATTTTACCCAAAACATCCTTTATTACGATGTAATACTGCTTTAAGTCGTCCTTAGTTCAATTACGCCGAATCGATCAATTACCATGTAAATGTAATAATTATTTAAAACCCACCGTCTCGTCCACAGGGATTCGGCACGTTTGGGGGTACTTAAATATATATACTAGTACCCCCAAACGTGCCGAATCCCTGTGATCTCGTCGATATAACACAGAAACGGGACATTATATGTTTGCAATGTAAATGAGTATACAGGAGCATTCGTGTATATTCGGAAATGATCGTGAATAATCGTGCCTGTTCGGCGATTTCCGATAGAATTCCGTTTCTATATTTAGCGATATTATCTTAGAGAAGAGTTGTCGCTCTTCAAATCTACACCCTCATAAAATAGATGGCACTGGTCATTTTGCCAGAAGTTAAAAAGTGAAAATCGACAGACTGGAACCCAGGCTAAGTCTCGGTGTTAAAATATATTTATTTGACTGTCCAGGCAAAATATATCGACCCCTGTTCCCATGCTAGCACTAACCAGGAAGAAACCTCATATAAAGAGACATGGTCTGAGCGGCGCTCGAACCCCATCAGTGATGATAGGTTACAGTGGTATATAAGTCAGCGACCTTAACCACTCGACCACGGATATACGCCTCAGTGGTCGAGTCGTCCGCCTCCGTGGTCGAGTGGTTAAGGTATATACGCCTCCGTGGTCGAGTAGTCCGCCTCCGTGGTCGAGTGGTTAAGGTCGCTGACTATATCTATTTTATAGATCTAGGGGCCTACTCCAGTTCGTAACGTTTGTCAATTCATGGTGAAATAGCTGTGACAGTAGAAGCGTGATAGTTTGTTAGATTGCTCTAAATCAATGGTTCAAGTCTGGCTTCAAGTATTATATTATTTATTACGGCTTTATTTATAAAGGTCTTGTTTGTTCGATGATAATGCATCGCAGTCTAAATTACGCGAGAGGCTGGTCACGTTGTCACGATCATAATAATGACCCCACCGTACACAATGTGTGATTTCCTGTAGACAAAGCCGTGTCCATACATATAAAGCGAGGGGTTAGTTTATGCAAATTTATTTTAGCTCGATTGCGAAACAAGTTATTTCAACTTATATTAATCACTCTCGAGATCTCATTCCTGATGGAGTCCATCGCCACAAGGGAGAGAGAATTTAAATGCATTGCCTAAGGGCACAATCGTAAGGACACCAGCGGGGCTCGAACTCCGGACCTTTCGCACCTGAAGCAAACGCGCATCCACTGTGCTATTACGACTTCCAAGCGAGGGGTTCGACATTAAAGAAAGATAGATAGATAAATATGACTCCATATTTGATTATATCCTACGATGATCACGTGGAGACGGAGGTCCTACGATGTGGAAACTGGGGTAACTTTTCCATACATATAAATCTGACTTAGGCCCTACTTGATTATGTCCTACGATGTGGAGACGACGGTAACTTGTCCATACATAGGCTATACATCTGACTTAGGCCCTACGTACTTGATTATGTCCTACGATGTGGAGACGGTGGTAACTTTTCCATATATATACATCTGACTTAGGCCCTACTTGATTATATCCTACGATGTGGAGACGGAGGTCCTACGATGTGGAGACGGGGGTAACTTTTCCATACATATAAATCTGACTTAGGCCCTACTTGATTATGTCCTACGATGTGGAGACGGGAGTAACTTTTCCATACATAGGCTATAAATCTAACTTAGGCCCTACTTGATTATGTCCAACGATGTGGAGATGGGGTTAACTTTTCCATACATATAAATCTGACTTACTTGATTATGTCCTACGATGAATGGAGTCACTTTTTCAGGCAGGCAGGCAGGCAGGCAGGCAGGCAGGCAGACGGAGTGCCGGTGTTAGCTATCCTTAACTAAGTTTTAAATATCGCGCGCTTGGAATTGCAGTTTGCTCCCTTGGCCTGTGTGGCGTTTGATCACGTGACATTATTCAAGATGGCAGCGTCCAGAAGACTCGGAAAGGTTGTGCAAATATAGAATGTTATTAAATTATCGTACATTTTGTAATTTTATCTGAAGCTAAGTGTTGAATCATATTAATAATGAGACAATGGTTCACTGACTACTCGTATTATTGTTGTATTAGACCTGTACATTGAGAAAAATGAGAGTTTTACCGGCGTTGGTTTGAGTTGGCTTGAACGAACAAAAAAATTCAAAAGCGGAAGTACACTAACTGTGTACGCGTTTGCATTTGGTGAATGAAATACAAGTCTTATACAAGTTTTCCTCGTCATATATCGATATTGTTGCTTCAAAAAGTTGGGACGATACATTTTAACAGAAATTTAAAAGATTTATTTTAATTATTAGTAGAGTGATCTATCCTAGTCCTATAAAATATTTTCTTCTTCTGTTATTTCGACGTCTTATCATTAAAGCTCATTTTCGCATAGCACTTTCCGCCCTGATCATTCATATAGAAATTTAATTTGCTAAATTTTAGGTCTAAAAGAATTGCTCGAAATGCAACAAACGCGGGACTGGTCATCCAGGGATCGCAGGTTCGATCCATCGTCTGACCATAATAAAATTAACATTCTTTCATTTAGGACTATAAACTGATGTATCGTGTTGGTGCTATACACCGTGCACGTAAAAGAACCAGAGGAGACTCTGAAATGGGTCTCGGTCTGTATCATTGCACTACCCTCCAAAAATCTAAAATGACTAATCTCATATGAGCAACCAGTAGCGACGATAAATAAACACACAAATGCAACAAATATGTGTTGGTTCGTCAGCAAGGGTAAATACGCTCAAACAGTCGATTAGCTTACAAGTATAACTATATTTAATTGATCTGTTTATTGGACAGTTGTCCAATTATCACACCCATGGAACTTGCCTGATGAATTGGACTTGTTCCTGGCGCCGGGCAATGGGATTTGTGGAGTTCTGCATGATACATTTATATGAACATTGTGCCACATCTACAATTTTCGTCCAAATAACTGCATTTTACCAAAATGGCACATCTGAAACTTACGTCGTCGACGGCTGTAGTTTTCATCGAATTCGCTGGGGACAGGTTTGCAACTTTGCATCAAAGACACCAAATAGTCAAGTGCATAATAATAGTCATAGCTTTCCGGTCTTCAATTACATGTATGCCCTGGTTTATACTTTACATTTAAGTTTATCATTAACATCAGTGAGATTATGTGCATCGTTTACAAATAAGAAATTGGATCAATTATCCAGTGCTAATAAATACACTGGTCGTGTAATCCAGCTGCCACAGGTTTGAGACCCAGCTGTACCAGGTTCGAGACCCAACTGTACCCAGGGCGTTCATTTGACCCGAGCTCCCGGGTTTTGACCCACGAAAATTGATAAAGACGCTTTTTGACTCTTGGTGAAAATGCCCTGAGAGTCAACTTGACCCGGGGCGTTGATCGGCCATGCGTCATCAAATATTTTCTCAGCGGAGTAATTATCAAAATATGTCTGTCTACGAGGTCGAAGACCGTAATCGTTCATATATAAACCGCAGTTATTTTCATCAAAATTCTGCTGCATTTCGTTATGAACACGATCGTGATTTACGAGGGACTCACAATCGGACAAAATGGCGTCTAGGCAAAC
Source organism: Archivesica marissinica (assembly GCA_014843695.1). Lineage (NCBI taxonomy): Eukaryota > Metazoa > Mollusca > Bivalvia > Venerida > Vesicomyidae > Archivesica > Archivesica marissinica. Next base: position 42,902,170 of record CM026403.1, read on the forward strand.
TTTACGTAAAATCTTTATCTCAACCAGCCGATCAGAATATAGTATCAACCACGCATAAAGCGCCTTCATCACTTGCGCCGCCCAGGATTAGGTTCAAAACGCGTGGTTGATGTCATTATTCAGTTGGGTGGTTGAGAAAAAAGGCTTACCCAAACTTTAGTATCAAAGGGAAATAAATCTTTAATAACGTTTCTCTAATACCTGTACGGCTCGGTATTTTTCCGGTAAAAATTAGTTTTTATCAAAAGACAATTATTATTGATTGTCACAATAAACACCTTTAGCAAGTTTTGCAAACAACCAATTACCGTTTGTGTTGTTTGCCATCATATGTGCTGCTAATCATGAGAACTGAGAAGTTTAAGTAGGTGTTGACATTATGTGTATTGTCAATGTACAATAGGCATAGATAAAACGGTGTTTTTGTAACACGTGTATTGTCAATAATAAGTTGTCTGCTATTTGAGAAGCTTATAGTGGGCCACTGATATAGAAATTATACGCCGGAATGGTTTGATGATGACTTTTGCTATTGTTTGTTACAGATTTCTATGGGGTATTATTGTGTGCACAACCCATTAATCATTTCATTGTTTCTACATTATTCCTTCATTTTCTGGAGAATATTCCTAAATCATTCTTAGTTATATTTTCAATCAGATCGGAGATAAAAAAATTAAAGAGTATCAGTTTTAGAAATTAAATCTTAAATATGGTTCAGAAAAGCCTTAGTCACTTCGGAATTGGCACACCCAGCAAACGTAAGCTGAGTGATAGTGTTAGTGAACCTGGGACACCTAAACGCCATAAAGTAGACTGTGACACTCGTAAGTCTAAAGTGAAAAGAAAATTCAGGTCTGAGTGGCTTAATGAATTTGAGTGGCTGGAAATGAAACAAACTGATGATCAGATTCTGTTGTATTGTACTTGGTGTAGAGATGCTAAAAAGAAAAATCCCTTCGCTAACAGTGGTAGCACGAACCTACAAAAATTACATGTACGTAAAGTACCAACATGCATATATTTGACTCTTGAAAATTCCAGCTTGACTCTTGAAAATTCCTGTTTGACTCTTGAGATTTTGACCTCAGGGTCATTGACTCTTGAGTTTCAAAGTCTAGTGAACGCCCTGCTGTACCATTCCTAAATGACTAATTTCATAGGCTTTCAGATAAGACTTCAGATTGATGTCCTGTGTTGATGCTTTACACTGTATACATTGTAAGTAAGTGAACTAGACAAGATGAGGCTATATATGTATGTTACTTTGTATATCTGTACTCTACATGTATATATGCAATGTCCTCATTTCCTCCAAAGTCTAAAACGACGTATCTCTTCAAGAAGCAGCGTTCATTATACGGGCAACCTGTATGCACTATAAATAAATGTAAATACATTGGGATTGCAAAAACACCAAAATAAATCGTAAATAAAATGTATTAAAAGTGCTTGGTTTGTCAATGCCAATTTTGCAGACATGTGCGTCTTTATTAATGCTGTCATGTTGTATTTTGCAGGAATTGCACGATTTAAAAAACAAGGACTTGAAGACGTTCAAGATTACAAATATAGATGAATCTAATATACTACAATGGCAGGGGCTAATAATACCGGTAAGTTAGTGTCACTATTATATCTCCATGCAAACGATGGCCATTTAGCTATCATGCAGTAGATATGTAGTCACCATATCTATCCCACCTCCATAGATATTACTGGAATTACATGAGATTCTGGCCTGCATTATGAGCATTGATATATTACCATAATCCAAATTCATTCAAATATATTACCACGCTTGGTTGACCATATAGAAATGTATAAATCTTTTGTCATGAAAATCATCCAAAAACATCACCATCCATCTTTCCAAATGTATATATTTTGCAAATATAGAACATAGAGGTGACTATTGAGGCCAAAATGACTATCACAATAGTATCACGATAGTTGAAAATACTATCACGATACTATTGCGATAGTCACTATGCTATCACGATACTATTGCGATAGTTTGGTTAAACACAGGTAATATGCAATATTGGTTTGACACTGATTTAATTAATCTATATCAATGCAAAAAAGAGTTTAATATGACTAGAATAGGTTAAGTAGCTAGAACACTGACTTATACTTAGTATGAAACTTAAACAAACATGTCTAACTCTTAACACTTAACCTGCCACAGGTAGCATTTGTCACATGCCATATGCGAACAGTGTTGCTCCAGATCAGCCTGCGCAGGCAGATCTGGAGCTACACTGTCTGCGCATGGCACATACCCGGCAGGAGGATAACATTTAACTTGTCATTACTCGTCATCAATCTCATCATGGCACATGCCATTGTCATACACAGTTCACTGCTTCCAGTTTTCTTCCCTGAAATGCCTGTATTTCGGGCGTCCGAGAAGTTACGATTGCATAGCGGTCGTCTAGTACACTACAGGGTATTGACCATTTACCGCACCCTCTAGGGCAAATGCGCGATCATATCGCCAGGGAGCTTTCAGCGGGTACACAATACAATCAAATAAGCGCATGTGCGAACTGGAGTAGTTACTTTCACTTTCAAAAGCATCGCTGTCAATTGTAAGTGAAAACATTCGACAAAATTGAATTTTAAACGAACTATCAATAGTTGGATGGACTATCGGCGATAGTTATCGACTTGGAGTTTTGCTATCGACCTATTGCTATCGCCAGCTCTACTATCGTGACCTATTGATAGGTCGACCTATCGTTACACCTCTATTAGAACTAGTGATAAACCGATTATCGCTAAGTCGCCGACAATCGTTCGCCGGCATGGACATCGGCGATAATCGATTGTGAAAATGTGTAATCGATTATAATCAACGAGTCTTAATTGTTTTTTTTGTTTGTTTTTAACCATGTTTAAGGTCCGTTTATTTTCCTCGTCATAGGTGACCTGTGGGTCGAGGGCCTCCCACAAGCACCTTACAATAATGTACATTTTTTAACGAGTAGAATAAACAAACGGCATGAATAATAGTGTATATAAATATATCAAGTCATTATCATGTTGGCCTTAAAGTGCTGAAAAAATGTTCAGTTACACTTAGAAAAAAAAGAAGAGAAAAGTGGTCTGCAGCCTACATTCTACCAAGTGATTGATGACAATTATTTTCAATATAATTTTAAATTAAAACTTTTTAACATATTGCTTCCATATTTCGTCAAATTCAAATAATTTGTTCTGTATTGAAGCTGTCTCAAGTTCAGTATCATATAATAGTTTTAATCGACACATCAGATGTTGAACGGATGGTTTTATGTCTTTATTTTTGTATCTTACTTTTATGTTTGTTTATACCTCAAATAAAACTACGATTTACTATTGGCTGTATTTTATTAGCATTGCACGTTTGCAACAACAATTCTAACTGTATCTAGTACTAGACTTTTCACTAGTATGTCACTAAGTGTTCTGTCCTCTATTAACTTAAAAACTATCAGGTGGCAGTCCAGTAACTTAAAGTCTAGTACTCAGATGTAACTGAGTAACTAATTTGTCGAAACTATTAACTTCAACTAACTTGTAAGTAATTTATTAGTACTAAATAGATTGTTAAACTCACAAATTAGATGGAATGATTTTGATTTATAACTATATCAATTGCCTGATTATTAATCGATTATCTAATCGGTTTACCCGTCCGATTAATCGATTATGGATTTTGAAACCGATGCACATCACTAATTAGAACGTAACTCACACCGATATACATTACATGAATATTTGAATACTAATAACTTACTCATTTGTAAAATTCCATGTCACTGTTTGGTGTTTACTGATTAGTTGCTATAAACATGTGTTTAAGTATACTTTGTTGAAATGCTTCATATGTTTTGGACTGAACAAGTGATTCCCAGTGTCAGCTGAGATGTTTCACAGACCTCTAAATAGGCTTACAAAACGTGTAGATCCAGTTCATCTGCATCTGGGGCAGAATATATGTCCCTACAGGTAGACATAACAGTGCTTTGATAGGATAGTTGGGGCAGAATATATGTCCCCTACAGGTAGACATAACAGTGCTTTGATAGGATAGTTGGGGCAGAATATATGTCCCCTACAGGTAGACATAACAGTGCTTTGATAGTATAGTTGGGGCTGAACAAATAATAGTTTGGACTGAAATAAAAAATAAAATAAATATATTACAAAAGAGATAAAGCATAAAGTTATCAATGCACATAATTACGAGCGCCCATCAATAATTTTGTAATTTAATTTCACTATTTCAAACCGCTTTCATACAGGGTAGTGAAATTTTGTATGTTCAAAGATTAATCATTCTCCAATTAATGCAACATGCGATGACATTGATATCCTGAAGTCACAATTAATGACGTCATATCAATATTCTAACATCACATCAAGAGCGTTTGTTGTAAAATTTGTCGCACAGTGTCAGTGAGCAACGTGTTATGATAATGTGTTATACATTACTCGGAAAATCTTTCTCCGACATGACGGAGGATTTGCATACAGTTTATGGGGACTCTTGTTTATAGAATGATGCCATTTCAAAGTGGGTGAATCGCTTTAAGGGTGATATATTTTTAGGCTCAACTATATTAACAGAGCACTGTTAAGTCTGCCTGTGATATCCCCATACTGACCTGTGTTCTATTACATGTAAGCACTTTCGCAACCCCTTTAGTTTTTGTACAAAATGTGTGCCCTTGCATTTCTAAAAATGGAAAGCCTACGGATAAACGTAAATATGATGATTGTATTCTTACAGTCAAGCCTGTGTTCTATTTTGCAGCCAACCTGTATTCAGTAGCCAGAGGCAAATTTCAACCACGGCAATCTAGGGGGTCCGGGGGCATGTTGCCTGTTAAAATTGTGGGGGTATAGATGCGATTTCGTGCGTTTTCTGATTTAATGAGTTTAGACCTATAATTATGTACTGACTAGCAGTCAACATTTTATACAGCAAAGGGATCTTTTTTGCATTTTATTTATTTAATTTTTCATATATTTTTTTGCTGCCTCAGTGTGGCTACGGGCCTAGTATTAAACAGCCAGTTACAACATTCCTAATGTGGTAATTTCTTCAACAATTAATCTGTTATTGAGCACCCACTGTGACCATCCAAGTAGCTTTCATCACCCCTTATTGAGCAGCCACTGTGACCATCCAAGTAGTTTTCATCACCCCTTATTGAGCAGCCACTGTGACCATCCAAGTAGTTTTCATCACGCCTTATTGAGCAGCCACTGTGACCATCCAAGTAGTTTTCATCACGCCTTGGCTGGCTGCTTAATACAGGCTAAACTGTGCTTACAATTACTTATGGTTCGCGGTGGGGTATGAATTGAACACGTTCTTTGTTTTCTTACAGGATTGGGATGCATATAACAAAGGTGCATTTAGAATTCAAATAGACTTCCCAGCAGAGTATCCCTTCAAGCCGCCTAAGATCACATTTAAGACAAAGATTTATCATCCTAATATAGATGAGAAAGGACAAGTGTGTTTGCCCATCATAAGTGCAGAGCACTGGAAACCTGCTACAAAAACGGAAAAAGGTTTGTGTATACATGTCTATGATCTCACCTGAAGCATGCTCAATGTGGGCTATAGTACTAATAAATGTAGACGTGTATTCCACCTTCTGTTATGTACACAAGTTGCTTCATATATGACGTCTCATCTAAAGCTGCCCAATAGAATGTAGACGTGTATTCCACCTTCTGTTGTGTACACAAGTTGCTTCATATATGACGTCTCATCTAAAGCTGCCCAGTAGAATGTGATGGTCATGATCACACTTCATCTGGCATGCCGCCGCATAGAGGTTATAAAACTTTTCTCCAATCTCAAACTCAAGTCTCGTGCTTCTGATCACAGGGATTCGTCACGTTTGGGGTACTAGTATATATATTTAAGTACAGGGATTCGTCACGTTTGGGGTACTAGTATATATATTTAAGTACAGGGATTCGTCACGTTTGGGGTACTAGTATATATATTTAAGTACAGGGATTCGGCACATTTGGGGTACTAGTATATATATTTAAGTACAGGGATTCGGCACATTTGGGGTACTAGTATATATATTTAAGTACAGGGATTCGGCACATTTGGGGTACTAGTATATATATTTAAGTACAGGGATTCGGCACATTTGGGGTACTAGTATATATATTTAAGTACAGGGATTCGGCACATTTGGGGTACTAGTATATATATTTAAGTACAGGGATTCGGCACATTTGGGGTACTAGTATATATATTTAAGTACAGGGATTCGGCACATTTGGGGTACTAGTATATATATTTAAGTACAGGGATTTTACTCTGTGGTATGTCAGATTTCGCATCGATCAGTAAAATGGCCCTATCTGAAACAATTTTGAACAAATCTGTCCAAATATAACGCCTATCCCGAGTCTATGTTGTTCTTCAAATAAAACATAACTTTAAGCTGCATGCATGTATACTTTGCAAACAATTGCCACAGACATTGGCAGGCCCGTCGCTGGGCATACGCAAGTACGCACGTGCGTATCATTGGTCTCAGAAAACGAAAAAAATGAAAACGAAAAAAATGCATTAAAACCCTGGGGGTGGGCTTGTAGGGATACATAGGCGCCGTGATGTGTGTAGTGATGGAATAATTGAGCCCACTGCAAATATTGTGCATCTCAAAATTTAGTTTGTGCTATTTTACGTGCTTGTTTAATTGATAAGGGCGATAGATCATCAACAAATTTCCGGGGGGCATGGCCTCGGACCCCCCTAGCGTACTCGCTCGCTATGCTCACTCGACAAACAAGCATATTTGTGGCCGTGCGTATCATCAAAATAGCTCCAGCAACGGCCCTGATTGGCCATAGCTGGTCACATTTCCATACTAGGACACAGGTTCTGTCAGCAACAACAAAAAATCTTCGGCAGGAGAGTTTTAACAGTGAATAACATCATCAATAAAATGTGTTTCCACTAACGTGTATGTTTATTCGGCAAAAATGTACGTCAAAAAGAGATTTCGTAGAATTTTTCAATTTGTTTTGAAAATTTCTAAAGCTGCGCAGTTCGCGTTGAAACGAGCGTTCTGATTGGATTATTAGAATGTAACTAGATGTTTGTTTTTTTTTGGCAAAACTTCCTGAAATTGCAACTTGGAATTTTGAAAATTCCTAGATCCATTCTTAATGAAATAAATTTAGTGTCTGTATTGGATAATGTTGTCAAATACATGTACGACTGGATTCAAGATTATGAAGCCATTTGTAAACATTCATAATTTTCGAAATATAAACTTCAATTATAGTTATTGTTGTTTTGTAATCAGAAGGTAATTCAGGGATCATTCTAGTGGGCGAAATTGTCGCCCTAGAGCCTGACTTCACCCTCTGGGGGTCCCACTATTTTTTGGTTTTTACGATTTTCAAACAAAATTTTGTCTAGTAAGATACACTGGCCCATTATAAAGCACTCCTTCTATTCAAATGTTGTATTTAATGGTTGTACTGTGCATTTTAACCCTATTTTGCAGAAGTATATTAAAGAACACCATTTAAGGAAGCAAGCGCCCTTTCTCACTTCTCCCAAAAATTCTGACCTAGAATGAACCCTGTAATTCAGAGCGTTCACTAGATTGTGATAGTCAAATTGAGGTCAAAATCTCAAGAGTCAATATGCATGTTGGTACTTTCCGTACAGGTACTTTTTCCGAGCATACATAACTAGCTCTACACTAAGGTGTGTCTTGGGTGCACCCAGATCAGTCTGCCAAAGTATGTGCAGAACTATAAGTTTTCTTATCATAATTAGAGAAATCATTTACTAGTTTGCTGAGCTTTGCATCTGGGTTTGGGACCTTTAGTTTTATGTTGTATTGAATTTGTAACTTGTATAGTCCTATTCCAGATGCAAAGGTCACCAAATGATCAGGTGTATTTGATTTCAACATCTGAGCCTTCTGGGGTCCTGAAGCCGGATCAGCCCTGAAAAACCAATAGTAGGCCTAATGATGATTACACAATAATAATGAACTTATTTTTATTATGCATGAAACCGATACGAAACCGATCGAGTAAGGTTCCACGACATTGTTAAGCCATTAATCTGCATGAATTTCTTAAATAAAACGGACATATCCGTATATATCTATAACTTACAACTAAAATTCCGAGTTATTATCTCGAGTAAGAGGGAATTTTGATCAAATCCGAACATTTTCATTCATAATATCAGACGGCGTCATATATTTTGCAACCGCCCTGCGTTGGCATATTCAAATTGGGCATGCATAGATTTACGGCTGGAGTTACCAATTTCAAAAGAAAATGCGGGTAACTTATAGTTTGTTCCGAAAAATGATTTTAGTACATAAGATACATGTTTGGTCTTTTAATAAACATTCGTTAAACCGGCGAAAAAGTAGTACTATATTTTCATGTAAATTTGGCTCCAACTTTACAGGGTTACATTAAACAAATTTTAGGCTTATTGTTGTCGTATGCAAATTTAATATTCATTCATTCATTGGCCGAAATCGGAGTTACGGCATATATTATTTGACGGACTCCGTACCCTCCGATCATATTTGTCAGGCAGATTAGGATAATTACCCAGCTGAGAAAGTGTTGACATTGCTCGACTGCTCATCGCCCCGGGTCAATGCTATGCATTTTCACCAAGAGTCGAACAAATGTCTTTATTGATTTTCTTGCGTCAAAACCCGGGAGCTCGGGTCAAATGAACGCCCTGGGTAATTCGAGGTTTGATCATTTATACATCAAACTGATGGGAAGAATATATATATGTAGCAGCTTGTAACAACCATAACATTTCTACAGTAATTGACCACGAGACATGTAAGAGTCAGATGAAGGACCTAGTCCACTACCTGTGAATTGCACATTTTTCGCAGCTCTCTTGCTGTTGATAAACAAAATATCCCATTGACTTGACTATACGTGGATGTTGATATAGGTATGCAGAAAATAACAGTGAACGTTATTTTTTATATTCTTTTTGGTCCTATAAAATATCTTCCGTCTGTCCTGTAAGTTTTTCGTCCAGTTTGTGAAATCTGTTATGTTGATGTATGTAGTTTTCAGCACCTGTTTTATATTAAAGAAATTGTTTGCTATATTTCCTATAGAATTATATATTAAATCTTTAAAAATCTTCTCATTAACATACGCAGCACATATCTTTGATATTGTGCATGTGGCATCACCTAGTGGACCAGTACTAAGTTTGTTCAAATGATGATCCTGGGGTCATATTTGACCTTGACGGTATGGATTACATGTGGCATTATCCAGTGGACCAGTACTAAGTTTGTTCAAATGATGATCCTGGGGTCTTATTTGACCTGACGGTATGGATTACATGTGGCATCACCTAGTGGACCAGTACTAAGTTTGTTCAAATGATGATCCTGGGGTCATATTTGACCTTGACGGTATGGATTACATGTGGCATTATCCAGTGGACCAGTACTAAGTTTGTTCAAATGATGATCCTGGGGTCTTATTTGACCTGACGGTATGGATTACATGTGGCATCACCTAGTGGACCAGTACTAAGTTTGTTCAAATGATGATCCTGGGGTCATATTTGACCTTGACGGTATGGATTACATGTGGCATTATCCAGTGGACCAGTACTAAGTTTGTTCAAATGATGATCCTGGGGTCTTATTTGACCTGACGGTATGGATTACATGTGGCATCACCTAGTGGACCAGTACTAAGTTTGTTCAAATGATGATCCTGGGGTCCATGGATTACATGGTTTATTAGACTTACATTTGTATATTGTATAACTCTTTAAATATCATCTTCTCAGAAAGCACAATGCCAGGACTTTGATATATTGCATGTAAGAAGGTGAACCTCTACAAAGCTTGCTCAAATTGTGACCCTGCGGTCATGAATATTAAATCCCACTGTAAGGGTCGCATGATTTACATTGACTTATATTATAAAACTCTTCAACAGTCATCTCAGAAACCACAATTTTCAGAGCTTCGATCTACTAAGTTTGCTCAAATTGTGAACCTGTGACCGCACAGTCACAAACCTGTGTACAATTTGATTTGTTTTGGGGTGGGTAGTAGATAAAATATTGCTAATCTGAAATTTCAAGATAACACAGTGGCCCTCAAGTTCATTTACAGAATGTGTCGCATTACTCAGGTGATCGATCCAGGGCCATTATAACACTCTTGTTTCATGTTTTCATTTATGTGCCACTTATTTGTTTTGTCCACGTTGCTATGCTACCTGTTGAAATCCTTCTGTTTTAAGGTAATTCAATTATATTGGCAAGTACTATCTACATGTATGAACATGAGTAAATATGTCATAGATAAGCAATTGTTGCGAAATAGTCGCTCTAGGGACCTTATCTTTGCCCCCCCCCCCCCCCCTGGGGGTCCCACTTACCCTTAAAAAAAATCCGTATTTGCATACAAATGTTGTCAAGTAAGATACACTGGCCTACATGTATTATAAGCCTACATGTATTATAAAGCACTCCTTCTATTCATACAGTATGTTCTATTTAATGGTCATATTGTGTATTTTAACCATATTTATTAAAAACCACCATTTAACCCATTTCATTCTGGATACTGTTCTAACAGTATTTGCAAAAAACATAAGAGTTAGATCAGCTGCCATGGAACGTGCCGTCTGATCAGGCTCTATGCTGTTTGCTATTCAGATAATCTTGCTAAGATACTTGGCTATGTAGCAAACAACATAAATCCTGATCAGCACGCAGCGTTACGCTGCGGCTGATCTGGATCTATGTTGTTTGCAAAAGCCTTTAAATGTATCCAGAATGAAATGGGTTATGGATGCAATCGTGTGCTTTCTAACTTCTCGCAAATATTCTGTCCTAGAATGAACCCTGTAAACATGTCGATATTTAACAACTTCAGCTTCTTTATTATATTGAATGAAACCTTAGCAATGATTTGTAATTTCAGTTATAGAGGCCTTAGTGAACTTAGTGAACGAACCCGAACCAGAACACCCGTTGCGAGCTGACCTGGCAGAAGAATTTATAAAAAATCCTAAGCAATTCATCAAAAATGCCCAGGAATTTACAAAGAAAAACAGCGAAAAACGCCCAACTGACTAGACTAGACATGCTGTGATGCTTTGAATCTGTTTTTGATCGAAAGCCAATTGAATTAATTCTCTTCGTTGTTTCACTTGATGTTTTCGTAATTATGAAATGAATACTGAGCTTAGTGATGGCCCATCAAAATGTAATGTTTGTCTAACACGTGTGAATTGTTTGTAGTGTGTTACGAGACATGCCAGGTTGGCGTAACCCGCTAATCTCAACTAAAGTTACTTTTGCACACAGCATAGAGCCAGATCAGACTGCACAGAATGTTCCGTCTTATCAGGCCCTTTGCTGTTTTCTATTCGGATAGTGGAGTTAAAACACTTGGCTGAATAGCAAACAACATGGATCCTGATCAAATGTGGCAGCTGATCTGAATCTATGTTGTTTGCAAATTCCTTCCATTTTAAAGGTTATTTTTTACTTTAACAGCATGTTTAAATTTGGACCATTTATTATTTGAATGTATGAAGGATGGCCAAATATCCAATTGTGGTACTGTATACATATTCCCGGCCATAAGTCGAATGTCAAATTTTGGCTTGAAAAAGCTGATTTTAAACTAGATCCTTCCATAAATCAAGGGTACTTTGTGGACGTATAACATTCCTTACAATGCCTTTTTCTATCATATTTGTATGAAACTCGAGCTATATTTGAGATATTTGGTTGACTTTATTCCATCACAAATCATATATAAAAAAATCACTGTTGAACAACACTTAATTTATGAAGTTTGTTTTTGTTCATCAGTTTTTGCATGGCTTATAATGTAGATAATTGTCTAAGCAAATTGTTATATTAAATCAAATAAAACAAACAAACATAAAGTTCCAACACAATAAATTTCAACTTTTATTTCCCAACATTTTTTTGGCTTGGTACTCGTCCATAGGTACATTCCTCACATTTCTGGATGAGAAAACGGTGGACTTATGGCCGGTAATATGCGATGATCAGTATTTGAACAGCCTGTTTACAGTGTATGACTACTTTCAAACACATATGTATGGCTCATAAACAAAATGTGCAGATGACATCTTGAAACAAGCCATGCATGTCTGAAGAATGAACATTACGTTTCGAGTGGCCAGTATGAAATTGCGATCATTAATGTTTGAATGGCTTGCGTTTGTACATGTAATGCTGTATGTAATATGTCACATTGTATATTCACTTATTCTTGCACTATGTCTGAATTCAACCATTTTCCACGTAGAAACGCCTCTCAACGACATTACCAGTACCACATACATTGACCCAGAAACAGTGAATACAACTATTTAATTAAACATTCCTTAGGTCTCTATGGATAGTTTGACTGTAAAACCATTGATTATAATAGGTAAACAACTTCTAAATGTATGTAGCTTATGAGCCTTTCTTTGGAAGAAAATATTCATGGAGCGTGTTAGAATATCTCGGTGTGCACCTTGTTAAATTTCGGTGTACACCTTGTTAGAATATCTCAGTGTGCACCTTGTTAGAATATCTCAGTGTGCAGCTTGTTAGAATATCTCAGTGTGCAGCTTGTTAGAATATCTCAGTGTGCACCTTGTTAGAATATCTCAGTGTGCACCTTGTTAGAATATCTCAGTGTGCACCTTGTTAGAATATCTCAGTGTGCACCTTGTTAGAATATCTCAGTGTGCACCTTGTTAGAATATCTCAGTGTGCAGCATGTTAGAATATCTCAGTGTGCAGCTTGTTAGAATATCTCAGTGTGCACCTTGGTAGAATATCTAGGTGTGCAGCTTGTTAGAATATCTCAGTGTGCACCTTGTTAGAATATCTCAGTGTGCACCTTGTTAGAATATCTCAGTGTGCACCTTGTTAGAATATCTCAGTGTGCACCTTGTTAGAATATCTCAGTGTGCAGCTTGTTAGAATATCTCAGTGTGCACCTTGTTAGAATATCTCAGTGTGCACCTTGTTAGAATATCTCAGTGTGCAGCTTGTTAGAATATCTCAGTGTGCACCTTATTAGAATATCTCAGTGTGCAGCTTGTTAGAATATCTCAGTGTGCACCTTGTTAGAATATCTCAGTGTGCACCTTGTTAGAATATCTCAGTGTGCACCTTGTTAGAATATCTCAGTGTGCACCTTGTTAGAATATCTCAGTGTGCACCTTGTTAGAATATCTCAGTGTGCACCTTGGTAGAATATCTCGGTGTGCACCTTGTTAGAATATCTTAGTGTGCACCTTGTTAGAATATCTCAGTGTGCACCTTGGTAGAATATCTCAGTGTGCACCTTGGTAGAATATCTCAGTGTGCACCTTGGTAGAATATCTCAGTGTGCACCTTGGTAGAATATCTCGGTGTGCACCTTGGTAGAATATCTCAATGTGCACCTTGGTAGAATATCTCAGTGTGCAGCTTGGTAGAATATCTGTGCAGCTTGTTAGAATATCTCAATGTGCAGCTTGTTAAAATATCTCAGTGTGCACCTTGTTAGAATATCTGTGTGCACCTTGTTAAAATATATCAGTGTGCCTCTTGTTAGAATATCTCAATGTGCACCGTGTTAGAATATCTCAGTGTGCAGCTTGTTAGAATATCTCAGTGTGCACCTTAGTAGAATATCTCAGTGTGCAGCTTGTTAGAATATCTCAATGTGCAGCTTGTTAAAATATTTTGGTGTGCACCTTGTTAGAATATCTCAGTGTGCAGCTTGTTAGAATATCTCAGTGTGCAGCTTGTTAGAATATCTCAGTGTGCACCTTGTTAGAATATCTCAGTGTGCACCTTGTTAAAATATATTAGTGTGCCTCTTGTTAGAATATCTCAATGTGCAGCGTGTTAGAATATCTCAGTGTGCAGCTTGTTAGAATATCTGTGTGCACCTTGTTAGAATATCTCAGTGTGCAGCGTGTTAGAATATCTCAGTGTGCAGCTTGTTAGAATATCTCAGTGTGCAGCTTGTTAGAATATCTCGGTGTGCACCTTGGTAGAATATCTCGGTGTGCACCTTGGTAGAATATCTCGGTGTGCAACTTGGTAGAATATCTAGGTGTGCAGCTTGTTAGAATATCTCAGTGTGCAGCTTGTTAGAATATCTCAGTGTGCAGCTTGTTAGAATATCTCGGTGTGCACCTTGGTAGAATATCTCGGTGTGCACCTTGGTAGAATATCTCGGTGTGCACCTTGTTAGAATATCTCGGTGTGCACCTTGGTAGAATATCTTGGTGTGCATCTTGTTAGAATATCTTGGTGTGCACCTTGTTAGAATATCTCAGTGTGCAGCTTGGTAGAATATCTCAGTGTGCACATTGTTAGAATATATCAGTGTGCAGCTTGTGAGAATATCTCAGTGTGCACCTTGGTAGAATATCTCAGTGTGCAGCTTGTTAGAATATCTCAGTGTGCACCTTGTTAAAATATATCAGTGTACCTCTTGTTAGAATATCTCAATGTGCACCTTCTTAGAATATCTCAGTGTGCAGCTTGTTAGAATATCTCAATGTGCACCTTCTTAGAATATCTCAGTGTGCAGCTTGTTAGAATATCTCAGTGTGCACCTTGTTAGAATATCTCAGTGTGCACCTTGTTAGAATATCTCAGTGTGCACCTTGTTAGAATATCTCAGTGTGCACCTTGTTAGAATATCTCAGTGTGCACCTTGTTAGAATATCTCAGTGTGCAGCTTGTTAGAATATCTCAGTGTGCAGCTTGTTAGAATATCTCAGTGTGCAGCTTGTTAGAATATCTCAGTGTGCAGCTTGTTAGAATATCTCAGTGTGCAGCTTGTTAGAATATCTCAGTGTGCACCTTGTTAAAATATATCAGTGTACCTCTTGTTAGAATATCTCAATGTGCACCTTCTTAGAATATCTCAGTGTGCAGCTTGTTAGAATATCTCAATGTGCACCTTCTTAGAATATCTCAGTGTGCAGCTTGTTAGAATATCTCAGTGTGCACCTTGTTAGAATATCTCAGTGTGCACCTTGTTAGAATATCTCAGTGTGCACCTTGTTAGAATATCTCAGTGTGCAGCTTGTTAGAATATCTCAGTGTGCAGCTTGTTAGAATATCTCAGTGTGCACCTTGTTAGAATATCTCAGTGTGCACCTTGTTAGAATATCTCAGTGTGCACCTTGTTAGAATATCTCAGTGTGCACCTTGTTAGAATATCTCAGTGTGCACCTTGTTAGAATATCTCAGTGTGCAGCTTGTTAGAATATCTCAGTGTGCAGCTTGTTAGAATATCTCAGTGTGCACCTTGTTAGAATATCTCAGTGTGCAGCTTGTTAGAATATCTCAGTGTGCAGCTTGTTAGAATATCTCAGTGTGCACCTTGTTAGAATATCTCAGTGTGCACCTTGTTAGAATATCTCAGTGTGCACCCTGTTAGAATATCTCAGTGTGCACCTTGTTAGAATATCTCGGTATTAAAAATAAACACTAAAGAGGCCTCAAACATGTTTTTGCAGAACATACATAATTTCCTTATTGACTTATTTCGAGTCATTACTCAACAGACTGTTTATATGTAGCGGCGAGCCTTTTAGCAACAGACTGTTTATATATAGCGGCGAGCCTTTTAGCAACAGACTGTTTATATATAGCGGCGAGCCTTTTAGCAACAGACTGTTTATATATAGCGGCGAGCCTTTTAGCAACAGACTGTTTATATATAGCGGCGAGCCTTTTAGCAACAGACTGTTTATATATAGCGGCGAGCCTTTTAGCAACATTCCAAAGGAGTTTCATAAAATAAGGTATGAAATCACCACAAGATCCTTTTTATCACATTACCATGGTAACAATAACCATCAATTTGAAGGAAAAAACAATTCTGTTTGACAGTATATTAATTTTTTGAGAGTTATTACATTACGGTGCATTCGTACGCCGTAGTAAATAGTCCCTGGTAATCAAACAACCCCACGCAAATAATCAACACAATATGTTTAATCACTAATCCTGCTAGTGCATATTAAGCATTTTATTGATTTAAGCAGTTGATTTTCAACAAATAAGGCATGAGCACACATGTATGTGTCGAATGCATATTGCAAGCTGTCATCCCATGACCAATCAGAATCCTTCCAGGTGTTAGACAGAATGTGAAAATATTACATTGAATACAAAGTTATGTGATAGATGCTTCAATTAAACAAAATACATAATATTAAATGGCATAATATACCATTGTGTCATGTTGATGTTCCATGTGTGTGTGTGTGCATCTCTTCTAATGTTGGCAGAACTTGTAGCCCAAACCATTTGTTGTGTTTTACTGTGTAATGGTATTGTATATATATAATGCTGAAAGCAAGAGGTAGAAGTAGAAATAGTAGCTGTCCTTTTCTCCTTATTTACATCCTGTGTAAAAGTTTGTTCATATAGATGTGTGTGTGGGGGTGGGTGTGTGTGGTGTAGGGGTGCGTGTGTGTGTGTGTGTCACTAAGCTTTTGCACATTGTGAAGGTATACCAATCGCCATGTATATATTGTATGCTATACATGTATGTTACCCAATACTAACTAATATTATTAACCCTTTGCCTGCTGAGTAAATAAAATCACATTTGCAAACAACATAGATCCAGATCAGTCTCGGCGTAGCACTGCGTCTGATGTTGTTTGCTATTCAGCCACGTGTTTTAGCTCCACTATCCGAATAGCAAACAGCATAGAGCCTGATCAGATGGCATGTTCTGTACCGTCTGATCTGGCTATATGCTGTTTGCAGAAGTGATTTTATCTGCCGCTAGCATGCTAAGGCTAAATTATATGGCTGCTGTGCTGCACACTGCAGAGATATGTTGACGAGTAGATGAATGGAAGTTGTATTCATTTTTTTCGATAAAGTACAGTATATTCCCGGCCGTAAGTCGATCTCGGCTATATGTCAAGGGTAAAGCTATGGCTTGGAAATGCTGATTTTTAACTGGATCCTTTCATAAGTCAAGAGTACTTTGTGGGCTTATGACATTCGTTACAACAATAGTTTCTCTCATTTTTGAATTTAATTTGAAGATATCATGTAGACTTTATTTCATTACAAATAAAAGAAAATGCACAACAATAATATATGAAGCTTGTGTATCAGCTTTTTCTATGGTTTATAATGTAAATAATTATCTTAAAGCGACACTACATCTGTGAAAAAGCAAATTTGTACAGAACGTAATTTCTTACTACAAATGTATATGGTATAATTTATTTCCAAATATTTACCACAAATCAATGTAAACAGTGTGCGTAATACAAAGTGTGTATCCTGAATAACACATTTTATGATACAAATTTACCGTTATTTCTCACGTGGGTCCATGCATATTTATTTTTAGACTAATCTGATTTAAATAATCTCCATCTATTAATACAGGCTTATTTGTTCCTTAACAACATTAGTAGGAAATGAAGAAGTGGTCTCTTAATACAAGTTGTCTCTTCATAGACGTGTCTCTCGAGCAAGATTGATTAGTTATGATGTCATACATTTTGTAACTACATATATACATTGGCAGCTTGTTGTTCGATATGATGAAAAAGTATGCCATTGGCACATAAAATGAAATATTCTAAATAATAGATCCACTAATGCCTTTAAAGCGGAATTCATGGAAAAAAGCAAAATATATGTGTCGCGTATAAATAGCACTGTTACTAATACAAGCTTGCGAACTAACTTGAACAATTATTTTTCATCACTAAACGAGGTTTATGCGGTCTACAAACTCGCAAAAGTGAAAGTAGGAAGGGACATTGGTTATTACTCAATCCTGCTATACAGGGGAGATAAGCGTGTGATACAGCTGTTTAGATGTAGGTTAATTCATATTACTAGTACTCTGAAAATAATTATGTGCAGAGGCAAGGGTAAGATATAAATTTGTACAAAATCTCTTTCCGCTCATTGAGAGCACATCTTTGTTCATAATACACTTGCTGTGTCACGCATTATTTTCGAACTTGTTTACTAAATTTATGTCAAAATGTTTGTTTATTAGTTGAAATATTCGGTTTCCGTGGCAAATATTTGTTCAAGAAATTAAACAATGTAGTAGGAAATTACATTCTGTTGAAAAAATTTTTTTTAATATAGTGTCGCTTTAATACAAATGTTAAACTGAATATTTATGTCGATTAAATTAGTATTAGAACAATTTGATTTTTTTCCAAAAACCCATGACATGATGAATCCAAGAGATGCATGTCCGATTAGCGCGCTCGCTTTTCACCAATGCAACCCAGGTTCGATCCTCGGACCGGGAGGTATGTGAGATGGTACGGTGGTCGCCAGATCGGACAGGTGGGTTTTCTCCGGTTTCCTCCCACATTTACGCTTTCATCCGCGCCAACGAGAGTGATTAATATTCGCAATCGTTGGAAAATAAATAAAGTTTAAAGAGATACATGTATGTGTGAATGTAAGATAACATATCATACGTTCTGGATTTGCAGCAAGATTTCATTTACCTGCTTTTATGTCTTAGGTGGTTTTTTTTATTTAATCAATATGGATCTTAATATTATACAATAAATATAATTATCTTGTGTTGCCATAGCAACCATATCACTCCAAGCCACACAGATGATGTGATTGGTTCCGAGATTTATATTTAGTTACAACCAATCAGATAGCTTGAGACTTGTGGAAGGTTGGTGGATCTACCCCGGTACCATTCCTTGCCTGATATACTGCTCAGAGAGGCTGTGAAGATCTTCCTCCACCATTAATAGCTGGAAAGTTGCCATATGACCTACGCCGTTTGTGTGAAAACAAACAAATTGCCATACTTTCCAATATTAACAAGCTGGTGGTGTTTTTTTCATCTTGTGTCCGACTCTGTGGTCGAGTGGTTACGGTCGCTGACTTGTATACCACTGTAACCTATCATTACTGATGGTCACAAGTTTGAGCCACGCTCAGACCGTGTCTTATTTATATGAAAAAGTTGGCAGCTTCTTACGGAGGTTTGTGCACCCAAGTACTGGTTAACCGCTGGAGCCGGTGTTGTTAGGTAAACTGCCCGCCGGCGATATAGCCCGAAATATAACATAATTTTTCATCTTGTATTCCATTATAACGGCTTTTGAAAAGTAAAGTGCTATGTTATACCAATCTGAAGTGTGCTAATTGTAACCGTTATTCAACTAAGCTGCATGTTTTGGAAAGCCCAACCTTCCCATGCGGGCCTTGGAACTGAAATTTACCAATATTC
Source organism: Archivesica marissinica (assembly GCA_014843695.1). NCBI lineage: Eukaryota > Metazoa > Mollusca > Bivalvia > Venerida > Vesicomyidae > Archivesica > Archivesica marissinica. The sequence goes on from CM026403.1 coordinate 42,921,489, forward strand.
AGGTGCATGTACGTGATACAATATTTACATGTATAATAAAACAGGAATTACTATGAAAAATGACAGAAACATACTATTTATGAATCTGAATCGGTGTTACTCTTGTCGTGAAAAGCGAGTACTAGGGACTTTGATGTTGCGGCATCCTGGTGATACCAGCGTGTGTGAAAAGAGACTTGGTTCTTTATCTCGGTGATTCCAGTAAATGTGAAAGTCTTGTTTCTATATACTGGACATCTCGGTGATTCCAGTAGATGTGAGTCTTGCTTCTATATACTGGACATCTCGGTGATTCCAGTAGATGTGAGTCTTGCTTCTATATACTGGACATCTCGGTGATTCCAGTAGATGTGAGTCTTGCTTCTATATACTGGATATCTCGGTGATTCCAGTAGATGTGAGTCTTGCTTCTATATACTGGATATCTCGGTGATTCCAGTAAATGTGAGTCTTGCTTCTATATACTGGATATCTCGGTGATTCCAGTAGATGTGAGTCTTGCTTCTATATACTGGATATCTCGGTGATTCCAGTAGATGTGAGTCTTGCTTCTATATACTGGACATCTCGGTGATTCCAGTAGATGTGAGTCTTGCTTCTATATACTGGACATCTCGGTGATTCCAGTAGATGTGAGTCTTGCTTCTATATACTGGATATCTCGGTGATTCCAGTAGATGTGAGTCTTGCTTCTATATACTGGACATCTCGGTGATTCCAGTAGATGCGAGTCTTGCTTCTATATACTGGAGGTGATTCCAGTAGATGTGAGTCTTGCTTCTATATACTGGAGGTGATTCCAGTAGATGTGAGTCTTGCTTCTATATACTGGAGGTGATTCCAGTAGATGTGAGTCTTGCTTCTATATGCTGGACATCTCGGTGATTCCAGTAAATGTGAGTCTTGCTTCTATATGCTGGACATCTCGGTGATTCCAGTAGATGTGAGTCTTGCTTCTATATACTGGACATCTCGGTGATTCCAGTAGATGTGAGTCTTGCTTCTATATACTGGACATCTCGGTGATTCCAGTGGGTGTAACGGTCTTGGTTATATATCCAGGATTATTTCAATGTAAATGAGTCGCAGAACCAGAAGTTTCAGTGTCATTCACATTAACTGCATTAGTTCCCCGTTGCGCCAATCTTCACATGTGTATAAATGTATGGAGTGATGTGTAATGACTAACAAATGTACATCAATTATCAGTAACTCTCGAGTTTCTATTCTGTTTGAACTTCAATATAAATTTTGTGGAATAGATGAGGCAGACATTAGCAGTCGTAATCCGGCCTTGTGAATCTGCTCATTAACGGCATTGAAGGTTATATGCAGTCTGATCTGGTTGAATGGATAATTAACTATGATTTATGGGAGATATGGGATATACTGTTGTGATACATGTATATAATTATGATTATTCATATTGGAATGTAGAACTTAACGCATTAAATATTTTATAGTATAAATAGTGAGAGCTTTAGTACTCTTACTATCCATTGTTGGCTATTTTAAGCGGATAGAAGTCATATATACGTGTAGACGAATTGGGGACTAGGTTTATTACTAAAAGCTCTTTAAAATCTTTATAGAGAAAATTGGATAATAAACAAAAGGTATCAAATTTGCCAAATACAAAACCAGTCAGCCATAATTATCGATGTCATTTGCCGCTCTTGCAGGGACTATTTATAGAAAATTAAGCCATTGAAAGCCAGAACATTTTGATAGAATTAAGAGTGTCATATTTATAATGGCAATAAAATAATATAATGATTACAATTGGGAAATTACTGTGTTTGTCGTAAATGATATTATTAACCCTTTGCCTGCTGAGTAAATAAAATCACATTTGCAAACAACATAGATCCAGATCAGCCGCGGCGTAACGCCGCGTCTGATCAGGATCCATGTTGTTTGCTATTCAGCCAAGTGTTTTAGCTCCTCTATCCGAATAGCAAACAGCATAGAGCCTGATCAGACGGCACGTTCTGTGCCGTCTGATCTGGCTCTATGCTGTTTGCAAAGGTGATTTTATCTGCCGCTAGCGCGCAAAGAGTTAAATACGTCGTAAATAGTAACACGTCGTAAATAGTAACACCTACCAATGATGTCATTGGTACCAGAATGGCTACCAGCTTTGACTTGACTATCCAGATATTCAACTATTGTAATTTATTTTATAGATGATCCTATTTTGATTATTTACAACATATTAAAAACTTTTTCAACATGTCGGATCACCTTTGTATAGCAACTAGCATCAGGATTCTCAGACTAGCAGGATATTACAGTATCAAACCTATTAAGCTGTCGCATCTTCTAACCAGTCATTATTGGTGCTATTTTATGTCGCCCCCATTGGGTTTGACTAACGCATTTAGTGGATATGAATCCTGACTGGCTTCCTGCATATCAAAATACCCCCTGTAAGGAACAGGGCGTATCCTTGGGGGCGACTATTCCTAGGCACCCCCGACTTTGTGCACCTCATGTACATTGTACATGCAGTACGACTTGGCCCGGAGGTTATAAAACTTTTCTCCAATCTCAAGCTTCCGATTGGTTCAGCCGAGCTTAAATTACAAAATCTACCAATCTTACTCGAGCACAAGTTTGAGATCTGAGGAACGTTTTATAACCTCGGGCCATGGTGTTCTTTCTAAGCATAAAGTCACTATTCCACTGATTATCTAGCACGGTTTTTGCAAAGTTTTGTGTATTATTTCAACGATATGTAATGTGTGTCTCTGATAAACTGTGCTGCATCTTATACATGTCAGTGCAAGAATAAGCTTAACCCTTTCCTTCATAGAGATTTAGGTTAATATACTATTATATCTCCATACAAACCACAGCCATTTAACCATTTCCTTCATAGAGATTTAGGTTAATATACTATTATATCTCCATACAAACGACAGCCATTTCGGTTAATATACTATTATATCTCCATACAAACGACAGCCATTTAACCCTTTCTTTCATAGAGATTTAGGTTAATATACTATTATATCTCCATACAAACGACAGCCATTTAACCCTTTCCTTCATAGAGATTTAGGTTAATATACTATTATATCTCCATACAAACGACAGCCATTTCGGTTAATATACTATTATATCTCCATACAAACGACAGCCATTTAGCTATCATGCAGTGGATAAGTAGTTGCCATATCTACCCCACCTCCATAGATATTACTGGGACTACATAGAGATTTAGGTTAATATACTATTATATGTCCATACAAACAACCATTTAGCTATCATGCAGTAGATAAGTAGTCACCTTATCTATCACACCTCCATAGATATTACTGGGACTACATGAGATTCTGGCCTGCATTATGAACATTTGGTTTGGCTACTACATTGTCAGTGTTTGTCGTATTGGTAATAGCGTCAAGAGGTGCTTCTATGGGGGAAAGGGTTAATTCATTACCAATCTCATGTCTCATAGCTATGTACATGCACCTTTGAATTGGATTTGTTTAATATTTATGTGGAAAACTCACAGCTGCACAGTCTGTATTAAACACTACTTGGTACTGAATATTGTGTTTCTTTCTGTTCCAAGATGTGTTTTAACCTGTAATCAACCTCGCCCTCCAATTATTGTTTTTTGCGGAGGTATTGTTACCGCAATGTGTCTGCATGTCGTCCATGAACATATTCAAATGTCTTCTCAGCAACTATAGCCACCAGGCCTGTAGCCAGCTTTTTTAGGGGGGAAGGGTCGTTTCGAGGTCATACCCCCCCCCCCCAGAAAATTTTGATTCTAGATGGTCTGAAGTGTCATTTTTTGCATCTTGGCAACGACGAAGCACTTAATACAGCATAATCATTTGATTTTAATATATGTCTGAGAATATATATATATGTTCGGACATATATGTAGAAACAAGCAACTCGTCTTCCTCGGTGAACTAGAGTCGTCTGCCATTTCATCAACGTTTAAATGTGTACATAGTTAAAAAGTGACAGCATATAGAGAAAGCCTTATGTATAGGATATAAGCCGAAAACGATCCAATATGTAAAATATTTGACTGAGGCTGTGTAGCGCCGAAGACAGTACCAATATTTTACATACTGGATCCGTTTGAGACATATCTTACTTAAACATGTACACTTAGGATTTAATATAATACTTTTGACACCAGCACAGCACAGCTTTCTGTCTATTTCCTTATATACCGAGTCAAAAAAGAAACGATACCAAACCAACTTGACGAAAACGATGCAAACATATAAATGCCTGTGATAAGCTACCACTTGTCAGTTCGGAGTGACGTATGACTATGATATTCACAGGAAAATAATGCATCCATATTTTCCTAACGCCGATTTTCCGTTTTGCACGTGATCCTCGAGGAACACGATTTGCTATACATGGATAGATCCATATCGTAATTACTTCGAGCAAAAACACCAAAACGATCTGCATTTTCCTCAAAAGAAATGCCCAGACTCGACCAAAATGCGAGAAAATTGGGATGGTTGAAGTTGGTTTACGCCATAACGACGTCGCTAATCGCCTCGGTGTGTCCCGGATCACGATCACACGTCTACTTGGATGTACCGAACACGTGGATCAACTGACGACCGCCCACATACTGGTCGACCACGCCAGAACAGGACCGTCATATTCGGACATCACATTTACTTGACCGCGTCCTGCCGGCTACTCATACCGCCATCGTTACTCCTGGGAGGACCAACAATAGAATCAGTGCTCAAACAGTTTGGAACAGGCTCACTGAACGTGGAATCCGTCCTTACAAACCGTACACCGGGCCCATGTTGACGCGACCGGAACGAACGTCGTGAGTGGACGGGTGAACATGCACGTTGGACACGCTTACAGTGGAATTCCGTTATGCTTAGTGACGAATCGCGTTTCTGTTTACAGCGTGCGGACGACAGGGCTCGAGTTTACCGTCGACAGAATGTTACGCCGATGCGAGGTGGATCGGTTTGTAGGCGTTATGGTATGGGACGGCCGCACACAACTGATTTATTGTTGATGGAAACTTAACCGCACAGAGGTACTATGACGAAATTATTACGCCCGTTTTGCCATTCTTTAAAGCAGCATTACATTGTATGAAATAAAGATATTTGAAACATTCAATTTTTACGTATGGGTAGCAATGCTGCTACACATTCTACGTTGTATGCTTATGTTCATTTGGTAAACAGTGTTTTTTTGCGATAAAACAAACTCGAATCCGAAAATGGGACTTTCCGAGTCGATCGACACGCACTTGTTTACAACCGGAACGCATCGTCCCCACTTGTTCACATTCGGAATGCATCGTCCCCATTTGTCCCACGTTCTTTTTTAATTAAATTACTTGATATGTTGATTCATACCTCTGTTAGCTAAGTCTTATAGGGACATTTCTACATCCCCGCGAGCGGTTCGACATTAGAGGAAGATAGATAGTCTTTCATGTTCAAAATATATACGTTGTTTTCTACATCCTCTGTTGTTTCACGCATGTGAGCTGTGTGTGTTTACATTCTGTGTGTTGATAAACAAATTTGCGTATACGACGGTTGAAATTTATTGGAATTGTATCGTTTCTGAGCAACTATTTCGATTTTTGTAAACACACACACACACATTAGTATTTTTATTACGATGTAATGCTGCTTTAATGTCAATCGCCGCATCACACTGTTCCAACAGGAAAACGCCAGATGCCATACTGCACGCATTACCACTCAATTATTGGAGCAGGGGAACATTGAACGTTAAGCGTTGCCAGCATTGTCACCAGACAGATAGAACATTTATGGGATACCTTAGACCGTCGTGTAAGACTCCGTTACACCAACTGTGGGATATTCTGCATCGGGAGTGCAACAACATTGACCAATATGAGATTCTGACACTTATTCGTTCCATGCGACAGCGATGCATTGCAGTGAGAGATGCCAATGGAGGTCATACACGGTATTGACTATTGTGTGAATATTCCACTTGGACACAAATGACGCCACAACGCAATAGATAATGATGGTATGATCGAATTTTAAACTTGTAGCATTGTATCATGTTTCGATCTCTGTACACGAAATTTCAGATGAATTGCTTATTTAGTAATTAAAATACATATATGTTTATACCATGTATCGTTTCTTATTTGACTCAGTATATCAGTTGTTGTAAATACAATGTAATCATGTTTTGACAGAAAATAAATATGTTTAAACAACGGTATGACATCACGACAGTGTTTTAAAAACTATTACCAGGTGTTGCTTGCATCAATATTATTATACTAACTGAACATTCCGATAGAGTGCAGGAAAAAGTGGACCTCGGGGAACTATGTAGGTCATCCGACCCCCCTAGCTACCGGCCTGGCCACCATTTTTTGGTCACAATAGTGGAATATTACACAATTGTTAATGTTACGTCATTGCGTAATCCAAGATGGCCTCCATCTAACAATAGCACAAATTCTTTAAAAATCCCATAAACTGCCAGCATGACTTTGATGAATGTTGGTAGGAATATACAATGCTCTTTAAAGTTGTTCAAATGGCAACCATGGGATCAAAAATGGTTGTGGCCCGGGAGGTCAAATATTATTTTTTACCAACTATGGTCCTGTCATATCAAATCAAAGTGATCAATCTAATTTTCATCTAATTCGGATGATTACGTCATCCAATATGGACGTCGACCTTCTATGAGAGATTTCAAACGTCTTCTCACCAACTGATCGGCCAATGTTCAAGAAACTGTACTTGTATAATCCTTAGGTGAAGCCTTTCCAAAGTTGTTAAAATAAAGTTCCCCTGAAATCCAAGATGGCCACCATCTAAAAACAGCACAAATTCTTAAAGAATCACATGAACAGCCACCTGTTATCGACGATTCTTGGTAGGAATGATCGATGTACAGCAGCTGTTGCAGCAATTCTTGGTAGGAATGATCGATGTACAGCAGCTGTTGCAGCAATTCTTGGTAGGAATGATCGATGTACAGCAGCTGTTGCAGCAATTCTTGGTAGGAATGATCGATGTACAGCAGCTGTTGCAGCAATTCTTGGTAGGAATGATCGATGTACAGCAGCTGTTGCAGCAATTCTTGGTAGGAATGATCGATGTACAGCAGCTGTTGCAGCAATTCTTGGTAGGAATGATCGATGTACAGCAGCTGTTGCAGCAATTCTTGGTAGGAATGATCGATGTACAGCAGCTGTTGCAGCAATTCTTGGTAGGAATGATCGATGTACAGCAGCTGTTGCAGCAATTCTTGGTAGGAATGATCGATGTACAGCAGCTGTTGCAGCAATTCTTGGTAGGAATGATCGATGTACAGCAGCTGTTGCAACAATTCTGGTAGGAATGATCGATGTACAGCAGCTGTGCAGCAATTCTTGGTAGGAATGATCGATGTACAGCAGCTGTTGCAGCAATTCTTGGTAGGAATGATCGATGTACAGCAGCTGTTGCAGCAATTCTTGGTAGGAATGATCGATGTACAGCAGCTGTTGCAGCAATTCTTGGTAGGAATGATCGATGTACAGCAGCTGTTGCAACAATTCTGGTAGGAATGATCGATGTACAGCAGCTGTTGCAGCAATTCTTGGTAGGAATGATCGATGTACAGCAGCTGTTGCAGCAATTCTTGGTAGGAATGATCGATGTACAGCAGCTGTTGCAGCAATTCTTGGTAGGAATGATCGATGTACAGCAGCTGTTGCAGCAATTCTTGGTAGGAATGATCGATGTACAGCAGCTGTTGCAGCAATTCTTGGTAGGAATGATCGATGTACAGCAGCTGTTGCAACAATTCTTGGTAGGAATGATCGATGTACAGCAGCTGTTGCAGCAATTCTTGGTAGGAATGATCGATGTACAGCAGCTGTTGCAGCAATTCTTGGTAGGAATGATCGATGTACAGCAGCTGTTGCAGCAATTCTTGGTAGGAATGATCGATGTACAGCAGCTGTTGCAGCGATATCGTCGTCATCTCTACATCAGCAGACTGGATACAAACTGTGGTGGATAATATTCCATATTCGCAGAATGGCAACACATTCATTAACTGTTCTTATCAGAACAACCCCAACACTTGTGTTGATATAAACAGAATGTCATTAAACGGCCAAAGAAGCCAGACATGCCACAAAGCAGGGCGTGTAAAACAGTATTTGTCATTGAAGATGCTAGCAAGTATTGCAAAAACTAAATGATATGAGGCCATTCACAAGAGGAGCGATTTCATGTATTTGCATATGAAACCCATCGGGGAATTGCCATTATTTTAGACGACAAATACATGTTTGTGCTTGCCCTCTACCATTGGAAATGTGTCCAGTCCAGGACTAAATGTGAAGGTCATTATAGATGTGCCAGTACAAGATCAAGCATAAATGCGCCCGCTGACGCCAATAGTGAAATAATATTTGATTTACCAACTGCTCGCGCATTATCCGGGTGTGATACAGAAGCCTGCTTCCATGGGATTGGCCGAGTACAACCGTCAAAAGTTTTGAAAGTCTGGCAGATCTAGTCTTTGTAAGTAAAATACTACGGAATTAGTGGTTAGAGTACCATGTCGGATGTAGGTAGTGGTTAAGAGTACCATGTAGGAATTGCGGCTTGGACTAAGAAGCTTGGAATATCACCTTTGTCTGCACCGAAGATACAGCCACTTCCTCCAACACCAGAATCATTATATGAAAATGTGAGTACATTTCCAAGTCTGCATACGGAGCATGCCTTGGGCACCTTATCTGGAACCATTACATAAGCTTGGAGGAAAGATCGTGATCGAACGCCGTTGGTGCCAATCATACCCCATGATGAAATCATGATGTGCAAATGGCTCCACAAACTATACCTAAAACTTATACATGTACGATGCCCGTGTGTCAGTGGTGAGGCAATCATCGCTTATAATCTAAAATTTATTGTAACCCTGGTAACCGACCACACTTTCTCACAGTCGATTATAATCAACATTTAATCTGTTACGGTTAACCGATAATCGATTATAAATCATATTAGAACTGATCACAAGAAACAAGACAAATGAACACAATTCAATTTGCAACACTTCTTTTCAATCCATCAAAACATTTTCATAATATTTCCAATAATAATATGTCAAACAGTTATTAACCGTTTGTTCCCACTATTATAAATATCCAAATTCGCTTGTAAATATAACACATAAAATTTGCCTTTTCGAAATGTAAACAAAACTTCTGGTCAATGATGTATCCTGTATTCTTACAGATGTCCCAAATCTATGCCTCTTTGTCACTAACAAACATATCTTGTCCCAAATCTATGCCTCTTTGTCACTAACAAACATATCTATCAGTTTGAATTGGACATCATGAGTGTATTCCTTTTCATACCCTTTAGTTGTTGCATTTGTGTATGGGTTGTGAAGCAGACTATGGTCTCCATCTCCCCATGGGAAAGCCTGAAGAAAAGCATATTAACAGATTGAGTTATTCGGGTACATGTTATTAAATTGAGTTATTCGGGAACATGTTATTAAATTGAGTTATTCGGGAACATGTTATTAAATTGAGTTATTCGGGAACATGTTATTAAATTGAGTTATTCGGGAACATGTTATTAAATTGAGTTATTCGGGTACATGTTATTAAATTGAGTTATTCGGGTACATGTTATTAAATTGAGCTATTCGGGTACATGTTATTAAATTGAGTTATTCGGGTACATGTTATTAAATTGAGTTATTCGGGTACATGTTATTAAATTGAGTTATTCGGGAACATGTTATTAAATTGAGTTATTCGGGTACATGTTATTAAATTGAGTTATTCGGGTACATGTTATTAAATTGAGTTATTCGGGAACATGTTATTAAATTGAGTTATTTGGGTACATGTTATTAAATTGAGTTATTCGGGAAAATGTTATTAAATTGAGTTATTCGGGAACATGTTATTAAATTGAGTTATTCGGGTACATGTTATTAAATTGAGTTATTCGGGAACATGTTATTAAATTGAGTTATTCGGGTACATGTTATTAAATTGAGTTATTCGGGTACATGTTATTAAATTGAGTTATTCGGGAACATGTTATCAAATTGAGTTATTCGGGTACATGTTATTAAATTGAGTTATTCGGGAACATGTTATTAAATTGAGTTATTCGGGTACATGTTATTTGATTATAAAACAAACTTGATACATGTAGAGGTTGTTATAAGGATGTTACAGACCCAATTTATTAACATTCCTTCTACAGTGTCTTGGACAAAAGTTGTCAATATGGTCAGTCACCTGTTAAGTCGACCTAGTGACTCCATTTGAACAAACTTGGTAGAGGTTGTTTCAAGGGTGCTACTGACCAAATCTGGAAACATTGTCATTCCTATATTTCGAGATATGTTCATGAGAAGATACTTAGTTTATTGCGAAACAAGTTCTTACACAGAGAGAGAGGAGAGGGGGAGGAAAGAGGGAGGAGAGAGAGGAGGCATGTGGAATTTAAATGCCTTGCCTATGGGCACAATCGTAACAGCTCCAGCAGGGCTCGAACTCTGGGCCTTTCACACATGGAGCGAAAGCGCAACCATGACTTCCACAGAAGATATTTAACAGGAAATACATGTATTGATGCCCTCCCCACCCAAATTTGGAAATATTTCTGCTATTGCTCGATTTATGAGAAGTTGTTACACGGATTTATGCTTAAAGTTGAGTGTGCATAATGTTTTTGGCACACGCTTAACCAAACTTGGTAGAGGTTGTTGCATGGATTTTATATATCAAATTTGGAAACATTCCTACAATTTTTTCAAAAGAAGAAGTGATTTGAATGCAATAGTTGACACACGACGGAGACTGACTGCCCATTTCACAAAAACATGTCAGACCGTTGGTCAGCCTGACCCGGTCAAATGAACGCCCTAGGTCAGGTACTTGTGTGCTAAAAAAACAGCCATGGTAATATTAATTGTCCAAGATTTAGTGCCAATATTTATTTGGGGGGAGGGGTAATAAAGTCACACAAACAGCTTAGGTAATATGGCGACTCCAGCTATTTATTGGTGGAGCAAGACCCCCTGGATTATCATCCAAGCAGTATTTCAGGCATGGTAGGAGGGCAAACAGGTAGAACCACTGACCTACCGTAAGCCAGCTGGGTAGCTTTGTCACTTGAAAAAAAGAAAAGAATTTGACACCTCAGTGGGATGTGAACCTACAGCAGTGTGGGGCTAGTGATTTTACCGTAACCAGTCAGCCCCTTAGTTCCAATATACATTCCCAACATAACTACCGGTAATTATGATACAAACAGCATAACAAATACAGCTGCTATTCCCAAAACAAGTTGATTCATAAAGTATAAGTGAAATAAGTAATACCTTTGTTCTTATCCTGAGATGCTCATACTCTACAAACTCTGGAGGTGTGTGGTCCTCAGGTTCAAACACAAAGGCATTTATATATGCCAAGGCAATGGAGGGAAATGCCACTAACATGGAAATTATTCCCCAGCGACTCGAAGATTGCACTGAAATGAATGCAAAACACATGTTACAAACCAGGGTTCCAGATGTCGGTCACCAATTGTGACAAAAACCAAATATTGGCGATAAATTTTGTGAATTGGCGAAAATATTTGGCGCAACCTTTTTTAATTTTTTTTTTTTGGCACATGTTTTGTCAAATACATGGCTTCAATTATTTATTTGTGAACTATATGGCTCTTAGTTGGCTCCAGTGTTTTTCAATTGGCCACAGAAGTGGTGCAGACAAACATTCAGACAGAGGGAACCCTGCAAACCCTTAGCATTGAGTGGAGATACCTCTGCATGGCATATTCTAGTGATTGGCATATTACTCATTTGTTTAAATATGCATGCATGTATATCAACAAAAACGGATTTGTGAAGAATGTCCAGCCGATGGTGTATAATGTTCATTAAAAAATTACAAGAAATATTTTGGGACCAGAACAATTCACCTTACACTCGAATCATTTGTTTCAGACAGCAAGCGCCTGTGTATGTATGCAGTGTTGTATACAATTTTGAATTTACTACTAGTCCCACCAAATATCTCAATTGTCCTGCCACCAGTTCTTATCGCTCTGTATTGCTAATTGCATAATGTGTTATACTTTACCGGTATTCAAGTGTGCCATTGTACTGTGTTGCACATTGCCTTTCAGTTTCTGCATACATGCAAAGTTTACAATAAAGAAAGAAATATTCTGCAATTTTATTCATGTATTAGTTTAAACATATTTTATTCGGATCAAATACATATATACATATATAAACACAATTTTTATACATTGGAACCGATATGGGTCGAGAAACAAGCTTAAAGCTTATATGAATCCCTTCCCATGTTGGAGTACGTTTAAATGGTACAAAATGCTTGGCGAATAGTAATGGCCAGTTTATGTGTTCAGTATATATTATATAAATTGTAGAGAAACTATTGAATATATAACAGCAGTGGCAAATATTTGGACTTGATTTTACTAAACGTCCGCATATATTTACAGCATCGTTATTGTATTAATACGATATACATGTACAAAGCGGATTACATGTGTCTTGTCACCGTTGTTGATTGGGGGCCATTTTATGTTCATTTGAACTCACCTAAAGAACTTTTTAGAAGGTATCCCCAGTGACCCTAATATCGGTGAATACTAATAAGCGGTGATATTAGAATAAATCCAAATCGCACATGTATCATTTTGTGCTTACTATTGACAATTTCCGTAGGATTTCTGCAACTGTCCATATAAAAAACTAGTTGAAATGTCATTTCTACGGGTAAATTTACCATAATTTATTCAAAACTTGTTTTTTCCTCTTAGACTCGTAAGTTTTTGTTCATGTTGTCAATATTTAGGTGAATTTCAATGAATTTGTTATCTGTTGGCTGCATTTGACATTTGCTAGGTGCCCGCTACTCATGTGACGTCACACGATTGCCTTATATGGCATTTATTGCTATTGGTATGAACTTGTGAGGTGAAATTTACATCGTCGCAGATCATTGGTATCACCGTGTAAATAAAAGATGGAGACATGTGCTGTTGCTTTCACTTTGTTTTTGATTCAGTTATGATTTATTTCTTACTAACTAATATTGCATACAATAAAATAATATGATTATGCTTTATTAAGAGTGAACATTTATTTGCACAGCCTCATTTTGGAACAAAAATACACAGGCTATTATTGCTTATAATGTCACCAGTTATCGGATATTTGTTAAAATAAAAATTCCAGAAAGCTTCAAAATCTTGGTCAGAAATCAGGGCGAAAATAGTCCAAATATTTAGACTTGAAAAATGTGACATTAACTATCACGGCATTTTTCAAAGTCTAAACGCTAAACCTCAATTACGCGTAGCATATTTTATATTCTAAAATCATTTTTATAAATTAAAATTGTATCAACACACATACCGTTGTTTGAATTCTGCAGTCTATAACGTCTCTTGACACAATATTATACATGAAATCAACGTTTAAATTTCATGGCAGAGTTTCGTCATTCCAAATCGGCCATTTTGAATATTTGATTATTGCGAAAAACAAAAATAGAACTCGAAACAGACGAAAATGTTTATCTCTGTGCCATTACAGTGAACCAAATAAGATTTTGTTTAATATTCATTGTTCATACGCATGAAATGCACTAAATAATAAATCATTCGGATTTCTTTTGTGAAGACTGCCAGATGTGGCGTCCGTGGTCCAGTGGTAGAGTGTCGGATTTGGAATCGAACGGTCCCGGATTCGATACTCGGTCAGGCCACGTATGTAGTGTCATTGAGCAAGGCACCTCACACACATTGCTTAGTGCTGGTTAATCGCTTAGGTCGGCTAAGTCTGCCCAGGAAAACATGTCTAAGTCCCCGCGAGGGGTTTGACATTAAAGGAATATACATACATACATACAAAAAATGGGAGAATTTCACCTGTCTACTTCAAACAGCTATATGACATGCACAACGTAATACAATAGATTTTTAACGTTCTTAATATCTATATTTAGGATTATTCTTAACACCGATGCACACATTTATAACCGTTCATGTCCGAAAAGCTTCAAAATATTGGTCAGAAACCCCGCCGTCGGATCGGGGCGGAAAGTGCTATAGATGCGAAAATGAGCTTCAAAGATAACACTCGAAATAACAGATCTCCAAACAAATTATGTAGTTCTAGGTCTTATATATAGGACTAACAATGATTGTGGGAAACAAGCTATACATTACAACTTATAAGTTATATTAATCACTCTCATCGCGTCAACATCAATCAAAGAACGAGCATATTTCACTCTAGTTAGGCCACTCATGGAATACGCCAGCTCAGTTTGGGACCCGTATACGGAATCAAATATGAACAAACTGGACATGGTTCAACGTAGAGCTGCCAGATACGTGCTAAATAGACAGCACAACACATCCAGTGTTACCGGCATGCTGCACCAACTAAAGTGGAGGTCTACCAGAGACAGGCGAAAGGACGCGAGACTGGCCATGCTGTATAGAATAGACAGAGGACTTGTTGCTACCGGTAAAGGTGACAGACTGGTTCCCCCACGGCGTAAATCACGCCATGATCACCAACGTGCCTACCAGCTTCTCACCTGCCGCATTGACACCAGGAAGATGTCATTCTTCCCAAGGACAGTCAGAGACTGGAATGCCCTGCCTCCAGACATTGTGGAAGTGGACACCCTGGATACATTCAAGTCCCGGGTGTCAGTACTCTAAATCATTAACAGATACTTGTTTTTAACCATATTTGAACTGTAAATAGCTGTTTCGCTGAAGGATATACTCCCTCTGAGCATGTGTTAACTCTTACTAAGCAAAATCTTCAACGAGTTGAAGGAGGCTTATAAACGGCAGAAACAGAAACTCTCACTGGTGCAGATGACGGCGTATTTGTGGTCATTGGTGTGGGAGAAAACGGGGAGTTCCCGGAGAAAATCCACCTATCTGATCTGGTGACCTCGGTACCATTTTAGGCAAGGAACATAATTTGACTTGGCTCTCTTTCTGCGGGTGTTACAACTTACACACCGCGATAGAGTCTTCCAAAGAAATGCACAGAGGAGAGAGAGCTTGCGCAACCGGAAGTAGTCGCGTTTTTCATTGCTGATAAAAATTGGCAACTAATTAATTAATTACACAGCGAGTAGAGTGTTTTGAAGGTTTTCATCTGGTTTGAATATTGTATTTTATCTCCCTGCTCAATTTGGCTAAGTAAGATATGTCTGGCTAGGCGTTTGAAGCTGGTTACCGCCCTCGACCCCTTGTCTTCATCGTACTAGAGGAATCCAAGATGGCGGCCTCCAGGGCACAGAAAAAAAAGATGGCGGCCCCCAGAGTTTTGAAATCACTTGTACTAGAATTTCTGCTTGCGGTGTTTGTCATCTACCGTATCAGCCACAGTCAACCATCTTCAACACTATTCTCTCCTACTGTATCTGTGGGATTAATGTTTAGAACCCACCATGTGAAGTCCTTCTCATTTGCTGAGACTAGAAACATCTCGACCAGTAAACATTGTAACACCTCACCAGGCAGAGACAGACAAACTTTATGTGTATTATTAATAATTATATCTGGTGATGTCCAACTAAATCCAGGACCTGGAAATGCTTCCATTTTTCCGTGTGGTACATGTGAAGACCCTGTAGCATGGACTCAACAAGGTGTTTGCTGCAACAACTGCAGTGTGTGGTATCACAAAACTTGTGGTGATATTAGTTCTAAAAACCTATCCTATCTTGGTAGATCAAGCGTTATTTGGCACTGCTGTAAATGCGAAAGTATAAATGTTGACAGTTTCACTTTTAACAGCTTTGAACTGTATACAACCAACATGCTCGAACCACTATCAAATTGTGATATATCTATGGAGTCGGTAACATCATCATGTTTTAGTCCACTTCATACGAGTAGTCCTCAATGTAGACCCATAACATCAAGACGTGTGAATCGTACTTCATCATCAGGCTCTGCCCTGTCCTGGCATAGTTCTCATAAAACGAGTGCAAATGGTATTATCCAACCAAAAAGCTCCAACCTTAGACTTTTAACCGTAAACTGTTGCAGTGTGAAAATAAACCAATCAGAATTTAAAGCCTCTGCAGAATACATAAAACCTGATATTATATGTGCGACAGAATCTTGGCTTAGAGGTATCAAACCGAGTAAAGACCCTGAAAAGAATGCCATTAAGACTAGTGAAATTTTTCCTAAAACTATGAAAGTTCACCGTAATGACAGAACTTCTGGAATAGGCGGTGGCGTCTTCACTGCTTTCAACGAAGGAATAGTATCCGAAGAACAATCTACATTAGTGACCGACTGTGAAATCATCTGGTCCAAAGTGAAACTTAAACGGAAGAAACACTTATTTGTGGGAACTTTTTACATGCCGCATAGAAATATGAATGATATTCAAAAACTAAATGACTCGCTCCTCAAACTCACCGACAACGACAAAAGTAAGCACATCATTTTAGCAGGAGATTTTAACTGTCCTGACATTGATTGGAAGACTATACAAGTGAAACCGGGCGTTTCAAATAGAGATGTGAAACCGGGCGTTTCAAATAGAGATGTTCAACAGGCGCTCCTAGATCTTACCATCGAGCACAACCTAACACAGATCCACGACCAACCAACCAGAAATGACAACCTACTTGATCTTGTATTCACCAACAACCCGTCGCTGGTCAAGACTTCAACATCAGTCCCAGGAATTAGTGATCATGCAATGGTAGTCACAGACATCAACATCCTGCCTCATTATGTGAAACAGATACCTAGAAAGATCTTTATCTACTCGAAAGCAAACTGGGATAACATTTATAACGATATTAATGCTCTTTCAGATGACATCATTGTCGAAAGTACCAAACAGGATATTTCTATTAATGAACTCTGGTGTAAATTTAAACACGGAATTAATGAAACGGTATCAAAAAACATTCCATCTAAGACATCGAAAAAACGTCAATCAGTGCCATGGTTCAGTCGGAGGTTAAGAAAGATGACTAACAGGAAAGCCCGTCTCTACAAGCACGCGAAGAAGACTAACCAGTGGAACAGCTACCGAGCCTTCCAGAAAGTCTGCAAAAAAGAATTCAAAAAGGCCGAGATAGACCATATAAACGATACGATCCAGCAAGGTCTCGATGATAAAAACACCAAACCCTTTTGGCGATATGTAAAATCCAAACGACAGGATAATTTTGGAATTTCGCCATTGAAAAGGATGGGACAATTATTTAACAACAGTAAAGAGAAAGCTCAAATACTTGTAGAACAATTTCAGTCAGTCTTCACCAAGGATGATACCTCAACCCAATTACCGGAAATGTCCACCAAAGTAAAGAAGACAATCCCCTCACTAGTTATCACAACTAAAGGAGTCGAAAAGTTGCTATTAAACATAAACCAGAACAAGGCTACCGGACCAGACAGTATAGCCAACATCATTCTAAAGAACTGCGCTGTACAGATTGTACCCTGCTTCCAGGCGATATTCCAGCACTCGATCAATACAGGCCAACTCCCCACTGATTGGAGGGATGCTAACATAGCCCCAGTATTTAAAAAAGGCGACGTGCACCTCCCAGAAAACTATCGTCCGGTATCACTCACATGTGTTACATGTAAACTACTCGAACACATCATTTGTCGTCATATTCTCAACCACCTAGACAAGAATAAGATACTAACCACACTTCAACACGGCTTTCGCTCCGGGTACTCATGCGAGACACAATTGCTCACTACTGTGCACGATCTTCTCAAGAAGTATGACGCGGGCAACCAGGTGGACATGGTAATCCTTGACTTTTCAAAGGCCTTCGATACCGTGCCTCATGAGAAGCTCCTATACAAGATGCGCAACTATGGCGTAGATGGCAACATCAACAGCTGGCTCCGTCACTTCCTCACCCAGCGCCACATGAAAGTCGTTGTCGAAGGTGAACACTCTGAATCGGTCACAGTGGATTCCGGTGTACCACAGGGTACAGTATTAGGGCCATTATTATTCTTGTGCCACATAAATGATCTCCCAGAAACAGTGAAATCACAGGTCAGACTTTTTGCCGACGATTGCTTGCTTTATCGAATTATTAAGACCAGACAAGACCATCTTATTTTACAGCAAGATCTTTTAGCACTTGAGAAATGGGCCACCACATGGGGAATGAAATTTAACGCCAAGAAATGTTATTTAATGAGTATCAACAGCAAATCATCAAATTTCTACAGTTTAAACAACCAGATACTTCAACAAGTTCAAGAAAATCCATACTTAGGAGCCACTATCTCCGAAGATCTGAAGTGGGACTCGCATATCACTAAATTAGTCAAAAAAGCAAACTCTTCACTTGGTTTCCTGAGAAGAAACTTGAAATACTGCCCTCAATCATGCAGAAGATCAGCATATTTGGCACTGGTACGCTCCACACTAGAGTACAGTTCAACAGTCTGGGACCCCTATTATGCAAAGGACATCGATAGGATAGAAAGAGTGCAACGCCAAGCTGCAAGATTCATCTCTGGCGACTACAAGAGTATAGATGAAGGTTGCGTCACCAAGATGCTAAGCGACTTGAAACTCCCCTCATTACAAGACCGACGGAAGATGAATCGCCTAGTATTCTTCTACAAGGTGGTCGAGGGGCTGGTGCCAGCCTTCCCGTGCCAAGATTTTCTTACATCAGAAAGACCTAAACGCAGAATCAAGCCAAAACAATATAAAGACTGTGTCGTAAAAAATGTGTTAGAAAACTATGTGAACAATAATTCAAAGTGTTTCGTTATAGAGCAGGGTAGAACAGACAAATATACAAACTCTTACTTCCCCAAAACTATAAAAGACTGGAACAAACTTGAAGATAGTTTTGTGTGCGCCAAATCAACTGAGAGCTTTAGGTCAGCTCTTTCAGCCAAATTATTATAGACTCTCTCTCTCCGACGTGTACATGCCGAAAGGATTCTACGTCGTATCCATTCAGATCAGCACAGCCTCAATTCAGACATCACAAATTGTGTAAAAAAAATGTAGGCTAATATTAGGAGTTACACATTCAATTCTGAAGATCACAAAATATTAACACCCAATTGCAAACAAATGCATATATATAGTCAAGTGTCATATTCACTACCGTGTCCTACGTGCCGACCCCATTTGCCTGAAGGTCACATTTTTTACTTTTTACATATTATTTACCAACCATTCAGAACCGAAATAATACGAACATTACTCACTCTCTTCTTGTAAATCAGCGCCACTCAAATTTCTGCGAGAAAGTATTGCATTTCGTTGAAGAAACGGTTTTAACCGGGTTAAC
The DNA here is from genome assembly GCA_014843695.1 of Archivesica marissinica. Taxonomy (NCBI): domain Eukaryota; kingdom Metazoa; phylum Mollusca; class Bivalvia; order Venerida; family Vesicomyidae; genus Archivesica; species Archivesica marissinica. The sequence continues at coordinate 42,940,873 of CM026403.1, forward strand.
CGCTGGAGAATCATGTTTGTTCTTTCGTTAGGTAGTTAGTTCAGCCCGATTCTCTCCCTTGTGTAATCTCGGCCAAAGTCTCGCGTGGCCGCATAGGATTGGAGAGTTCGACATGATTCTGCTGTACTACAGTCGAACATTGGTAAGGACTAAACCTCGAATTAGATAGAAATCTATATAAAATAGTAGTGACATGTATAGAGTACAGAAAACTTCCGCACATTTTGCCTCCTTTACAAGTTTTCAAAATATCTTTGTGTATATTTGTGTTTGGTAACATGCGTACACAGTCTAAAGAACGTGACCATTCAAGTTGTGTCTTTATATCATCGACTTGGGACTCAATAAAAAAAATTCCAATCTGAACCAAAGGTCTCATTGACACTTGGAGAATAAAGTTTTTTAAAATATGAACCCCATTGTTGTGTTATCGAGTATGCATCGCGATAAATAATATTATTAAAATTGATATCACTGCCCACGTTACTGCCATTCCCTTTGCGTGTTGACTTCAGTACGCGCCAAAAATGATCTCGATCAATTTCTGCAGATCGATCGCGCTTGTCGTCTTGTTCAGTCATATATGTTTGAACACAATGTCTATGAACCCGCCGGAAGTCGTGCCTGTGGGTAAGACCAATGTGCTTGTTAGTCATAAAACATATTAATCTAGTATATATCAATGACTTAATTGGTAAAACTAATATAAATATATATGGATTAAACAAACATCTTTTTCAGGAATATCAATTTTTAAAAGATATTTAATATTCATCGCCCTGAGCTATAGGTATCAATATAAAAGATATTCGAAGTTTCATTGAAACAGACGAATCTGTAGTCCAGTGGTTAACACACTGGAAGGGTAATCCATTGATCGCAGGTTCGATCCACTGTCTGACCATAATAAAATTAACAGTCTTTCAGATGGGACTTTAAACAGAGGTATCGTGTCGGTGAAAATAACCAGAGGAGACTCTGGAATGGGTCTCGTTCTATATCATTGCACTATCCTTCAAAAATCTAAAATGACCAATCTCTTCAGAAGGCGTCGCTCATATGGGTAAAGAAAGAATATGGCATCTACAACATCTGAACTAAATTTGGTGCTTTTGGAAGAATTTGAACGAAAATATCCCTACGGGTCCCCACTAATGGATACAGATACAATTACGATTACGTTTCTTCATTTCTGCAATAGTAATTTCAGGCAATACACGAATGACATAGATATACTAGTATGCATATCACTGTTTCTAGAACATATTACTGAGAATATTATCTTGAAATAACAATGGTCAACAGAGGATCTTATATTTGCATAATATAGTTATAATTTACTCTAAAACAAGGTCATTTATAAATTGAAATTGTAATGGTCAGATTGTGGGTTAATGTACATGGCACATATATGACCATTCTGATATTATTGATGGACACTGGACTATTGTTGAATGTGTTGACACTTGCACAGACGAGAGATGCAATACCAATGTGGACGTTATTGTCAATTGCTATAGTGCAAGACCTAGAACTGATATAATATAGTAGTTAGTGTGGCTGTCCGATTAATGCAGTGGTTAGCTCGCTTCTGATAAATGCAACCCGGGTTCAATCCCCGGACCGGGAAGTGCGTGAGATGGTATGATGGTCGCCAGATCTGACAGGTGGGGTTTCTCCGGGTACCCCGGTTTCCTCCCACACGAATGACATATGCGCTTTCATCAGCTCCAACGAGAGTGATTAATATAAGTTGTTAAAACTTGCTTCGCAATCGTTGTAAAATAAATAAAGTTCAAACTTATTTGTTGGTGGTTAATTGTTGACAATTGAGCTGGTGGGATTCAATGCACATACTAACAACATAAGATTGGTGCGATGCCTCATGTTTGATGTTAGGTTATACACATTTAGATTAGCGCGATTGTTCCTAAATCTGATATTAATCACTATCGAGACCTCATTCATGTTGAAATCCGTCCCAATGAGAGAGAGAGGGGGAGAGAGGGGGAGAGAGAGAGAGAGAGAGAGAGAGAGCGCGCGAGAGTGAGAGCGCGTAAGTGCAAATTCAAGGGAATGTATGATGATTTCCCCCATAGACTTCTTTAATCTCCAACAAATTGTACATAATCCCACCAGAAATGAGAATAGTTTAGATATATTCCTGACCAACACTCCCTCATCACTTCACAACACAAATATCCTCCCATGTTTAAGATATTCTGATTATTTCATTGTGCATCACATATCTCTTGTGTCTTAACACCATCGCAGTCATACACAGCATTGAGCGTTGGAAGTAATATGTAGAGATGAGATAATAAGACAGAATGAGCATCAGTAGCAGTATGTACATTTGTATATCATTAGTCCGCACAGTACTGTCTACAGACACCCAGTCTACATAATATCAAGTGTGGAGTCAGATAAATATGTGGAAAAGATACCCATGTCTCCACATCGAATGGTATTATCAAGTATGGAGTCAGATCTATATGTATGGAAAAGCTACCCCGTCTCCTCATCGTAGGATATAATCAAGTATGGCGTCATATCTATGTGCATGGAAAAGTTACCCCCGTCTCCTCATCGTAGGATATAATCAAGTATGGAGTTAGATCTATGTGCATGGAAAAGTGACCCCGTCTCCTCATCGTAGGATATAATCAAGTATGGAGTCATATCTATGTGCATGGAAAAGTTACCCCCGTCTCCTCATCGTAGGATATAATCAAGTATGGAGTCAGATCTATATGTATGGAAAAGTTACCCCCGTCTCCACATGGTAGGATATAATCAAGTATGGAGTCAGATCTATATGTATGGAAAAGTGACCCCCGTCTCCTCATCGTAGGACATAATCAAGTATGGAGTCAGATCTATATGTATGGGAAAGTGACCCCCGTCTCCTCATCGTAGGATATAATCAAGTATATGCAAAGTAAAAGCAAACCAGCATGTACATGTAGCTTCCAGTCAGTATGTTGTGGCGAATAGTAGATAACTCGTATTTACTGATTATAAAAATAAGTACTCAACTCTCCAACATCCATAAACAACTGACAACGTTCTTACATGTCACCATTTATCATTTTATAAAATCTCCGACCATAAATAAAGTTTGAATTGAATTAAAAACAATCAAAGCACATAAAATGGCACATATAGCACAACTTAGCAGAACCCAAAAGACAATATAGAATAGTTGTATGTTTTCGTTGAACAATTGTGGTATACCAAGCACAGTCCAATATCTTCTTTTTCTTTCTATTTTCACCCAGGTCAGTGCGTTGTGGCGGTGAGTATGTTTACCTATGTTTACTGATCATATAAACCAGTACTCAACTATTCAACCTACATAAGCAACTGATAACTTTTTCACATCGATAGATAGTTTAATTTTAAAGTGCAACCTGTACATACAATCAATGCATTACAACAACCAGACGCATGGGCTTGCGGTGTACTAACATGTAATATATCACAATCAGTACAATGAATGAACAAAATAATCAGTTTGTAGAACTTTCCTTTAAATATGACGCAAAGAATATAGATAATTATTTTAGATGAACATATCACCATTTGTCCCTGATAGCAGGATATTTTGGATTGACAGTATCATGTCACGGCGGGGTAGCCTAGTTAGTTCTCGGCCGTCGCGAGATGTTATTGAAATTCCATCGACTCATTGACGAAATGTTACCAGAAAAAGTTATTTCTATCTAAGTGCCTGCTGGTAGGGAGCAGATTCATACCCTGTGAATAGCGGTGAAATGCTTGTTCTAACGACGGCATGGTGTTGAATCAGGTTGCTGTATCTTTCCCCGCTATATCGAGGCTCTCCTATTGGATAAGTTTACATGCTAGACCCCCCCCCCCATGAAGGCTCTTTGTGGGCTTTTGTTGGTCATTGTGTGTCTTTGGGTTTTCGTACTGAGCTGTGTGATCGAACTATACTATTGGTCACAAACATACAGGGGATATGATAAATACAAGCCAGCCGCCAACAGTGGCCATCAGTTATTTCCAGCAAACATTAAGAACCGGAAATGTGAAGAGTTATCGCCCGTCTCGTAAAGCGGTGTAATTTAACGGTTAAGAAAATTTATTGTTGAAAATGGATATTTTAGGTCAAATGGTGTCATCGATACAGTGGTCTGGGATTGGTTGAAAAAGTATAGGAAAACTCTTAAGAGTTATTGACACATGAACTGATTGGCTGAGTAGGTATTGTCAGCAATAATGAAAATGACTTCTAAATATTAAAATACAATATATGCGCAGCATTTTGGAATATTTTGGAATACATGTATGTGCATACTATTTGGTGACAAATAAACACCATATTATTAATGCAGATGTCAGTGCTTCATTCACCACCAACTTACATTCAGAGTAGGGGGTGGGGCCTGGGTGCCTTTAGAGGGAAATATAAAAAAACGCACTTAGTTAACTGACGACCACCCCTTCGAAAACCACAGAATTACGATTCCGGGCCTCTTTGATACTGAATAACTAGCAAAGTAGGCGATGTGACCCCACAAGACCGGGTATATGTATGTAGCCTGGTATACTAGCTGCTAAGTGACACCAAGTATGACTCTCTATCTTGGCCTGGGTGGAGTATACACTTAGCCAACTGACGACCACCCCGTTGACTAAGTGTAGGGTATAGCCGATACATAAGGGCGGCAATATAAATGAGGCAAAACACTACAGTGGTATAACTCTTATTAATATTATTTCGAAAATTTATAAAAATTGTTAGTAAATCGTCTCACATTATGGGCTGATAAGCATGAAAAACTAATAGATAACCAGTTTGGTTTCCAAAAGAATAAATCTACAGTAGATTGCATATTTATAGTACACGCTCTAATTACCAGAACACTGGCAAGTAAGAAGAAACTGTATGTTGCATTTCTGGATTGAGAAAAATGTATGATAGAATTGATGGAGCATATTTAATGCAGAAATTATTGAATGAAAATGTCAGTACAAAGTTTAGTATTGCGATACAATCCATGTATAATACAGTAAAATCGTATGTACGTTATAAATGTGCAAGATCAGATATTATAAACTCACATATCGTGGTCAAACAGGGGGACCCGGCCAATAGCCTATTATGCTTTTTTTAAACGATATATTGACTACTATAAATAGTAATATTGATGGTATCTTACATATTGATGATGTACAAATCTTCTTATTGTTGTTCGCTGATGATGCGATAGTCTTTGCCCATGATCCAGCTTCATTGCAGTCAATGTTAAATGATATAGAAAATTACTGTCACACTTGGGGTGTACACCTTAATGTCAATAAGACCAAAGTAATGATTTTTGAAATTGGCCGACATACTCGATATCAATTTTTCATCTATAATTCAAACATTGAAATAGTTGAATCATTTAAATACTTGGGTGTACTCCTGTTCAAAAACGGGAATTGGAACCGTAGCCTACACAAAAACGAATAGCGCAACATATGCGTCATTTTCAATCCATAACTTGTTTACAATATACAACCAATTAAATATTCCCATCAAGCAAAAAATTAAATTGTTTGATTCTTTGGTGTCTCCTATATTAAATTATGTTGCGGAGATATGGGGTTATCATGAAAGTCCCGACATTGAGGCAATGCATTCCAAATGTTGTAGAAAACTTCTTTGTGGACAGAACCCCAATGCATATACATAGAAGATTAGTAATGATCATATATTGGATAAAACTACTAACTTTGAATAATCAGTCACTACTGTTCAAAACTTATCATGTACTTAAAACTGATGTAGATAATGGTATTATATACAAAAAGTGTAACTGGGCTTTTCATATCAAACATATTCTCGAACAATGTGGGTTAATGTACATATGGCAGAATCAATTTAATATGTTGATAAACTATAATGAAATAAAACAAAGAATATTAGATATACATGTATATTATCAAAGCTGGTATTCGTCTATTAATAATTCAGGGCGGTTAGAGACATACTGTTTGTTTAAACAATCGTTCAATTTTGAAAAACATTTAGACTTTATCAACGACGGCAGATTCAGAATGACGTTGACAAAATTCCGAACTTCATCCCATGATTTAGCTATTGAACGTGGAAGATATCAAAACATACCCAGAAATCAAAGAATATGTATATATTGCAATACAGGCATGATAGAAAGTGAATATCATTTCCTTCTTATATGTCCGAAATGTAGAGATCTTAGACAGACATATTTAAAACATTATTACTATGCATGGCCAACTATTAATACATTCACTAATTTAATGTCACACAAATAAACAACTATTGGTAAAAATTTAGCAAAATACATATATTTCGCAAATATATATAGAAACTTACTAAAATTAGTATGAACAGAGTATATTAAAATCTTGCTCGTTTGTAAATCCATGTCGGTACCTACAAATAAAATTCCAAGAAACGAAAGGAAATGTTTGTACTGTCACACGTTAGAAGACGAATTTCATTTTTTATTAGAATGTTCATTATTTAAGGAACTTAGAATGCAATATATAAAGAAATATTTCTGGAAAAGACCAAACATTCAAAAATTTGTAGCGCTGCTCTCTTCAGAAAACTATAATATTTCGACCAATTTAGCATTATTTATTGCAAAAGCCTTCGAGAAAAGAAACCATTTATTCTATTAAGCACTTTTCTCCGCAAATATTATAGTAATTGGTACTTCTACACATCTTATATATTTCAGAATGTTCTTTGATATACCACTGACCATCATGATTGTAAAATGTTTATATGTTTGTGAGCTCATGGGCATATTGCCTCTTGTTCAAATAAATCTATCTATATACATGTACTTGCTATATACATTGTATGCATGTTTAATGCAATAAAGGTATTGTCGTTATTACACAATGCTAGGGTGATGATGATTGAGCTTATTTACCCTCGCCGCCGGCGAACCATATGTGCGAGCAATTCTATGTACCTATACCCAATTATATAGGGTCTCATTGCCAAGTTGGCTAGATATTCGCTACACAATAATTAGGCTATTGTCTATAATTGTAATTTCGATGATGTATACCCGGATCTTTTGTCGATTAATGAGATTGTTATAATAATGGAAAATTACAAGGGGAGTTAAGGTGAGTTAATTATGTTCAAGTTAGTGTTTGCTGGAAATATTTAATGTTTGCTGCAAATGAGGGCTCACTAATGAGTGCTGAATTGTGTTCACTAAGGAAGACTTGTAAATTACACGTTTTATGAATAACATAAGATACAAGGTTTAGCCACTATTACTAATTAATATTCAGAGTACATCCCCGCGAGGGGTTTGACATTATAGGAAGATAGATAGAGTTTAGTATTTGCAGAGATTCTGTGAGATGAGACAGAGTTTGCATTTCCAACTTTCAGAAAAATATCGGGATGCTATTAAACCTGAAACCCTCTACTGTCTTTGCGTGCACTATGCAATCATCCAGTTAGTTCCAATCTTTTGAGTGTTTTCAAATGGACTAGTGTTAGCAAATGGAATAGTGTATGATCGTGAATTTTTCGATCAACGATATTTACTGAATCAAAGTCTTTGAATTGTTTAACTTTCGTAGCTCTCTTATTGTGTTGTTTCGTCATGTAATGTTCAGGATCCACTGCTGGCACCATATCCCCTGCTGGCACCATACCCTCTGCTGGCACCATACCCCCTGCTGGCACCATACCCCCTGCTATCTTGTATCACCAGTATGGTGTCCAGTTTCAGGCCTTTTAGCATGTGTGTAACACAGCCTTTTTCTTTGCTTCTGTAATCGATAAAGCGAGCACCAAGTCTTTGTATGCGATCAATTTTACCGATGACTTCAAGTAGGGGCCCCAAATAATTGAACCATATTCCAGCTTAGATCTTACAAAAGCTATGAAAGCTGTCTTTGTGTATGTACGATAACAATGCTTCAGATTTCTTCTCAGGAATCCTAATGTGGAGCTAGCCTTTTTGCAGATGTTTGTGATACTAGTACAGGGTTGACTGTTTGACATTAGGGCACGTCCGATGGATATGTCTAGTAAGAACATCAGCGGCCCCTGTACAGTACCCTGGGAGACCCCGGATTCAACTCTTGACGCTCTATGATTCTTCCACAACAACATTCATTAACCGGTGTTTCAGAAATGAAGATAACCACTGATGCAATTGGTCTTTAACCCTGTAGTTTGAGATCTTATGAAGGAGACGGTCATGGGCCTCACTGTAATGAGGGCTTTTACTGAAATCCAGAATTGCCACATCGACTTGTTTGCTGTCGTGGATACTAAATCGTGCATGGTGTCTAAAAGTTGAGTTTCTATTGAAAATCCAGAAGAGAAGCCATAGGAAGAATAGTGTGCTTTTCAACGTGTTTCAATAAGTGACTACATAATTATGATGTTTTCCAATATTTTAGATGTGACACTTGTTATGTTTACCAGCCTGTAGTTTTGTGTTTGTCTCCTTTCTTAAACATGGGTGTGACATTTGCATTTCTCCAGTCCTTCAGTAGCTCACCACTGTCAAATAAATGTTGGAAAACTTCACTTATGCCATTGACAAGTTCTTCATCACAGTGTTTCAATATTATATTTGGGATGTCAGGTCCTCTGCTTTTGTTGTGTTAATATTGTTAAATTGTTTCAACACTCCTGCTGAATGTGTTTGTAAGGTTGGAAGTCTATTTTTTGTCGTGGGTGTTGCTGTCATTGACAACATCTCTAATTGTGCAGTGTTGTTGCTGTCATTGACAACATCTTTAATTTTGCAGTGTTGTTGCTGTCATTGACAACATCTCTATTTGTGCAGTGCTGTCAATGGCAATGTGTATTCGAAACCTGGCTGATGTCTATATATAATTAGTGTACTAGATAATGTTCTTATATAAATACATGTCTCTGAGAACACTGCTAGATTCTACACAAGAAACTACAAAACCTAGCTCTCTGTATGTCCTTGCTTACCATTATGCTATTAAAATATTATATATAAATGTATGGAAGATAATATTAGTGCTGTAGCCGATCAGGTCAGTGGAGGAACAACTTTAAATAATCACACAATTGACATAATTTGTTTAAAATGTTATTAATATGATGACTTGATAACTGTCTGCTTGCCCATTCTCCCACCGTCTGTCCTTACTCAGTATGTCCTTACTCAGTCCTTTCCTACTCAGTATGTCCTTACTCAGTCCTTTCCTACTCAGTATGTCCTTACCCAGCCTGTTACTTCAGTCTTGTATGTATCCAGTATCAGTATGTCCTTGCTTATTATATCTTTAATTGTCCGTCCATACTCAGTCTGTCCGTACCCAGTCTGTCCTTATTCAGGGTTGTCGTTATTCAGTCTGTCCTTGCCCAGTCTGTCCTTATTCAGGATCGTCCTTACCCAGTCTGTCCGTACCCATTCTGTCCTTGCCCAGTCTGTCCTTATTCAGGGTTGTCGTTATCCAGTCTGTCCTTACCCAGTCTGTCCTTACCAAGTTTGTCCTTGCCCAGTCTGTCCTTACCCAGTCTGTCCTTACCCAGTCTGTCTTTACCAAGTTTGTCCTTGCCCAGTCTGTCCTTACCCAGTCTGTCCTTACCCAGTCTGTCCTTGCCCAGTCTGTTCTTATTCAGGGTCGTCCTTACCCAGTCTGTCCTTATTCAGGGTTGTCCTTACCCAGTCTATCCGTACCCAGTCTGTCCTTGCCCAGTCTATCCTTATTCAGGGTTGTCGTTATCCAGTCTGTCCTTACCCAGTCTATCATTATTCAGGGTCGTCCTTACCCAGTCTGTCCGTACCCAGTCTTTCCTTGCCCAGTCTGTTCTTATTCAGGGTCGTCCTTACCCAGTCTGTCCTTACCCAGTCTGTCCTTATTCAGGGTTGTCCTTACCCAGTCTGTCCGTATTCAGGGTTGTCGTTATCCAGTCTGTCCTTGCCCAGTCTGTCCTTACCCAGTCTGTCATTATTCAGGGTCGTCCTTACTCAGTCTTGTCCTCGATATTTCATCGACTCACTGACAAAATGTTATCAGAAACAGTCTCTAAGTTAATCTCTTCTTATTAGATACCAACAGTAATTTCAATTGAAATATTATAGCCAAATTATAAGGTTATAAGTTATGATATTTGCTCGCAGAAAATGTCATTTTTAGGTTGAAAACATCTTAATTATATACAAATATCTTGTTTGTTGCCTCTTTCGTATGCAAGTTATAGTGCTATTATATTATAAATTGAACGATAAAGTGTAAATTTTGGACCGCTGAAAGCAATGTGATTGCTTTCTATACATGCTTTTATGCATAATTAGATAAATATTAGATAAAAGCAGATAATGTATCTTAAACGAGAAGTCCTGTTATCTGCAGCAGAATAAAATCGAGTTTTCTGTTGTTTATAATATTATATGGAGATTGTCAAATAGGTTCCTGCCATTTCCAAACTACTTTGAATTTCTTTTCATGTTTAAAGTTCAAACGTAATGTACAGTTCTATCATGTCTACGTTAATGACTTGCTGGATTATTTCTTTTGGTTCTATAGTGTTTCAAAGCAGTCATTTGTAGCATATGTTATTGTTTCTTTATGTTTAGAATAGTGACCCTAATTCAATTGTTTCTTTATGTTTGGAATAGTGTCTCCCTAATTCAAGTGTTTCTTTATGTTTGGAATAGTGTCTCCCTAATTCAATTGTTTCAGAGAGGTTATTGTTTATGGCTGCATGTGTCTGTCTGTGTATTAGCAGGATAACTCAAAAAGCTGTGGATGCATTTTGATGAACCTTTATGATATATATAGATGGTTAGTCCAGCAGGAAGTGATTTGATTATGGGAGAAATTGGTCAAGTAATATGATAATGATGGTCAGCCCAGCAAGTTGGTTTGCATTTTGCTTTTTTAGAATCAATTGTATTGTTTGTTATTGTTCCCTTTGTTTCAGTAGCTTCCAAGGACATGATAATAACCAACTGAGCTGCAAAATATACACTACAGTTCATTGTTACTTGCACTAACTGGAAAGTGTAACGAATCAACAGTTTACACTTCTTGTGTGGTCTTCTGACAATGAACGAACCTCTACTTTCTGTTTTCCAGGCATAACATTATTATGGAAAATAACTTTTGAACAATACATTTCTGAAAGAGATGCTCTGCCTTGTTTGATGGACAACAGCAGGAAATATTAAGTGTTTGGATGTTTCAAATTTTGCACAGGAATATATTTGGATTTTGCTGCAACTGTCTTATTTGACTTATTCTACAGTATAAGTCAGGAAGTGCTACGGTATAAGTCAGTTGAGTTGTAACAGAACATGGAAAATGACAGTAGCGAATTATTCAACACTGAAGCTCTAAGCTTCGACAGTACACTGGATAGTTTGTTGGATGTAGAATATATGGTGGATAGCAAGACAATACCTTTCAATCCGCTCAATAGTACACCATCGGATATCCTTATGTCGGCTGAGAAGAGTTTTGGAGGTGATAATGCTTATGTTGATAGTGGTAGAACAGATTGTAGTCAACCAGGGAGCGCAACTGATGTGATGAATATGGAAATACAGGAAAATGTAAATGATGTCAGGGAAGATTCTGTAGAAGATGTAAATGTAGTAATAGATAAGCAACACTCTGCATATGGTAACAACCAAAAGGGCAATGTTAATGAGAGGGATAATTTGGAGAGAAAACAGAAACATGGAAAGAATAAACCGCTATGTGACAGAAGTCCAGGAAAGAGGAATGGGAAGAATAAACAAGTAGAGATTGATAATGGGATTAAAGAGAGTGGATTAAGCAATTTGAGAGAAAGTAGTCCAAATTTTGATCATATTAAGGCAAAGAGAGAAAGGAACTTGGCAAAAAGGATATCAACAAAATCAAGTGCATCAAAAGCAGGAAAGATTGTAAGTGTAAGTGGGAAAGAAAGATACAGTTTAAGTAAATGTCCAGTTAATTCTACGTATGTAGCAACAGATAAACCGAACACTGCATATTCAAAATCTGAGAAGGATATTCTGGAAACTGGAGATGATACCACAAATGAGCCACCAACCAAAAGATTAAAAACCATTCCAAAAAAGCATAATAGAAAATGTGTATCTGCCACTGTAGAAGTTGTACCATCTGATTTGATAACAAAAGCGACAACAGATGCTACTGTGGAAGTATGTCCATTATTAGTTACTAGTACAAGCATTGAAAATACAAATCAAATAAACAAATCAGAACCAATTTCTATTGCAAATTCTATGTTATCTAAATCGGCGGAAACAGTTAAAATGGTTGTTAACACCGAATCTGAGCCTCATTTTGAGAAGGAAAACAGTCTGCCCGATAAAACTGTGCAAAACTTTAATTTAAAAGGTACAGTTCAGGAAGATGAATTAAAAGAACAGCAAACTGAAGTAATTGTAAATGATGAGGAAGTGAATGAACATGCAGATCTCGATGAAATGAATATGCAAAATATAGAACTTAAGGCTATTGGCACGAGTAAAGATGCACATAACAATGAAGATATGGTTGGACATAGATTTATTGAATGTGAAACAACTGCAGACCAGAAGGTTGAAATTGGCATAGACGATGTTATATGTGGTTTAGATAGGGACACTGTTAATGAAGAGGAGGAAGGGATACAGGAGCAGGTTGATGGTGTTGATGATGTTGTGGATGATGATGAAGAGGAAGAAGATGACGATGATGAAGATGATGTAGATGATGATGAGATTCACAATTGGTTAGAGGAAGGACTGACAAAGGAGGAGATAAGAGAGAAGAAGAAAGAAGAACTGAAAGAGGGAGAGTTTATCAGTAGTGAGAAGTCCATCCTTATAGGTACTATATGTAGTCTTACATGATCACATGTATTCATTTCTTTTAATTTCCTGAACACAATCATTTTAAAAGAAAGTATTTTACTGTTCAAAGTATTAAATATTTGCATTATATTTCTATCAATTTTCTTGCGGTAATTTTTTTAACCATTCCAAATAATGGGACCATTTTTTTTTTATCACATTAACAAATTTCTTAAAATTTTAGTATGATTGCTATAATATGCTTGCAGAAATAGTTTGTATTGAAATTGATCGTACCAATATCAATCTAATAACTAAATTGCTTTGTTTGATGCAATTATAAGCAATAGTTTGTAATAGTTTCTATTGTAACTAACACAATGTGTACCAGGTGTGTACATTATGCATTTGTTTTGTAGGTTATTCATATATTTGCTATTTTATGTAGAGAAGGAAACTAATCCATTTGAAACGCTGCCAGCGGGCTGGGTTCAAATCTACCATAACTGTGGCATGCCAGTGTATCTACACAAAGAGTCCAGAGTGTGTACATTTGCACGACCGTATTTCATAGGATCAGGAAGTTCTCGTGTAAGTTGAGGAGTGTGTGTTTTACGTTTATTTATCATCGTTACCGGTTGCCCATATGAGCGAAGCCTCCTGAAGAGATTAGTCATTTTAGATTTTAGAAGGATCGTGCAATGATACAGACAGAGACCCATTCCAGACTCTCCTCTTGTTCTTTTACATGCACGGTGTACAGCACCGACACGAGACCTTGGTTTAACGTCCCATCTAAAAGACTTGTTAATATTATTAGTGTCAGATGGGGGATCAAACCTGTGATCCCTGGATTACCAGTCCAACGTGTTAACCACTTGATGAGGAGGTTGTTTTAGTGAGGTAACTAGTAATGACTATTAACACTTATGTAAATGGAAACGGAGCATAATGTGTTAATATTAATCACATTGAAATGTTTCACACTGGAGAATTTAGTACTTAGCCATCATCGTATTAACCCTTTCAACACCACAGGCCTCTCAATAGGCTTACAAAAAGTGTAGATCCAGCCGGCTCATCAGGATCTGCACTTTTTGCCAGTAATATTACTATTTTTAGACAAAAATTACCCATTTTGATAAATGAACTGGTCCAAATGTAATTTTCTTAGTAATTTATTGGTCTGAAAATATCATGCACCAGTCCATGTCAGTTACTTAGTGTTGAATGGGTTAAACATCATCATGTAGAATTTTGATCGGCAAGCTGATTTGTGTAAAAGATATATATCGGTAGTTGTGTAGACTTAGATTATACAAATTTATTTTATCTCGATTGCAAAACAAGTTCTTACAACTTATATTAATCACTCTTGAGACCTCATTCCCATTCCATTGCTACGAGTGAGAGAGAAGAGGCAATGTGGAATTTAAATGCCTTGCCTAACGGCACAATCGTAATGGCTCCAGATAGGCTTATACTCCAGACCTTTCGGACCTCATGCGAGCGTGCTACCAGTGCTCTATCGGTTGACTTACTGACAGCACAAATGCATATACAAGTATATATAGAAGTAGCAACCCAAATTCTCACATAATAATACCAAAAACTTAATTCAAACTAAAGAACCGAAAATAATTGATATTTGTCTAACTAGTGTCACTGTGGTAGTAGGTGCCAATTGTATTATGTGTTTGGGATATATTGCAAGTACATTTAGTACGTGTAGCGGTCATTTGTGTTGGCTGGTCACTTGTATTGGAATTTGTTTAAGGTCAATGGCTTAGTGGTTTGAGGGTTCAATGTGGGTAGTTGTTGTTGGGGATCAATTGGTTGTTAGGGGTAATGGTTGTTTGTGTCCAATGGAGGTAGTTATTGTTTGGATCAATGGAGGGTGCCTGTTTGGGTTAGTAGGTATTGGGGACAATGAAGTACTTGGTGTTGAAGAAACAATCCAGTTCCTGGAGATGGTGGTTGCAGGAAGAATGGGACGTTCCTAGGAATGGGCACGCAAAATTAACTGTTTCAATCATAATTACTTTCAGAAACATGACATTCCATTGAGTTCAATTCCATGTCTTCAATATCTCCGGGCAGTTGAGAAAGAGAATGCTGAGCAGAGTGAAACAACCAAGAAACAAACACCGGAAAGTGGTACTGATGGTGCTACAGATGTTACTGCCTCCGGTAGGTTTGGTTTGACTGTAGAAAAGTATAGCCTACTAAATACTAATTCATCTATCTTTATTCTGGGACACATATTTAGAATTGAGGACCACTGCATTGCATAATTCAATGAGGTAATAACATATAGTCTCTACACAATTATTCTGGGAGACATATTTAGAATTGAGGACCACTGCATTGCATGATTCTATGAGGTAATAAAATATGGTCGCTACACAATTATTAAGTGTCTGTGCTTTGGTGTGAAAATGTTGGTTCTAGTTGTCTCATACTGGTATTTCCAATGTAAATGCAATTGTTGAACTTTGAATACATAGAATTTGATTTATATTACAGGAATAGACAGTCTACCCAAGCCCGTTGTGCAGCATGCTGAGGAAACGCTCAAGACCATCCAATTAGGTAAAACATGATGTGGCAGAGAATAATCTCTGTATTTATTAAAATCTATTGCAGACAGAAACTATAGTCTGTTCAAATTATCTCTGTAACCTCCTTTAAAAAGTACAGTCCAACCTGTGAGGCAGCTAGCCAAGGGAGTGAAAAATTGTGGCTGTTTAGCACAAGTGTTTTAATACTGTGGAAACAAATTGCCACACTGCGTCTCATGTGGTTGATTAATGCTAGGCAGCTGATTAATACAGGTAACCACTAACACTATGGTGGTGTGTTTAGGCATGGAACTTACATCAACATTGTCGCTTATCTCCTACATGGTGATGGATTCAATCAGATATGAGGTCTCTACTCTCTCATCATGGTGGTGGATTCCATCAGAAATGATGTCTCTTCTCTCTCATCATCATGGTGGTGGATTCCATCAGAAATGAGGTTTCTACTCTCTCATCATGGTGGTGGATTCCATCAGAAATGAGGTCTCTAATCTCTCATCATCATGGTGGTGGATTCCATCAGAAATGAGGTCTCTACTCTCTTATCATCATGGTGGTGGATTCCATCAGAAATGAGGTCTCTACTCTCTCATCATCATGGTGGTGGATTCCATTAGAAATGAGGTCTCTTCTCTCTCATCATCAGGGCTGTGGATTCCATCAGAAATTAGGTCTCTTCTCTCTCATCATCATGGTGGTGGATTCCATCAGAAATGAGGTCTCTACTCTCTTATCATCATGGTGGTGGATTCCATCAGAAATGAGGTCTCTACTCTCTCATCATCATGGTGGTGGATTCCATTAGAAATGAGGTCTCTTCTCTCTCATCATCAGGGCTGTGGATTCCATCAGAAATTAGGTCTCTTCTCTCTCATCATCATGGTGGTGGATTCCATCAGAAATGAGGTCTCTACTCTCTTATCATCATGGTGGTGGATTCCATCAGAAATGAGGTCTCTACTCTCTCATCATCATGGTGGTGGTTTTCATTAGGAATGAGATCTTGAGAATGAAAAAGGTTGGATTGTTTCGCAATTGAGCTAAAATAAAATTGTTGTAACCGAACTTTTGAAATTGACAATTGGATTAATTAGTAAATGTCTGTTTCAGAGCCAGCAGATATGACTAAATATTGCAATAGATTGTTCAGCTTTAAACAAGTGACTGTGAAACGGTTTTAGTTGTTACATTTATGTTGTATATCATAAAATATTCCTATGATCATTCAGTTAGTACATTTACTGTTGACTATATCATAAACTATTGCCAGGGATCATTCAGTTAGTACATTTACTGTTGACTATATCATAAACTATTGCCAGGGATCATTCAGTTAGTACATTTACTGTTGACTATATCATAAACTATTGCCAGGATCAATCAGTTAGCACGTTTACTGTTGACTATATCATAAACTATTGCCAGGGATCAATCAGTTAGTACATTTACTGTTGACTATATCATAAACTATTGCCAGGGATCAATCAGTTAGTACATTTACTGTTGACTATATCATAAACTATTGCCAAGGATCATTCAGTTAGTACATTTACTGTTGACTATATCATAAACTATTGCCAGGGATCATTCAGTTAGTACATTTACTGTTGACTATATCATAAACTATTGCCAGGGATCATTCAGTTAGTACATTTACTGTTGACTATATCATAAACTATTGCCAGGGATCATTCAGTTAGTACATTTACTGTTGACTATATCATAAACTATTGCCAGGGATCATTCAGTTAGTACTTTTACTGTTGACTATATCATAAACTATTGCCAGGGATCATTCAGTTAGTACATTTACTGTTGACTATATCATAAACTATTGCCAGAGATCATTCAGTTAGTACATTTACTGTTGACTATATCATAAAGTATTGCCAGGATCAATCAGTTAGTACATTTACTGTTGACTATATCATAAACTATTGCCAGGGATCATTCAGTTAGTACATTTACTGTTGACTATATCATAAACTATTGCCAGGGATCAATCAGTTAGTACATTTACTGTTGACTATATCATAAACTATTGCCAGGGATCAATCAGTTAGTACATTTACTGTTGACTATATCATAAACTATTGCCAGGGATCAATCAGTTAGTACATTTACTGTTGACTATATCATAAACTATTGCCAGGGATCAATCAGTTAGTACATTTACTGTTGACTATATCATAAACTATTGCCAGGGATCAATCAGTTAGTACATTTACTGTTGACTATATCATAAACTATTGCCAGGGATCAATCAGTTAGTACATTTACTGTTGACTATATCATAAACTATTGCCAGGGATCAATCAGTTAGTACATTTACTGTTGACTATATCATAAACTATTGCCAGGGATCAATCAGTTAGTACATTTACTGTTGACTATATCATAAACTATTGCCAGGGATCAATCAGTTAGTACATTTACTGTTGACTATATCATAAAGTATTGCCAGGATCAACCAGTTAGTACATTTACTGTTGACTATATCATAAACTATTGAGTGTGGTTATTGCTATTGTTATGTAATCATTCATTTAATGCAGATGGCATTCAAAGCAATACCAATATTCAATGTAGTCCACATGAACAGAAAATATACATATAAACACTTATACATAGTTATGATACGTAGTTATGTATTACTTAACCCTTTGCCTCATAGAAGCACCTCTTGACGCCATTACCAATACGACATACATTGACAATGTAGTAGCCAAACCACTGTTCATAATAAAGTCCAGAATCTCGTGTAGTCCCAGTAATATCTATGGAGGTGGAATAGATATGGCGACTACTTGTCTACTGCATTATAGCTAAATGGCTGTCGTTTGTATGGAGATATAATAGTATATTAACCTAAATCTCTATGTAGTCCCAGTAATATCTATGGAGGTGGGATAGATATGACGACTACTTATCCACTGCATTATAGCTAAATGGCTGCCGTTTGTATGGAGATATAATAGTATATTAACCTAAATCTCTATGAAGGAAAGGGTTAAGAGATAAATACACAATATATTGAAATCAGGATTATGGTACACAAGTCATTAATTCTATAATTTGGCAGAACTTGGAGAGAGAAGAGGGCTCATCTCACTCAAGAGAAGAAGAGAAGGGATACGATGGTCCCACAGATGGTAAGAACAGGAATATTTCTTATAATTCATAATATACCACAATCAAACAGATGGTAAGAACAGGAATATTTCTTATAATTCATAATATACCACAATCAAACAGATGGTATGAACTGGAATAATTCTTATAATACATAATATACCACAATCAAACAGATGGTATGAACTGGAATAATTCTTATAATACATAATATACCACAATCAAACAGATGGTATGAATGGGAATAATTCTTATAATACATAATATACCACAATCAAACAGATGGTATGAATGGGAATAATTCTTATAATACATAATATACCACAATCAAACAGATGGTAAGAACGGGAATAATTCTTATAATACATAATATACCACAATCCCACAACTTTTGTGACGAAGTGAATCAAAATAATCAGTTAGTTGTTTGTTTTATGGCAGAGTTTAAATAAGAATGATTGCTGTGTATAACATGCCAATATTAGCCAAATTCTTGTTGTTGGTGCTTTTGTATACATATTTAGCTCATCTTTGTATATACATATTTAGCTCATCTTTGATATATTTAGCTCATCTTTGTATATACATATTTAGCTCATCTTTGATATATTTAGCTCATCTTTGTATATACATATTTAGCTCATCTTTGATATATTTAGCTCATCTTTGTATATACATATTTAGCTCATCTTTGATATATTTAGCTCATCTTTGTATATACATATTTAGCTCATCTTTGATATATTTAGCTCATCTTTGTATATACATATTTAGCTCATCTTTGATATATTTAGCTCATCTTTGTATATACATATTTAGCTCATCTTTGATATATTTAGCTCATCTTTGTATATACATATTTAGCTCATCTTTGATATATTTAGCTCATCTTTGTATATACATATTTAGCTCATCTTTGATGTCCGTCTCCATGGTCGAGTGGTTAAGGTCACTGACTTGTATACCACTGTAACCTATCATCACTGATGGTCACGGGTTCGAGCCCCGCTCAGGCCGTGTCTCATTTATATGAAAAAGTTGGCAGTTTCTTACGGAGGTTGGTGCACCCAAGTACTGGTTAACCGTTGGAGCCTGCCCAGGAAAGGTGTTGTTAGGTAAACTGCCCGCCGGCGATATAGCCCGAAATGGTGCTGATGCAGGCGTAAAACCAGAAATATAAATAAATAAATAAAGCTCATCTTTGACATATTTAGCTCATCTTTGACATATTTAGCTCATCTTTGATATATTTAGCTCATCTTTGATATATTTAGCTCATCTTTGATATAGTTAGCTCATCTTTGATATATTTAGCTCATCTTTGACATATTTAGCTCATCTTCGATATATTTAGCTCATCTTCAATATATTTAGCTATTTAGCTCATCTTTGATATATTTAGCTCATCTTCGATATATTTAGCTCATCTTCAATATATTTAGCTATTTAGCTCATCTTTGATATATTTAGCTCATGTTCTATATATTTCGACATGGCATGAAACAGCCACACATATTGCGCTTAATTTCGAACATTATTTTTTAAACGGAAGTTGGATAAAATTATTTATGGTAAACTTAGTGTTAACCCTTTCCCTCATAGAATCACCCCTTGACGCCATTACCAATACGACATACATTGATATTGTAGTAGCGAAACCAATGTTCATAATAAAGGCCAGAATCTCATGTAGTCCCAGTAATATCTATGGAGGTGGGATAGATATGGCAACTACTTATCCACTGCATGATAGCTAAATGGCTGTCATTTGTATGAAGATATAATGGTATATTAACCTAAATCTCTATGAAGGAAAGGGTTACATGGCTGTCGTTTGCATGGAGATATAATAGTATATTAACCTAAATCTCTATGAAGGAAAGGGCTAAATGGCTGTGGTTTGTATGGAGATATATAATAGTATATTAACCTAAATCTCTATGAAGGAAAGGGTTAAATGGCTGTGGTTTGTATGGAGATATATAATAGTATATTAACCTAAATCTCTATGAAGGAAAGGGTTAAATGGCTGTGGTTTGTATGGAGATATAATAGTATATTAACCTAAATCTCTATGAAGGAAAGGGTTAAATGGCTGTGGTTTGTATGGAGATATAATAGTATATTAACCTAAATCTCTATGAAGGAAAGGGTTACATGGCTGTGGTTTGTATGGAGATATAATAGTATATTAACCTAAATCTCTATGAAGGAAAGGGTTAAATGGCTGTGGTTTGTATGGAGATATAATAGTATATTAACCTAAATCTCTATGAAGGAAAGGGTTAAATGGCTGTGGTTTGTATGGAGATATAATAGTATATTAACCTAAATCTCTATGAAGGAAAGGGTTAAATGGCTGTGGTTTGTATGGAGATATAATAGTATATTAACCTAAATCTCTATGAAGGAAAGGGTTAAATGGCTGTGGTTTGTATGGAGATATAACAGTATATTAACCTAAATCTCTATGAAGGAAAGGGTTAATTAGGAAGACAAATAGCATTATGAGTGGTACATTATGTTATGTTGATTGTTCCTAACAGGGAACTAGTAATAAATATATATATACATGTTGTACTATATCCAAATTGTATGCTTAAAAAGCCTTCTTCAAGGATAGCATCTTTATCCAATTTATTCAAAACAAGCTGAAAGGAAATGAATTGGCCGGATTTCTGTTTATAACTTTCCTTGAAGAAGGCTTTTTAAGCCAAAAATTTGGATATAGAGAGTACAATTGCATTGTGTTCATACCCGTTGTTCGTTCTCAGAAGAGGTCAATCTCACATTACAAGGTCAATGTTTTCCAATAGTCTTTACTGAAGACCTACATGGATTAATGGTTAATCGTGAATTAAATCAAATTCCCAGCCATGTATGCTGCACTAATTCCGAGAATACTGTAATTGACACACAACTTTGTACATGGGGTGCGAATTCCAAAATGTCTACTCGCCCATAGCACTTTAACCACTAGCAGAGAAAATAAGTCTAATAGGTCATGAAATTCAATTCTTTGTGTTATAAGTACACAATTCTTTGTACACAATTCTTTGTGGCGTAAGTACACAATTCTTTGTAGTGTAAGTACACAATTCTTTGTAGTGTATGTACACAATTCTTTGTGGCGTAAGTACACAATTCTTTGTAGTGTAAGTACCCAATTCTTTGTGGAGTAAGTACACAATTCTTTGTAGTGTAAGTACACAATTCTTTGTGGCGTAAGTACACAATTCTTTGTAGTGTAAGTACACAATTCTTTGTGGCGTAAGTACACAATTCTTTGTGGCATAAGTACACAATTCTTTGTGACGTAAGTACACAATTCTTTGTGGCATAAGTACACACTTCTTTGTGGTGTAAGTACACAATTCTTTGTAGTGTAAGTACACAATTCTTTGTGGAGTAAGTACACAATTCTTTGTAGTGTAAGTGCATAATTCTTTGTAGTGTAAGTACACAATTTTTTGTGGCATAAGTACACAATTCTTTGTGGAGTAAGTACACAATTCTTTGTAGTGTAAGTGCATAATTCTTTGTAGTGTAAGTACACAATTCTTTGTAGTGTAAGTACACAATTCTTTGTGGCATAAGTACACAATTCTTTGTGGCATAAGTACACAATTCTTTGTGGCATAAGTACACAATTCTTTGTGGCGTAAGTACACAATTCTTTGTGACGTAAGTACACAATTCTTTGTGGTGTAAGTACACACTTCTTTGTGGTGTAAGTACACAATTCTTTGTGGCATAAGTACACACTTCTTTGTGGTGTAAGTACACACTTCTTTGTGGTGTAAGTACACAATTCTTTGTGGCATAAGTACACACTTCTTTGTGGTGTAAGTACACAATTCTTTGTAGTGTAAGTACACAATTCTTTGTGGAGTAAGTACACAATTCTTTGTAGTGTAAGTGCATAATTCTTTGTAGTGTAAGTACACAATTCTTTGTGGCGTAAGTACATAATTCTTTGTACTTGTAGTGTAAGTACACAATTCTTTGTAGTGTAAGTACACAATTCTTTGTGGCGTAAGTACGCAATTCTTTGTGGCATAAGTACACAATTCTTTGTGACGTAAGTACACAATTCTTTGTACACAATTCTTTGTAGCGTAAGTGCACAATTCTTTGTGGCGTAAGTACATTATTCTTTGTGGCATAAGTACACAATTTTATGTGGCATAAGTACACAATTCTTTGTGGCGTAAGTACATTATTCTTTGTAGTGTAAGTACACAATTCTTTGTGGCATAAGTACACAATTCTTTGTGGCGTAAGTACACAATTCTTTGTAGTGTAAGTACACAATTCTTTGTAGTGTAAGTACACAATTCTTTGTGGCGTAAGTACATAATTCTTTGTAGTGTAAGTACACAATTCTTTGTAGCGTAAGTGCACAATTCTTTATACACAATTCTTTGTGGCGTAAGTACACAATTCTTTGTACACAATTCTTTGTACTTGTAGCGTAAGTACACAATTCTTTGTAGTGTAAGTACACAATTCTTTGTGGCGTAAGTACACAATTCTTTGTAGTGTAAGTACACAATTCTTTGTACTTGTAGCATAAGTACACAATTCTTTGTGTCATAAGTTGCAAACAACATAGATCCTGATCAGCCACGGCGTAATTCCGCATCTGATCATGATCTATGTTGTTTGCTATTCAGACAAGTATTTTAGATCCACGATCTGAATAGCAAACAGCATTGAGCCTGATCAGAGGGCACATTCTGTACTATTTGATCTGGTTCTGTGCTGTTTGCAATAGCGACTTTAGTCATGATTGGCTTATGGGTTAATGGACAAAATTAACAATTAAGACAAATATCTTCAATTTGTACTGCACCCTGTAACTCATCTCCAGTCGGTTGAGTGACATTTCCAGTCGTTTGAGTGATATTTCCAGTCAATTGAGTGATATTTCCAGTCGGTTGAGTGATATTTCCAGTCGGTTGAGTGACATTTCCAGTCTGTTGAGTGATATTTCCAGTCGGTTGAGTGATATTTCCAGTTGGTTGAGTGATATTTACAGTCGGTTGAGTGATATTTCCAGTCGGTTGAGTGACATTTCCAGTCGGTTGAGTGATATTTCCAGTCGATTGAGTGATATTTCCAGTCGGTTGAGTGATATTTCCAGTCGGTTGAGTGATATTTCCAGTCGATTGAGTGATATTTCCAGTCGGTTGAGTGACATTTCCAGTCGGTTGAGTGACATTTCCAGTCGGTTGAGTGACATTTTCAGTCGGTTGAGTGACATTTTCAGTCAATTGAGTGACATTTCTATTTGGGTGAGTGACATTTCTATTTGGTTGAGTGACGCTTCCAGTTGGTTTAGTGGCATTTCCAGTCGGTTAAATGGCAATTCCAATCTGTCGAATGACATTTTCAGCACTGCTGTATTGTTAGTCACAGCATTGTATTTTCAGGCAGCAGACACAAAACTGATTACATGTCCCATTCCGGTGGAGTATGCAGACAAGAAATTCAAGAAAAAAGGTGAGTTCTACGAGTAATAACTAGTAGAGATATAATCTACTATAAGATTTATTCGGATATTGCTATCTGTCTTTGCTTAGTAGGCAAGTGAAAGAAAAAAATTGACGATGGGCTCCGACACTATGGGGCGATGTTGCCGACACTATGGGGCGATGTTGCCGACACTATGGGGCGATGTTGCCGACACTATGGGGCGATGTTGCAGACACTATGGGGCGATGTTGCCGACACGATGTTGCCGACACTATGGGGCCATGTTGCCGACACATTGGGGTGATGTTGCCAACACTATGGGGTACTATGGGGTGATGTTGCCGACACTATGGGGCGATGTTGCCGACACTATGGGGCCATGTTGCCGACACCTTTGGGGTGATGTGGCCGACACTATGGGGTGATGTTGCCGACACTATGGGGCGATGTTGCCGACACTATGGGGTGATGTTGCTGACACTATGGGGCCATGTTGCCGACACTATGGGGCGATGTTGCCGACACTATGGGGTGATGTTGCTGACACTATGGTGTGATGTTGCCGACACTATGGGGCGATGTTGCCGACACATTGGGGTGATGTTGCAGACACTATGGGGCGATGTTGCCGACACTATGGGGTGATGTTGCCGACACTATAGGGCGATGTTGCCGACACTATGGGGCGATGTTGCAGACAATATGGGCTGATGTTGCAGACACTATGGGGCGATGTTGCAGACACTATGGGGTGATGTTGTACACTATGGGGCGATGTTGCAGACACTATGGGGCGATGTTGCCGACACATTGGGGTGATGTTACCGACACTATGGGGTGATGTTGCTGACACTATTCGGCGATGTTGTAGACACTATGGGGCGATGTTGCCGACACTATGGGGCGATGTTGCTGAAACTATGGGGCAATGTTGCAGACACATTGGGGTGATGTTGCAGACACTATGGGGTGATGTTGCCGACACTACGGGGTGATGTTGCAGACACTACAGGGTGATGTTGCAGACACTATGGGGCGATGTTGCTGACAGTACGGGGTGATGTTGCAGACACTACAGGGCGATGTTGCTGACACTATGGGACGATGTTGTACACTATGGGACGATGTTGCTGACACTATGGGGTGATGTTGCCGACACTACGGGGTGATGTTGCAGACACTACAGGGCGATGTTGCAGACACTATGGGGCGATGTTACAGACACTACGGGGCGATGTTGCTGACACTATGGGGCGATGTTGCCGACACTACGGGGCGATGTTGCAGACAATATGGGGCGATGTTACAGACACTACGGGGCGATGTTGCTGACACTATGGGGCGATGTTGTACACTATGGGGCGATGTTGTACACTATGGGACGATGTTGCTGACACTATGGGGTGATGTTGCCGACACATTGGGGTGATGTTGCTGACAGTACGGGGCGATGTTACAGACACTACTGGGGCGATGTTACAGACACTACAGGGCGATGTTACAGACACTACTGGGGCGATGTTGCTGACAGTACGGGGCGATGTTACAGACACTACGGGGCGATGTTACAGACACTACTGGAGCGATGTTACAGACACTATGGGGCGATGTTACAGACACTATGGGGCGATGTTACAGACACTACTGGGGCGATGTTACAGACACTACGGGGCGATGTTACAGACACTACTGGGGCGATGTTACAGACACTACGGGGCGATGTTACAGACACTACGGGGCGATGTTACAGACACTACTGGGGCGATGTTGCTGACACTACGGGGCGATGTTACAGACACTACGGGGCGATGTTACAGACACTACAGGGCGATGTTGCTGACAGTACGGGGCGATGTTACAGACACTACTGGGGCGATGTTACAGACACTACAGGGCGATGTTGCTGACAGTACGGGGCGATGTTACAGACACTACGGGGCGATGTTACAGACACTACGGGGCGATGTTACAGACACTACGGGGCGATGTTACAGACACTACAGTGCGATGTTACAGACACTACGGGGCGATGTTACAGACACTACTGGGGTGATGTTACAGACACTACAGGGCGATGTTGCTGACAGTACGGGGCGATGTTACAGACACTACTGGGGCGATGTTACAGACACTACTGGGGCGATGTTGCTGACAGTACGGGGCGATGTTACAGATACTACGGGGCGATGTTACAGACTCTACAGGGCGATGTTACAGACACTTCGGGGTGATGTTACAGACACTACTGGGGCGATGTTGCTGACAGTACGGGACGATGTTACAGACACTACTGGGGCGATGTTACAGACACTACGGGGCGATGTTACAGACACTACAGGGCGGTGTTACAGACACTTCGGGGCGATGTTACAGACACTACAGGGCGATGTTACAGACACTACGGGGCGATGTTACAGACACTACTGGGGCGATGTTACAGACACTACAGGGCGATGTTACAGACACTACAGGGCGATGTTACAGACACTTCGGGGTGATGTTGCCGAGCAATTACAAATCTTAAAACTCATTGTTTCTTGTTATTTCAAGACAGTTGCACAATATCTATAGTAAAACCCCTCCAATCTGGACTTCTTCTGAACCGGACAAAAAGTCTCGTTTAGATGGAGTTCCGGATTATAGGGGTTTTATATTTTATTAATACTATTGAATGCATACTTACTATAATATGAACTCGAAAATAAAACTGAATGCCACTGAGTGGCTGAATGGTTACGGTCGTTGACTTCATTATAAAACTGAATGTCACTGAGTGGTTACGGTCGTTGACTTCATAATAAAACTGAATGCCACTGAATGGTTACGGTCGTTGAATTCATTATAAAACTGAATGCCACTGAGTGGTTACGGTCGTTGACTTCATAATAAAACTGAATGCCACTGAGTGGTTACGGTCGTTGACTTCATTATAAAACTGAATGCCACTGAGTGGCTGAATGGCTACGGTCGTTGACTTCATTATAAAACTGAATGCCACTGAGAGGTTACGGTCATTGACTTCATAATAAAACTGAATGCCACTGAATGTTTACGGTCGTTGACTTCATTATAAAACTGAATGCCACTGAGTGGTCGTTGACTTCATATCATTTACGCCTCATTGCTGTATGTTCGAGTGCCACTGGTATGTGAGGAAGCTATCCATCGGGCTTGCAGAAGGTTGGTGGTTCTGCCTGGGTAATCGTCTGTTCCTGAAATACATCTCGGAGGGGCACCGAGGGCCTTCCTCTCTCCAATAACAGCAGGAGAGTCGCCATATGATCCAAGTCACAGGCACAAGACACACATTTTTTTGTTTGCCCTAGGGTCATATAATAAGTAATGTGTATAGGTAAACATTACATACAATATGACCATAGGGCAAGCAAATTGTGTCTTGTGCCTGTGATCGAAGCTGTCAGTGTGATGTTAAATCGAAAAACATTGGAAAAAATCCAACCATGAGTACTATTTTCTTTCTTCAGAATTTGTATTAAATCCAGAAGGTAAAACAGCTGTAAGCATTTTACATGAATATACACAGAATGTACTACGAGTTCAACCTACATATGAATTCAAAGAAATAGGTGAGTGCAACATATGTTCTCCTGAGCTATACCCAGTAACCCCGAATGTATTAGAGGTTCAACTTATGTATGAGTTTAAGGATATTTATATTGTAAATGCACGTGAACCATACCCAGTAACCCCGAATGTATTAGAGGTTCAACTTATGTATGAGTTTAAGGATATTTATATTGTAAATGCACGTGAGCCATACCCAGTAACCCCGAATGTATTAGAGGTTCAACTTATGTATGAGTTTAAGGATATTTATATCGTATATGCACGTGAGCCATGCCCAGTAGGATGGTGTTCCTAAGAGGTACTAAAACTTTAATCAGCATCTCATTCATCAAAACTTACCTTTTCAAATATACAATGTCTTGTCAAGTGGTTACGGTCGCTGACTTGTCAACCACTGTAACCTATCATCACTTATGGTCACATTTTCGAGTCTTCAACCATGTCTCTTTATATTAAAAAGTTAGCAGTTTGTTACTGAGGATGGTGCACCAAGTAATTTGAATATTCGTTCGGGAAGGTATTCGAATATTCGATATAATTCTATCAAAATCACTCAAACTCTTATAAAAAAATGCCAAATTAAGCTACTTTACTACCGTAAACGTCATCCTCTTCCTGTAAGGC
Organism: Archivesica marissinica; assembly: GCA_014843695.1. Lineage (NCBI taxonomy): Eukaryota > Metazoa > Mollusca > Bivalvia > Venerida > Vesicomyidae > Archivesica > Archivesica marissinica. Next base: position 42,969,092 of record CM026403.1, read on the forward strand.
CATGCAAATATGACGACTCATTCATTATCGACCATTGTACATTCATGGGTGTTTTCACAAATGAAGCCGAATTGTCACTTGAACAGCTTTCCGTTGAAGGGTGTTTGTTTTTCAAATGATTATTCAGATTGATGTTGTACTCGGAATATGTGTACCGAGCAGTTTCCTTATTCTCAGCACGATTGAAGTCTTTCCAAATGTATGACTAAGCAGGCGGCCTTTTTGAGGACAACATCATAAAAATCGTATTTTAAATAGTACTTTTGGGTAATATTGAGCAGTTAATTAAAAATTTAAGAAACATGGGATGTTGTTGCAGTGCGTCTGTAATATTTCAAAGGCATTTTCTCGTCTAAACAGTTTTGACATCATAATTAAACACTACCTACCTTAGCACCTACTGTAAATTGTCCAATTACATGGCAGAGAGTCAATTAACACATGGTTTATTCAAACATCCTGGGGCAATTTCTTTTGTGTTGGAAGGTTTTATGATGGCTTCAAATTGTAATCGTATCGGATTTATGAAAAACCCCGGATTTATTCAAACACGGGAATAGTATTCGGATATTCGGACATCCGAATAATTTCCAGTAAAAGTTTTTTTTAGGCGACATTGATGATTTTACATGTGACATGCTTTGGTAGACAACCATGTTGTGTACGATATTCAGGGGAGGTTACCCTATTCTCGAGGTATTGCTATATCAGACCTTGATGGTGTCACTATACAGCAACATCTTTATAAATATTTGGTTTGTTAATCAATCACTTGTGGGTAAAAACATTATTAATGAGATGGTTGAATTATTAACAACTTACAAATCCGGACATACACTCAGTTTTATACTCTGAAAAGAAATATGAAAATCTTCATATTCAGTAGCACTAAACTAAACATGAGTCATACACATGGTGTGTAGGTAAACACGAGTCCTACACATGGTGTGTAGGTAAACACGAGTCCTACACATGGTGTCTAGGTAAACACGAGTCCTACACATGGTGTGTAGGTAAACATGAGTCCTACACATGGTGTGTAGGTAAACACGAGTCCTACACATGGTGTCTAGGTAAACACGAGTCCTACACATGGTGTGTAGGTAAACACGAGTCCTACACATGGTGTGTAGGTAAACATGAGTCCTACACATGGTGTCTAGGTAAACACGAGTCCTACACATGGTGTCTAGGTAAACACGAGTCCTACACATGGTGTCTAGGTAAACACGAGTCCTACACATGGTGTCTAGGTAAACATGAGTCCTACACATGGTGTGTAGGTAAACACGAAACATGGTGTGTAGGTAAACACGAGTCCTACACATGGTGTGTAGGTAAACATGAGTCCTACACATGGTGTCTAGGTAAACACGAGTCCTACACATGGTGTTTAGGTAAACACGAGTCCTACACATGGTGTGTAGGTAAACACGAGTCCTACACATGGTGTGTAGGTAAACACGAGTCCTACACATGGTGTCTAGGTAAACACGAGTCCTACACATGGTGTGTAGGTAAACACGAGTCCTACACATGGTGTGTAGGTAAACACGAGTCCTACACATGGTGTGTAGGTAAACACGAGTCCTACACATGGTGTGTAGGTAAACACGAGTCCTACACATGGTGTCTAGGTAAACATGAGTCCTACACATGGTGTCTAGGTAAACACGAGTCCTACACATGGTGTGTAGGTAAACACAAGTCCTACATATGGTTTGTAGGTAAACACAAGTCCTACACATGGTGTGTAGGTAAACACGAGTCCTACACATGGTGTCTAGGTAAACACGAGTCCTACACATGGTTTTTAGGTAAACACGAGTCCTACATATTGTTTGTAGGTAATCACAAGTACTACACATGGTTTGTAGGTAAACATGAGTCCTACACATGGTGTCTAGGTAAACACAAGTCCTACACATGGTGTCTAGGTAAACATGAGTCCTACACATGGTGTGTAGGTAAACATGAGTCCTACACATGGTGTCTAGGTAAACATGAGTCCTACACATGGTGTCTAGGTAAACATGAGTCCTACACATGGTGTCTAGGTAAACATGAGTCCTACACATGGTGTCTAGGTAAACACGAGTCCTACACATGGTGTGTAGGTAAACACGAGTCCTACACATGGTTTGTAGGTAAACACGAGTCCTACACATGGTGTGTAGGTAAACACGAGTCCTACACATGGTGTGTAGGTAAACACAAGTCCTACACATGGTGTGTAGGTAAACACGAGTCCTACACATGGTGTGTAGGTAAACACGAGTCCTACACATGGTGTGTAGGTAAACACAAGTCCTACACATGGTGTTTAGGTAAACATGAGTCCTACACATGGTATCTAGGTAAACACTAGTCCTACACATGGTGTCTAGGTAAACACGAGTCCTACACATGGTATCTAGGTAAACACAAGTCCTACACATGGTGTCTAGGTACACACGAGTCCTACACATGGTGTCTAGGTAAACATGAGTCCTACACATGGTCTCTAGGTAAACACGAGTCCTACACATGGTGTCTAGGTAAACACAAGTCATACATGTGGCTTCTAGGTAAAGTGAACATTATCATAATTTCATGATAATTTTTAATTAAAAAGAGAAGCTTAGTTTTTCTTTGTATTCATTAACAGAACTTGTGATTAAATGATTTATTTTGGTATATATTGGATGTCCGTCTTCTCTGTTATGGCCACTATTGGAGTTACCATGTCAAGGAACAGTTCTGATAGATAGTCGAGGTATGGTAGTGAAATTTTAATTTATGCACAGAATTAACATTTCAATGGATACCGCTGATATTGATTGGTCATCCACAGTATGGTAGTGACATTTTAATTTATGTACAGAATTAACATTCCAATGGCTATTGCTGATATATATTGGTTATCCACAGTATGGTAGTGACATTTTAATTTATGCACAGAATTGACATTTCAATGGATACTGCTGATATATATTGGTTATCCACAGTATGGTAGTGACATTTTAAGTAATGTATTACTTGTTTTACTGTTACAGTCAATGCAGAGTTACCATTTCAAGCCACAGTTATGATAAATGGTCTGCAGTATGGTAGTGGAATTGCCTCAGGAAAGAGACAGGCCAAAAATGAAGGAGGTATAGTATATGAGCAAATTTATGTCTCCTACATTTGATAGTTGAATGAAAGTCGAGTCATAGTTGTGCCACAATACTTACGTATACCGAGGAGGAACACCGTGGTTTAAATATACGTGGATTGTTTGCCCCTTACATCGGAGCCGAATTTTCTTCAATTTCTTCAGTCCTCTTTTCTATTGTGTCAGCGGCATGGCCCGCTAATAATATCAAAATAAAATAGGTTTGGGCCAAAATTGTGCCCCCCCCCCACCCATTCCTTCAATATTTTACTTTAAAAAAATAGAAAGCAGACATTATCTGAATAGCAATGGCACAGCTAGGTTTTAACAGCTATGTAACAACAATAGCAGAATGAATTGCATTTAAAGCAAACATTTAAATCATTATGAAAGGATTATTTCCCTTTGTTGCAATACGCTATTTGTGTGTTTTGATTCCTCGGGGGAAAATGTTATCGAGTTCTATATTGAAGTATAAGACACAGCAGACTTTTGGACATAAATTTGAATGAAAATACGCTTACGATATGTTCAGTTGATAGATATTTGTTTTTGTAATATTGTTATCATTACGAAAAAGCATGGTTAAAATATAGGTACCGAAAGGGCAAGGCTCATTCTAGAGGGCGATTTGGGCGAAATAGTCACCCTAGGGACCCTGACACCTCCCCTGGGGGGGGGGGGGTTCTCCACTTCTCCTAAAAAAAAGAAGAAAAAGCAGATACTTTATTTTCTTTTGAAACAATCATTATTCCAATACAAAAGAAATCACTCCAGGATATGTGAATAAACCATGTTGTGGTCGCATCCATGGCATGTGTTAATTGACACTCTGCCATGTAATCGGATAATGACAGTAGGTGTTAAGGTAGGTAGTGTTTAATTAAGAATGAAATATTGCAGACATTTTGCAACAACATCCACCCCTTCGTATCCTAACATTTTAATTAACTGCTCAATATTAACAATAAGTACTATTTAAAGTACGATTTTTATGATGGTTACGGATTCGAGCCACGCTCGGGTTCATTTATATGAACAAGTTGACAGTTTCTTACGGAGGTTGTTGCACAATGTACTGGTTAACCTTTGGAGCCTGTCCAGGAATGTGCTGTTAGGTAAACTGTCCACTGCGAAAGCAGTTCAAGTGACAATGGTTTCATTTGTGAAAACGCCCATGAATGTACAGATAACAATAACTGAATGAGTCGTCGTTATATTTGCATGGCCATACAGAAAGAAGATGACGTTTTACACCATTTACGGTCGCGAAGAAGGTCAAAGAAACAGCTTCTAACACCTATGTTCGTCCCCAACTCCAAACTGGCAGCCCTGGCAAAAGTCTCAAACCTATAAAGCAGAAACAGTGCAAATAGCAGCTGCACGCTATGTCTGCAATGATTATAACTACACGAGCAGTGTAACAAAAATGATTAATTCCGTGAACTGGCAAAAACTTAAATATTGTCGCATACAATCATCAGTCATATGCCTATACAAAATCAGAAATAACTTGGTATGTGTAAACTACAAACATCTAACACCTATGAGAACCTGAACTACTTAATTTCGCAGTCCTCAGTTTTCCCACAAACAATGCGTCTTTGGAATGGCTTCCCCTACTATGTACTGTCCAGCCTTGCTGAGCAGCTGTCTACTGTACCACTCATGTAACACTAATGACTGTTTTGAACCTTAGTATGTATTTATTTTTAGCACTCTCGGTCTCACTCTCTGTTTCAGTATTGAGTGTTGGGAGTAATATGTAGAATAACTTACATGTAAAGGTTACTTGCATCTAGATATGTCTTCTCCCTTTCAGCAAAAGCAACATTAGAGATATTTATACCCGAGCTGGCAGAGATTTGGGCGGGTGATAATGCTGCATCCAAGCAAAAAGCTGAGTCGTCACATGATCTCAAAGTAAGTGATATGTGCACATGATAATGCTGCAGCCAAGCGTAGACTGAATCAGCACCCGATCTCAAAGTAACTGATATGTGCGCATGATAATGTTGCAGCCAAGCGTAGACTGAATCAGCACCCGATCTCAAAGTAAGTGATATGTACGGATGATAATGCTGCAGTCAAGCTAATGGCTGAGTCAGCTCCCGATCTCAAAGTAAGTGATATGTGCGCATGATAATGTTGCAGCCAAGCGTAGACTGAATCAGCACCCGATCTCAAAGTAAGTGATATGTACGGATGATAATGCTGCAGTCAAGCTAATGGCTGAGTCAGCTCCTGATCTCAAAGTAAGTGATATGTGTGCATGATAATGTTGCAGCCAAGCGTAGACTGAATCAGCACCCGATCTCAAAGTAAGTGATATGTGCGCATGATAATTCTGCAGCTAAGCGTAGACTGAATCAGCTCCCGATCTCAAAGTAAGTGATATGTGCGGATGATAATGCTGCAGTCAAGCGTAGACTGAATCAGCTCCCGATATCAAAGTAAGTGATATGTGCGGATGATAATGCTGCAGCCAATCTAATGACTGAGTCAGCTCCCGATCTCAGAGTAAGTGATATGTGCGGATGATAATGCTGCAGTCAAGCTAATGGCTGAGTCAGCTCCCGATCTCAAAGTAAGTGATATGTGCGGATGATAATGCTGCAGTCAAGCTAATGGCTGAGTCAGCTCCCGATCTCAAAGTAAGTGATATGTGCGGATGATAATGCTGCAGTCAAGCGTAGACTGAATCAGCTCCCGATATCAAAGTAAGTGATATGTGCGGATGATAATGCTGCAGTGAAGCTAATGGCTGAGTCAGCTCCCGATCTCAGAGTAAGTGATATGTGCGGATGATAATGCTGCAGCCAATCTAATGACTGAGTCAGCTCCCGATCTCAGAGTAAGTGATATGTGCGGATGATAATGCTGCAGTCAAGCTAATGGCTGAGTCAGCTCCCGATCTCAAAGTAAGTGATATGTGCGGATGATAATGCTGCAGTCAAGCTAATGGCTGAGTCAGCTCCCGATCTCAAAGTAAGTGATATGTGCGGATGATAATGCTGCAGTCAAGCGTAGACTGAATCAGCTCCCGATCTCAAAGTAAGTGATATGTGCGCATGATAATGCTGCAGTGAAGCTAATGGCTGAGTCAGCTCCGATCTCAAAGTAAGTGATATGTGCGCATGATAATGCTGCAGCCAAGTGTAGACTGAATCAGCTCCCGATCTCAAAGTAAGTGATATGTGCGCATGATAATGCTGCAGTCAAGCGTAGACTGAATCAGCACCCGATCTCAAAGTAAGTGATATGTGCGCATGATAATGCTGCAGCCAAGTGTAGACTGAATCAGCTCCCGATCTCAAAGTAAGTGATATGTGCGCATGATAATGCTGCAGTCAAGCGTAGACTGAATCAGCTCCCGATCTCAAAGTAAGTGATATGTACGCATGATAATGCTGCAGTCAAGCTTATGGCTGAATCAGCTCCCGATCTCAAAGTAAGTGATATGTGCGCATGATAATGCTGCAGCCAAGCTTATGGCTGAGTCAGCAAAGGAATAAGGAAACATCAACAACATTTCATAAAATAAAGATTATTTAAACATATAAAAATCGGTGAAAGAATTTTTAAAATGACCATAGCTAAACAATTCCCTTTTCCCCCCTCTCAAAGGATAACAATTATTATATGTACACAGACTATATCAAGAAATCAAATAATGTATACTTACCTGTATATGCCATTTCCAGTTCTTTGAAGAAGTTGCGATACAAGACCCAAGAGTTCCGGAATTGTGTGTTAAGTCCTCCCTACCACAGCCGTACCAGGTCCTGGGAACATGTCTACAGAGGTATGTACTATGTTGTACCACAGTCGTACCAGGTCCTGGGGACATGTCTACAGATGTATGTACTATGTTGTACCACAGCCATACTAGGTCCTGGGGACATGTCTACAGAGGTATGTACTATGTTGTACCACAGCCGTACCAGGTCCTGGGAACATGTCTAGAGATGTATGTACTATGTTGTACCACAGCCGTACCAGGTCCTGGGGACATGTCTACAGAGGTATGTACTATGTTGTACCACAGCCATACCAGGTCCTGGGGACATGTCTACAGAGGTATGTACTATGTTGTACCACAGCCATACCAGGTCCTGGGGACATGTCTACAGAGGTATGTACTATGTTGTACCACAGCCATACCAGGTCCTGGGAACATGTCTACAGAGGTATGTACTATGTTGTACCACAGCCATACTAGGTCCTGGGGATGTGTCTTGTGACACCTCATTCATGCTTTATTGCAGAATCTGTGGTCTTGTGACGGCATATTCACGCTATATTTCAGAATCTGTAGTCTTGTGACAGCACATTCACACTATATTTCAGAATCTGTAGTCTTGTGACAGCACATTCACACTATATTTCAGAATCTATCGTCTTGTGATGTTCACACTATATTTCAGAATCTGTGATCTTGTGACAGCACATTCACACTATATTTCAGAATCTGTAGTCTTGTGATGTTCACACTATATTTCAGAATCTGTAGTCTTGTGACAGCACATTCACACTATATTTCAGAATCTGTAGTCTTGTGACAGCACATTCACACTATATTTTAGAATCTGTGGTCTTGTGACAGCACATTCACACTATATTTCAGAATCTGTGGTCTTGTGACAGCACATTCACACTATATTTCAGAATCTGTAGTCTTGTGATAGCACATTCACACTATATTTCAGAATCTGTAGTCTTGTGACAGCACATTCACACTATATTTCAGAATCTATCGTCTTGTGACGTTCACACTATATTTCAGAATCTGTGATCTTGTGACAGCACATTCACACTATATTTCAGAATCTGTGGTCTTGTGACAGCACATTCACACTATATTTTAGAATCTGTGGTCTTGTGACAGCACATTCACACTATATTTCAGAATCTGTGGTCTTGTGACAGCACATTCACACTATATTTCAGAATCTGTGGTCTTGTGACAGCACATTCACGCTATATTTCAGAATCTGTGGTCTTGTGACGGCACATTCACGCTATATTTCAGAAACTAGTGTCTTGTGACGTTCACGCTATATTTCAGAAACTATGGTCTATGTAATACTACGTTCACGCTATATTTCAGAAACTAGTGTCTTGTGACGTTCACCACGCTATATTTCAGAAACTATGATCTTGGTGATACTACGTTCACGCTATATTTCAGAAACTATGGTCTTGGTGATACTACGTTCACGCTATATTTCAGAAACTAGTGTCTTGTGACGTTCACGCTATATTTCAGAAACTATGGTCTTGGTGATACTACGTTCACGCTATATTTCAGAAACTAATGTCTTGTGACGTTCACGCTATATTTCAGAAACTATGGTCTTGGTGATACTATGTTCACGCTATATTTCAGAAACTATTGTCTTGCGACGTTCACGCTATATTTCAGAAACTATTGTCTTGCGACGTTCACGCTATATTTCAGAAACTATGGTCTTGCGACGTTCACGCTATATTTCAGAAACTATGGTCTTGCGACGTTCACGCTATATTTCAGAAACTATGGTCTTGCGACGTTCACGCTATATTTCAGAAACTATGGTCTTGCGACATTCACGCTATATTTCAGAAAATATGGTCTTGGTGATACTACGTTCACGCTATATTTCAGAAACTATGGTCTTGCGACATTCACGCTATATTTCAGAAACTATGGTCTTGGTGATACTACGTTCACGCTATATTTCAGAAACTATGGTCTTGGTGATACTACGTTCACGCTATATTTCAGAAACTATGGTCTTGGTGATACTACATTCACGCTATATTTCAGAAACTATGGTCTTGGTGATACTACGTTCACGCTATATTTCAGAAACTATGGTCTTGGTGATACTACGTTCACGCTATATTTCAGAAACTATGGTCTTGGTGATACTACGTTCACGCTATATTTCAGAAACTATGGTCTTGGTGATACTACGTTCACGCTATATTTCAGAAACTATGGTCTTGGTGATACTACGTTCACGCTATATTTCAGAAACTATGGTCTTGGCGATACTACGTTCACGCTATATTTCAGAAACTATGGTCTTGGTGATACTACGTTCACGCTATATTTCAGAAACTATGGTCTTGGTGATACTACGTTCACGCTATATTTCAGAAACTATGGTCTTGGTGATACTACGTTCACGCTATATTTCAGAAACTATGGTCTTGGTGATACTACGTTCACGCTATATTTCAGAAACTATGGTCTTGGTGATACTACGTTCACGCTATATTTCAGAAACTATGGTCTTGGTGATACTACGTTCACGCTATATTTCAGAAACTATGGTCTTGGTGATACTACGTTCACGCTATATTTCAGAAACTATGGTCTTGGTGATACTACGTTCACGCTATATTTCAGAAACTATGGTCTTGGTGATACTACGTTCAAAGTGGATAAGAAGTTGATATCCAATCAGAAGACAGAATTTACTCTTACTGTTGGAAAAAGAGCATGTACTGTAAGTGTGTAGTTCTTATGACATCCATTCATTGTATGCATAACTGTTATATGTGCAGCCATCTTGAATGCTGGGTCAACTTATAAGGGCAGCCTTGACACAAGAAGATCCTGGTGGCGATCACTCACTAATAAAGAATACCCCAGCACAAAGTACAATATTTAGGCTAGAATGCACTTTGCCGGTACGTGACAATCCTAGGACTATGTTTGTTGTGCATCGATATATTTACTTGCTATGTTCTTCCTAATTAAGTAGAGAGTATTGAAAAGAAGCAGTCAACAAGTGGTAATAGATTATAGTTAGCCCTCTTGTTTATTTTGCTGAATGAACACTTATACAGTCAAATCTAGCGTGACGAGATACACCCTTAGGGTGGTGGCCTTGTATCTTCATCTTGTGTATTTGATCATTATACAGTCAAATCTAGCGTGACAAGATACACCCTTAGGGTGGTGGCCTTGTATCTTCACCTTGTGTAGTTGATCATTATACAGTCAAATCTAGCGTGACGAGATACACCCTTAGGGTGGTGGCCTTGTATCTTCATCTTGTGTATTTGATCATTATACAGTCAAATCTAGCGTGACGAGATACACCATTAGGGTGGTGGCCTTGTATCTTCATCTTGTGTATTTGATCATTATACAGTCAAATCTAGCGTGACGAGATACACCCTTAGCGTGGTGGCCTTGTATCTTCATCTTGTGTAGTTGATCATTATACAGTCAAATCTAGCGTGACGAGATACACCCTTACTTCAAGGGGGGTCACGTTGGACTGGTAATCCAGGGATCGCATGTTCGATCCCCCGTCGGACTCTAATAAAATTAACAGTCTTTCAGATGGGACTTCAAACCGAGGTCTCGTGTTGGTGACTTTACACCGCGCACGTAAAAGAAGGAGAGGAGACTCTGGAATGGGTCTCTGTCTGTATCATTGCACTATCCTCAAAATATCTAAAATGACTAATCTCTTCTGGAGGCGTCGTTCATATGTGCAACCGGTAGCGACGATAAATAAATGTAAAAACACACAAGGGGGTCATTTCTCATGCATGATTTAATGCGTGTTATTGCCATGTTTGACTTAATGCGTGTTATTGCCATGTTTGATTTAATGCGTGTTATTGCCATGTTTGATTTAATGCGTGTTATTGCCATGTTTGGTTTAATGCGTGTTATTGCCATGTTTGATTTAATGCGTGTTATTGCCATGTTTGAATGTATGCGTGTTATTGCCATGTTTGATTTAATGCGTGTTATTGCCATGTTTGAATTAATGCGTGTTATTGCCATGTTTGAATTAATGCGTGTTATTGCCATGTTTGATTTAATGCGTGTTATTGCCATGTTTGATTTAATGCATGTTATTGCCATGTTTGAATGTATGCGTGTTATTGCCATGTTTGATTTTATGCGTGTTATTGCCATGTTTGATTTAATGCGTGTTATTGCCATGTTTGAATTAATGCGTGTTATTGCCATGTTTGATTTAATGCGTGTTATTGCCATGTTTGATTTAATGCGTGTTATTGCCATGTTTGATTTAATGCGTGTTATTGCCATGTTTGATTTAATGCGTGTTATTGCCATGTTTGATTTTATGCGTGTTATTGCCATGTTTGATTTAATGCGTGTTATTGCCATGTTTGAATTAATGCGTGTTATTGCCATGTTTGAATTAATGCGTGTTATTGCCATGTTTGATTTAATGCGTGTTATTGCCATGTTTGATTTAATGCGTGTTATTGCCATGTTTGATTTAATGCGTGTTATTGCCATGTTTGAATTAATGCGTGTTATTGCCATGTTTGAATGTATGCGTGTTATTGCCATGTTTGATTTAATGCATGTTATTGCCATGTTTGATTTGATGGTCTACAGGTTGTATGTAAGAACAAACGAGAAGCGAAGCAGCGAGCAGCACAAGCCATGTTGCAACAGCTACATCCACTCCTGAAAAATTGGGCGGCTATTCTCAGACTATACAGTAAGAATACAGAGGTCGGATTCAATGAAAGGGTAGGTGGTTTAGCAAGATATCGTGTTATACAGGGATATATAATGGCATAAGAAAATATCAAATGCAAATATTCTGGGGGTAGCGTATGTGTTTGTTTATTATAGTGTCATTCCTACTGAAATGGAAAGCCATTTCTGACTTATGAGACACCTCTATGAACATCAGTAGTTCCCGAATCCTATCCTTGCATTCCTGTTTTTGCATTGTGTTTAGAACGTTCCTTTTCTGGCATTGTTTTTAGAACATTCCTGATCTGGCATTATGTTTAGAACATTCCTGTTCTGGCATTATGTTTAGAACATTCCTGTTCTGGCATTATGTTTAGAACTTTCCTGTTTTTGCATTGTGTTTAGAATGCTATAGTGGTAGATTATGGGGGTACTTCACAAAGTATTTCTATTGTCCATAAAACAACAACTATATTCGTATATCATGTCTTATTTTCACATGGTCACAAGAACATTCCTGTTTTTGCATTAATTACTGATGTCACAGAATATTGACACACCAAAATAATGAGCTAGGGGTCATTTTCCCGCCCACCCTCGTAACTACTTCATATTGCAATTGCACGCGTGATTTTTGTTCTTGATCATTTCAATGTATGTTTCCTATTACACACGAGGGTTTTCAAGACAGGCGAGTTAAGCATATTAAATTCGAATATTTACTCGAGTTTTATTCTCTGTGAACTTTTTGATACGGTGAAACCCCACATGCACATGCGCAAACTGTTTAAAAGTTTAAACTTTATTAGGAGGCCCAATAAGTGGGGAAATTAAGAATGAAATATTATGGAAAATGTAAAAGACGAGAGATCTAGTGCACTGTACATGTCTGCTGAAAAGTGTATGCTTTACATTTACTATTTCCCCATTATTTAACCCATTTCATTCTAGATATATTTAAAGAGTTGTGTAAACAACATAGATCCAGATCAGCCACAGCGTGATGCTGCATGCTGATCAGGATCTATGTTGTTTGCTACATAGCCAAGTGTCTTAGCAAGATCATCTGAATAGCAAACAGCATAGAGCCTGATCAGATGGCACATTCCGTGGCGGTTGATCTGGATCTATGTTCTTTGCAAAGACCGTTTGAACGGTATCCAGAATGAAATGGGTTAATCAATACAAAATTACACACATTAAATCTTATTGTTTTTTGGGATTTTCTTGTGTACATTTTTTACTTTTCATGTCATTATAATGTTAAATTACATGCATGCACACATCACACGCACACATGCAATGTCAAACTACACACACACCACACGCACACATGCAATGTCAAACTACACACACACCACACGTACGCATGCAATGTCAAACTACACACGCACGCATGCAATGTCAAACTACACACACACACTACACGCACGCATGCAATGTCAAACTACACACACACCACACGAACGCATGCAATGTCAAACTACACTCACACCACACGCATGCATGCAATGTCAAACTACACACACACCACACGCACGCATGCAATGTCACACTACACACACACCACACGCACGCATGCAATGTCAAACTACACACACACCACACGCATGCATGCAATGTCAAACTACACACACACACCACACGCAGTCATGCAATGTCAAACTACACACACACACCACACACCACACGGAGGGCGATCACCTATGTGTACACTGTATGAGTGAGGGTGGGTCACCTATGTGTACACTGTATGAGTGAGTGCGGTCACCTATGTGTACACTGTATGAGTGAGGGTGGTCACCTATGTGTACACTGTATGAGTGAGGATGGGTCACCTATGTGTACACTGTATAAGTGAGTGCGGGTCACCTATGTGTAGACTGTATGAGTGAGTGCGGGTCACCTATGTGTACACTGTATGAGTGAGTGCGGGTCACCTATGTGTACACTGTATGAGTGAGTGCGGGTCACCTATGTGTACACTGTATGAGTGAGTGCGGGTCACCTATGTGTACACTGTATGAGTGAGTGCGGGTCACCTATGTGTACACTGTATGAGTGAGGGCGGTCACCTATGTGTACACTGTATGAGTGAGTGTGGTCACCTATGTGTACACTGTATGAGTGAGGACGGGTCACCTATGTGTACACTGTATGAGTGAGTGTGGGTCACCTATGTGTACACTGTATGAGTGAGGGCGGTCACCTATGTGTACACTGTATGAGTGAGTGCGGGTCACCTATGTGTACACTGTATGAGTGAGTGCAGGTCACCTATGTGTACACTGTATGAGTGAGGGCGGTCACCTATGTTTACACTGTATGAGTGAGTGCGGTCACCTATGTGTACACTGTATGAGTGAGGGCGGTCACCTATGTGTACACTGTATGAGTGAGTGCTGGTCACCTATGTGTACACTGTATGAGTGAGTGCTGGTCACCTATGTGTACACTGTATGAGTGAGTGTGGGTCACCTATGTATACACTGTATGAGTGAGGGTGGGTCACCTATGTGTACACTGTATGAGTGAGGACGGGTCACCTATGTGTACACTGTATGAGTGAGGGTGGGTCACCTATGTGTACACTGTATGAGTGAGTGCGGGTCACCTATGTGTACACTGTATGAGTGAGGGCAGTCACCTATGTGTACACTGTATGAGTGAGGGCGGTCACCTATGTGTACACTGTATGAGTGAGGGCGGGTCACCTATGTGTACACTGTATGAGTGAGGGCGGTCACCTATGTGTACACTGTATGAGTGAGGCGGGTCACCTATGTGTACACTGTATGAGTGAGGGCGTCACCTATGTGTACACTGTATGAGTGAGGGGTCACTATTTGTGTACACTGTATGAGTGAGGGGTCACCTATGTGTACACTGTATGAGTGAGTGCGGTCACCTATGTGTACACTGTATGAGTGAGGGCGGGTCACCTATGTGTACACTGTATGAGTGAGTGCGGGTCACCTATGTGTACACTGTATGAGTGAGGGCGGTCACCTATGTGTACACTGTATGAGTGAGTGTGGTCACCTATGTGTACACTGTATGAGTGAGGGCGGTCACCTATGTGTACACTGTATGAGTGAGTGCGGGTCACCTATGTGTACACTGTATGAGTGAGGGCAGGTCACCTATGTGTACACTGTATGAGTGAGTGCGGGTCACCTATGTGTACACTGTATGAGTGAGGGCGGTTGGGGTCACCTATGTGTACACTGTATGAGTGAGTGCGGGTCACCTATGTGTACACTGTATGAGTGAGTGCGGGTCACCTATGTGTACACTGTATGAGTGAGGGCGGTCACCTATGTGTACACTGTATGAGTGAGGGCGGGTCACCTATGTGTACACTGTATGAGTGAGGGCGGTCACCTATGTGTACACTGTATGAGTGAGGGCAGTCACCTATGTGTACACTGTATGAATGAGGGCAGTTACCTATGTGTACACTGTATGAGTGAGGGCGGGTCACCTATGTGTACACTGTATGAATGAGGGCAGTCACCTATGTGTACACTGTATGAGTGAGGGCGGGTCACCTATGTGTACACTGTATAAGTGAGGGCGGGTCACCTGTGTGTACACTGTATGAGTGAGGGCAGTCACCTATGTGTACACTGTATGAGTGAGGGCGGGTCACCTATGTGTACACTGTATGAGTGAGGGCGGGTCACCTATGTGTACACTGTATGAGTGAGGGCGTCACCTATGTGTACACTGTATGAGTGAGGGTGGGTCACCTATGTGTACACTGTATGAGTGAGGGCGGTCACCTATGTGTACACTGTATGAGTGAGGGCGGTCACCTATGTTTACACTGTATGAGTGAGTGCGGTCACCTATGTGTACACTGTATGAGTGAGGGCGGTCACCTATGTGTACACTGTATGAGTGAGGGCTGGTCACCTATGTGTACACTGTATGAGTGAGTGCTGGTCACCTATGTGTACACTGTATGAGTGAGGGTGGGTCACCTATGTGTACACTGTATGAGTGAGGGCGGGTCACCTATGTGTACACTGTATGAGTGAGGGCGGGTCACCTATGTGTACACTGTATGAGTGAGGGCGGTCACCTATGTGTACACTGTATGAGTGAGGGCAGTCACCTATGTGTACACTGTATGAATGAGGGCAGTCACCTATGTGTACACTGTATGAGTGAGGGCGGTCACCTATGTGTACACTGTATGAGTGAGGGCGGTCACCTATGTGTACACTGTATGAGTGAGGGCGGGTCACCTATGTGTACACTGTATGAGTGAGGGCGGGTCACCTATGTGTACACTGTATGAGTGAGGGCGGTCACCTATGTGTACACTGTATGAGTGAGGGCGGGTCACCTATGTGTACACTGTATGAATGAGGGCGGTCACCTATGTGTA
This sequence comes from Archivesica marissinica, assembly GCA_014843695.1. Taxonomy (NCBI): domain Eukaryota; kingdom Metazoa; phylum Mollusca; class Bivalvia; order Venerida; family Vesicomyidae; genus Archivesica; species Archivesica marissinica. The sequence continues at coordinate 42,985,094 of CM026403.1, forward strand.
CACTGTATGAGTGAGGGCGGTCACCTATGTGTACACTGTATGAATGAGGGCGGTCACCTATGTGTACACTGTATGAGTGAGGGCGGTCACCTATGTGTACACTGTATGAGTGAGGGCGGTCACCTATGTGTACACTGTATGAGTGAGGGCGGGTCACCTATGTGTACACTGTATGAGTGAGGGCGGGTCACCTATGTGTACACTGTATGAGTGAGGGCGGTCACCTATGTGTACACTGTATGAGTGAGGGCGGGTCACCTATGTGTACACTGTATGAGTGAGGGCGGTCACCTATGTGTACACTGTATGAGTGAGGGCGGTCACCTATGTGTACACTGTATGAATGAGGGCGGTCACCTATGTGTACACTGTATGAGTGAGGGCAGTCACCTATGTGTACACTGTATGAGTGAGGGCGGTCACCTATGTGTACACTGTATGAGTGAGGGCGGTCACCTATGTGTACACTGTATGAGTGAGGGCGGTCACCTATGTGTACACTGTATTAGTGAGGGCGGTCACCTATGTGTATGAGTGAGGGCGGGTCACCTATGCGTACACTGTATGAGTGAGGGTGGGTCACCTATGTGTACACTGTATAAGTGAGGGCGGGTCTTCTGAGATTGCAACACTATCACATGTCAGATGACCTGGGTAGCAAGACCAAGGAAAGTGTCTCTCTTTGATTGATGTTCAGATGTACATTTATCATAGTGTTTACGTGAGTACACCACAATTTACAAAGTTTTTGATGATTATATAATTAAATACCCATAAAGGGAGGTAATTTACAAATAATAATTACGGTATACAACTAGTTCATTTCATGGCTGAAGGAACACCTTCAAAATGGAGAGAAGTTAACAATTAAATGTGTTGACTCGTTCAAATATCCACCTCCATGGTCGAGTGGTTATGGTCGCTGACTTGTGTACCACTGTAACCTACCATCACTAATGGTCACGGGTTCGAGCCATGCTCCGACCGTATCTCTTTTTATGAAAAAATTGGCAGTTTGTTCCGGAGTTTGGTGCACCAAGTACTGGTTAACCGCTGGAACCGGCCCACGGAGGTGTTTACCTGACACACAGGTGATACTGATTCTATATTTACCTGGCACACAGGTGATACTGATTCTATATTTACCTGACACACAGGTGATACTGATTCTATATTTACCTGATACACAGGTGATACTGATTCTATATTTACCTGACACACAGGTGATACTGATTCTATATTTACCTGACACACAGGTGATACTGATTCTATAATTACCTGACACACAGGTGATACTGATTCTATATTTACCTGACACACAGGTGATACTGATTCTATATTTACCTGACACACAGGTGATAATGATTCTATATTTACCTGACACACAGGTGATACTGATTCTATATTTACCTGACACACAGGTGATAATGATTCTATATTTACCTGACACACAGGTGATAATGATTCTATATTTACCTGACACACAGGTGATAATGATTCTATATTTACCTGACACACAGGTGATACTGATTCTATATTTACCTGACACACAGGTGATAATGATTCTATATTTACCTGACACACAGGTGATACTGATTCTATATTTACCTGACACACAGGTGATAATGATTCTATATTTACCTGACACACAGGTGATACTGATTCTATATTTACCTGTATTTCATTGTTGCATGTGTTCGCGTAAAAACGACGCAAACAGGTTTAAAATCAATTGTTTTTCTTTCAATTTTTCAATTACTTCTGCATTCAAGAATGGTAAATTAGTATCAGTAACAACATTGGTGATGTGATGTCATAAAATTAGATATATTATGTGGATATCACCCGGTGACGCCAGCACTATGTCTTGTAGTCGCCATACAGCGACACCGGCGCCGAAAGAGTTAACTGCCCGAAACAAACATCTACATCATAATTATTTATAGATATACTAAAAGCGATTAGAATGAAAGAATATACTACTGTTAGGAATGACAACTAATCTAATTAATACGATGTAGATCTACTGTCAAATCTTAGGTATTTGTACACATGTGATCTTAATTCCCAGATTTAATGATTCTATATAGTCAAAAATGTATCCAACTGGGCAATCTGTCATTTCAAGTTGGTCTTATTTCAGATGTGGTGTATATTTAACACAGGTTTGGTTGTATATGTTTGGATGCAGTGTTTATTTAACACAGGTTTGGTTGTATATGTTTGGATGCAGTGTTTATTTAACACAGGTTTGGTTGTATATGTTTGGATGCAGTGTTTATTTAACACAGGTTTGGTTGTATATGTTTGGATGCAGTGTTTATTTAACACAGGTTTGGTTGTATATGTTTGGATGCAGTGTTTATTTAACACAGGTTTGGTTGTATATGTTTGGATGCAGTGTTTATTTAACACTGGTTTGGTTGTATATGTTTGGATGCAGTGTTTATTTAACACAGGTTTGGTTGTATATGTTTGGATGCAGTGTTTATTTAACACAGGTTTGGTTGTATATGTTTGGATGCAGTGTTTATTTAACACAGGTTTGGTTGTATATGTTTGGATGCAGTGTTTATTTAACACAGGTTTGGTTGTATATGTTTGGATGCAGTGTTTATTTAACACAGGTTTGGTTGTATATGTTTGGATGCAGTGTTTATTTAACACAGGTTTGGTTGTATATGTTTGGATGCAGTGTTTATTTAACACTGGTTTGGTTGTATATGTTTGGATGCAGTGTTTATTTAACACAGGTTTGGTTGTATATGTTTGGATGCAGTGTTTATTTAACACAGGTTTGGTTGTATATGTTTGGATGCAGTGTTTATTTAACACGGTTTGGTTGTATATGTTGGATGCAGTGTTTATTTAACCTGGTTTGGTTGTATATGTTTGGATGCAGTGTTTATTTAACACTGGTTTGGTTGTATAGTTTGGATGCAGTGTTTATTTAACACAGGTTTGGTTGTATATGTTTGGATGCAGTGTTTATTTAACACTGGTTTGGTTGTATATGTTTGGATGCAGTGTTTATTTAACACTGGTTTAGTTGTATATGGAAATTTGTTTATATTAGAAGTATTTGTAATTGCAGAAGGATGACTTTTCTGTGCAAGATCTTCAGCAGGAGAAAGAAAAGAATTTTGAAATCCTTGCAAAATTGAAAGAAGCTATGATGAATGTTCGAGAACATAGGGTAAGCAGCGGTCTCACATATGGTAAGCAGTTGTCTCACATATGGTAAGCAGTGGTCTCACATATGGTAAGCAGCTGTCTCACATAGGGTAAGCAGCGGTCTCACATATGGTAAGCAGCGGTCTCACATATGGTAAGCAGCTGTCACACATAGTGTAAGCAGCTGTCTCACATAGTGTAAGCAGTTGTCTCACATAGGGTAAGCAGCTGTCACACATAGGGTAAGCAGCTGTCTCACATAGGGTAAGCAGCTGTCACACATAGTGTAAGCAGTTGTCTCACATAGGGTAAGCAGCTGTCACACATAGGGTAAGCAGCTGTCACAGAGTTTGTCCGACTACAACCCATGGGAAATTAAGAGGGAAAACAGACGATGAAAATTAGAGTATAGACAGTATAGGATATCTTTATTTCTATGTTATGTTTTCCACTGAAATATAGAAATATAGAAGAAATACAATATGTTATTCCACTATTTGAAGTCTGGTTAATCTGGTTAGTGTGTAATCTGTTACATATCACAAAATAGCTGTCCAGCCTATGCAGAGGTATTAACTCTTAAAATGCTGAATTAATTGGAAAAATGTGCAAATAACATAGATCAGCCACAGTATAGCGCCACGATTGATCAGGATCTATGTTGTTTGCTATTCACCACTATCCGAATAGCAAAAAGCATAGAGCCTGTTAAGACGCCGCCGATCTGGATCTATGTTGATTGTGAAAGCAATTATAGTTGCTATGTTGTGATTAGCAGGTTACGGGTTATCATGTAATACTGAATACATGCAGCGGAAAAATAGTAAGTAGAGAAAATGTAAAATTTGATAAATCTCCATATTAATGTTTTATCATTGCATACATTTGTTTGCAAAAATGTTGATTTCTTTAATTTTACAGAAAACACTAACTTTTATAGAATGCACTATCTTTTTTGCTAACATTTATAAAGCTGGTTCATTCTCTTGTCTTTACAGAAACAGTTGGACGGCAAGTCGACATCAACTATGACAGAAACCGCGACATTAGACTTGTGATGGCAACTTATATCATAGTCTCTTGTCAAATCTCCATTCCAATTGGCATTTATTCTAAGTCCCTGTTCTCTACAACAGTCAACACGAATGATCATTTCAGTATTGCCTTAGTTCTCTGTATTTTCAATTTGTGTATTAGATTGTATTAACAAGAGAAATTAGACAGCTCAATGATCTCCCAATCTCCCTAGCCATGTATGTAGAAGTGAGAAAGCTCAAGAAAACAGCGTGTCTCGAGTCCCCCTCTAGCTGGATCCTGTAGGGAGAAATGGTATGTTCAGGGAGACAGCTTCTCTCGAGTCCCCCTCTAGCTGGATCCTGTAGGGAGAAATGGTATGTTCAGGGGGACAGCTTCTCTCGGTCCCCCTCTAGCTGGATCCTGTAGGGAGAAATGGTATGTTCAGGGAAGCTTCTCGAGTCCCCCTCTAGCTGGATCCCTGTAGGGAGAAATGGTATGTTCAGGGGGACAGCTTCTCTCGAGTCCCCCTCTAGCTGGATCCTGTAGGGAGAAATGGTATGTTCAGGGGGAAAGCTTCTCTCGAGTCCCCCTCTAGCTGGATCCTGTAGGGAGAAATGGTATGTATGGTATGTTCAGGGAGACAGCTTCTCTCGAGTCCCCCTCTAGCTGGATCCTGTAGGGAGAAATGGTATGTTCAGGAGACAGCTTCTCTCGAGTCCCCCTCTAGCTGGATCCTGTAGGAGAAATGGTAGTTCTAGGGGGAAAATGGGGGGAAAGCTTCTCTCGAGTCCCCCTCTAGCTGGATCCTGTAGGGAGAAATGGTATGTTCAGGGGGAAAGCTTCTCTCGAGTCCCCCTCTAGCTGGATCCTGTAGGGAGAAATGGTATGTTCAGGGAGACAGCTTCTCTCGAGTCCCCCTCTAGCTGGATCCTGTAGGGAGAAATGGTATGTTCAGGGAGACAGCTTCTCTCGAGTCCCCCTCTAGCTGGATCCCTTACAGAATCCAAGATGCAATTTATAGCTTGATAAATCCGGGTGATGTTCATCAGTTTGTGTAGATTTTGTTTGTTTTTCGTGTGTTTTAAGGTCACATCAACAGCTTAGGTCATATGGCAACTTTCCAGCTATTCTTTGTGAAGGCACATACAGGCGCCTTGGTAGAACCACCGATCTACCGTAAGTCAGCTTCATGACTTGAATGAATTTGACACCCCCAGTGGGGATTCGAACCTACAGTTGTACGCCCCTGAGTGTTTATAGTAGTGCTATGTGAAGTATTTTGACTTTGTTAGTATTACAGTATTGGTTTATTATACTGGTATGTGCTTATTGGTGGTGTTAGGAAGCCAGACGTATTTTGAAAGGACCTGGGAGTGCCAAAATTAATTTAATGAACATTGACACAGATTTATTAAGTTTACATAATCCATAGCTACCCGGCTATTAGCAATAAGTGTATACGTTCGATTGATATCATGGCTGTCCGATTACCGCAGTTGTTAGCACGCTCGCTTCTCACCAATGCGACGGGGTTCAATCCTCGGACCGGGAAGAATGTGAGATGGTACGGTAGTTGCCAGATCGGACAGGTGGGTTTTCTCCAGGTACTCCAGTTTCCTCCCACACGAATGACCACACATACACTTTCATCCGCGCCAACGAGAGTGATTAATATATTAAGTTGTTAAAACTTGCTTGTAAAATAAATAAAGTTTAAACTTTATATCATGTGCACGACAAAATTACAAAACTGCTGCCGATTACTATCAAACTTTCTCGCCTGTAAATAATCCACATCATATCCATGCACCAATACAATTGTGTTGTAATACAGCGGTGACATAATGAATACGGCAACAATAACCTTGTACCTCTATCATAGGTTACCCTATGTTTTATACAGTGATGTCTTTGCTAGAGATGCATGGCTACTATATAAAATTTCAAACTCCTGCGGGTTTACAGGTGCCATATCTCGTATGTTTTCCCGCATTTGGTCGTGTTTTATTAGACACGCTTGTATGAATGTCATGTAGATTAAAAAATATTGTAATGTACAAGATTGTGTCTGTTGTAATCACTTTAGTTGTAGTACTTTTAATCAGTGATTGATTGTTTTATATGATGGCTACTAGGAGATTGTAAGGTCATGTGTTTGATTCTCAGATTTTGAATTTAATCCCAATTTTTCACCTTGCCTAATTTATATACATGTACACCAATTATCATCATCATCATCAACTGTTGGTGTAAAAATTGTAAAGCCTGATTGTAGAATAAATGTTGCGTTTAAATTGGTATACAAGTGAGAAATATTATTATTGTATGCAAATGCGACGTTTGTGGTATACAAGTGAGAAATATTATTATTGTATGCAAATGCGTCAATTTTGTTATACAAGGGAGAAGTGTATTGTATACAAATGCGACGTTTGTTGTATACAAGGGAGAAGTGTATTTATACAAATGCGACGTTTGTGGTAGACAAGGGAGAAGTGTATTATATACAAATGCGACGTTTGTGGTATACAAGGGAGAAGTGTATTGTATACAAATGCGACGTTTGTGGTAGACAAGGGAGAAGTGTATTGTATACAAATGCGACGTTTGTTGTAGACAAGGGAGAAGTGTATTTATACAAATGCGATGTTTGTGGTAGACAAGGGAGAAGTGTATTTATACAAATGCGACGTTTGTTGTAGACAAGGGAGAAGTGTATTTATACAAATGCGATGTTTGTGGTAGACAAGGGAGAAGTGTATTGTATACAAATGCGACGTTTGTGGTAGACAAGGGAGAAGTGTATTGTATACAAATGCGACGTTTGTGGTAGACAAGGGAGAAGTGTATTGTATACAAATGCCATGTTTGTGGTAGACAAGGGAGAAGTGTATTGTATACAAATGCGACGTTTGTTGTATACAAGGGAGAAGTGTATTGTATACAAATGCGACGTTTGTTGTAGACAAGGGAGAAGTGTATTGTATACAAATGCCATGTTTGTGGTAGACAAGGGAGAAGTGTATTGTATACAAATGCGACGTTTGTTGTATACAAGGGAGAAGTGTATTGTATACAAATGCGACGTTTGTTGTAGACAAGGGAGAAGTGTATTGTATACAAATGCGACGTTTGTTGTAGACAAGGGAGAAGTGTATTGTATACAAATGCGACGTTTGTTGTATACAAGGGAGAAGTGTAGTGTATACAAATGCGACGTTTGTTGTATACAAGGGAGAAGTGTATTTATACAAATGCGACGTTTGTGGTAGACAAGGGAGAAGTGTATTTATACAAATGCGATGTTTGTGGTATACAAGGGAGAAGTGTATTGTATACAAATGCGACGTTTGTGGTAGACAAGGGAGAAGTGTATTGTATACAAATGCGACGTTTGTTGTATACAAGGGAGAAGTGTATTGTATGCAAATGCGACGTTTGTTGTATTGTATATAAATGCAACGTTTGTTGTATTGTATACAAATGGAATGTTTGTGGTATACAAGTGAGAAGTGTACAGTATACAAATGAGATGTTTATTGTACACAAGTGAGAAGTGTATGGTATACATGGGAGAAGTTTGTTGACTGCCAATGGTCCTCTATATAAAAAAGCTTAGTCCTGATCTCAACATTTGCAGAGGTGAGGGTGCTGGGAGATGTTAGGCAGCTGGGAGATGTGAGGCAGCTGGTAGATGTGAGGCAGCTGGGAGATGTGAGGCTGCTGGGAGATATGTGGGAGATGTGAGGCAGCTGGGAGATGTGAGGTTGGCTCAGACATGTGAGGCAGCTGGGAGATGTGAGGCAGCTGGGAGAGATAAGGCAGCTGGGAGATGTGAGGCAGCTGGGAGATGTGAGGCTGCTGGGAGATGTGAGGCAGTTGGGAGATGTGAGGTTGGCTCAGACATGTGAGGCAGCTGGGATATGTGAGGCAGCTGGGAAAGATGAGGCAGCTGGTAAATGTGAGGGAGCTCGGACATGTGAGGAAGCTCAGACATGTGAGGCACCTGGGAGATGAGGCAGCTGGGAAATGTGAGGAAGCTCGGAGATGTGAGGGAGCTGGGACATGTGAGGCAGCTGGGTGATGTGAGGGAGCTCGGACATGTGAGGAAGCTCAGACATGTGAGGCAGCTGGGAGATGAGGCAGCTGGGAAATGTGAGGAAGCTTGGAGATGTGAGGGAGCTGGGACATGTGAGGGAGATGTGAGGTAGCTGGGTGATGTGAGGGAGCTTGGAGAGGTGAGAGAGCTGGGAGATATGATGGAGCTCGGAGAGGTGAGGTAGCTCAGAGAGTTGAGTGAGCTGGGAGATATGATGGAGCTCAGAGAGTTGAGTGAGCTGGGAGATATGATGGAGCTCGGAGAGGTGAGAGAGCTGGGAGATATGATGGAGCTCGGACATGTGAGGCAGCTTGGAGTTGTGAGGCAGCTAGGAGATGTGAGGCAGCTAGGAGAGGTGAGGCAGCTTGGAGGTGTGAGGCAGCTAGGAGAGGAGGCACTCGGAGATGTTAGTGGCAGAGGTGTTGTACTATTGTTTTAATGTTTCTACTGATCCGTTATATAAGTTACCAATTCATGCAAACCTGAGTTAGACAGTCTCGAGCTGATATTGTATTATACATTTACCATCTATTAACCCATTCGACCCTGAGTAACTGACATCGACTGGTGTATGATATTAACCCATTCGACCCTGAGTAACTGACACGGACTGGTGTATGATATTAACCCATTCGACCCTGAGTAACTGACACGGACTGGTGTATGATATTAACCCATTCGACCCTGAGTAACTGACATGGACTGGTGTATTATATTAACCCATTCGACCCTGAGTAACTGACATGGACTGGTGTATGATATTAACCCATTCGACCCTGAGTAACTGACATGGACTGGTGTATGATATTAACCCATTCGACCCTGAGTAACTGACACGGACTGGTGTATGATATTAACCCATTCGACCCTGAGTAACTGACATGGACTGGTGTATGATATTAACCCATTCGACCCTGAGTAACTGACATGGACTGGTGTATGATATTAACCCATTCGACCCTGAGTAACTGACATGGACTGGTATATGATATTAACCCATTCGACCCTGAGTAACTGACATGGACTGGTGTATGATATTAACCCATTCGACCCTGAGTAACTGACACGGACTGGTGTATGATATTAACCCATTCGACCCTGAGTAACTGACATGGACTGGTGTATGATATTAACCCATTCGACCCTGAGTAACTGACATCGACTGGTGTATGATATTAACCCATTCGACCCTGAGTAACTGACATCGACTGGTGTATGATATTTTGAGACCAATAAATTAATAAGAAAATTACCCTTGGACCAGTTCATTTATCAAAATGGGTAATTTTATCTAAAAATAATAATAATTATTACTGGCAAAAAGTGCAGATCCTGATGAGACGGCTCGTCACGCTTATTTTTGTAAGTGTTGAAAGGGTGAAACAGCGCTCTTCTATCGGCCACATTCTGTTGTTGTAATGTTCTTGACAACGTGCTACACATTGTATTTTATGATCCAAAGTTACACCTTTGGAAGTAAGATTCTTTATCAATTAGTGATGTAGATATTCAATTATTGTCGGATAAATACTCGTATATGTATCTTTTGGTTCATTTAAATTGTGGGATTTAGCTTGCCTGAACCTGGGGTCTATATGTAAGAATCATCATTGAGATTGACTTGCATGAACCTGGGGTCTATATGTAAGATTGAGATTGGCTTGCCTGAACCTGGGGTCTATATGTAAGATTCATCATTGGGGTTGACTTGCCTGAACCTGGGGTCTATATGTAAGATTGAGATTGGCTTGCCTGAACCTGGGGTCTATATGTAAGATTCATTATTGGGGTTGACTTGCCTGAACCTGGGGTCTATATGTAAGATTCAGCATTGGGGTTGACTTGCCTGAACCTGGGGTCTATATGTAAGATTCATCAACCTGGCTATGGGGAGAGATAACTGGCAGTATATATGGGGAGAGATAACTGGCAGTGTATATGGGGAGAGATAACTGGCAGTGTATATGGGGAGAGATAACTGACAGTGTATATGGGGAGAGATAGCTGACAGTGTATATGGGGAGAGATAGCTGGCAGTGTATATGGGGAGAGATAACTGGCAGTGTATATGGGGAGAGATAGCTGACAGTGTATATGGGGAGAGATAGCTGGCAGTGTATATGGGGAGAGATAACTGGCGGTGTATATGGGTAGAGATAACTGGCGGTTCATATGGTGAGAGATAACTGGCAGTGTATATATGAGGAGAGATAACTGGCAGTGTATATGGGGAGAGATAACTGGCAGTGTATATGGGGAGAGATAACTGGCAGTGTATATATGAGGAGAGATAACTGGCAGTGTATATGGGGAGAGATAACTGGCAGTGTATATGGGGAGAGATAACTGGCAGTGTATATGGGGAGAGATAACTGGCGGTTCATATGGTGAGAGATAACTGGCAGTGTATATATGAGGAGAGATAACTGGCGGTGTATATGGGGAGAGATAACTGGCAGAGTATATGGGGAGAGATAACTGGCAGTGTATATGGGGAGAGATAACTGGCAGTGTATATATGGGGAGAGATAACTGACCGTGTATATGGGGATAGATAACTGGCAGTGTATATGGGGAGAGATAACTGGCAATGTATATGTGGAGAGATAACTGACAGTGTATATGGGGAGAGATAACTGGCAGTGTATATATGAGGAGAGATAACTGACAATGTATATGTGGAGAGATAACTGACAGTGTATATGGGGAGAGATAACTGACATGTGTATATGGGGAGAGATAACTGGCAGTGTATATGGGGAGAGATAACTGACAGTGTATATGGGGAGAGATAACTGACAGTGTATATGGGGAGAGATAACTGGCAGTGTATATGGGGAGAGATAACTGGCCATTCATATGGTGAGAGATAACTGGCATTGTATATGGGGAGAGATAACTGGCCATTCATATGGTGAGAGATAACTGGCAGTGTATATGGGGAGAGATAGCTGGCGGTTCATATGGGGAGAGAATATGTGTTTATTACAAATACAGCATTCTAGTAATATTAGTTAATATATTGTTGGTGGGATGGTAATGAGATATTAGTCTAACATCAGTGACCATAGGAGGCATATATATCAACATATTGGGGGTGGGATGGGACTGAGATATTGGTCATACCTCAGTGACCATAGGAGGCATATGTGTCAATATATTGTTGGTGGAATGAGATATTGGTCAGACCTCAGTGACCATAGTAGGCATATATGTCAACATACTGGGTGTGGGATGGGAATGAGATATTGGTCAGACCTCAGTGACCATAGTAGGCATATATGTCAACATACTGGGTGTGGGATGGGAATGAGATATTGGTCAGACCTCAGTGACCATAGTAGGCATATATGTCAACATACTGGGTGTGGGATGGGAATGAGATATTGGTCAGACCTCAGTGACCATAGTAGGCATATATGTCAACATACTGGGTGTGGGATGGGAATGAGATATTGGTCTAACACCAGTGACCATAGGAGGCATATTACTTTAACCTCTATTGTTGACAAGTGTATACAGATAATGTAGACCATACTCCTACGGTATATCATAAGTGTTCCATGAGGTATATGTAGTATATACTGACAACAAATACAGTAATCATGTTGTATTATGCTGCCGTACTTCAAATATTGTCATTACAATGTATAATGATGTATTTATTAAAAATAAATAAATTGTACACGTTATGAGTTACTATTGTTTGTATGTCTTGCCTTGCTCCAGCTGAGGTGATGTCATACCATCTAATCATGCACATGTTATAAGAAGGTCAAACGAAATAGCTTGTACCACCTAAATCCATCCCCAACTCAAGCATTGCTCAACCATCTCGCAGCACCCATCCCCAACTCGAGTATTGCTAAACCATCTGGAACCACCTGGCAAAAGTATCGCACCGATAAAGCAGAAACGGTGCAAAGATCAGCTGCACGCCATTCTGCAATGATTATAACTATACAAGTAGTGTTTCAATAATGATTAAAACTGGCAGTCTTGAATATCAACGTATACAATCGTCCGCCACAATCAGAAATAACTTCGTATGTGTCGATCACAACCACCTACAAGGAACTACTTAATTCCGCAGTTAATTTAGGCTGTCCGATTAGCACAGTGGTTAGCTCGCTCGCTTCTCACCAATGTAACCAGGTTCGGACCGGGAAGTATGTGAGATGGTCGCTATATCCGACAGGTGGGTTTTCTCGGGGTACTCCGGTTTCCTGCCACACGAATGACCACATTTAAGCTTTCATCTGCGCCAACGAAAGTGATTAATATAAGTTGTTAAAACTTGTTTCGCAATCCTACCCAGTACCATATTAACTATGTTTATCCCTGCTGTACACAGTCCATTTTTTTCTGAGCGGCTGGCCTCTGTTTTTAACCTTAGTAATAGTTTTAACACTCTCTATCTCAATGAGATGTTTAACAACTGTCACCGACAAGCACCTACCTGCCATAGATGTAGATGTCCGGTCGATCGTTGATCAGCATCTATCAAACAAGATAGCATTTAGTTTTAATTAAGAACTTAATTTGATACAAGTTGGAAATGACCTACCAATTTTATTCAAATTATGTCAATCCGTCCATTGATCAGGATGTCCTGGTGTGGAAATTGTGACTAGACAGGACCACAATTTCCTATTTGGAGAATCAAGGCATGTTCCTAGGCAAGTGTTTGTACTGCCGTGTTGGCTGGACACGCATTCCTAAGCAAGTGTTTGTACTGCCGTGTTGGCTGGACACACGTTCCTAGGCTAGTGTTTGTACTGCCGTGTTGGCTGGACGCGCGTTCCTAGGCTAGTGTTTGTACGGCCTGGCTGGCTGGACGCGCGTTCCTAGGCTAGTGTTTGTACGGCCGGGCTGGCTGGATGGACGCACGTTCCTATGCTTGTGTTTGTACGGCCTGGCTGGATGGACGCGTTCCTAGGCTAGTGTTTGTACGGCCTGGCTGGATGGACACGCGTTCCTAGGCTAGTGTTTGTACGGCTGTGCTTGCTGGACGCGCGTTCCTAGGCTAGTGTTTGTACGGCCTGGCTGGATGGACACGCGTTCCTGTTTGTGTTTGTACGGCCTGGCTGGCTGGACACGCGTTCCTAGGCTAGTGTTTGTACGGCCTGGCTGGATGGACACGCGTTCCTAGGCTAGTGTTTGTACGGCCTGGCTGGATGGACACGCGTTCCTATGCTTGTGTTTGTACGGCCTGGCTGGCTGGACACGCGTTCCTAGGCTAGTGTTTGTACGGCCTGGCTGGATGGACATGCGTTCCTATGTTTATGTTTGTACGGCCTAGCTGGATGGACACGCGTTCCTAGGCTAGTGTTTGTACTGCCTGGCTGGCTGGACAGGCGTTCCTAGGCTAGTGTTTGTACGGCCTGGCTGGCTGGACACGCGTTCCTAGGCTAGTGTTTGTACGGCCGTGCTTGCTGGACACGCGTTCCTATGCCTGTGTTTGTACGGCCGTGCTGGCTGGACACGCATTCCTAGGCTAGTGTTTGTACGGCCGTGCTGGCTGGACGCGCGTTCCTAGGCTAGTGTTTGTACGGCCTGGCTGGCTGGACACGCGTTCCTATGCTTGTGTTTGTACGGCCGTGCTGGCTGGACACGCGTTCCTAGGTTAGTGTTTGTACGGCCGTGCTGGCTGGACACGCGTTCCTATGCTTGTGTTTGTACGGCCGTGTTGGCTGGACATGCGTTCATATGCTTGTGTTTGTACGGCCGTGCTGACTGGACACGCGTTCCTATGCTTGTGTTTGTACGGCCGTGTTGGCTGGACATGCGTTCATATGCTTGTGTTTGTACGGCCGTGCTGGCTGGACACGCGTTCCTAGGCTAGTGTTTGTACGGCCGGGTTGGATGGACGCGCGTTCCTATGCTTGTGTTTGTACGGCCGTGCTGGCTGGACACGCGTTCCTATGCTTGTGTTTGTACGGCCGTGCTGGCTGGACACGCGTTCCTACATACAGGATTTGGATGTACAGTGCTGTTGGACGAATACAGGATTTGGATGTACATTGCTGTTGGACGAACTGTTGGACGAATACAGGATTTGGATGTTCAGTGCTGTTGGACGAACTGTTGGACGAATACAGGATTTGGATGTACAGTGCTGTTGGACGAACTGTTGGACGAATACAGGATTTTGGATATTTCTTTGTGCTGATTGTCATTGATGTTACTGTCATGTTTATTTACTTTTTTGACAACGCGTATGAATATACAAATAAAGTGATTCGCCCACGCATTTGCCTCATTTGCATATTTAATACACTAGTGTATTACCGAATTTATGACATGGCTTTATTAAACTCCCGCGCCGTAGTTTATGTGATAAATATATTTCTAAGCAACACTAAAGTATAAGTAAAATTTACATTGCCACATTCTGCGTATTAACTGAGAAAAATGAAAGTTTATTCTTTTTTTATATTATAGACAGGTTTTCTATATCCTCTAAGTATACATTTTATGAATTTACATAGTTTTATAAATTCAACTTTATTATTCGTATTCATTAGCTGCTCAAATGTATACATATTTGGTCTTCTGTAATAGTAAGGTTTGATAACTGTTTTTCTTTCGTTTTCCAAATGATCACATTCAAATAAATAATGAAATTCGTCGCTTATTGCATTTACACAATACTGACTTCACTGTTATCCGTTCTGTACTTTGTAAATGCCGACAGTGATTGTAAATCTTTATTTTAATCGCCTGATGTGCCATTATATTTCATTAGCTCATATTTATAACAATTCTCGGCGTCTCTTGTTGTCACCGTAATTACAATGATTCTATTCCTTTTGATTTCTATCTGCACTAGATTTAAGATTGTCACTACCTACTACAGTGATTTCACTGGCCACTGTTATATCTGCATGTTTCAGATTCCCCAGATGTACCTTTTCTTCAGCCGTTAACCAATTGTCATTAGATATGTTCTGGTCTTCATGTTACGGTTGTTCTTGTTTGTCCGTACATTCATGTTGGTTATCTGGAACTCGCGAACGCGTGCAATACACGCAACACGTATAGCATATAAACGACAGTGCAAGTTCTCTCACATCTTTAAGTATAACTGTTTCAGTGACAACTAGCAGGATGGAAATGGCATTCAGAGTGTGAACCTCAACTACCGACGCTATGATGTAAATAATAGAACTGGTTAACTGAAAAATAATGGCGGACTGTCGTTGATCGTTGATCCATCCGATGTCGTCACCTTGATCTGTCGGGACAAACCTCTTCAATAATTTACACCGTCTGCTGCCTATTAGTACAGTCGACGAAATGATTGACAATAAACCGATGCTTACCAAAGGCGCGTACTTTATAATTATTGAATAAGTGACGATATAGCCGGTGGTGGAGAATAAACTCTGTAAACTGCACTGCTCGGTGTTCAAATGTGGAAAATACTGCGGTTCAATCCGCAATGCAAGAAATACCAATCCTACGGCGATTATCCATATCGTTACACACGATACTATCCAGGTTATGAACTGTATCTTCCCAAGTAAATATGCTGGTTTGAAGACTTGGAGACACGTGTGAATACCGAACAATACAAAAGTCCAGTTTCTTGTCATTACACATATAGAGTAAACATGGAAGCCAAAACAGCTTTCCGGAAGTTGTGACGTTAGAGCCAATATCTGTATTCCGAAATTCGCCAAAAGGAGCGAACTAAGTATCCACGGTCTCGCCCAGTGTTTGGGTATACCTGGTCCGCGTAATGGACCATACAAACGATTGAAGATTAGTCCGAACTGCAAAACCAGTATCAGAACGAGGCTGATCGATAGACTGCACATATTGATGCCATTGGCTGGCCAATCATCATCAATGCCGTCGGCGTTTGTTTGAAACGTTCTGAAAGAAATACAAGAACATAGTGATGACATTGATTGGCTGAGCACGAACAACTGCAGCATCTCACGAGTTATGTCCGACTGAACACGCATCAATAGAAAGATATGAACAGATTGATAAAATGCTTCAAATTTACTTTGATTTGCTTCAATCTAGCGCTCATTTATAAAGCGAAATTTCCATCTGTTTAACTCGTTCAGTGCCTCGGCGACAAGAAAGCAATGTGCAAACAACACATATCCAGATCAGCCACGATGTAGCGCCGCGCCAGATCAGGATATATGTTGTTTGCTATTCGGACAGGTGATTCAACTCCACTGTCTGAAGAGCAAACAGCATACAAATGATTTATAATAATTTCCTGCATTCTCAGCAAAGACTGAGCACATACTATGACTCAGTTTTCCCCGCATAATTTGTCCTATTAATAATAGATTTTAGCACAGCTAGACTATCCAATCAGCAATTTTCGAGAAGGGTATCGCCGTATTCCCCCAAGAAATGTGTGGCAACAAAAACGACTTAGATGGAATTTCCGAGCATCTAGTTTATGCAAATTGATTTGAGCTCGATTGCGAAACAAGTTGTTAAAACTTATGTTAACCACTCTCGAGACCCTATTCCTGGTGGAACCCATCTCCACGAGGGAAAGAGAATAGACAATATACAGCTTTACCCAAGTGCTCACATACAATATACAGCTGTACCCAAGTGCTCACACATACTATACAGCTTTAACCAAATGCTCATATACAATATACAGCTTTACCCAAGTGCTCACATACAATATACAGCTGTACCCAAGTGCTCACACACAATATACAGCGTTACCCAAGTGCTCACATACAATATACAGCTTTACCCAAGTGCTCACACACAATATACAGCTTTACCCAAGTGCTCACACACAATATACAGCTGTATCGAAGTGCTCACATACAATATACAGCTTTACCCAAGTGCTCACATACAATATACAGCTGTACCCAAGTGCTCACACACAATATACAGCTTTACCCAAGTGCTCACATACAATATACAGCTTTACCAAGTGCTCACACACAATATACAGCTGTATCCAAGTGCTCACATACAATATACAGTTTTACCCAAGTGCTCACATACAATATACAGCTTTACCCAAGTGCTCAGGAAATACATAGAAAAGTGAGATACATGTCGTATCAACGCATGGCGTGTGTGGAGTCGCAAGGCGCTGTGTGTGGAATCGCAAGGCGTTGTGTGTGGAGTCGCAAGGCGTTGTGTGTGGAGTCGGAAGGTGTTGTGTGTGAAGTCGCAAGGTGTTGTGTGTGGAGTCGCAATGTATTGTGTGTGGAGTCGCAAGGCGTTGTGTGTGGAGTCGCAAGGCGTTGTGTGTGGAATTGCAAGGCGTTGTGTGTGGAGTCGGAAGGTGTTATGTGTGGAGTCGCAAGGCGTTGCGTGTGGAGTCGCAAGGTGTTGTGTGTGGAGCCAGAAGGCGTTGCGTGTGGAGTCGCAAGGCGTTGTGTGTGGAGTCGGAAAGTGTTGTGTGTGGAGTCGGAAGGTGTTGTGTGTGGAGTCGCAAGGTGTTGTGTGTGGAGTCGCAAGGCGTTGTGTGTGGAGTCGCAAGGTGTTGTGTGTGGAGTCGGAAGGTATTGTGTGTGGAGTCGCAAGGCGTTGTGTGTGGAGTCGGAAGGTGTTGTATGTGGAGTCGCAATGTATTGTATGTGGAGTCGCAAAGTATTGTATGTGCAGTCGCAAGGTATTGTATGTGGAGTCGCAAGGCATTGTGTGTGGGGTCGCAATGCGTTGTGTGTGGAGTCGCAAGGTGTTGTTTGTGGAGTCGCAAAGTATTGTATGTGCAGTCGCAAGGTGTTATGTGTGGAGTCGCAAGGTTATTGTATGTGGAGTTGCAATGTGTTGTGTGTGGAGTTGCAATGTGTTGTGTGTGGAGTCGCAAGGCGTTGTGTGTGGAGTCGCAAGGTTATTGTATGTGGAGTCGCAAGGTTATTGTGTGTGGAGTCGCAAGGTGTTGTGTGTAGAGTGGCAATGTGTTGTGTGTTGAGTCGCAAGGTGTTGTGTGTGGAGTCGCAAGGTATTGTGTGTAGAGTGACAAGGTGTTGTGTGTGGAGTCACAAGGCGTTGTGTGTGGAGTCGCAAGGCGTTGTGTGTAGAGTGACAAGGTGTTGTGTGTGGAGTCGCAAGGTGTTGTGTGTGGAGTCGCAAGGCGTTGTGTAGAGTGACAAGGTGTTGTGTGTGGAGTCGCAAGGCGTTGTGTGTGGAGTGGCAAGGTGTTGTGTGTGGAGTCGCAAGGCGTTGTGTGTGGAGTCGCAAGGCGTTGTGTGTGGAGTCGCAAGGTGTTGTGTGTGGAGTCGCAAGGTGTTGTGTGTAGAGTGGCAAGGTGTTGTGTGTAGAGTCGCAAGGTGTTGTGTGTGGAGTGGCAAGGTGTTGTGTGTGGAGTGGCAAGGTGTTGTGTGTGGAGTGGCAAGGTGTTGTGTGTGGAATCGCAAGGTGTTGTGTGTGGAGTCGCAAGGCGTGTGTGTGGAGTGGCAAGGTGTTGTGTGTAGAGTCGCAAGGCGTTATGTGTGGAGTCGCAAGGCGTTGTGTGTGGAGTCGCAAGGCGTTGTGTGTGGAGTCGCAAGGCGTTGTGTGTGGAGTCGCAAGGCGTTGTGTGTGGAGTCGCAAGGTGTTGTGTGTGGAGTCGCAAGGCGTTGTGTGTGGAGTCGCAAGGCGTTGTGTGTGGAGTCGCAAGGTGTTGTGTGTGGAGTCGCAAGGCGTTGTGTGTGGAGTCGCAAGATGTTGTGGATTTGTCTTCGGACAAAGATCTGGGGAAGTCGGAGGATAATGTATTTATCTCCGGTTAAATACAAGCATGAGTATATGTTAAACTTAGTCAACTGATACGCACGATCATTACGTGTGTATATACTATTTACAGTTGTTTGTATCGGTTTCGTCCAGGGATCGCAGTACTATTTGAGAATAGCGAATTAGGAAATAATTCAGCAAATATCATTCTTGTGTTTAACTTGCTATACCGTGAAGTCAAAAATCCATTTGTCATGATGACAGTTACTATATGTTCCATCACGATATAAAGTATGCATAGCTTGCTAGTGGAAGTCGTGATAGCGCGGTGGATGCCCGTTCGCTTCAGGTTCGAAAGGCCCGGAGTTCGAGCCCCGCTGGAGCCGTTACGATTGTGTCCTTGGGCAAGGCATTTAAATTCCACGTTGCCTCTTCCTCTCTCCCTCGTGGCGATGGATTCCATCAGGAATGAGGTCTCGAGAGTGGTTAATATAAGTTGTAAGAACTTGTTTCGCAATCGAGCTAAGATAAATTTGTATAAACATAGCTTGCTATGTTTCAAAAGAGATTAGGGATGGCAGCAAATATTCGAATATTCGCTCAAACGACAAAATATTCGAATATTCGCTCAAACGACAAAATATTCGGAAGAAAAGACAAATATATTTGCAAAATTTAAATAAACTGCCAGTCAGTTTCCAATCCCGCTTTTCAATAGGCTCTTGTCATGTTTAGTAATACAATGCGGGGATTTCATAAATTTGGCCCAGGACATGTTCCTCATCAGTTGACATCAGTTCCAGATAAAGGGTTTGTAATTAGGAACTGTTAAGATATACTTTTCAAATCAATTGTGTATTGCCCTAATGGTCGCTATATTTATATGGACGCTTTTCATAAGATTTAAGAGACCGCCTCCGTGGTTGAGTGGTTAAGGTCGCTGTCTTGTATACCACTGTAACCTATCATCTCTGATGGTCACGGGTTCGAGCCCCGCTCAGACCGTGTCTCATTTATATGAAAAAGTTGGCAGTTTCTTACGGAGGTTGGTGCACCAAGTACTGGTTAACCGTTGGAGCCTGCCCAGGAAAGGTGTTCTTAGGTAAACTGCCCGTCGCTCAAATGGGAAACCGGTAGCGACGTTAAATAAACTTAATTAATAAAAAAAAGATTTAAGATTATGGGAAGAAAATCATTTCGGCGAGGTAGTGATGATTATTCTAGCAAATAATGAAATTTACCACATATATTTGTATTACATAATGTACATTGTTTCTATTCAAGTGGAGTTCTGTTCCAACCGGTTCTAAACGTTATAGCATCTCTTAAATGTGCTGTGTCTGTACTAATTAAATATTTTTCAATACCAAATTTATGCTTGAATAATTTATACATTTTACAGGTGCTTGCAATATCTTCATTGGAATGACATTCATTTAAAAATAGATCTGTAAATGTGTCGGTTTGTAGCTTATGGTAATAGTTAGCCATATCACATTAACATAATCTTGCCTTTCCCAGATGTTAAACATTCCGAAGCGTATGCAAATTTCTCTTACATTCATCCATTGAAATTTATTTTCCATGTCTACATCTGAATGTAAAAACAAACATAACAATATTGCATATATATCAAGTCAAGTCAAATTGTATTGGTATAACCATGTACATACATGTCCATCGCCAAGAAACATGAGTGTCTGTTACATACAAAGTTTACAGAAAAGCATGATATTATATAAGGTATGAGTAAGCACAGCAATAACATTTACGACATGTATTGTTGTTGAACTGGTATTCAGTGCCTCACAAATCATTATTTTACAAGTTGCAACATTCATTTAGTTAATTAATATCATTTCTTTTACTTGTTGCTAAATAAATATATTTAGCTATATTGACAAGTTTGATTTTTGATGTTGAATTCATGAGTGTTCTAAACTTATTAATGGTTGACCATGAACAATACTATCTAGGTAAATATGTATTTCTTATATCATTATAATAAGGACAAACTAATAAGAAATGATATTCTGATTCTACTTGATGCATGTTACATTTTGAGCACAATCTTAAATTTCGTTTAATGTTTCGAAATCTTCCTGCTTCCATTGCCAATTTATAGGTTGAACATCGAAATCCAGATAATACAGTCCGATGTTTCATATTATCAACACAACTTAAATATTGTTCTTACATATCACGCGCAATTTTCTATAACTAACCTAGTAGGCATTACTAACTCGGCCCATAATGAAACATGGCTTTGTTTGGATTGATATACAATTGGTTGTACACCATTTTCTCCATAAAACTGCTATTCGAAGTACATACTTTAAACTTAAAATGTGTTTTAACAATTTCAACTGAACTCTTTTAATAAGATCCAGATTTCCATAACCCCATATTTCACAACCAGTTAACAATATATATATTGGCTTAACGGATTTCAAAAATAAATAAATCGATTTGAATATCAAGTGGTACACATACTAATTTCGCTCTTTTGATTAAACAATACATTACATGTGTAGCATTTTGTACAAAGTCCGGATCAGCCGTATAAAATGGCGAAATACTTATATTCTGAAACAGTGTCAATAATATCGTATTAATTTTAAGCATACATTCATAGCACATGTGTCTACCTCTGGAAAATACAATATGTCTACCTCTGGAAAATACAAGTACATGATAAAGATGAACATGTACGTACTACTTACAGTCCAACATACAAATATATACCTACATATCGATATAAAGATACACCGATGTGCCTACAGAATAGCATACACATATATACTTACATACTAACACAAACATACATATATGTACCTACATAATAGCATACACATATATACTTACATACTAACACAAACATACATATATGTACCTACAGAATAACATACACATATATACTTACATACTAACACAAACATACATATATGTACCTACATAATAACATACACTTATATACTTACATACGAACACAAACATACAAAGATGTACCTACAGAATAACATACACTTATATACTTACATACGAACACAAACATACAAAGATGTACCTACAGAATAACATACACTTATATACTTACATACTAACACAAACATACAAAGATGTACCTACAGAATAACATACACATATATACTTACATACTAACACAAACATACAAAGATGTACCTACAAAATAACATACACATATATACTTACATACTAACACAAACATACAAAGATGTACCTACAAAATAACATACACATATATACTTACATACTAACACACACATACAAAGATGTACCTACAAAATAACATACACATATATATATATATACTAACACAAACATACATATATGTACCTACAGAATAACATTCACATATATACTTACATACTAACACAAACATATATACTTACATACTAACACAAACATACAAATATATACTTGCATACTAACATTAACATACAAATATATACTTACATACTAACACAAACATATATACTTACATACTAACACAAACATATATACTTACATACTAACACAAACATACAAATATATACTTACATACTAACACAAACATATATACTTACATACTAACACAAACATATATACTTACATACTAACACAAACATATATACTTACATACTAACACAAACATATATACTTACATACTAACACAAACATACAAATATATACTTGCATACTAACATTAACATACAAATATATACTTACATACTAACACAAACATACAAAGATATACCTACAGAATAGCATGCGAAGATGTACTTATAGGCTAACATACGAAGATGTACTTACCGGCTAACATACGAAGATGTACTTACCGGCTAACATACAAAAGGAAATTAACGGCTAACATACAAAGATGTACTTAACGGCTAACATACAAAGATGTACTTAACGGCTAACATACAAAGATGTACTTAACGGCTAACATACAAAGATGTACTTACCGGCTAACATACAAAGATGTACTTAACGGCTAACATACAAAGATGTACTTAACGGCTAACATACAAAGATGTACTTACCGGCTAACAT
The DNA here is from genome assembly GCA_014843695.1 of Archivesica marissinica. NCBI lineage: Eukaryota > Metazoa > Mollusca > Bivalvia > Venerida > Vesicomyidae > Archivesica > Archivesica marissinica. Next base: position 43,008,108 of record CM026403.1, read on the forward strand.
ACAAAGATGTACTTAACGGCTAACATACAAAGATGTACTTACCGGCTAACATACAAAGATGTACTTAACGGCTAACATACAAAGATGTACTTACCGGCTACCAGATAAAGATGTACTTACCGGCTACCAGATAAAGATGTACTTACCGGCTACCAGATAAAGTTGTACCTACGCAAGATGTACTTACTTAATGTAAAAATAGCCCATTTCGTGGTATTACTTGAATTCCTAATAGTATCAAATTGCCAGGCTTCAAGTTCCGTTGCTAATCCAGTATAATACTTATGTAGAGCACGTTCATTGTATACTCTTGTATTCCACTATCAAAGGCGCATTATTATGTTCAATTGTCGGGTTATGAGCATATTAATTGTAGGCCAACATGAGTTGGTTACTGGTCTAACATTCTTCCCAAAATTAGAAACGATCTATGGAATATTGTTTGAAGATGTCAATGAAGTAGCATGTAAACCCTAAGCAATATCTAGTATCATCGGGCCGACATGTCGTTGATGTATAATTATGTATAGTCAAAGAGTGAATCTTCAAACACAACAGAAGCACCAGTGCTATATAGCAGACAGGTGGATATAATCCCAAACACAACAGAAGCACCAGTGCTATATAGCAGACAGGTGGATATAATCCCAAACACAACAGAAGCACCAGTGCTATATAGCAGACAGGTGGATATAATCCCAAACACAACAGAAGCACCAGTGCTATATAGCAGACAGGTGGATATAATCCCAAACACAACAGAAGCACCAGTGCTATATAGCAGACAGGTGGATATAATCCCAAACACAACAGAAGCACCAGTGCTATATAGCAGACAGGTGGATATAATCCCAAACACAACAGAAGCACCAGTGCTATATAGCAGACAGGTGGATATAATCCCAAACACAACAGAAGCACCAGTGCTATATAGCAGACAGGTGGATCTAATCCCAAACACGACAGAAGCACACGTGCTATATAGCAGACAGGTTGATCTAATCCCAAACACAACAACCTGACAGAAGCACCATTGTCATAGCGCCGACAGATGCATCATGTTTCAAACATGACAGAAGCACCAATGTTATAGCGCTGACAGATGCATCATGTTTCAAACATGACAGAAGCACCAATGTTATAGCGCCGACAGATGCATCATGTTTCAAACATGACAGAAGCACCAATGTTATAGCGCCGACAGATGCATCATGTTTCAAACATGACAGAAGCACCAATGTTATAGCGCCGACAGATGTACCATGTTTCAAACATGACAGAAGCACCAATGTTATTGCGCCGACAGATGCATCATGTTTCAAACATGACAGAAGCACCATTGTCATAGTACAGAGAGATGTATCATGTTTCAAACATGACAGAGGCACCAATGTTATAGGCCGACAGATGCATCATGTTTCAATCATGACAGAAGCACCAATGTTATAGCGCCGACAGATGCATCATGTTTCAAACATGACAGAAGCACCAATGTTATAGCGCCGACAGATGCATCATGTTTCAAACATGAGAGAAGCACCAATGTTATAGCGCCGACAGATGTACCATGTTTCAAACATGACAGAAGCACCAATGTTATAGCGCCGACAGATGCATCATGTTTCAAACATGACAGAAGCACCATTGTCATAGCACAGACAGATGCATCATGTTTCAAACATGACAGAAGCACCAATGTTATAGCGCCGACAGATGCATCATGTTTCAAACATGACAGAAGCACCAATGTTATAGCACCGACAGATGCAACATGTTTCAAACATGACAGAAGCACCAATGTTATAGCGCCGACAGATGTACCATGTTTCAAACATGACAGAAGCACCAATGTCATAGCACAGACAGATGCATCATGTTTCAAACATGACATAAACACCAATGTTATAGCGCCGACAGATGCATCATGTTTCAAACCTGACAGAAGCACCAATGTTACAGCGCCGACAGATGCACCATGTTTCAAACATGACAGAAGCACCATTGTCATAGCACAGACAGATGCATCATGTTTCAAACATGACAGAAGCACCAATGTTATAGCGCCGACAGATGTACCATGTTTCAAACATGACAGAAGCACCAATGTTATAGCGCCGACAGATGCATCATGTTTCAAACATGACAGAAGCACCATTGTCATAGTACAGACAGATGCATCATGTTTCAAACATGACAGAAGCACCAATGTTATAGGCCGACAGATGCATCATGTTTCAAACATGACAGAAGCACCAATGTTATAGCGCCGACAGATGTATCATGTTTCAAACATGACAGAAGCACCAATGTTATAGCGCCGACAGATGCATCATGTTTCAAACATGACAGAAGCACCATTGTCATAGCACAGACAGATGCATCATGTTTCAAACATGACATAAGCACCAATGTTATAGCGCCGACAGATGCATCATGTTTCAAACCTGACAGAAGCACAAATGTTATAGCGCCGACAGATGCATCATGTTTCAAACATGACAGAAGCACCAATGTCATAGCGCCGAGAGAGGCATCATGTTTCAAACATGACAGAAGCACCAGTGTTATAGCGCCGACAGATGCATCATGTTTCAAACATGGCAGAAGCACCATTGTCATAGCACAGACAGATGCATCATGTTTCAAACATGACAGAAGCACCAATGTTATAGGCCGACAGATGCATCATATTTCAAACATGACAGAAGCACCATTGTCATAGCGCTGACAGATGCATCATGTTTCAAACATGACAGAAGCACCATTGTCATAGCACAGACAGATGCATCATGTTTCAAACATGACATAAACACCAATGTTATAGCGCCGACAGATGCACCATGTTTCAAACATGACAGAAGCACCATTGTCATAGCACAGACAGATGCATCATGTTTCAAACATGACAGAAGCACCAATGTTATAGCGCCGACAGATGCATCATGTTTCAAACATGACAGAAGCACCATTGTCATAGTACAGACAGATGCATCATGTTTCAAACATGACAGAAGCACCAATGTTATAGGCCGACAGATGCATCATGTTTCAAACATGACAGAAGCACCAGTGTTATAGCGCCGACAGATGTACCATGTTTCAAACATGACAGAAGCACCAATGTTATAGCGCCGACAGATGCATCATGTTTCAAACATGACAGAAGCACCAATGTTATAGCGCCGACAGATGCATCATGTTTCAAACATGACAGAAGCACCAATGTTATAGCGCCGACAGATGCATCATGTTTCAAACATGACAGAAGCACCATTGTCATAGCACAGACAGATGCATCATGTTTCAAACATGACAGAAGCACCAATGTTATAGGCCGACAGATGCATCATGTTTCAAACATGACAGAAGCACCAATGTTATAGCGCCGACAGATGCATCATATTTCAAACATGACAGAAGCACCATTGTCATAGCGCTGACAGATGCATCATGTTTCAAACCTGACAGAAGCACACATGTCATAGCGCCGACAGATGCATCATGTTTCAAACATGACAGAAGCACCAATGTTATAGCGCCGACAGATGCATCATATTTCAAACATGACAGAAGCACCAATGTTATAGCGCCGACAGATGCATCATGTTTCATACATGACAGAAGCACCATTGTCATAGTACAGACAGATGCATCATGTTTCAAACATGACAGAAGCACCAATGTTATAGGCCGACAGATGCATCATGTTTCAAACATGACAGAAGCACCAATGTTATAGCGCCGACAGATGTACCATGTTTCAAACATGACAGAAGCACCAATGTTTTAGCGCCGACAGATGCATCATGTTTCAAACATGACAGAAGCACCAATGTTATAGCGCCGACAGATGCATCATGTTTCAAACATGACAGAAGCACCAATGTTATAGCGCCGACAGATGCATCATGTTTCAAACATGACAGAAGCACCATTGTCATAGCACAGACAGATGCATCATGTTTCAAACATGACATAAGCACCAATGTTATAGCGCCGACAGATGCATCATGTTTCAAACCTGACAGAAGCACAAATGTTATAGCGCCGACAGATGCATCATGTTTCAAACATGACAGAAGCACCAATGTCATAGCGCCGACAGATGCATCATGTTTCAAACATGACAGAAGCACCAATGTTATAGCGCCGACAGATGCATCATGTTTCAAACATGACAGAAGCACCAGTGTTATAGCGCCGACAGATGCATCATGTTTCAAACATGACAGAAGCACCATTGTCATAGCACAGACAGATGCATCATGTTTCAAACATGACAGAAGCACCAATGTTATAGGCCGACAGATGCATCATGTTTCAAACATGACAGAAGCACCAATGTTATAGCGCCGACAGATGCATCATATTTCAAACATGACAGAAGCACCATTGTCATAGCGCTGACAGATGCATCATGTTTCAAACCTGACAGAAGCACACATGTCATAGCGCCGACAGATGCATCATGTTTCAAACATGACAGAAGCACCAATGTTATAGCGCCGACAGATGCATCATATTTCAAACATGACAGAAGCACCAATGTTATAGCGCCGACAGATGCATCATGTTTCAAACATGACAGAAGCACCATTGTCATAGCACAGACAGATGCATCATGTTTCAAACATGACAGAAGCACCAATGTTATAGGCCGACAGATGCATCATGTTTCAAACATGACAGAAGCACCAATGTTATAGCGCCGACAGATGCATCATGTTTCAAACATGACAGAAGCACCATTGTCATAGCACAGACAGATGCATCATGTTTCAAACATGACAGAAGCACCAATGTTATAGGCCGACAGATGCATCATGTTTCAAACATGACAGAAGCACCAATGTTATAGCGCCGACAGATGCATCATATTTCAAACATGACAGAAGCACCATTGTCATAGCGCTGACAGATGCATCATGTTTCAAACCTGACAGAAGCACACATGTCATAGCGCCGACAGATGCATCATGTTTCAAACATGACAGAAGCACCAATGTTATAGCGCCGACAGATGCATCATATTTCAAACATGACAGAAGCACCAATGTTATAGCCCCGACAGATGTACCATGTTTCAAACATGACAGAAGCACCAATGTTATAGCGCCGACAGATGTACCATGTTTCAAACATGACAGAAGCACCAATGTTATAGCGCCGACAGATGCATCATGTTTCAAACATGACAGAAGCACCAATGTTATAGCGCCGACAGATGCATCATGTTTCAAACCTGACTGAAGCACAAATGTCATAGCGCCGACAGATGCATCATGTTTCAAACCTGACAGAAGCACCAATGTTATAGCGCCGACAGATGCATCATGTTTCAAACATGACAGAAGCACACATGTTATAGCGCCGACAGATGCATCATGTTTCAAATATGACAGAAGCACCAATGTTATAGCGCCGACAGATGCATCATGTTTCAAACATGACAGAAGCACCATTGTCATAGTACAGACAGATGCATCATGTTTCAAACATGACAGAAGCACCAATGTTATAGGCCGACAGATGCATCATGTTTCAAACATGACAGAAGCACCAATGTTATAGCGCCGACAGATGCATCATGTTTCAAACATGACAGAAGCACCATTGTCATAGCACAGACAGATGCATCATGTTTCAAACATGACATAAGCACCAATGTTATAGCGCCGACAGATGCATCATGTTTCAAACATGACAGAAGCACCAATGTCATAGCGCCGACAGAGGCATCATGTTTCAAACATGACAGAAGCACCAGTGTTATAGCGCCGACAGATGCATCATGTTTCAAACATGGCAGAAGCACCATTGTCATAGCACAGACAGATGCATCATGTTTCAAACATGACAGAAGCACCAATGTTATAGGCCGACAGATGCATCATATTTCAAACATGACAGAAGCACCATTGTCATAGCGCTGACAGATGCATCATGTTTCAAACATGACAGAAGCACCATTGTCATAGCACAGACAGATGCATCATGTTTCAAACATGACATAAACACCAATGTTATAGCGCCGACAGATGCACCATGTTTCAAACATGACAGAAGCACCATTGTCATAGCACAGACAGATGCATCATGTTTCAAAGATGACAGAAGCACCAATGTTATAGCGCCGACAGATGCATCATGTTTCAAACATGACAGAAGCACCATTGTCATAGTACAGACAGATGCATCATGTTTCAAACATGACAGAAGCACCAATGTTATAGGCCGACAGATGCATCATGTTTCAAACATGACAGAAGCACCAATGTTATAGCGCCGACAGATGTACCATGTTTCAAACATGACAGAAGCACCAATGTTATAGCGCCGACAGATGCATCATGTTTCAAACATGAGAGAAGCACCAATGTTATAGCGCCGACAGATGCATCATGTTTCAAACATGACAGAAGCACCAATGTTATAGCGCCGACAGATGCATCATGTTTCAAACATGACAGAAGCACCATTGTCATAGCACAGACAGATTCATCATGTTTCAAACATGACAGAAGCACCAATGTTATAGGCCGACAGATGCATCATGTTTCAAACATGACAGAAGCACCAATGTTATAGCGCCGACAGATGCATCATATTTCAAACATGACAGAAGCACCATTGTCATAGCGCTGACAGATGCATCATGTTTCAAACCTGACAGAAGCACACATGTCATAGCGCCGACAGATGCATCATGTTTCAAACATGACAGAAGCACCAATGTTATAGCGCCGACAGATGCATCATATTTCAAACATGACAGAAGCCCCAATGTTATAGCTCCGACAGATGTACCATGTTTCAAACATGACAGAAGCACCAATGTTATAGCGCCGACAGATGTACCATGTTTCAAACATGACAGAAGCACCAATGTTATAGCGCCGACAGATGCATCATGTTTCAAACATGACAGAAGCACCAATGTTATAGCGCCGACAGATGCATCATGTTTCAAACCTGACTGAAGCACAAATGTCATAGCGCCGACAGATGCATCATGTTTCAAACCTGACAGAAGCACCAATGTTATAGCGCCGACAGATGCATCATGTTTCAAACATGACAGAAGCACACATGTTATAGCGCCGACATATGCATCATGTTTCAAACATGACAGAAGCACCAATGTTATAGCTCCGACAGATGTACCATGTTTCAAACATGACAGAAGCACCAATGTTATAGCGCCGACAGATGTACCAAGTTTCAAACATGACAGAAGCACCAATGTTATAGCGCCGACAGATGCACCATGTTTCAAACATGACAGAAGCACCAATGTTATAGCGCCGACAGATGCATCATGTTTCAAACATGACAGAAGCACCAATGTCATAGCACATACAGATGCATCATGTTTCAAACATGACAGAAGCACCAATGTCATAGCGCCGACAGATGCATCATGTTTCAAACATGACAGAAATACCAGTGTTATAGCGCCGACAAATGCATCATGTTTCAAACCTGACAGAAGCACCAATGTCATAGCGCCGACAGATGCATCATGTTTCAAACATGACAGAAGCACAAATATTATAGCGCCGACAGATGCATCATGTTTCAAACATGACAGAAGCACCAATGTTATAGCGCCGACATATGCATCACGTTTCAAACATGACAGAAGCACAAATGTTATAGCGCCGACAGATGCATCATGTTTCAAACATGACAGAAGCACCATTGTCATAGCACAGACAGATGCATCATGTTTCAAACATGACAGAAGCACCAATGTTATAGCGCCGACAGATGCATCATGTTTCAAACATGACAGAAGCACCAATGTTATAGCGCCGACAGATGCATCATGTTTCAAACATGACAGAAGCACCAATGTTATAGCGCCGACAGATGTACCATGTTTCAAACATGACAGAAGCACCAATGTCATAGCACAGACAGATGCATCATGTTTCAAACATGACATAAACACCAATGTTATAGCGCCGACAGATGCATCATGTTTCAAACCTGACAGAAGCACCAATGTTACAGCGCCGACAGATGCACCATGTTTCAAACATGACAGAAGCACCATTGTCATAGCACAGACAGATGCATCATGTTTCAAACATGACAGAAGCACCAATGTTATAGCGCCGACAGATGTACCATGTTTCAAACATGACAGAAGCACCAATGTTATAGCGCCGACAGATGCATCATGTTTCAAACATGACAGAAGCACCAATGTCATAGCGCCGACAGATGCATCATGTTTCAAACATGACAGAAGCACCAATGTTATAGCGCCGACAGATGCATCATGTTTCAAACATGACAGAAGCACCAGTGTTATAGCGCCGACAGATGCATCATGTTTCAAACATGACAGAAGCACCATTGTCATAGCACAGACAGATGCATCATGTTTCAAACATGACAGAAGCACCAATGTTATAGCGCCGACAGATGCATCATGTTTCAAACATGACAGAAGCACCAATGTTATAGCGCCGACAGATGCATCATGTTTCAAACATGACAGAAGCACCAATGTTATAGCGCCGACAGATGCATCATGTTTCAAACATGACAGAAGCACCAATGTCATAGCGCCGACAGATGCATCATGTTTCAAACATGACAGAAGCACCAATGTTATAGCGCCGACAGATGCATCATGTTTCAAACATGACAGAAGCACCAATGTTATAGCGCCGACAGATGCATCATGTTTCAAACATGACAGAAGCACCAATGTTATAGCGCCGACAGATGCATCATGTTTCAAACATGACAGAAGCACCAATGTTATAGCGCCGACAGATGCATCATGTTTCAAACATGACAGAAGCACCAATGTTATAGCGCCGACAGATGCATCATGTTTCAAACATGACAGAAGCACCAATGTCATAGCGCCGACAGATGCATCATGTTTCAAACATGACAGAAGCACCAATGTTATAGCGCCGACAGATGCATCATGTTTCAAACATGACAGAAGCACCAATGTTATAGCGCCGACAGATGCATCATGTTTCAAACATGACAGAAGCACCAATGTTATAGCGCCGACAGATGCATCATGTTTCAAACATGACAGAAGCACCAATGTTATAGCGCCGACAGATGCATCATGTTTCAAACATGACAGAAGCACCAATGTTATAGCGCCGACAGATGCATCATGTTTCAAACATGACAGAAGCACCAATGTTATAGCGCCGACAGATGCATCATGTTTCAAACATGACAGAAGCACCATTGTCATAGCGCAGACAGATGCATCATGTTTCAAACATGACAGAAGCACCAATGTCATAGCACAGACAGATGCATCATGTTTCAAACATGACAGAAGCACCAATGTTATAGCACAGACAGATGCATCATGTTTCAAACATGACAGAAGCACCAATGTTATAGCGCCGACAGATGCATCATGTTTCAAACATGACAGAAGCACCAATGTTATAGCGCCGACAGATGCATCATGTTTCAAACATGACAGAAGCACCAATGTTATAGCGCCGACAGATGCATCATGTTTCAAACATGACAGAAGCACCAATGTTATAGCGCCGACAGATGCATCATGTTTCAAACATGACAGAAGCACCAATGTATAAGCGCCGACAGATGCATCATGTTTCAAACATGACAGAAGCACCAATGTTATAGCGCCGACAGATGCATCATGTTTCAAACATGACAGAAGCACCAATGTTATAGCGCCGACAGATGCATCATGTTTCAAACATGACAGAAGCACCAATGTTATAGCTCCGACAGATGCCATGTTTCAAACATGACAGAAGCACCAATGTTTTAGCGCCGACAGATGCATCATGTTTCAAACATGACATAAGCACCAATGTTATAGCGCCGACAGATGCATCATGTTTCAAACATGAGAGAAGCACCAATGTTATAGCGCCGACAGATGCATCATGTTTTAAACACGACAGAAGCACCAATGTTATAGCGCCGACAGATGCATCATGTTTCAAACATGACAGAAGCACCAGTGTTATAGCGCCGACAGATGCATCATGTTTCAAACATGACAGAAGCACCAATGTTATAGGCCGACAGATGCATCATGTTTCGAACATGACAGAAGCACCAATGTTATAGCGCCGACAGATGCATCATGTTTCAAACATGACAGAAGCACCGATGTTATAGCTCCGACAGATGTACCATGTTTCAAACATGACAGAAGCACCAATGTTATAGCGCCGACAGATGCATCATGTTTCAAACATGACAGAAGCACCAATGTTATAGCGCCGACAGATGCATCATGTTTCAAACATGACAGAAGCACAAATGTCATAGCGCCGATAGATGCATCATGTTTCAAACATGACAGAAGCACCAATGTTATAGCGCCGACAGATGCATCATGTTTCAAACATGACAGAAGCACCATTGTTATAGCGCCGACAGATGCATCATGTTTCAAACATGACAGAAGCACCATTGTCATAGCACAGACAGATGCATCATGTTTCAAACATGACAGAAGCACCAATGTTATAGGCCGACAGATGCATCATGTTTCAAACATGACAGAAGCACCATTGTTATAGCACATACAGATGCATCATGTTTCAAACATGACAGAAGCACAAATATTATAGCGCCGACAGATGCATCATGTTTCAAACATGACATAAGCACAAATGTTATAGCGCCGACAGATGCATCATGTTTCAAACATGACAGAAGCACCAATGGTATAGCGCCGACAGATGCATCATGTTTCAAACATGACAGAAGCCCCAATGTTATAGCGCCGACAGATGCATTATGTTTCAAGCATGACAAAAGCACCATCGTTATAGCGCCGACAGAGGCATCATGTTTCAAACATGACAGAAACAACCAACATGGTCTCTCTAGTTTTGTGTCTGACCCCTTCGTGCCAGACCTTATCCGTTACCATTGGCCAGTAGGAGTTGTCCTTAATTTCTCAATACCCACATCTAGCAATTCTCGACGCCGCATCTTGTTATACGACAACGGCGACTATAAGATATTTAACGACAACATACGTTCGACAGACCGGAACACTATCATATACGATGTTAATTTGGACTAGATTGGTGAAACTATTACAGCTTCCATAGTCCAAGGAGCGACAGAGAGCATCCCCAACAAAACAGTAACCATTCGGCCAGGTGATGTTCCATGGATGACCAGCGAGGTTAGACAATCCATCAGGAAGCGTAACATAGTTCACCAGAAAGCCAAACGTCTAAATACCGAATTGGCATGGGAACATTTTATACGATGCAGGAACAACACCCCTACACAACATAATCGACAGGATGAACTCATCATCCATTCCAGTTAAAGAGTGGTTCAAACTATCAAAACAACTCTCAAACAACACTAAGTCGTCTGGCATCCCTACCCTGTTAACAACGGAGTCGACGCGACGTCCAATGGTGACAAAGCTGAGCTTCTGAATACCTTCTTCTGTGAGCAATCCTCAATAGACGACCAAAATCAGGATCTCTTTACTTAGTTGCCTGGGTAAACTTATGGAACGCTGCGTACATAAGTACCTCTACAACTATGTCACGGATAATAGTCTATTGACATCGAACCAGTCTGGTTTCACCAAGGGTGACTCCACTGTCAACCAAATGACCTTCCTTTACAATGATATATCTCAGGCAATGGATGATGGTAAGGTAGTGCGGGCGATCTTCTGTGACATTTCTAAGGCGTTTGACTGGGTATGGTATCGTGGTCTGCTTAGCACACTCTCTTCTCTCGGCATCACAGGTTCTATTCTCAACTGGTTCGTATCGTACTTGTCTTCAAGAAATCAACGTGTTGTTATTGCAAATTCATCTTCGCAATGGTCTTCTATTAATGCTGGCGTTCCACAGGGATCGATTTTAGGTCCACTACTCTTCCTCATTTACATTAACGACATCGTTGCTGACATTAATGCCAATATACATATTTTCTTTACATCATCGTTGACGATCCAAAATTGCAGCTGCAGTCCTCAACAACGACCTTTCTTGTATCCATTCCTGGTCCAAATTGTGGCTAGTTACATTCAACCCTGCAAAAACCGAATCCATGATTTTCGCACGTAAGCGAAATAAGCCCAACCATCCAGATGTCTTCATGAATAGCATTTCCATTACCCAAACTAGAACTCACAAACATCTTGGTTTAATCTGTTCAGATGATGCCAAGTGTAATGCTCCATATATCTGAACTTGTTATCAAGTCTTGGCAGCGCATCGGAATCCTCAGATCATTAAAATTCCTTCTTTCCCGTTTCTGTCTAGAGTGCATATATTTTGCCTACATACGACCTCTTCTAGAATATGATAACGTCGTGTGGGACAACTGCAGTAATGATTTGAGAAACGCTATTGAGGCCGTACATAACGAGGCAGTGCGAATTGTGTCAGGAGCTCTTAAACTCTGCAACATAAACTCTCTTCTGTCGGACCTGTCCTGGGACAAAAGACGTAGCAATCACAAGCTCACCCTCTTCTACAAAATGAAGACTGGTCGTTGTCCCCCTTACCTCTTCAATCTCATTCCAGAACAAGCTGACCAATTATATAACCCTCGACAGTTACCCGCCGTCCAACCTATAACTGCACATACTCAATCCCATGCTTCTACATTTCTTCAATCAACTATTCTAATATGGAACTCGCTGCCAAACGAGACACGGAACGTCGATACAGTAGCAACCTTCAAATACATGTTAAGTAAAAACAGGAAAAGACAATCCCCGTTATACAATGTTGGATCAAGAAGGACTCAGATACTCCACACCCGACTACGACTAGGATGTAGTTATTTGTGCTACGACCTTCACAGGAAAATATCATCGACTCTCCTTTATGCGCATGTAGGTCTATCGAATCAGTCAGTCACTTCAGTCTGCATTGCCAAAGATACAATCATCAACGTCTACAACACCTATATAACCTTCCATGTGCTGCCACACTCAACAATCTCTTGTTTGGTGATGAGCATCTCACTACACACAGTAACATCACACTTTACCTGAATGCACAGAGCTATGTTGCAGCAACAAAAGTTTCGATACCTAGGTGAACATGGGGGTTCCCTCCGTGTTGGTCCCGGCCCGTCGTGTGACAATACCAGATGCGTTTCTGATAGTTTCCTTATTGCTACATTAAAATTACAATAACGCGATGCTGTAAATATATGCGAACGTTTAGCAACATCAAGCCCAAACATTTGCCACTACTGTTTAAGTATTCAATAGTTTCTCTACAATTTATATATACAGAACACATAAACTCGCCATTACTATTCGCCAAGCAATTTGTACCATTTAAACATACTCCAACATGGGAAGGGATTCATATAAGCTTTAAGCTTGTTTCTCGACCCATATCGGTTCCAATGTATACACATTGTGTTTATATATATGTATATGTATTTGATCCGAATAAAATATATTTAAACTAAAACATATGTTCATTTTACTACAGTGGAAAACCTGCTAATTTAGGCACCTAAGATATTCAGTGTGGCCCACGTTAATATTTCCAATTATCAAATTTAGGCCCAGTAACATGAATTGACTAACTACTGCTACTACTAGTAGCACTTGTCATAGTATGTGTGTGTGTGCGTGCGTGCGTGCGTGCATGTGTGCGTGCGTGCGTGCATGTGTGCGTGCGTGCGTGCGTGCGTGCGTGCGTGCGTGCGTGCGTGCGTGCGTGCGTGCGTGCGTGCGTGCGTGCGTGCGTGCGTGCGTGCGTGCGTGAGTGAGTGAGTTAGTGAGTGCGTGTGATATAACAACCCAAAACATCGTGCCAACCAAATACATTAGAACTAGATGTTTTCAGCACACTCTAATGACACAGATCTTAAAAGTAATGTACTTAATTTTGGCATTCTATAAACGTCATTCTAATGTCAGAAATCTTGAGGAAATGTGTTCCGGCAGAATCGAGCCAATTCAGTAATTGCCAATCTAGAAAATTAACATATCAATGCTAATATTCCTAATTGCATATTAAACCATAGGAACACATGGAACTGAGTACAAATAGCAGTATTAATTGTGTGAGTGGCACTTAGGAACTCGTACTGCCTTTTATTTAATATAAGTATACGCTCAACACAATTCCTAATCGGTCACATGGTATTTTATTATATTTGGAGCCAATTAATAATCATACAATATAAATATTTTATTATTGACATTTAATGCATTTTATCTGAAATGATTATACGGCAATCATCTGTAACGATCTGTAATAAAAATATAATCAAAAAGATGATATGAATATTGATATTATTTGGTTATTACTTTGTATCAAATATTGTAAAACATGAGGTTAGGAATGTTGTTGAGTGTATATTAGGACAAGGTTGATTGACATGAATAATGTGTTGGCCATATGTTTCTGATTTTTGAAAAGACATTTAATCAACCGATTATTCAAGGTTAAACGATCACTTTCTGATTATTGTAGTATATGGGGCGATTGGTTACACGGGAGTCAATAGCCGGTCGGGGCACATCTCACAGCAGCAACCTAGGACACATATCTTCAGCGTGTCATACCCCCTTCCGGTGTGCGCGCGCATCATCCTGTCGATTTGATCTTGTTGTCGCTTACGAGTACTCACATCCTTTATGAAGTACTGTCCAGCAGTCTTTAAAGTTTAAACTTTATTTATTTTACAACTATTGCGAAGCAAATTTTAACAACTTATATTGATCACTCTCGTTGGCGCGGGTGAACTCGTAAATGTGGTCATTCGTGTGGGAGGAAACCGGAGTACCCGGAGAAAACCAACCTGTCCGATCTGGCGACCATCGTACAATTTCACATACTTCCCGGTCCGAGGATCGAACCCGGGTTGCATTAGTGAGAAGCGAGCGCGCTAACCATTGCGCTAATCAGTCCAGCAGTCAAGAACACGTGCATACCGGGAAGCTACATGCGACGCGTGGATGTCTAACTATATGATCCCTTTCTATGCTGCTGCGAGATGACCACCAATTGAGGATGGTGAAAGAAGAAATACAGGACATGTCCCACTGGGAAGAGAGAAGATGCCTCCTCCTGGTGTCTACCAAACAACTTAGATCGATATAAGCTACCAATAATCTCTCGCACACATGCCTCGGCGGAGGCGAGTATAAACAAAAGTATTGGATTGGGCGTCAGTACATAAACGGTGCGTATTGTTGTTGGCTGCGTCTGTGAAGTGTACACGTGTATATATATGTGTGTGTGTGTGTGTGTGTGTGCGTGCGTGCGTGTGTGCGTGCGTGCGTGCGTGCGTGCGTGTGTGCGTGCGTGCGTTTGGGGAGGTAGCATATTAACGTATGAAGTAAGTGAAAGCATGTCTTACAATATTCTAACAGTCACCCTCCAATGTGTCAACCAATCAGGACAACATCAGTCCCTACGTTACGGATGCTTGTTTTATTGACGCTTCCAATGATATACGAGCTTGATACGATATTCTAACAGTCACCCTCCAATGTGTCAACCAACCAGGACAACATCAGTCCCTACGTTACGGATGCTTGTTTTATTGACGCTTCCAATGATATACGAGCTTGATACGATATTCTAACAGTCACCCTCCGCTGTGTCAACCAACCAGGACAACATAAGTCCCTACGTTACGGATGCTTGTTTTATTGACGCTTCCAGAAGTATGTTAGTCATTTTGTGTGTTGGGGGAATAGTGCAAACTACAGAAGATGCTCAATGTTCTTTTACATTCCTGGCATATGGCACTACTGAGTTCATACCTAAATAGTGTTGAAATATCATCAGCATCTGCTTTTAATCTCTGAATGAGTAGTTGAGAATAAGTGTCTACTGTTTCACCTGTCAACTTAACGGTGTTATTTTTGTCATTTAGCATTGGACTTGCCTAGACCGTATACATGTGTATTCCTCTGAAGATTTCCCAAGCATATGTTTCACTATTGCTTCTGCAATTGCCTTTGTCTACACTTACTTTGTCACTTGCAGTAACTCCTGTTTCAATATTTCTCAACGCTGCATCTGTCTCATCAAAAGGAGAAGAAATATCAACACTTCTCTAGTGTCTTTTACTGTCTCGGGCAGATCAAGCTTTACCAACGTCCCTGTGCTGCCTACTGGTTTATACTCTGTATTAGAAACGTGCTGCATAACACTGTTCATGTCCATGTTAGTTGGCATTGATATCAACCATAGTAACCAATGTGCTTGTAACCGGTAATATATAAAGTAAAGATGTACACATTAAGTGTCCTATGTATATTTATTTTATTTATTTATGTCTCATCAATGTACAACAATAACAGAACAAATAAATGAGTTACAAGAGACGGTATTTATCAAAGTATAAAACACATCACATTATGCAGTTGTAATAATATAGTATGATATAACACATGTATATACATACATGTATTTGTAAACAACACATGATAAATCTGAATAGCCTACGCTAATCTAACCTAAAATAAGCTTACAATCAAAATGATATCATAAAATGCTGATGATTGTATGAGAGCACTATTGCGCATATTAAAAAATGTTTTGAAAAAGCAAATATCAACTCTGATCAACTCTGATCAGATCAGAATTGAACTGATTAGCATAGACTATTCAGCTAGTATTAAAAATACATTGGATTATTAAGAAATATTGAAGCATTATGTACAAAGGTAAAAATAACGTCGTTGTAGAATATTAAAACAGGTGTTGGCACTTAATCTCATAATTGCTGCGTTGGAAAATATAAATATTAGCTTATCATTTGGAGAAAGAGCAGCAAAGTAAAAGTTCATCTGTGTTGCTTTCTTAAATAGGATGTGTCTTAAATCTTGATACAGCATACATTCCAAAATCACATGGGCCTCAGTTTCAATACAATTGTAACAAAAGGGACATATACGATTTTCTAATGACACATTTTCATATCTACCTGTATCTTGTCTCAATGGTGCTACACCACATCTAAATTTAGCAAACGCTGCTCTATGGCGTAAAGGAAGTATAATTTTGCAATATTCTTCTGTTTTATATTCTGATTTGAATAAGCAATAAGTTCGTAATTTAGTTCTGCCTCTGCCGGAAGGGCCGATACTATTATTAATCTGTGTATACCACATTGCCTTAAATTCATTCATAGCAGCAGCTTTGACTTTACATACAGAATATGTCTTGACATTGACACATTGTCTCATATAGGGAGCTGTGTATATGTTTAGCTTAGGTGGTATTACCATTCATAATATGTGGCACCACCTAATCGAGTAGATAATATCACATAGTCAATACAATACGTGATATCACCTATTCAAACTGATACATGCTAACGAGTAGGTTATATCACATAGTCAATACAATACGTGATATGATCTGATATCACCTATTCAAACTGATACACTCTAACGAGTAGGTTGTTATGGCACGTATCCAAATTGAATACGTGCTATTACTAATTTGATTAAATCATATCGCCAATTTATTTGCCGGATAGGTGATATCATGAAATCGAAATGGTGATATCACTATATGTTAATAAAAACATTGTCTTACAATGGCGAACACTGTATATACTACTAATCTATATTACCTCTATTGTGATGATTGCTATTAGCTTATTAAATTGACACTCGAATCGACTACCTAATCCGCGAGAACAACACATTGTACAATGACATTATGAGAAACACCTTACCACGACAATTATAAGATTGTGGATTGGATTAGGATTGAATAAAAAGAATGCGACACATGCTTATTGGTTTATATTTTATTTGAAAGAAACCAGTGGTTATTTTGGCTTTGCCTAAACGTTAATTGAATATATATTTTGAGATAACCCCTACACAGGTGAGTGCGTCCTTAATCCGGTGTACATCTCGTCATCAGAATAGGTTAGAAATGCCTATTACATAGCAGTAAGCAATGAGGACACATTTTCTTGCTCAATGACACTTATATTCAGGCCATGTTTATACTATTATGTATGTGCATACAATGTTAATGACGGTGATTCTTATTGCATAAACCACCCCTATATCAGGTTTGAGAAATAGGTATAATTCTCATCATAATCCGTCACCAGCAAGTCGTAGAAGTTGCCGATCAAGATTGTGTACCATTATTGAAACTATTGTGACAGCCAATACACGAAGTCAGTTTAAGTCTCACTTGTAGTGACTGTGCAAATGGACAATGTAAGCACAAACACTGTCACCAAGAAACAATTCTACATATTCCCAAGTAACATTTAAATATGACTTAATGATGGCTCCAAATGGTAGATGGTCTCATGCACACCTCCAATATATAGTATTCTGCCGTCAGGCGATGGGTAACATCATTGAAGAAGAAAATAATAGGTTTAAATAGAATATACTGAATAGTGCCATAATTTGGCGTACGAATAAAGTTATCGACGATTGTGGAATGAAAACAAAATATGTAAATGTGGCATATATACGTTTCCGTAGTTTTCTGAAAAAATAGCAGAATCTTTATTAATTCACAATGTTCATAGTGAATACCGATTATATTCGTGTACAAATAAGGTGATGCTGAAATTCACATGGTTTAAAATGAATATTTGGTCTCTGTTTCAACTTACCACAGTTTAAAGCAAATGAAAGGTCAATTCAAATTGCAACAATTGTCGCGAAAACACGTTATACTTAGCAATTACTAAATTTGTATTTCTAGGACTGATTAATGTTTTGCTTCTTGGATGTCTTTCACAGTAAAATAAAATAAACTACATTTCACTTGAAGATTGAAGAGTAATCGGTATTGTGGGCTTTGTTTGCCGTCTTTGAATTTTAAGATTTTGCAATAATTCACCCCAATAGTTTTCCCATTTTTGGCTCCATCTGTAGAGTGCAACTTTTTTGTGTGACTAATGTGCATATGAGCTTTCATTCAGTATGAACATATCAACTTTTGCAATTAGTTTGAACCTAATATCTATATAGACTGGAGTAGTTGTGATGGCTGAGAAAAGTCATGGTAGAACAACCATCGACATCAAAGTTACAGCTAGTAAGAACACAAACATCATTTTATTTATTACAAATTTATTTTAGCTCGATTGCGAAACAAGTTCTTACAACTTATATTAATCACTCTCGAGACCTCATTCCTGATGGAAATCATCGCCACGAGGGTTAGAGAAGAGACAGGCGGAATTTAAATGCCTTGCCTAAGGGCACATTCGTGACGGCTCCAGCGGGGCTCGAACTCCGGACATTTCGCACCTGAAGCGAACGTGCTACCTTTGCGCTATCACGACTTGCACGACATCATCCATATTTTTATGGATGCACGTGTCCGTTATGATTGTAATATGGTAGCTTTCTTGTGAGGCATAGCAAAATAACTATTCTGAAGGTTCTGTCATCTGGAAAACACTTCAAGTCAGGCAACATACATATGGGAATGGCGTATCGTACCAGTTTTGTTGCTGCCTTCTAGGGTTCATCAAGCATGAATTCACTAAGATAGTGAACATTGTCAACAAAGATCGTGAATCCCAAGTTAAGCTCAGAGCTAAACAAATGAAGCTTTCATGGAACATACACACAGATCACACCTGCAAACGACGATATTGGCTGCATTGGACGCTGATCTACTCTATACACTTTGGACGGTATCTCGAAGCAACATCCGGTTTCCTGTACCAGCTGCTCTACCTACGGATTTGCCACCTGTCCTAAACTGATGAAGTTTCGGATCTTGCTCAACGGATGTGCCACCTGCTGCCTCAATTGATGCACTGAAACTGATGAGGTGCGGATTTTCGTCTTCCGGACCTTGCTCAACAGCAATATGCAGCTGTTATGCAAGCCGGATTTCATGTTCATTGTTCTGCAGCTGTCATGCAAATATTGAATGTCTAAACAAACCAATCCGTGTTTCAGGTATTGTTGTAGATGTAGATGAGTTTCTTCTTCTTCTTCTTCCAGGTCAGACATCCACGACTTCTTCCCGTTTAATGACAGACATCCACGACTTCTTCCCGTTTAAGGTCAGACATCCATGACTTCTTCCCGTTTAAGGACAGACATCCACGATTTCTTCCCGTTTAAGATCAGACATCCACGACTTCTTCCCGTTTAAGGTCAGACATCCATGACTTCTTCCCGTTTAAGGCCATACATCCACGACTTCTTCCCGTTTAAGGTCCGACATCCATGACTTCTTCCCGTTTAAGGACAGACATCCACGACTTCTTCCCGTTTAAGGACAGACATCCACGACTTCTTCCTGTTTAAGGTCATACATCCACGACTTATTCCCGCTTAAGGACAGACATCCACGACTTCTTCCCGTTTAAGGTCATACATCCACGACTTCTTCCTGTTTAAGGTCATACATCCACGTCTTCTTCCCGTTTAAGGTCATACATCCACGACTTATTCCCGTTTAAGGACAGACATCCATGACTTCTTCCCGTTTAAGGTCATACATCCACGACTTCTTCCCGTTTAAGGACATACATCCATGACTTCTTCCCGTTTAAGGTCATACATCCACGACTTATTCCCGTTTAAGGACAGACATCCATGACTTCTTCCCGTTTAAGGTCATACATCCACGACTTCTTCCCGTTTAAGGTCATACATCCACGACTTCTTCCCGTTTAAGGTCATACATCCACCACTTTTTCCCGTTTAAGGACAGACATCCATGACTTCTTCCCGTTTAAGGTCATACATCCATGGACGGTATCTCGAAGCAACATCCGGTTTCCTGTACCAGCTGCTCTACCTACGGATTTGCCACCTGTCCTAAACTGATGAAGTTTCGGATCTTGCTCAACGGATGTGCCACCTGCTGCCTCAATTGATGCACTGAAACTGATGAGGTGCGGATTTTCGTCTTCCGGACCTTGCTCAACAGCAATATGCAGCTGTTATGCAAGCCGGATTTCATGTTCATTGTTCTGCAGCTGTCATGCAAATATTGAATGTCTAAACAAACCAATCCGTGTTTCAGGTATTGTTGTAGATGTAGATGAGTTTCTTCTTCTTCTTCTTCCAGGTCAGACATCCACGACTTCTTCCCGTTTAATGACAGACATCCACGACTTCTTCCCGTTTAAGGTCAGACATCCATGACTTCTTCCCGTTTAAGGACAGACATCCACGATTTCTTCCCGTTTAAGATCAGACATCCACGACTTCTTCCCGTTTAAGGTCAGACATCCATGACTTCTTCCCGTTTAAGGCCATACATCCACGACTTCTTCCCGTTTAAGGTCCGACATCCATGACTTCTTCCCGTTTAAGGACAGACATCCACGACTTCTTCCCGTTTAAGGACAGACATCCACGACTTCTTCCTGTTTAAGGTCATACATCCACGACTTATTCCCGTTTAAGGACAGACATCCACGACTTCTTCCCGTTTAAGGTCATACATCCACGACTTCTTCCTGTTTAAGGTCATACATCCACGTCTTCTTCCCGTTTAAGGTCATACATCCACGACTTATTCCCGTTTAAGGACAGACATCCATGACTTCTTCCCGTTTAAGGTCATACATCCACGACTTCTTCCCGTTTAAGGACATACATCCATGACTTCTTCCCGTTTAAGGTCATACATCCACGACTTATTCCCGTTTAAGGACAGACATCCATGACTTCTTCCCGTTTAAGGTCATACATCCACGACTTCTTCCCGTTTAAGGTCATACATCCACGACTTCTTCCCGTTTAAGGTCATACATCCACCACTTTTTCCCGTTTAAGGACAGACATCCATGACTTCTTCCCGTTTAAGGTCATACATCCACGACTTCTTCCCGTTTAAGGACATACATCCATGACTTCTTCCCGTTTAAGGACATACATCCACGACTTCTTCCCGTTTAAGGTCAGACATCCACGACTTCCTCCCGTTTAAGGTCAGACATCCACGACTTCTTCCCGTTTAATGACATACATCCACGACTTCTTCCCGTTTAAGGTCAGACATCCACGACTTCTTCCCGTTTAAGGTCAGACATCCACGACTTCTTCCTGTTTAAGGTCAGACATCCACGACTTCTTCCCGTTTAAGGTCAGACATCCATGACTTCTTCCCGTTTCAGGACATACATCCACGACTGGAATGTACTTTGTCCTGTGTAGGTTTGGGCAAGACGGTCACATCTCCCAAGGCTGTACAGCTAAAACGTTCCGCATATATTTACAAGTGAAAACTATTATATAACATATTAGATTTGATACATGTTCCATATGAGTGTTTGGTTGCATTTTGTACATTGCTCTTATAAGTTGATATTGTATAAATAGTTCATCTCGGTGAGTGTGACAGTGGATATTGTCAACCCGAGGAAATTAATGTCGAACGAGGCGAAACCAAGGCCGACATTATTTTTCCGAGGGTTGACAATATCCACTGCCACTGCCACACTCACCAAGATGAAATATTTATTTTGTTATACAGAACAATCGGCTGTTCTGGCTTTATATTGTTTTAAAATCCTGACAAAATATTCTTTGGAGACTACAAGAAAACAAGATGGTGGCATAACAAATACAATCACATTGAAATTAATCGGTAACGTCCGAATAGCGTGATTTTGTCCCGACTGAGGCTATTCAGAGGTGAGATATTGAGCAACTTTCGCATGGGGTAGTCTGTGGGGTATAACACAAATTGATATGGTACTACAAATAGTATCTGGTGCACATGTATGTGTGTGTGTGTGTGTGTGCGTGTGCATGTGCGGGTGCGCGTGTGTGCGTGTGTGTGTGTTTTACGCTTATTTATCGTCGGTTGCCCAAATGATTAGTAATTTATTTTAGATTTTGCCCATATGGACAACCGGTAGCGACGATAAATAATCGTAAAAGACACACTTTTTCTCTGCGACAAAGGGACAAGGGATCATAAGGTGTGAATTTATTAGCATCTAGACGTATTGTGTATGGGTATATTCTTAATTGACACGTGGAAAAGGAAAAGGTTGTCCGATTAGCGCAGTTGTTAGCGCGCTCGCTTCTCACAAATGCAACCCGGGTTCGATCCTCGGACCGGGATGTATGTGAGATGGTACGGTGGTCGCCAAATCGGACAGGTTACTCCGTTTTCCTCCCACACGAATGACCACATTTACGCTTTCATCCGCGCCAACGAGAGTGATTAATATAAGTTGTTAAAAACTTGCTTCGCAATCGTTGTAAAATAAATAAAGTTTTAAAAAAGGAAAAGGAGCCTGGTAAGCTATAACGGGAAATATATACTCTAATACATTGTACACTGTATGGGCATTACTTACTGGCAGTAATTGACACGGTCAATACATTGTTATAAACAGATAAATAAAATAGCCCCCACATTCATTTCATAGACGAAGCTCAGCGTGTCAAGTGTTACACCCAGGAAGCACAAAACACCTATATTGAAGAAAAATAATAAACAAAAGTAGGTATTAATAAACTGTAATATACACACTAACAGGTCTTCAGATGCAAGGAAATCGCGTACAGAATCCAAACAAATCTCGGGGGGGGGTAGCATGCTCCAGAACCCCTTATCTATTTGACCTGACCATTCTCAAAAGGCCAGGGACAGCGCTGCATGCAACTTGCTCATTACACTTATCATTCATTGTATTTTACCACAAACGAATGAACGCTCTCTGTCCATTGATAGCAATGCTATAAACAAATGCATACTTTAGTTGCGGCTATGTCCAGGACGGTCCGATCTAGCAGACGCAATGATAACACATGTATACACGCTAAAATACGTGTTTTCTGCTGCAGCAATACCTCATTATTTACAGACATGCTCAACATATCAACACTTACATAGCGTCGTCTGTTAGCGCCTCGACGGAACAATTCCTTTATTTATTTCATTTTCCCCTATCTTCGGTACAACAGGTTTTTACTGTAGTAAAGTATTTGAACACATGGTTAACATTAAAACAAATCGTTGCGTACAGTGGAGCGGGGGTGGGGCGTATGACGAGGCCGAGTTGACTAGGGTACGATTTGACCGCCTACTTATCTATGTCTTAGATGCAGAGTTTATGGTCAGGGCTGGGAATGTACACACTTGGTTCCATTTATACATTATGTTTGAGGAAACCGGACACAACAAAGATAAATGTAAACAATTAGTACAACGACACCAACTCAGGAAATTATATATTTATTTAGCATGCTGCATGCCAATCTCATTCTGATAGGATTATAGCAAGTATTTCCTAAATGCTTTAAAACAGCCACATTAATGTTCGTGTGAATATAGACCGTGACCAGGAAGCAGATCTGCACAACAACCCCTATGCAAACCACCGATCAGCTTTTCTGAAAGACCAATAACTACAAGGCGTATATCCTGAAAACTCCAGATTTCCTATAGTTTTAGAGATAAATGCATAATGTTAGCCACCTGAGTGCTGGGAATGAATTTATTACCAACACCGACCATTTTGTATTCTAAACCATGCAGATGGTACGTGTATAATATTATTTTATATCTTTACATAAAACTGATTAAATATATTCAATATCATATAAACGGTATGCAACCAATATATATATATATATATATATATATATATATATGCGTATATATATTTGAAACAATGTAAATTGTTTCACATTATAAGCTGTGGAGCTGACAAAGCATTACGGAAATTACCAAATATTACGGAAATAACAGTAGTAATGAAAATGCCGTAGAATTACGGAAATAATTTAAATGCATTAATTACAGCTATGACATAGTATTACGGGAAACCTCTAGCATTACATAAATGACCTAGTATTATGGGAAAACCCTAGCATTACAGAAATGACCTAGTATTACGGGAAACCTCTAGCATTACATAAATGACCTAGTATTATGGGAAAACCCTAGCATTACAGAAATGATCTAGTATTACGGGAAACCTCTAGCATTACAGAAATGACCTAGTATTACGGGAAACCTCTAGCATTACAGAAATGACCTAGTATTACGGGAAACCCCTAGCATTACAGAAATGACCTAGTATTACGGGAAAACCCTAGCATTACAGCTATGACCTAGTATTATGGGAAACCCCTAACATTACAGCTATGACCTAGTATTACGGGAAACCCATAACATTACAGAAATGACCTAGTATTACGGGAAACCCCTAGCATTACAAAAATGACCTAGTATTACGGGAAACCTCTAGCATTACAGAAATGACCTAGTATTACGGGAAAATCCTAGCATTACAGCTATGACCTAGTATTACGGGAACACCCTAGCATTACAGAAATGACCTAGTATTACGGGAAACCCCTAGCATTACAGAAATGACCTAGTATTACGGGAATCCCCTAGCATTACAGAAATGACCTAGTATTACGGTAACGCCCTAGCATTACAGAACTGACCTAGTATTACGGGAAAACCGTAGCATTACAGAAATGACCTAGTATTACGGGAAACCTCTAGCATTACAGAAATGACCTAGTATTACGGGAAAACCCTAGCATTACAGAAATGACCTAGTATTACTGGAAACCCCTAGAATTACAGAAATGACCTAGTATTACGGGAAAACCCCTAGCATTACATAAATGACCTAGTATTACGGGAAAACCCTAGCATTACAGAAATGACCTAGTATTACGGGAAAACCGTAGCATTACAGAAATAATTTAGCATTACGGGAAAACCGTAGCATTACAGAAATGACCTAGTATTACGGGAAAACCGTAGCATTATAGAAATAATTTAGCATTACGGGAAAACCGTAGCATTACAGAAATAATTTAGCATTAAGGGAAAACCGTAGCATTACAGAAATGACCTAGTATTACGTGAAAACCCTAGTATTACAGAAATGACCTAGTATTACGGGAAAACCCTAGTATTACAGAAATGACCTAGTATTACGGGAACACCCTAGCATTACAGAAATGACCTAGTATTTCGGGAAACCCCTAGCATTACAGAAATGACCTAGTATTACGGGAAACCTCTAGCATTACAGAAATGACCTAGTATTACTGGAAAACCGTAGCATTACAGAAATAATTTAGCATTACGGAAATAACCTACTGTATGTTTCACATTGTTAGCATATTTTATTGATATAGATTAATGCAATTATGCACAAAGGCGATTTTTGTATAAAAAAGCGTTGCCATGCACTAATCTTGCATCCACTTATGCAGCGGTGGCATACATGTATTGTAATGTACCGTATACTACATACACCCGTATCACGACCCAAATTGAAAGAATGAAATTCACTTTAGCACATATCTGTACAGAGCACATTATTTTACAAGTGTTTAAGAAATTATTATGCACCTTGCGTCATTCTGATTTTACTATAATGTGCGAGAAAATCGGAAAAACAATAACATCACGCATCGCTACTCTGTCCACCAAATGTCCACCAAATTTCCACCAAATGCTACAGTAACAATATTCTATTTAATACAAATCAACTGCCACTTGGTCTGGTGCTGAACCATCAGCTGCACCATGACGGCAATGCCTCTTGCACCAGTAGAAGATATTCATGAAGCTGGTTCTGACATCTTTTAACAGAAAACACGACATACAAAACACTAACAGAAAATATCCATCTAATACTGTATACAAATAATCGCAGTATGGGTAGTAACCAAACCAACACGGAATGTGAATACATTCATATATCAAATGCAATTGTATGAACGCTACTGACAAGATTATCTGTTGGTTTATCCACTTCTCTACATGAACTTGAGACTCGGAAAGTGGCGAATGAAATCTCTTGAAAATCCTGGTGATTTTACGATTCAGACGTGTGTGAAGACCAGGTAAAGACAAGACTGCGCAAACGAAAAGAAGGACGTCTGGAACCAGACCAATCGACTGGCCATACAGTGGATTCATTTTGAGAATGCACCTCACATTGACTTTATAGTTGGGCGAAGTCCAATTTGTAATTGAAGCGATCGTCACGTTAAATGTCCATTCGATATCGATGCTTTCCAATGCCTCGAGATAAGATGTGGTTTTATCTAATCTTTTAAAAGCAGAAGTAGTCGTTTCTTTCAATTCTTCTAGTTCGTCAGATTCGAGTTGTTCGTGTATATTTATTATAAAAGGTTCCATTAGCAAAATGACAACTGTCGTTCCAATTAACCAGGTAACTCCTAGAAGTGAAATCCAAACAATGTGTTGCATTCTACCTGATAGAATGTAAGGATCATACACAGATAGCCATATGTGGCAACAAAGAACAACTATTGACAAATTTGATGTAATGGAGAATACTGACGCTAGTCTTAACAGTGAACACGTATTGCCCATTTCCTCTTCATTGTGCATAATAATCGCATACAAACCTTTGCTTGCAGAATGCACGAGCAGACACGATATCACAAGCCATATTCTGGCCCAGTATTTTGGAATTTCATATCTAGTTGACGAATCTTTAACAATTTGTCCTATGACAAGAATAGTCGACAATAGCAGGCTGCAGATGTATCCGCTCATTCTCTCTGTCCAGAATGATGCTGTAGCGGCCATGCTGTAGTGCTTGCTGTGCTAGATACGATCAATACTTTTATGTCTACGTCCAAATTCTTCACAGTGGGAGTTCCGCAAACAAATCATATAATAGTATGTCCAGATAGGTTCCTGTATGTTGATACTATATCTGTGTCGAGAATCACTATCTTACATAGCGTGTTCCAAATATCACACGTACATGAAATGAATAAAGGTCCAGAGCTATATCAAATATGTAAATGTTCTTATGTTATATGTAGTCATTCCGTTATATCAAATACCTTGTAATTATGGTAGGCATAATGCATTATATGTAAGACACATCATTAACATTTAACCATTCAATGGAAGCTGATGACATTTGAAATAAAGCAGCTCTAAATATGATAATTCATCCGTTACGAGGAATTACTACAAATTACATGTAGGCCTACTCATATTGGCATGTGTATCATTTGGTAGTCATATTTCCAGCATAGTATTTTCATATATTGACAGGTCAAAAGTTGTGAGGAAAACTGGTTGTCTGTGAGTATCCTGTACATCGTATGTGAGTGTCCCGTACACTGTCTGTGAGTGTCCCGTACACTGTCTGCCAGTGAGTGTCCCGTACATCGTATGCGAGTATCCCGTACACTGTATGTGAGTGTCCCGTACACCGTATGTGAGTATCCCGTACATTGTATGTGAGTATCCCGTACACTGTATGTGAGTGTCCCGTACATCGTATGCGAGTATCCCGTACACTGTATGTGAGTGTCCTGTACATCGTATGTGAGTATCCCGTACACTGTATGTGAGTGTCCCGTACATCGTATGCGAGTATCCCGTACACTGTATGTGAGTGTCCTGTACATCGTATGTGAGTATCCCGTACACTGTATGTGAGTGTCCTGTACATCGTATGTGAGTATCCCGTACACTGTATGTGAGTGTCCCGTACATCGTATGTGAGTGTCCCGTACAGTGTTTGTGAGTATCCCGTACACTGTATATGAGTGTCCCGTACACCGTATGTGAGTACCCCGTACATCGTATGTGAGTATCCCATGCATTGTATGTCAGTACCCCGTACATCGTATGCGAGTATCCCGTACACTGTATGTGAGTGTCCTGTACATCGTATGTGAGTATCCCGTACATTGTATGTGAGTATCCCGTACACTGTATGTGAGTGTCCCGTACATCGTATGTGAGTATCCCGTACATTGTTTGTGAGTGTCCCGTACATCGTAGGTGAGTATCCCGTACATCGTATGTGAGTGTCCCGTACATCGTATGTGAGTATCCCGTATATTGTATGTGAGTGTCCCGTACATCGTATGTGAGTATCCCGTACATTGTTTGCGATTATCCCGTATATCGTATGTGAGTGTCCCGTACATCGTATGTGAGTATCCCGTACATCGTATGCGAGTGTCCTGTACATCGTATGTGAGTGTCCCGTACATCGTATGTGAGCATCCCGTATATCGTATGTGAGTGTCCCGTACATCGTAGGTGAGTATCCCGTACATCGTATGTGAGTGTCCCGTACATTGTATGCGAGTAGCCCGTATATCGTATGTGAGTGTCCCGTACATTGTATGCGAGTAGCCCGTATATCGTATGTGAGTGTCCCGTACATTGTATGTGAGTGTCCCGTACATTGTATGTGAGTGTCCCGTACATTGTATGTGAGTATCCCGTACATCGTATGTGAGTGTCCCGTACATTGTATGCGAGTGTCCCGTACATTGTATGTGAGTATCCCGTACATCGTATGCGAGTATCCCGTACACTGTATGTGAGTGTCCTGTACATCGTATGTGAGTATCCCGTACACTGTATGTGAGTGTCCCGTACATCGTATGCGAGTATCCCGTACACTGTATGTGAGTGTCCTGTACATCGTATGTGAGTATCCCGTACACTGTATGTGAGTGTCCTGTACATCGTATGTGAGTATCCCGTACACTGTATGTGAGTGTCCCGTACATCGTATGTGAGTGTCCCGTACAGTGTTTGTGAGTATCCCGTACACTGTATGTGAGTGTCCCGTACACCGTATGTGAGTACCCCGTACATCGTATGTGAGTATCCCATGCATTGTATGTCAGTACCCCGTACATCGTATGCGAGTATCCCGTACACTGTATGTGAGTGTCCTGTACATCGTATGTGAGTATCCCGTACATTGTATGTGAGTATCCCGTACACTGTATGTGAGTGTCCCGTACATCGTATGTGAGTATCCCGTACATTGTTTGTTAGTGTCCCGTACATCGTAGGTGAGTGTCCCGTACATCGTATGTGAGTATCCCGTACATCGTATGCGAGTGTCCCGTACATCGTATGTGAGTGTCCCGTACATCGTATGTGAGCATCCCGTATATCGTATGTGAGTGTCCCGTACATCGTAGGTGAGTATCCCGTACATCGTATGTGAGTGTCCCGTACATTGTATGCGAGTAGCCCGTATATCGTATGTGAGTGTCCCGTACATTGTATGCGAGTAGCCCGTATATCGTATGTGAGTGTCCCGTACATTGTATGTGAGTGTCCCGTACATTGTATGTGAGTGTCCCGTACATTGTATGTGAGTATCCCGTACATCGTATGTGAGTGTCCCGTACATTGTATGCGAGTGTCCCGTACACTGTATGTGAGTATCCCGTACATTGTATGTGAGTGTCCCGCACATTGTATGTGAGTATCCCGTACATCGTATGTGAGTGTCCCGTACATTGTATGTGAGTATCCCGTACATCGTATGTGAGTATCCCGTACATTGTATGTGAGTATCCAGTACATCGTATGTGAGTATCCCGTACATTGTATGTGAGTATCCCGTACATCGTATGTGAGTATCCCGTACATTGTATGTGAGTATCCCGTACATCGTATGTGAGTATCCCGTACATCGTATGTGAGTATCCCGTACATCGTATGTGAGTATCCCGTACATTGTATGTGAGTATCCCGTACATTGTATGTGAGTATCCCGTACATCGTATGTGAGTATCCCGTACATTGTATGTGAGTATCCTGTACATCGTATGTGAGTATCCCGTACATTGTATGTGAGTATCCCGTACATTGTATGTCAGTATCCCGTACATTGTATGTCAGTATCCCGTACATTGTATGTCAGTATCCCGTACATTGTATGCGAGTGTCCCGATTCAGTATAGTATCAGTATTGTTGCTTAGTGATTCAATATAGAATAAACAACAGCGTTTAACAGAAGAACGCAGAATGCAAAATACAAACATAGCTCGTAAAATACTGATACAATACAAATTATGTATACATGTACTAAATAAAACCTGGGGGCCACATAGTGGTTCTACCCTGCCACTGACCGTGCCGGAAGTACTACTCAGACAGTGCCGGAAATACTACTCAGACCGTGTCGGAAGTACTACTCAGACCGTGCCGGAAGTACTACTCGGAAGTACTACTCAGACCGTGCCGGAAGTACTACTTAGACAGTGCCGGAAATACTACTCAGACCGTGCCGGAAGTACTAGTCAGACCGTGCCGGAAGTACTACTCAGACCGTGTCGGAAGTACTTCTCTGACCGTGCCGGAAGTACTACTCAAACAGTGCCGGAAATACTACTCAGACCGTGCCGGAAGTAGTACTCAGACCGTGCCGGAAGTACAACTCAGACCGTGCCGGAAGTACTACTCAGACATAAGCTGTTGGTGCGACATTTTGAATCCCCCAAAACAAACAAAATGAAACATATGTTTTGTTCAAACGTCTTACCAAGTGCCAAGTCTAATTGTATGATCTAACTAACGTGAGGTCATTGTAACTATGTCTGTAGTACCATAATAACATCCCTTGCACCAAGATACGGTAATCCTGACGCTGTTTCTGACGTCCTTTAGTAGAAAACACCACAAGCAAAACAACAACAGATAACAATGGTCTACAACTGTTCCAATATAAGGGCAGTAATCGTAGTTTGGTTGATAGAAACATAGTGTACGACAAATGGCATATATCAACTCCACTTGAATGAACGCCACTGATAGCATTCTCTGCTGTTGTATCCATTTCGTGACAAGAGTCTGAGACTCGGAATATGGAGAATGTACTCTCTTGAAGAACCTCACGATCGTACGGTGTAGACGTTTGTAAAGTCTAGGTATTATTAACCCAGCGCAGCAGATTAGGACTAAATATGTTATCCGGTATACAACTATGTTATAATACAAATCGTTGACGTAGCAATATCCGTACTGCATGTCAGTATATGTTGTGTAGCTCATATTGGATATTTGAGTCAAGACATCCCAAGACATATTCCAACTACTTGCATTGAAGAGGTCATCGCTATAAGTGGGTACATCGATTGTTCCAAAACCGGAAGTTGTCATTTCAGTCGCTTGTTCGGTAGATTCGGATTGATTCGGTGTAGAACTATTATCATCTGTTTCCGTTATCAACAGCACAAACATTGTTCCTATAATCCAGCTAAGTCCCAAAAGTGAAATCCAAACAGTAAATTGTCTTACTCCCGATAGAATGTATGGGTTGTACACGGTTAGCAAGGGGTGACTGCCGAACAAAACCATCGAAAATTGCAATGCAAAAGAACAAATTGTAGTCCGCTTTTGCAGCAGACACGTGTACCCCCTGCCATCATTGTTAGCCATCATTATGTAATACGAAGCCAATACGACAGCGTATCCGAGGAGATATGACACTAGAATCCATGGTCTGGCCCAATATTGTGGATTTTAATACTTTGCAGACGCAATTTTGACGATTTGTCCTATGATCAGAATAACCGATAATAACAGACTGCAAATTACTCCAACCAGCACAATAAAGTCCAAAGCGACCATGATGTATATGTTGATTAACTTCCCAAACAGCCAACTCCTCGTGCGTGGTATAAGTCCAGAATCCTATAAATTGACATAAGTCAGTCGCTTATTTGGTGCGTTTCACAATGGGATACATCTAACATGAACCGAGTAATTGGATTTCATACCAATTTCGTATAATTGTCATATTTACGACCTAGTTTTACATTAGTATCTAAATACCAAAGTTAATAGCCTTTATTAATGCTTACCGAATAATTACGCTATTTGGACAATCGTACTGATTGTGCTAATCAGTTAATTTCTAGTTTTGATTTAGCCATATTGTATTGTATATGTAATACATTAATTAGAAAATACAAGCTTACATACATTCATGAATCCGATTTGAACTTAGTTAGCAAATTATAAGACACATATATACATGTGTGTAACATAGCAAAATGGGTTATGACCAACATTAGAAAATGTCCCTTCCCAATAATTAAACTTTATCAAACAAGCGATGTATTATCATCTCAGCACTGTCAATTAAACTTTATCAAACAAGCGATGTATTATCATCTCAGCACTGTCAATTAAACTTTATCAAACAAGCGCTGTATTATCATCTCAGCACTATCAATTAAACTTTATCAAACAAGCGATGTATTATCATCTCAGCACTGTCAATTAACCTTTATCAAACAAGCGATGTATTATCATCTCAGCACTATCAATTAAACTTTATCAAACAAGCGATGTATTATCATCTCAGCACTGTCAATTAAACTTTATCAAACAAGCGATGTATTATCATCTCAGCACTGTCAATTAAACTTTATCAAACAAGCGATGTATTATCATCTTAGCACTGTCAATTAAACTTTATCAAACAAGCACTGTATTATCATCTCAGCACTGTGAATTAAACTTTATCAAACAAGCAATGTATTATCATCTCAGCACTGTGAATTAAACTTTATCAAACAAGCGATGTATTATCATCTCAGCACTGTGAATTAAACTTTATCAAACAAGCAATGTATTATCATCTCAGCACTGTGAATTAAACTTTATCAAACAAGCGCTGTATTATCATCTCAGCACTGTCAATTAAACTTTATCAAACAAGCGCTGTATTATCATCTCAGCACTGTCAATTCAACTTTATCAAACAAGCGCTGCAGTATCATCTCAGCACTGTCAATTCAACTTTATCTAACAAGCGCTGCATCAACATCTCAGCACTGTCAATTCAACTTTATCAAACAAGCGCTGTATTATCATCTCAGCACTGTCAATTCAACTTTATCTAACAAGCGCTGCATTATCATCTCAGCACTGTCAATTCAACTTTATCTAACAAGCGCTGCATTAACATCTCAGCACTGTCAATTCAACTTTATCAAACAAGCGCTGCCGTATCATCTCAGCACTGTCAATTCAACTTTATCAAACACGCGCTGCCGTATCATCTCAGCACTGTCAATTCAACTTTATCAAACAAGCGCTGCCGTATCATCTCAGCATTGTCAATTCAACTTTATCAAACACGTGCTGCATTATCATCTCAGCACTGTCAATTCAACTTTATCAAACAAGCGCTGCATTATCATCTCAGCACTGTCAATTCAACTTTATCAAACAAGCGCTGCAGTATCATCTCAGCACTGTCAATTCAACTTTATCAAACAAGCGCTGCATTAACATCTCAGCACTGTCAATTCAACTTTATCAAACAAGCGCTGCATTAATATCTCAGCACTGTCAATTCAACTTTATCAAACAAGCGCTGCATTAACATCTCAGCACTGTCAATTCAACTTTATCAAACAAGCGCTGCATTAACATCTCAACACTGTCAATTAAACTTTATCAAACAGGCGCTGCAGTATCATCTCAGCACTGTCAATTAAACTTTATCAAACAGGTGCTGCAGTATCATCTCAGCACTGTCAATTAAACTTTATCAAACAAGCAATGTATTATCATCTCAGCACTGTCAATTAAACTTTATCAAACAAGCGCTGTATTATCATCTCAGCACTGTCAATTAAACTTTATCAAACAAGCGCTGCAGTATCATCTCAGCACTGTCAATTAAACTTTATCAAACAAGCGCTGCAGTATCATCTCAGCACTGACAATTCAACTTTATCAAACAAGCGCTGCAGTATCATCTCAGCACTGTCAATTCAACTTTATCTATGCTGAAATTGACGGGAAAATATAAATAATAACTTTTGTTTTTAATATTTAGATATATTATATATAACGAAAATGAGAAATAGAAATAGATGTTCAGAAATCCATCAATGATTAAATGAAACAGAAGGTAAAAAAGAGAAGAAAAAGAAACCCCAGTCATAGCGCCCTCCACCCCCGCCAGATATCCGACGTAGTCTACATAGTCGTTTCTTAACATACCACTGGTCATGACATGTATATTATATATACGTAAATAGGCAGAAGTGTGTAGTATGTATGTGTATCGAATGTAGTCCCAATATCTAATATAGTTCATTTTTCTTTTTGGTGAAAATGCCTTTTCATGACAGACAGTGTATAGTTTTTGTGTTTGCTTGGAGAAAATATATGACATGAGAAGACTTCAGACTAGTTGATGTGCAGAAAAGATGTTGTATAAGAATTGAGGCCATATTGCAAACTGAAGGTTGGTATGCTGTATTATTTGGCGGAGGAATACAGTGTGTAAGTACAGTATTTTGGGATATATTTGCTGTTTTCCATTTTGATTTGAATACCTCTTTACAGTGGATGTGGTATCAGAAGAAATGAAAGATTGGAAATATAATTGAACAGACTGTATGTTTTTACTTTTCCTTATGTATTTTAATAGGCAATTTATTTGTTGTTTTACAACCTGACGCTGTAGACACATATTTTCAGAACGAGGTAAAATAACGCCACCTATCATTATTTCCATTGGATCAGTAGGCCCTATTGACTCGAAATATACACATGTGTTGATAAACAAGAAATCGTAAACTGTCAACATGAATGGTAAGTAATCCACGTATAAAATAGGCTTACAGAATATGAAGTGTTGATAAACAAGAAATCGTAAACTGTCAACATGAATGGTAAGTAATCCACGTATAAAATAGGCTTACAGAATATGAAGTGTTGATAAACAAGAAATCGTAAACTGTCAACATGAATGGTAAGTAATCCACGTATAAAATAGGCTTA